>OV049924.1:141883832-143125103 GCA_920104205.1 Eupeodes latifasciatus | reverse complement strand
GCGCTAATATTACTTGTCAAATTCAGTTGTCATTTTCTGTGTCATAATATTAGTTGAAAGTTTTCTGTTTACGGTAATGGATCTTACTCAAAGTGAAACTTACGCAAAGTGATGATCCAACCATCACTTTTTGGTCTCCATAATCGACCAATTAAGTAAGCAATCGCTAAAATTTTGAAGCAACATGAAAAACAAAATGGAAGCGTTACCAAGATCGTAAAGCCTAGCCTGTCGATTATATCCAAATGTTTCTGACGTTTCCAATTTATCGATTTTCCGTCGTTTGCAGCAATTGAACGTATCGTACACCTACACTACATACATTCCTTTTTAACCGGTGACGGTGGCTGAAGAACATGATTTGAACGATAATGCGGTACCAACATGACGGGGTAACACAACACTACTTTATTGCGTTCGAAGTTCACTATTCTCGTACTTTCAAGTTTTGCAGACGATAAGTCAATTGGCCTCCAGTTCATCCCATTTGACACTTTAAGACTTGTTCTCCTATGGGGTTATGGAACAGGTCGTGTATTCACGCGAATAATTCCGAGAACACTTGACGATTTCAGGACAACTCTTTATGGACGAGATACCGCTTGAACTAAAAAATTGTTAAAAATTACCTCAAAAGAATTGCATGTTGCTAATCTTCCTGAGTCGGCCATTTGAATGATTTTAATCCTTATAACGAAATATTAACCAAAAATGCTGTTTGTTTTATTCAACTTTAATTGAACCCCGACCAACTATAAACTTTTTTACTCCAAACCCGCGGCCAGTTTTAGGCTAATATTAAAACTTTATCGACGCAATACCTAGGCTATTGGAGAAACGTTTGTCACAGAGTTGCAATTTTTGCAATTTAATTGAAAGCAAAAGTAATGAACAGCAGTAATGATTACTTTTTCCAAAAATTATTAGGTACACAAAAATGTAGTTAAATATTATTTAAGTCAATTATTTTCTACGCAATATAACGAAATAATTACCTAAAGTGCTAATTTCAAACTTACTTGATCCTCCTTATTTATTCTTTATCCTTATTTTATTGAATTAGTTGATTTTTTAATAACTTCTTTTTCTTTGAACACATTTCATAATTTAAAAGTTAAAAAAACCTTATTCAAAATATTTCTTTTTCTTATTCCAGGAATGTCTGAAAAATCAACCAGTTTCTAAGGTAAGAACTATTTATTAATTGAGTTTGAAATACATAATTATTATGTTTCATGATCCATTTTCACCTTGAATTTTTGGTAGTTATCTTTTTAACTGAAATACGAGTAATATCGTTTTTATGTATGAGAATTGAAATAGTGCAAATACGATAGGAACAAATTTAATTTTACGTCGTAATTAAGTTTTGACTAATGCTAAGTTGTAATTGTACACACTGTTTGACATTGTACATCAAACCCTGTTTCTCTTATGGTATCATTTTATTTATTGTACTAGTAATTTGTTGTTAATGTTCGAAACTAGCTATAAAAACATAACTTTAAACAATAGTAGCTTTTTTATATGTAAATATCAAATGCTTCGATACAGCTTTTTCGATGCATTCTAAAAGTTATTTTTCGAAAATTGAGAACTTGTTTTGAATTCGTCGCTACTAGCTTTGTATATGAAAACTATAGTACTCTCATGGGAAGAATTTTTTTGGTGAAGCGGATGCCGTCGTTGGCAGTAGAATCGAAATTGGAGAGACCTCGGGGGAAAGAGAGAAAAATATTATTTCCATTCCCATAAGCAGCCAGCAGAATAAGGAGATCAGTTAATTTAGCAACCAAAAAGTCGACACAATTTCCTTCATTATATTTGAGTTTATCCTTGTATATGTTTTCATATACTAAGCTTCCATATGAAGGGCGATGAATTTGTTTTTGTAATTTCTTTATATCAATGCATTTTTATATGAAAAACGTCAATGGCTCAATATTGTGTCTAATAAGGGGATGAATGAAGTTTTTGTATGCTTACATCAGCTGTTCAGTATTTTGTACGGATTTTTGTTTTTATTTACATTCATAAGTCTGTTTCTCCTTGCGTACGATCTTTGTTTATGAAAAATGGTTTGTATTATGTATACAAAGCTACGATGGGATTTTTGTCGTGCAGATCTTTGTGATGAAGAAGAATATGAAGGTAGTTATACGTTTGGTTATAGTTATGTATATTTTGGCTGGTGGGTAGGTATTTTGCTTTTATTTGGCATTAAGTTTTTCTTCAATAGTTGAAGATTAGATTTGTTTGAGCTTTAAAGATTTTTTTTTGGTAGATAGATATCAATTGGTAGGTGATTTTTTTTCAGGTTGTATGTGGGTTTGATTTTAAATTCAAATTTTAAATATAAAAGGTATTGGTAGGTAGGCAGGTATTTCATGAAATACCATAGGGAATTCATGCTATTGTTTGAGATTAGTTGATAGGTAGTATGTAATTACAAAATGCATTCTTTATGTTGGTCCAGATAATTTAAATAGTTTGATAATTGAAATTTGTGTCTTTTATTAATGTTCCAATCCTACTTTTATTGTATCCCTTAGTATAATAAATAAGTGTTAACTATACACCTTAGCGGGCACATTACAGCACATACAAATGTAGTTTATATTTAGGTAGGTAGGTACCTATGTATGTACCTATATACGATGTTTGTTGTTGTAGGTACCTTTAATACAATTTTGTCAGCTCGTCTATTTTAAGATGTGTGACTTTTAGGAAAATCCAATTGAAAGTTTTTTTAAATTATTAACTATTAGCACAGATAAGGAACTATATAAACTTAACTATAGTTTCTTATCTGTGCTATTAGTAAGTATAGTTTCGTAAATGTAGTGTCGAAGTAGGTATTTTTTGTATTGATTTGAAATTTTCTTTTATACGATTTCGAAGTTTTTTTGTGCCACTCACCAATTAATAATTTGTTAACATTAAACGCAAAATTATGCCAATGATAATTACTCATGTTATTTCACAACCTTGGTGTTATAACCTTGTTAAGATGAAGGATTCTTCAGATATTTAAAGTCAATTTAAGACTTAATTTCACAATTTAGAAAATCATGGTCTGAAATTATTTTTTTTACTTGCGTCATATTATGTAGGTAGGCAAGTTTTGCATTCGTAAACAATTTCGAACTCAAGATTTTAATCAAAAATGACATTTCGATGGTAGAAAAGTGGAAGTCCCCTGATTCCGTCCTGGCCCGTACCTTCACCCCAAGGCATTAGGTTGATCGACCTAAAATTTGGAAATTAAGGGTAAGAGCCGATTCGCGTTAAGCGTTCTTAAATTCCCATAGGAAGTTATTGTAATCGGTCCGATTTCTCGACTTATAATTAAGTATTATACCTTTTTTTAAAGCCAACACTTTTGTCTATTAGCTTGTTTTTAAATCAAGTCAAAACTATGCATAGTTTTTGAAAAAAATTGTTTTAAAGTCAAAATTTGTGCAAAAAAAAGTTAAAAAAAGGTTTAAAGTGTAATTTGTCAAAACTTTCAGATTATCTACTATTTTTTTTTATAATTCATTGCTCTTATTTGTTTTTGATCAAAAACTGAAAACTAGATGACTTTATGTCTTCTAGTTCTTGAGAAAATTGAAAATTACCAAAACAAAATATTTTAATTAAATTACTTTTTCCTTGCTTAAGTATTAACGTAGTCTTATTTTGATAGTAATAA
Organism: Eupeodes latifasciatus; assembly: GCA_920104205.1. Lineage (NCBI taxonomy): Eukaryota > Metazoa > Arthropoda > Insecta > Diptera > Syrphidae > Eupeodes > Eupeodes latifasciatus. The sequence continues at coordinate 143,121,409 of OV049924.1, read as the reverse complement.
TCGAATATGAATTAAGATATACCTAGGGTAAATTAATTTTTCTTAAATCCAGCTTATTTAAATGCAAAAGAAACTTTGCATGCACCCCATCTAGCACCCACCGCACCTTGCACCCTCCCCACCTTGCACGCACTCCAACTTGCACCCAGCCCAAATCCTATAGTGTGCCCAAGCAGGGGGGTTGCAGGGGGGTTGCAGCATGCCCCCCCTTACAGCAATAAGTTCTGAAATAAAAACAATGGTAGATAATCTTGAAGTATTGAAAAAGTTACACTTTAAACCTTTTTTAACTTTTTTTACTCAAATTTTGAGTTTAAAATTGAATTTTTCAAAAACTACGTATAGTTTTGACTTGATTTAAAAACTGGCTAATAGAACAGAATGTTGGCTTTAAAAAAATGTATACAACTTAATTGTAAGTATCACCGTTATTTTTTAATTATTTTTTTCCATTTTAAATAATAACTTTTTTAAATTGCCCCTCCCGCCTAAACGGGGGGAGATAGACGATAGACCCCCCCTCCTATAGTAAAAAATGCTTGTATTAAGACCCTCTACCAAAAACCGTTATTATATCTTGGCGCCAAAGTTATCGTACTCGTGCCTTAATGTCTTTTCAAAACTTTATAAGATATTGGCTTTAAACTAATTTTATCTTTTAAAAAATATTTTTGTCAACATTCAGGTTAATTTTAATAATAAATAAATAATAATTAATAATAAATAAAAATTGATTTTTGACTTAAATATCTTTTTAAAACTTTGAGATATTGGGGCATATTCATAGATGTTTGCTAAACTCTTGCTAACTTGTTATTAAGCAAGTCCAGAGTTTAGGCCATTTATAAATAAACTTAAACCTAAGTTTAGGGCTAAACCTGTGGTCTAACTATAAACATAGGAAATGCTGTGTGTAAGTATTTATTATCACAGCCAAATGTCATATTTGATTTTTGTTTGTAAATTTAAAAAACGAAAAATTAAATAATAACAAATACAGATCTATCTCTGACTGCGACCAGTTTTCCAGCCGTTCACGTTCTATATTTTCTTTGATGAACATCTAAAATATAGAACGTTGTTATTTACTTTTTAATTAATTTAAAAATACAGGAAATATTTTAAATAGTCTTGGTTTGTCAATTGAACTGATTCGTTCTAAAATTGACTCTACCTCCTACACGAAGAGACATAGACCGACATTTCGGTAGTCAAAAGTGCACGTACGAGTACGTATATTTTAAAACAGTAGTAAAACGTTATGTTTATTTCAAATTTATAGAAAACTTACTCCTAAGTTAAAAACTTTGCTCTGGCATATCAAAATTGGATTTGGTAGAATTTAGATATCTTAAGACTTAGACAAAGGCATCAAATTTATGTAAGTACAATTACAAAGTCATAATAGGTACTTTTCTAAAAATAAAAATCCAAATAAAGTCTTGTACCTTATTAAAAGTAAACATTTACATTGTTGATAGGAAGGTCCTTCTTTTAATAAATACCTAAATAGGTAGGTATATCATAAGAACCTACAGGCAAAAGTATGTTTAAAATTTTGTACTTGAAACAATTTTTTGACCGGAAGTTATAACTACCTACTTTATAAACTGAAAGATAGGTAGGTACCTATGTGTTAATTTTTAAAACAAAAACATTTAAAAGTTCCTCATCCCATTTAAAAAATTCACTACCATTAAAAAACGTCCAAAAATTAAATATCCATCTTTTCATAGGTAATACCTATGTTGTCAACAATTTTGTAACCAGCTTTTAAATAATTGTATTAGGTACAATTAACAAATTTATTTATTAAAAAAAATCATCTTTCTAAGACTTTGAAAATTTAAACTTCTTTATGCTCGATATGAAAACAAATTGTAAGAAAGGTTTAGGTGATCAAATTTTTTAAATTTATTTAGATAGCTATGTATCTATTATTGGATAAGAATACAATACCTACATATTTACTTGCCTATAAAAGTTCAAACTATAATTCCCTTATACAATCCTCAAATCAAATCATCAAAAATATAAAATCTCAACCAAGAATATAAAATTCCTACACGAAATCGCAATTCACCTGCTTTTGTCTTATCATCTTTGTATAGAAAAACTACCGTTTTGCGTAAACCTTTGTATATGAAAAAGTTTTCATATACAAAGATGTAACCTAAAAATATAACCACAACAAAATACAAACACAAAGAAACAAATGTGTTTTCCTCCTCACTCAGACTTTCGTTAATTCTCTATAGTCTTTCTCTATTTCAAATTATAATATTTTTAAATCTCCAAAGTCTCCCGACTGCAAATCCATTTCTCCATGAATGTCTTGACTAGACGTTCCACAAAAAATATCTAGATGCCGCCCTATTCGACTTCCACCATGAGAGTACTATAGTTTTCATATACAAAGCTAGTATACTAGAAAGAAAAATCAACCCTTGTCTTTGATATAAAACCGATTCAAAAATAAAGTAGAAAACATTTACTTGCCATAAAAACGATATTAGAATTATGACTATTCTAGCAGTTGTTTTTTCAGAACAATTCTTGGAAAGTAATAGATTATCTTTATCATATAGCAAACGAATTAGTTTTTTCAAATATGAAATGTAGATGGCAGTTCCATCGATTGTTGGAAGGGAAATTCAGTAAGTTTTTGTCTTTTATAAATCATAAGAACTGAATACAGAGAGTTAAGTTTTTGACATTTGGTGTCGTTTTTTTTTAATAAAATTAATTGACAGTTGTATTATTAAATAAGAAAAATATAACTAAAAATTTGTAAAAAAAAAAATGGTGACCCAAATATCTTGAAAATAAAAAAATGATATTGACTTCAAACTTAATTCATGTTATACAAAATATAGCTCTCACCATTTGCTAATATTTTATTTTAGAAAAACGCAATTGGCAAGTAAAGTATTGCATTCGTAAAAAAATTTAGAACTCGAGATTTTAATCAAACATGACAACACGATTATAGAAAAGTCGAAAAAAGTGGGATACCGTCCGTTTGTCTGTCTGTCTTGATGCCCTGGCCCCTACAGCCCAAAGCATTGGATCGATTGACTTCAAATTTAGAAATTAAGGTTTTGAGGAGATTCGCCCTAATCTTTTTTTTTCATTTTTTTTTTTGAGACTAAAAATAACAATTCACATTTTTTAGTCAGTAATCGAAAATTCGAGTTTTCTCAAAGCCGATAGAATTTTTAAACTTTTTTTTTACCTGGCTTCTTTCAATACAAAAAATGTATGTATATTGCTCCAGAAGGGTACCCCCCATATAACCGTTATGTTGTTTTTAAGTTTTCTCAAGAATTAATGAACCGATTTCAATATTTTTCTGCACAAGCTCCTATACTGTCGTAATTGTATATCTGATGAAAACGGGTCAGCATTTTTTATGAAAATTAAATATAAAATGTATATTCACTTATTCTAAATACACTCTCGGTCATAAGGTTAGAAGCAGGCATTTTCGAGAAGTAAAATCGATATTTCTCCCGTTACATGATGGATTAGAAAAAAACAACTATGGTAAATGAGGGACCATTTTGTTAACAACAAAATATAAAATTTGGGTATAGGAGAGATTTAGCATACGGAACTTTCATGGCAAATTGTTAATTGAGTCAAGAAAATAAATCGGGTCATTAGATTAGAAGCACATCAAATAAATGGAAATAAAATGCAAGTACTTGTATTTTGTTATGTTTTTTAGCTTTCATTAGGTTGTTTATAATGTGTGCTACCACCAGCCTTCATAATAACTTCAAAAAATCTATTTTTTAAGGATTTATAAAGAGATTCCAAGTAGACCAGAGAAATCTCACTCCAGGCCAATTTGATACCATGAATTAGAGCTTCCTTGTCATCGTTTTGCTTCCCTTCCTCATGTACTTAACGTGTGAGCTAGCCCCACACATTTTAAATTATGTTAAGGTCCGAGGAATATGGTGGCCAAGGCAGCAAGTGGAAGTTTTGGTTCGCAATAAGGGATTTTACCTCTCGGGCTGTGTGTATGGCAGCGTTTTGCTACTGAACAATCCATGGAATTGGTCCAAAAAGCTCGCTAATATTGGAGAATACTTATTCCAGCAAAGCTTTGTATGCTTTCCTAGTCATTTGGTATCTTGGACTACCAAGTCTATAGGGCTATACAATATAATTGAGCCCTAGACAATAACGCCTCCTTCTTTGCTATGGTGATGACGGTTTAAAAATCACTACTCTCTCTTCAGGTCATGGAAATAATAATCATAACCATCTGGCCCATCTAGGTTAAATTTTTTGTCGGAAAAAATTAACCATCCGCCAATCATTTGCGGTCATTCCATTTTGCACATCCCAGCTCATGTGATCTTTCGCGAAACACAAGCGTTGCTTCTTCCTTGCGTCATTAAGTGGTGGTTTTTTCTTAAGCTTCAGGCGCTTTAAGTGTTTAGCATAGCGAATCGTGTATTTAACAGTGGATAAGCTGGCCTTAACATTAGCTTTTTGCCTAGTTTTAGCTGCGATAAAGCTGAATTTGACGCTATTCTAAGGATACTTCGCGTTTCGCGAAGTCTAAGGCAGAGGAAGTGTTTTTTGTTATAATTTCTCGAGTACGACGATGGTTTTTTAAATAATTGCTGACACAATGATCATTTCGATTTACTTTTCGGGCTATAGCAAAGCATTAAAGACCTTCACAGGAATAAACATCTTTTCTTGCCCTTTCCTCTCCTGTCAAACATTTTTTGTTAGTAGTATAAATAGGTAACTCCCACTCCACGGCACGGCACCGCACGGCACCGCACGGCACATCCCAATTGGGAATGCACATCCCAATTGGGATGCATTCCCAAGTTTCTAATTGGGAATAAGTGTCAGTGGTTGGATTTCTAGCGCCATTTGTATTTTCATTTGAATATTGGTTGTGGGATTGGATTTTCTGTGATAAATTGGTTGTGGGATATGCTTTTGTAGTTGGATTTCTAATTCAAAAATTAAATTTTTGTTGGAATATTGATTTTTTGGTTGGGTAGCTCCTACTCCACCCAATTCAAAACCTATGTCACTCCTACTCCACCCAATTTGCATTCCCAATTCTAATTGGGAATAAGTGTTAGTGGTTGGATTTGTAGCACCATTTGTATTTTCATTTGAATATTGGTTGTGGGATATACTTTTGCAGTCGGATTTCTAGTTCAAAAATTAAATTTTTGTTGGAATATTTCAAGTTTGATTCAAATTGGGAATAATTATCAGTGGTTGCATTTCTAGCACCATCTGTATTTTTTTTCATTTCAACATTGGTTGTGGGATTGGATTTTCAGTGATAAATTTGGTTGTGGGATATACTTTTGTAGTTGGATTTTTTGGATAGCACAACATTAGCACCTGCACGGTATGCAATATAAAATTGATGTGTGCATTGGATAAACATATTCTTAATACGATGTTCATATGCTTAAGATCAAATAAGAACTAGCATTCCAAAATACTTACCTCTGTTGGTTGTGCTGGTTAGAATTATGTACAATGCAAGAGAATTTCAGAAGAGTTTGATTAAAAGACACATTTATTTTTTTTTACGATATTTATTTATATTTAATTTTATATTTTGAAAACTTTATTACATTGTTCTAATAAAAACCTTAAACATAAATGACCACAAATAAACGTATCAAAATCTTGTTCTTGTATATAATTATAGTTTATTTTTTTACCAAGATAGCTTATTACTTCTGAGGGTGGTCTTAAATTTCCAAAACTATCAAAATACTTAACAATATTTTTTTTTTATTTCTTATATATTCTCAAACTATTCTGGTAACAACTTGTTCAAGCGGATTGTAGTCAATAATTCTATCATGAAGCATAAGGCAGTAAGCTGAAGTATTTGCAGGAATTTGTTTTGATGTTCTCATTTCCAAACGTATGTCGATGGGTCCTGTTTTCATAGTTTCATTTTGGTGTCTGCAGTCTACTACAAAAACTGGAGCATGTGATTTGAATAATTCCCAGGAAAGAAGAGGTTCAGTGATGTTTTTATTATAGTAAGATTTTTGAAAGTCTGTATACATTTTGTAAAACAGGCTATATCTGTTTTTTTCAAAAGAAACATTGAAATCTTCATGTGGATAAACATCAGAGTTTAAATAAACTTTTAAGTCTGTTAGATTACAATGATCAAACGTTGTAGGATCAGCAGCCAAATTTTTATTTTTCCCAGTTTGTAAAGCAAAAACAATGTATCGAGGTTTTTCTATTTGTGTTGTTGTTTTGACATTCCAAATATGATGATCAGAACTTGGCAGCATGGGATATTCATAAAGATCCCAGTTTCGGAAAGCAATTTTCATAGAGCTGCTTTTACTTATAGATTTATATAAACTTAATTTCATGGAATCTGATAAGGTTACGTGGGGTACTTTCCATTGTATTTTTTGAATGTTAATTTGTACTTTTTCATTGGTTGGAGAAATCAATGCGTTGTCATCCACTCTTGAACGAGTGATAATAAGATCATGTCGAGCATTTGGAATGATTTTTTTATAATCTTCAGCGAATCCTAAAAGTTTGTTCAGTGGAATACAATAATTAAAATGAAATGGTTTCAAATTAATAGGTGAGTCAGGAGACCAGGATGCATTTAATAGCATATCACTTTCATTTTTAGTTAAAGATAAATAGTTTTTGATCGTTGATGTTATTCCGACATTTCTATTGTAGTCGATTTCCTTGCCATTAAGTTCATAACGTATTTCATCAAAAAGAAAAGCCATGGCATTGTTTACAAGTTTTGTATTGACTATTTCTTTTACATCTGCTGTCGATAGTGATCCTTCAATATATAAAAAACTTTCCGAAGGGAGAACATTAAGATTTTGATGTTGTATACAAATCTGAATGATGTCATTTCGTTCAAAATTGTTTTGATATGGTGAATAAGTATGGTACTCATATTTAGAAATACTTTCACTTATTTCAGGATCTTGGAAAATATTCAACATTATTTATGACTTCTTTTTTTAATTTAAGACCTATTGACAACAAAAAGTCCTGATTATGTTTGGTAAGGCAATGTGTTACCGCAGCTGCGTTCGAAGCTTGATTGAAGACTGAATTATTCTTAACAATGTTTTTATAAGATATTGAATTGTCTATGCTTTCATACACAATCATTTTTCTGGTTGTAAATGTAAACGAACAGTTATGTTTTCTCCTCTAAAATTAATATCTTTACCGTCTTGATCGCAGAGCTTAAGGCACAATGATGTTATTCGTTTGACGTTCACAGGTAAATAAATAACATTGCTTGGAACTTCTATGATTTTATAGCCAGGGCTTACTTTAACAGAGAATTCATGTAAAATATGCGCCGATTGGTTATTAATGTACGTTCCATCTATGATATTACATTCAATGCGGATTGTATTAACTCTATTTATGTTAACATACAGATCTGATTCATGTAGCAAGTTTGATTTCAACAACTTCTTACTAAACCCTAAAAGCGAACCAATAGAGTTTGGTTTTGAAAAGTCGATATCATCTGAACTGAAAATTTCACATTTCAGAGTGTTGTTGTTTGCCTTGATTTTAATTTCAATTTTCCTTTGGTTTTTCTTTTTTTTATTTATTTCATTAATTTTTTTTTGTATTAAATTGTTAATATCTTCAATTTCATATGAACCAATAGGAAAAGAAATAACACTTTCACCGATACATAACATGTTATTACTCTCATCCACATTTGGAATTGAATTATATGTTTGAAAATCTATAAGTCCACATACATAATTAGATTTTAGGACGATTGGTGGAAAATACTGAGCATTTAGAGTTGACTCATTCCCACTTAAAGCAAGTGTTAACGACATGTTGATTAAAAGACAAATGACACATTTTTCATTTTTACACATCATTTTATTCATATTTGATTACATTATTATAAATAGATAAATAAATAAATAAATAAATAAATAAATAAATAAATTTATTATATTCTAAGTTTATAACCTTATATATTACATTACATTATTATATTATATTATATTATATTATATTATCAAACAATCTTTTTTTTTTTTTTTTCGAATTTATTTATTTTTGTTATATGTATATATTTTACAGGGTTTTTTTTTTTCATAGTAAGGGATCATTGTCATTGGGAATATTTTTATGTCCCCAGGCAAGCGTGCTGATGTTATCTGCACATATATATCTTTTTGTGTCCTTAAAACTTAATGCCAATTTGTTTAAATTTTGGGTGTAAATTGTATGTAATTTACTCCTAAAAGTTAACATATTTTCATATTTTTCAATTTTGTCAAATAAACATCTTTTATAGTCATCTATTCTTAATCGTTTGGTGACAGATCTTTTGACTCCTTTCGCTTTCTGGACTGATTTAGCATTTTGTACGGTGAAAGAGTACATTTTAGCTCTCAAACCAACAAATTCCAACATTTTTTTCCCACAGGTCTCATCTTTAAACATACCTAAAGCTTTGTTATTCATCCTAGGAATGTTATGTTGGTTATTGGGATCAAAGTCATATGTATCAAATCTCAATGGTATATCATCCAAAATATCAGAATAGAAGTCTTCACATTTTATATTATAAATAAAGGAATCAGTATCCATATAGTTAAGAAGAGCATTTTCATGATATTTTGGTTTGATATAGTCATAGTGGAATTCATACATAAGAATTTTTGAGAGCTCAAGTACTATGAAACCTAGATAAATCGGTTTGTTGAGTGTAACATTACATTTACTCATTTGTATTGCCAACAATGGGTTAGGTACTCGATCATCTTCATGAGCAAATTGTAAAGAACTATGGAAGTTTGGTCTCGCAATCCAACCTCTAGCACCCAGTGATTTTCTTTTATTTTCCCATCGTGTAACAATTTTAACATCAGTACGCTTTTCAATATTTTCCATTGTTTTTCCATAAATAGAAAGATTCATTAGCTTGAAAAACCTTTTATGAAAATCAGTTTTAGCTTTCTTTCTAAGTTCAGTATTAAGGGAAATATATTGTTCTAACCATTTTGATTGTTTAAATTTAATCACACGATGGACTTTTTTTAAAATCAAACCATGTTTGAGAGCTTGCTTTAAACTCTCTAGGTGAATAACATAGTTCAGTTTTGGTAAAAAACTTGCTACCAATTTTTTGAATTTAGAGCCCGGTGTTGCTATATTTTCTGGGCAAAAAGGCAAATCATTATGAATATCATGAAGATGTTCGGGATATTCTAAATCGACTTCTAAAACATATCCAACATTTAGTTCATTTAGACCTTCTATATATAACAAGGAAAAATCTTGTGGGTTCTGCCATTCAAAACCTCCACAAGGAAGATTCTGAGACATTGCCCATCCATATAAATTGTTGGCATCTAAATAAACCAAGTATGAAGATGGTTTTTCAGAGTCATAGGACTCAATAAATTTATTATTGGCTCTGGAATATCTATGACTGCATTGGGTAAGACCACCTCTTATCCCTTTTTGAAAGAAATTGTACATTTCAATGTCAGTCAAGAGTTCCAGTTCCACTTTTGTCACTTTTAACATAGCATCCCAAGATAAACCAGGAGCTGTATAATAGTGACAGGGATCTAGAGAGTATCTATGTTTGCAAACTTTTCTAAAGTTTTCAAAAATGTCAGCTAACAACACAACATCACTTTTTAAATATATTTCCATATAATTTTTTAGATTATTACAGTTGAAATGATTCCATATATTTATGGCCAACTGATAATCCTCCATTGAACATTCCTGATTCGTGAGTTTGTTGAAAAACTTCACTCTTTCAGGAAGACATGGCTCAGACATTTTTTGCCAAGAATCCATAAAATCATATGGAAATACACCTTTTCTCTTCACTAATTCCAGACTTTGCTCTGTTTCAAAGCATTTTCGGGTTATAATGAAGTCCGAAGAAACTAAATTTCTAGCTAAACTATCTATGCTATCACCCAAAAATCGAAAAGAGTCTAAGAATCTAAGTTCTATTGAATGTTTGTCATCAATAGAAATTTTCTTCGAGAAAGAAATATATTTTTCTTTATTTAGTGGAATCACTTTAATTTCACCATCGATTTCTCGAAGCGAATTGAAAAACAAATGTGCATCATAACCAGATAAATTATGAAACAAAATCGGAAAAAAAGTTGGCACCTTATATTTAAGGTTACAAAGATTGTGGGCTGCCCCCCTATATTCACCTGTTAAGTGACAATGATCCCTTACCTTAATTTCTCCTACTCCTATATTTATTTTGTTGCGGCATATTGTGCAGATTGTTGCCCTCTCAAAGCAAGATGCCTGCATCGCTGATAGAGGTTTCATCGGTGTCACGCTTTTTATGTGTTTGTTATACTTCTCCATAGTATCCCGAACTAAACTGTGAATGAACTCACTAGCACAGTTTTCTCCTATAAAGAAAAAAAGAAATAAAAAAAAATATAAGAATTTGGTTGATGGAAAAAAAAAGTTATTATTAAATATTACCTATGAAAGTCCGCATTATATCTTCGGTTTCATCAAACGAGCATTTCATGTAGTATGAAAATGCACAGGGAACGTGTTCTTGCAGGTTGGTTGTTGACGACGTTGACGGGTCAGGTAAACATGCATCAATCGGTTTCAAGATGCATTCAAAATCAGCGTATGTTACAAATGGAACCATCATTTGTTTATCATAGCTTGAAAATTTGATCATCTTGTTATCATTTGCTGGCATTTTTGTAACAATTTTTTTACACTCGCCCTTGTGTTTATCAAATGAGCGGTCATTGTAAAAATGCTGCAAGCAAGTATTACAGAACAATAATCTTCTTCTTGAACTTTCCAATACTTCACTTGTGATCAACCGACTGATATACTTTATCCACATAAAGTGCGTAACTTCACCGCTCATGTGGAGTAAGAGATTAACATGATTGCGTTTCTCTTGCATCGTCATGTAATATGGGCCCTCAATTTGTGGTTTTTCTCCCTCAGAAATTCCAAAAACGTTGATGCTCATGTTGTTCTTAGTTTCAAACGTTTTTATTTCTGATAGTTCAAGGGGAAATGAGAGCCCTGTAAAATCCAGAATGATATTGTCCAGGGCAATTATATCACTGGATATATCAGATACTTGATAGTAGGAAGATGTTCTCTCTACATGTGATTCAAGCTCTGGATGAAAAGCAGATATAATTGCCCATTTAAAACAATATTCATCATTGTTCTGTACGTTGATAATGGCTTTCTTGGCAGCAATATTTTTTGGCAAAGATAAATATCTTGAACCACTCAACGGCTGGTACTTGTTTATGTTGATTTCCACTGATTTCATTCTTATCAGCGCCCATCCACTATCCCTTTCTTGGAATTCATCCATTTTAATAAGGATAGTCTTGAACATTTCCTCAAGAATGGGATTTATTTCCACTTCCAGGAAAACTGCTTTCATTTCCGCAGCCATTGATTTCAACTCTATCAACATTTCCTCACCACTTATTTTCACGTACTCCGCAAAAAGTTCCAAATTGAATTTTATTGATCGGTGTTCACTTATTTTTTGGTGAAGAATGTCATGGATTATTGCTTTATTCTTATTGAGAAATAGCATAGCATCCAGTTCATGTTCATTTTTATTTGGAACAGAAAGGGAAATTACGCGATTTTTAAACGAATTCCTTATTTCGTTCACGTTTCCCTTATATACTGTTTGCACTTTGGTTTTATGTGAATTTTTGCGAAGATGTTGTACCCATTTGCTTTTGGGTATTTGTTCTTCGCAAAATGTACAACTAACCATGCTTGTATTCTTAGTTGAAATTCCCGCTGCAGAAGTTGATGGTTGGTCGTCAATTATTTTTACAGCTGCTGATGAAATTGATGGACGTTCTTGTTGCTGTTCCTTATGTTGTTGCTGAAGTTCGCGTATTTGTAATTGAAGTTTTTCAATTAATTTTTGATGTTGTTGCATTTGCTGTTGATATTGTTCTGGTAGTTGTTGATGATATTGATGGTGTGGTTGTTGCTGATGGTTCAATGGATGTTCCTGACCATTTTGGTGATTCTTTGCGCATTGAATTAAATGCGACTTTTGATCTGTTTGAGATTCAAACGTCTCCCCACAGAGAAGACAAGATCCCGACAAGTTTAAATGCTTCGTCTTAATGTGACGATTTAACACACCGACACTTGAAAACATTTTCTTGCAAAACGCACAAGATTTTGTATTATTCATTTTTATTTATTTTTTTTTGATTAAGCTGTGTACAAAACAAAAAAAACAATAACTTGCAAAACAGTTTATTTTTAATAAGTTTTTTTGTTTGAAAATAAGATTTCAAATATTTTATTTTATTTTTATATTTTTTTTCCACACTTTTCACTTGTATTTAATAAACAAAACTTTATGACAAATAACTTTAATATTTGAGAATTTAAAATTTAAATTTATAAAAAAACTTCAATTATCACAAGACCTTTTGAATTGAAAACTAAGTTCAAACTGAAATTAAAAAACAAAGTCTTACGTATTTATGTAACTATGAACTTCGAATTTGGGGAACGTAACTTTATGTTCTTAACCTGGTTCACAACGTGGTTTGGGTTTTTTATATAAGGTTCTAAACCTCGTTGGTAACGTGTTTTGGGTTTGTATATAAGGTTCTAAACCTCGTTCGTAACGTGTTTTGGGTTTGTATATTATGTTTTAAACCTCGCTCACAACATGTCTTGGGTTTGTATATATGAATATATTATAGGATCCCACATTGAAGGTATTTAATTAAATCTCATTTAAAAGGATAAACATGTTTCAATTTTTCTTAAATTATCAACTTTCTTTCAAGGGTAATAAAAAAAAACAAACATCAAAGAAATTTATTCATGGGATCAACAAGTTTCACATTTTATTAACTTTATCACCGTCATTTCAATGGTAATAAAAAAAACAAAGAAAATTGGATACTTGGAAACCACTCAGACTAGTAAGAAAAGGAAACTCCTTATCACGATTATCTAATGGGTAAAGAAAATTGATCGTGGACCAAGTACACTGAACATTCACACATTCACATTCATATGGAAAATACAAGATTCAACATGTTTCAGTTCTTTTTTTTCAAATTGATCACATTCATTCAATGATAATAAAATTCTTCAAGGTAAAAAACAAAAAAAAAACAAGCAACAAACAACAAAGAAAATTCGATACCTGAAAACCACTCAGACTTATCACGATTAACTAATGGAAAAAGAAAATTGATCGTGGACCACGTACCCTAAACAATCACACTAATGGTAAATACAAATTATGTATGCACCTCCTTAACATGTTTATTCGTATGAATAACAAATAAAACATTCAGAAAATTCGTTTTGAATTAATTTTATTTTCCTGAATGAACATGAAAATATTCAGAAAAAAAATGCTTATGCAGGTTTTATATTAAGACTGAGTGGGGATCCCCATTTTTCCTGAATGAACATGAAAATATTCAGAAAAAAAAAATGCTTATGCAGGTTTTACATTAAGATTAAGTGGGGATCTGGGGATACTTATACAAAGTTTTTGTATGCGAGGAATTCTATAAAAGGAAATTTCGTTGTTACCGACGAGCACAGTTTATTACGAGAATTAAGAAGCTAAGATGTATTTTGAAGAAGAATATTCCATATTCACTCTGGATGATTTTGCTGTAAGAGAAGCAAACTCGCTTAACGAAATAAGCAATTTTAAACCATCCAAAAAAATATCCGAGCTGGATGCAAACATCAAATATAATATTTTTGCTTTACGAAAAGTTAAAACGCGTTGGGGAGATCGCATTGTCGCAGATCTTGGAGAGTTCACAGTAAGTAAAAAAAAAAAAAAATACTAAAAATATATACATTTTTTCGTTGTACTTCATTTAAAGTAAATTGTAATTATTTATTCCTACAGACTTTTCTACCTCAGAGATATTCCCAACTTTCGGTAAGCACCATGACAACAATTGGGGGAGGTGGCTATGCCTTAGAGATTGTAAGACAAATCGGTTCAACCTATGAACTAAAATTTATGAAAATGAAATAATAATCCATTTTCATTTCTTAAATAAAAATTATAGTTGTAAATATACAAACAAAAAATATACGGTTTCAAAAAAAAAAAAAAAACTTTCTTTTATTTCTTTACATTTTTTTCACTGACACACCCATCTTTTAATTTGTACAGGTATTGCTTTATATACCCACTTTTTTCTTTTTTTATGAGGGTAGAAAATTTAAAAAACTGATTAGATTCGTGATGCATATACAATACAAGTTATTGTTTTTCTGTGTATGGTATATGCGTAGAAGAAGTAGGTATATAGATATGAACCAATATAAGGGTTCGATATTTAGAAATGGTTAGTTAGTTTACGTGCGACAACAGTAACGTTTGCTACGAAAAAGAAAAAATGGAAAATGAGAACAATGACAAAAACCATACTAGATACCAGGGCATTGAGGAGCCAGATGTGTTTTGTCCAAGTCTCAACCAGGAAAGATTTTATTACGGACCAACTCAAAGATACCTAAATGCATTATTTGATCCATTCAGGGGGGCTGCTATCATAAAGGAATTGGTTGACGAATACGGAGCAAACTGTTTTGATGATGAGGAAATCTTCGATGATGAAGAATACAAATCAAGTAAGCTTCTGGAGAAAGTACTACTGGCAAAGAGTAGTCCAAAAAGGAAAAAAATACCAGATCCTTTATTGGATGCAAAGCGGTTTCCAGCCGGAAAATATTTAAAAGGAGAGAAAAGCAGACCTAGAATATAATAAATACAAAAAAAAAAACAAAAATTATAATAGTAAACAAAGAAAAAAATAAACATACAGTTGAAAAAAAATATCTTTTATTTCTTTTGTTTTTCTTTTTACAATTCTTATATTTTATAGTAATTCGTTTTTATTAATCCAGGAGTTATGTTCTGATGGAAAACCCAACCACTTAACAAAAACCTTATTTCCTCTGATTTGTAAAACCTTTTCCACAAGAAAAATATCTCCACATTTAGTTTTCATCAGTTCTGGTTCATAGAAACTACCTTGAACAGGTTTTCCTTGATAGTCTTCAAGAAGATATGTATTTGGTTTTGTAGCTTTGATTTTTCTTATTTTAAAAACCTCTGTTGTCCAGTTAGGTGTATAGCCCTTTTCAAATGCATGTTTATACTTGCTGATTCTTACTTTGTCACCGATCTTAAATTTTCGTTTACCTGTTCCTTCTTTATCACTTTTAAAAAATGGTAACAATAACTTTGAATTTTTCTTCGTTACATCTGCAGGAAAACATTTAATGGTTCTATGAAAAGAGTGATTGTAATCATTAAGTAATTTATCGAAAATATTGATCCACTTATAGTTTCCATTGAAACTAAATTCTTTCCACATTTTTTCTTTAAAAGTTCTATTAAATCTTTCGACAATGGAAGCCTTTAATGTACTGAATGTTGAGTAATGATTAATTTTATACTTTTCCATCAAGAGTTTAAAGTTTTTATTGAAAAACTCTTTTCCATCATCTGTTTGTATATTCTTTGGAATTCTAGAAGAAGATATAAATATTTGTTCCATTCCTTTCGTAATGGTAATACCCTTTTTGTTTTTCATTGGGATGACCCATGCAAATTTCGAAAATGTATCGATAACTGTCAGTAAATAATTAAATCCTCTGTTTTGTTCACTATATGGTATCATTTCAACCAGGTCAGCTTGCCATAAGTCATCGTAGCCTTTGATGATAACATGACGACGTTTGAAGTTTTTACGTGCAGCTTTATGCAACTCTTCAACAACCTCACGCTTACTCATATTTACAAAGAGTGAATCCAACAAAATCAAAGAAAAGACTTTTATATATTTTTTTTCTTTTATTGCAATCTATTATATAATAACATAAGTTTCTTAATTTTAATTAACCGTTTTTCCATAATGTAACAGCCACAAGTATCTGGCCCTTCTTCACATTGGTTGGATGACCAACAACAGTTTGAATAATGATGTCCATGCAATGATTCCATATATGTCGTATTCTTAAATTTACTAACCATTGAAATACAGTTAGTAAATTCTCCATAATGTTCATCCAATATTGATTCCCCATTTTCTTTTAAAAATTCGAAAATATCTTTTATTATTTTGACAGAGTCCATTTTTGAAGTTCCTTGTTGTTTAAGTGTTGAAAACTAACTAACAAACTTTATTTTATTTTATGGAAAATGAAAAATCTTTCTTCATTTTCACTTATATGTATATATAAAATACAGATACATTAAATTAATACAAATATAACAACATTTTTTTACTTATTTTAATCTATGGGTGTAAAGGGTACATTAGGGAACAGCGTTTTCATAATATGTTCAACTTTATTTTTTATTTTCTCGTCAACATACTTTTTCTCTGTGGAGTCTTTAAGTTTTTGGGAAATTAATTGTGATGCTATGTTTTCTTGTTCCATACTTTTAATTGTTTCCTTTATAGAAGAGTCTATGTGATTTTTTAGCATATGAATTTCCTTAGTAAAAGTGGATAAAACTTCCATTAAAGAAGAATTTATGTGGTTTATTATGCTTGTTTCTTTAAGACCTATTTGATCATCAACATATCCTTTGCAAACGGCTTGGTGGGGGTATTCAGGATTAATTCCAACATTGTTTAAATATTTACTTTCTAAATCAAAATCACCAGACGGAAGAAGTTTAAAACCTATTCCTGGAGGTCCTACAAGACCTTTGTTTTTTGAAAGGGGCTTGAAGTTCCTACCGAACTTGTCGACGTTCATTGTTAATATGCAATGTTAATAGTTTGAAACGAAGTTAATATATAATATTTGATTCTTTTAGCTCTTCGATTATAGAATTTATTTCATTCTGATGGTTATTATTACCAGCATTTTTGGATGCTATCAAAAGTCTTAGCCTATTAACAAGTTCATTAGGATCGTTCCAATACATATATTCAATATTTTTATTTGTATACTCCATTTCAGTTATGTCAGAATAAGATTTTCCAGTTTTTTCTGTTTCACTTTTAAATCCTGCAGCAAGTTGTTTAATTATTTTTGTATATTTTGCCCCCCTATTGGACTTGATTCGACTGGAACTATCATGATTAGTTTTATGTGCATTAGTTTTATATAAGATTTTTCCATATTCTTCTAAGTCATCACTAGTATATATTTGTGGACGTGGATTTTTCTTTAGAATTAATTCAATGAGACCAGGAGTTCGAGTGAAAGTTTCATCATCAATAACAATATCATGTTCATTCATTATAAAACTACATTTTCCTATTTTAATAGAATTTGTATTTGCATCAAAATATGGACCATATGTTGTATCGCGGTTCGAATCTGACAATATTTTTTTAATGAGAGAAGATGTTTTGTTTAGGGTTGTATTATTTTTTGGTGTACTGAATAAAAAGGAATCATCTGTAGTATCCATTTCTGGACTGTAACTTGTTTTGTTATGTTCTTCTTCCTTTTCATTTTCATCAAAAGATTTGAAATGTAGCTTACGAGGTTTGATTGTTTTTATACCATCATCCAGCAGTGTTGTTTCTTTTGTAACATTTCCAACCAATTTGTTCAGTGGTTCCACAATTGGTTTGAAAGTCTCTTCTAAATCAGTTTCTCTAGTCATTTTTCCAGTTTTTAGTTGAAAATATTTATTTCTTAGCACATTTTTTGTTTTTATTAAATCTCTTAACACGTTCTCATCCATTTCTATGGTTCGGATATAAATATTTTTTTTCTTTTTTTTTTTTAGAATTAAAATGAAGGACTAGTTTTCCCAAACAGTGTTGTTGTCACAATGTTTTGATTTTAAATGAAATATGTATATTTATAGTATAGCAATTTTATTGAAACTGTTTTTGTATCGACCTTTTTCAATACTGTTCTCCTTGTCTATTACTAGGAATCCAAAATTGTCAGTCCAACAATGTGAGCATAACTCTTTGAATTGATTAAATGTCATATCAGAGTTAATATGATCCTTGTAAACATGCTTTAAGTTCAATTCGTCTTGCTTGAAAAGAATAATGAAATTAGCGTTGTCTCTAATTAGATGTTTTGGTATATGAGTATAGGACTGACATAAGTAAAAACTATCAACTCCATTGTGACGACCCATACAAAAATAGTCTCTTATATTATTTTGTTTCTGGCAAGCAACATCATCGAATAAAAATATTGAATTGTTTTTAGCGTCTGAAGGAGGCATTATTTCACAATTGTTTGAAAATTCATTGTATTCCATTCCTTTGATAGATGTAATAAGTTTTTTAAGATATTGATATTTTGGTTGGTGTAAGGATTTGGAATAAATATAAATGTTTTCAAACTTTAAACCATTGGGGTCAAGAAGAATGCTTAACATAACATTTGTTTTTCCGCAGTTTGATGGTCCAACGATAATTCCTCGAATACTGTTTGGAAATAAGTTTCCATGTTTTTTCTTAATTTTTACATTGGAATCAAAATTCCTTACTTTTATGACATCTGACTGCTTTACAAAACGCATAATGACGACTAAGATCTTTTTTAATAAAACATTTTGTTTTTATACACTTTTAATCATAAATGTTTCAACCTTCAACTAAGAAGGTGTGTTAATCGTACTATGATTGAACATAACACTCAGAATCAGTGCAATAAAAAAAGAAAATCATTTAAAGGAGAAGGGCTTTTGAATAAAGCTATAGACAAACTTCCATTTGAACTACATATTCCTTCATATAATTATTGTGGACCTGGGACAAAATTAGAGGAACGCCTACGTAGAGGGGATAAAGGAATTAATCAACTGGATGAGGCTTGTCGTTTACATGATATTGCATACTCAAAAAGTAGTTCTCTCTCAGACCGACACTTTGCTGATAAAATTCTAACCGAGCAAGCGTGGAAAAGATTTAAAGCAAACGATTCATCAACCTCTGAAAAGTTAAGTGGTCTCCTTGTAACCAACATGATGAAAGCTAAAACTAAATTTGGAATGGGTAACTGCAAGACCAAAAAAAACGCAATTAAAAGAACTAAGAAGACAAATTCAAAAAAGGTTTGCAAACAGAACATGTTTAAAAAGGCTATAAGCGAAGCAAGAAATGCTATTAAAAACAATATAAATTGTTGTGGAACAACATCTATTGCTAATATTGCTGTGAAGGCTGCAAAAAATGTTATTCAAAATAAGAAAAAACAAATTCAAACACCGAGAGTAATTCCACTTCCAAAAAGTGGTGGTTTTCTACCACTTCTAGCTCCTATTCTAGCTGGTTTATCTGCTGTGGGATCACTAACAGGTGGAGCAGCTGGCGTTGTAAAAGCGCTCAATGATGTACGATCTGCTAAAAGACAGTTTGAAGAAGATAAGCGTCATAATAAGACTATGGAATCAGTTGCTATTCAAGGAAATGGATTGTTCTTAAAACCATATAAAAATGGTCTTGGACTTTTTTTGAACTCAACAAATACAAAAAACTAATTGAATTGCTACCTAACAATCCTTTAAGCAATTTTGATATTCAGCAGTTTGGAAAGAAATACTTGAAGCATTTTAGAGGAGTCTTTATGCGAAACTCTTTACCAAAAGTACCAACATTAAAAGAGTGTGGTGTTATAAATTTGGATAATGAAATTGGCTTGGGTACCCATTGGGTAGCATATATAAGAAATAAAAAAAAAATATTGTTAAGTATTTTGATAGTTTTGGAAATTTAAGACCACCCTCAGAAGTAATAAGCTATCTTGGTAAAAAAATAAACTATAATTATATACAAGAACAAGATTTTGATACGTTTATTTGTGGTCATTTATGTTTAAGGTTTTTATTAGAACAATGTAATAAAGTTTTCAAAATATAAAATTAAATATAAATAAATATCGTAAAAAAAAATAAATGTGTCTTTTAATCAAACTCTTCTGAAATTCTCTTGCATTGTACATAATTCTAACCAGCACAACCAACAGAGGTAAGTATTTTGGAATGCTAGTTCTTATTTGATCTTAAGCATATGAACATCGTATTAAGAATATGTTTATCCAATGCACACATCAATTTTATATTGCATACCGTGCAGGTGCTAATGTTGTGCTATCCAAAAAATCCAACTACAAAAGTATATCCCACAACCAAATTTATCACTGAAAATCCAATCCCACAACCAATGTTGAAATGAAAAAAAATACAGATGGTGCTAGAAATGCAACCACTGATAATTATTCCCAATTTGAATCAAACTTGAAATGTTCCAACAAAAATTTAATTTTTGAACTAGAAATCCGACTGCAAAAGTATATCCCACAACCAATATTCAAATGAAAATACAAATGGTGCTACAAATCCAACCACTAACACTTATTCCCAATTAGAATTGGGAATGCAAATTGGGTGGAGTAGGAGTGACATAGGTTTTGAATTGGGTGGAGTAGGAGCTACCCAACCAAAAAATCAATATTCCAACAAAAATTTAATTTTTGAATTAGAAATCCAACTACAAAAGCATATCCCACAACCAATTTATCACAGAAAATCCAATCCCACAACCAATATTCAAATGAAAATACAAATGGCGCTAGAAATCCAACCACTGACACTTATTCCCAATTAGAAACTTGGGAATGCATCCCAATTGGGATGTGCATTCCCAATTGGGATGTGCCGTGCGGTGCCGTGCGGTGCCGTGCCGTGGAGTGGGAGTTACCTATTTATACTACTTTTGTTGCCAATTTCTGTTAACACTCAATCAAAAACAATTAATTTATAAATTGTACCGTTTTTCCGAAAAACAAATGTATGCATTTCACAAAACAACGTTGATTTATTCACTGCTTCTAATCTAATGACCCGATTTATTTTCGCATATTCTTGACTCAATTAACAATTTGTCATAAAAGTTCCGTATGCTAAATCTCTCCTATACCCAAATTTTATATTTTGTTGTTAACAAAATGGTCCCTCATTTACCATAGTTGTTTTTTTCTAATCCATCATGTAACGGGAGAAATGTCGATTTTACTTCTCGAAAATGCCTGGTTCTGACCGGCAGTGTAACTTCATTCTAAAAATATTTTTAAACAGAAAATGAAAAAATAAAAAATTGTATACCTACATACAAAATAATTTTTTTTTTCGGTTACATTTGTAAATCTTTAAATACAGGAAATATTTTTAAGCAGACTCTTTGAATACATGAGCAAGTTCGTGCGTCCCATTCGTGCGTTTTATTTGTAATATGATAATATTCGATTCAAATATCTTGAGAACAAAGATATTGATTTCTAAGTTTTTTCATCTTATTTATGTCGTTGTATTTATTTATTTAAGGTAATGAAATATTACTCAATTAATCAAACATCTGGAATATCTGGACAGTTAGAAGTTTTAACTTAAAGAACCTTACTCAATCTGGTGTCCCCCAAGGAAACCATCTAGGCCTTTTTCTGTTCATCCTGTCTATTAACGACGCTGTAAGAAAAACAGCCTTACCCTTAACCTTTCAAAATGCCAGACGATAAATTTTACTAAAAAACGAATCGTAAGTGTATTTGATTATTGAGCAAAAGTTCGGTCGAACTTGTCTTTGATCCCAACCTCATTTCGAAAAAATATGGACAAATGATGTCAACACTCCTCAATCAGCACCAAACTTTCACTATCTGCGGATGAATTGGCTTCTCGACAATAAAATGCGTGTTTTTTAGCTCTATAGATGTGGCCATTTAGTTCACCTCATTACAAAAGATTATTAATGAGTGTTGTCCACTACGATTCGCACAAACTTGATAAGTAAAAAGAAATGTAACATTTTGTCTTCGCAGAAATCAATTTAAAAATAAATTGCCCCCATTGAACTTATAAAAATGGCAATACCCCAAATAATATCCTTTTTTATCCACATAATAAGTTTTTGTAAAACTACCCAAAAATTCCCATCCTTCTTGTTGTTCTGACTTCCTGCCCATTATTATTTTGCCTTCCTTGCCAAACAAAGGTCTTTGAAAAGGTCTTAGCGGAGCAAATATCGAACCACATTATGAATAATGTACTCTCTTCGGTACAAGCGGGTTTTTATCCTAATTAAAGCTGTTCTTCAGCAATGATTAAGGTAATGGATGCAATAAAAATTTGGTATGATCTGAATGAGTTGACACTAATATGTCTGCTTTATTTTTTCAAGGCCTTTGACCGGGTTGACCACAAATTTTGTGTATTAAGCCAAATCTATACTTTGGCTTCATTAAAAGGTAATGGTTGGCAACAACTTTTCTGATTCAATGGATTTGCTGGCTGGTGTTCCTCAAGGCTCAAGTTTGGGCCCTATGCTATTTAGCATGTTCATTATAATGACCTCCCCAAAAGTTTGTAATAGTGTCACTGTACAGTGTACATCTTTATGCCGATGATTTTAATTGTACCTTTTCCTTGTTGGAAGACCTTATCTGTAGAGTTAATGAAGATCTTTCAGGTATCTATAGTTGGTCCTTGTGCAATGGTCTAACGCTTAATTCGAAGAAATCGCAAATCATTGCTATCTCTTAAAACAAATTTGATGTCAATAATCTAGTCATGATAATCTAGGCTTCAAATTAAATCGGATACTCTCAGCAAATGATGGTGATGGGATGGCTAGATTGACATCTCCATTGGTCGTATTTATGGTGGCCTCTGTAAGCTTAATATCTTTTCTGCCTTGTCTTCTGTTTATTCAATTTTTGCTACTACCTATCATAGATTAGAGTGCTGTGCTTAGCTGTAGACCTGAAACACACTCAATGCTGAAACTAGTTGTTGCTTTCAATGACATTGTGAGGTACCTACGTTTATGGTTTGCAAAGTTTTGACTATATTTCCCATTATCATCAACTTGTACTTGGAAGTACATTTAAAAAATTTCTATTTTCTACCTGTACACCATTTTTAAATAAAAATTGAAATTAAAATACAGGCTTTTTGTTAAGATTTCAAGAGCAAAACAGCTTTTAAGGACTAAATAACCTAGGATTTAAAAAGAAGCTGCCTTTTCCTTCAAAAAAAAATATGACTCAAATTCTCCATATTTACACGACTACACACTTACTTCTCACATTTTGGCTCTCAAATCAACTTAGACGCATACAAATGCAACTCAAAATATCCTTAAGCATACAAATTTCTACCTTTTTATTAACGTCCCAAAAATACTTAAGTATTCTTCTAAAAATGAAGTCTTGAAGTCTCTAACTACTTTTTCTGACTCTATTATTTTACTAACCTCTTCAGCTTAAAATCCCTATGAGATTACAAATTAAAATATTTTCGATAAGAAAAACAAAGAACTAAGTTAGAATATCCATAAAATCCATAGGTCTTAAAAATGTCACATTAACTATTTAAACGAGTCTTAAAGGATTTTTGATTTTCTTCATCATCATCAAAAACAAAATAAACATTGTATCGTATCCTTCATTAGCACATAATAAGACTATACTCCTATATCTATATGAACAATGAAATAAACCAACTACTTTCACATTAACCTCAACTTAAAGAGAGAACTCTGTTTCTGTTGTGATAAACTTGAAGTAATAAAACTTTATCATCTCATCATATAGGTACCTACCTACTACGTACTTCTAAGTCGTCCTTTTCCTAAACAAACAAAGTAAATAGTCTTTTTTTGTTGATATGTAAAGTCTTTTGCTAGCAATAGAACAAAACCTTCTCTTGTTCTATTATATTTGGTCTAACTATAAAACCACACACAAACAAACAAGCAAACAAACAAACAAACAAACAGACAAACAATACACTATACTATGTAATAGCTACAAAAGAAAACAGCTAAAAGTCCTTTCTTCGGTTGCAAATTGTAAAGGAGTCCAAAAACTAAAACTCAAGACAGTCATTTCCAGCTTAAGGTTTTAGGTACTTTCCTGGAATGTTCTTATTCTCCATAGAAAAGGAGTTTCAAACCTCATCTCCTTATACAAAAACACCACAATATCCTTACTTATTTGGCGATACAAAATTCCTCCCTTTTTTGTGTGTCTTGTCAAACTTAAACTCAACTGAAGTTACTTAAGAAACAGAAATACCTACGTCCTACAAACATACACATGTACGATACGTGAGATAACAAAAACAAAAAGAATCTAAAAAAAGGACATTTTCAAGGACTCTTTATAACACATCTCATATAGTTACATAATATGTACATATGTTCAAGAGTATTTGTGTGTGTGTGTGAACTCGAAAGAAACAAACGACAACGACATTTAATCTGATAGGAATCCCTTTGGAAATACTACTTTCATTTGCACCTGATTTTTGTCTACTTGATGTCCTTGCTATCAACTATTGTCCGAGTGTCCTTTATGAAACAGTTGAATAAAATTTCACTCCTTCATGCATGCGTTTGACTGCAACAAAGAAACACAAATAAAATGAAAGGAAACTTTAAGGGAAAAAATGTCCTTTTGACACAAGAAATATGGAATTTTTCATTCCAGGATATAAGTACGAGTATAATATGAAGTCAATCTGACAGGACATTCTACAAATTGCCAACCCAATTGTTAGCAAAAAAATGGAGAAAATAGAGTGCATATATTTTGTACAAACCTAATCTCATGAATAATTGAAAAGGTCTTCGCTTTATGTATTGTATATCCTTAGAAAGGAGGTCTCCTCTGGGAAGAGGATAGAGAAGGAAGGACAACAACTCCCAGTACAAGGTTAATTTAAACTCTCTTAAGAACACACAAAACAAGGACGAGACTCACATTGGGAGGAGGATTATTGTGTGTTCCAAATTCTGTTTTGAAGTGCAAAATTATCTTTCTTTAGGTCTATTTTGTGATGACACAAGGACGAAGAAAAACGTTGTGTCCTTTTTGGTGTTTTTTGTCCTTTTTATTTGAAATTCTGTTCATTTACATGAAAAATTTGTCGATTATACCATTGCCTTGGTACTTTAGGAAGATGATGGTATCCTTCAGCCCAACGTTTTATCTCTTGCTGCTGATACTCATGCTGATGTTGATTCACCACCATCAAACGTCGAGGAGGTGTAGTCCTCGTCCTTGGGGTGATAATCCTTCGTCTTTTAAAACGTCCATAGACAAATTTCGGAATATCAACACAAAGAAAATAAAGAATTTCCACAGCACTAATTAGCGAACATCCAAGAAACAGGCCAGCTATTCCTCCAAAGGACACTGTGAAGAAAAATACAAAGAAAAAGAACGAACATACTCGCAATAAAGGACGAAAGGAAGGATTTTTGTTGTATTCTTACCAACTAAATCCACCCAACCAAAGACTAAACTTGTACGATACTGAATAATCGAATCGAAGCGATAATATATATCGAGATCCACGTAGGACGAATTGTTAAGGATATTAGCTGGTAGATAGGTGGGACGCACTTCGTTGATGTAATTCAATGAGATGCAATTGCGGAAGCACTTGCATGTCATGCCTGTGTGCCGGTTAGAGACGTAGTCGTCTTCGCCCTTACGTTTTGTGTAACGGAAGAAATCTGTTTACAGAAAGAAGAAAGCAAAGTTAAAGAAGGCAATGTCGAGTGGATGTCCTTAAGCTTATAAGCCAGATTTTAAAGCAGCACCAGGAACAGCAACGGTAACAGTAGCAGTAGGACTATAGAACTTACCTCGATGGTTGTAGATACATTGAAAGTCGGACGCTTGACATGGTGGATAGTCACCTGTGAAAAGACGTTTTTAGAGAGAAAGAAAGTTTTAGAGGGAGGAGGAACACTGCAGTGATTTATTGGAATAGTAGCCATAAAACAAAGGCTCTGATGGAGAGGACTAAGGAAGGAAATTTCATCCTTATATATTACATATAAAAAGCTCTATGTAAGGATACAGGTATATGCGTATATATCCTTACCTACAGGAAAAAGAAGATCCAAGGTGCAATTACAGTAGCGCATCAGGTGCTCTTGATGGCATTGAGAAAAGCAATTCTCGATCATGTAAACGTGACCCGGTAGAGACTTGAAGTCTTCGCTGTTACGTTCATCCTTCAGTACGTAACGTATACATATACATAAAAGATATAAAGGTCATCCTTATTATTTGCATGAAACAAAAAGCGCTTTATTCAATAAAAATAAAAAAAAAATATGCCAATCGAGAAGACAAAATCCGGAAATAATTGGGGATTGACTTTATATACCTAGGAACATCAGGCGAAGCTTGTTAAAGATGATTGAATATGGACAGAGAAATATACCTATAACTTTTTGTAGACTTTAAATCACAAATGAAAGAAAATAATTATAATAAAAAAATGAAGGTGACTATGGCAATGGAAGTCATGACTCAGGAGTTTCAATATTGACTTGAATTGATTGCAAAAGAAAGAAGAGCTGCTTTTTAGTCAAACGTAAAGTAAAAGAAGTCGAAAAAAGAGATAAACATAGGATTGAGGGATGGTAAGCTGTCATGCCTTCCTTTTAGTGTTTTTAACATTGTGTAAAAAGTCTCATAAAATCTCGTGTGCACTCGTAAGTGGAGTGCCAAAACTGGCGAAAACGTCTTTGTCGTGATTATCTTCTGCGTTTCTGTAGGTTCAATAGAACTTTTGTCAGTCAAAACTTATGTTATTACAAGATTTTATGAGATTTTTTCCATATCTTAGGAAAGTTTAAACAAAATTTCAACTTACTATCTCTCATTCCGAAATGAAAGGCTTATTTTACTGGACTTAAAAGTTGTATTAAAAAGAAAAATTCAATTTTTAAAAATATGTTGTTGCTGTTCCTGCTTAGCTACAAAAGAACTAAGAGTTAATCTAAAATGTATGCAACTTTTTACCACAGGTTGTGTCCATCGTTGGGTACCACTTTCTCCGATCTCATCGGGCAGAGTTCTTCAACTTTGGAGGCAATATACGAATCGATTCACTTTTTGGCTTCTTTATCAGAATGAAAATGTTGGTCAGACAGGTCATAGGGCATTGATCAAAACAAGTGATAATCAGAAGTAACAATAACTGGAAAATACGGCGGGTGGGGTAGGATTTCCCATCTTAACGTTTCCAAGTACGTTTTGACCACTTTTGCATCTTGGTTTCGAGTGTTGTCGTGCCTCTAGCTGTGTAGCGAGTTTTCTTTCAGTAATGCCTCCAATTCTGCATCTTAGAAAACTTTCTCTTTTCAGTCACTATGGTGGTCATCCACACTAAAATCACCATAGTTAAAGTGTTGAAACCACTCACAACACGTTCTCTCACTAAAAGCGTCCTCATATTTGTAGTTTGAAGATAGTTAGATAGAAAGTTGGATATCATCTCCCGGTAGCGCTTACCATTCACAATTACGTTACGATTCGCATCATCTTTGAAGAAGTTTGGTCATATGATGCCACCAGCCCATAAATCGCACCAAACTGTGACTTTTTCTGGATACATTGGTAGCTGTTGCAATGATTCTGGCTGATATTCACTCCAAAATCGACAATTCTGCTTATTTACGTACCCATTGAGACAAAAATGAGCTTCGTCGCTGAACACAATTTTTCTGTAAAAAAGTGGATCTTCGGCCAACTTTCCAAGAGCCCATTCACCAAAAATTTTACGTTGCAGTAGGTCGTTCGGCTTCAATTCTTGCACCAGCTGTATTTTGAAAGGCATCACACATAAATCCTTCCACAAAATTTTCCACGCTCCACAGAGGCCCAATTGCTGCGAACGGCGATGGTCACCATTAACCCTGGCCGATACAGTTGCGATATTTTCTTCAGTTCGCACTCTACTCTACGTAAGCGTGTTGGTGGTTTTATGTCCAACAATGTAAATTTGGTGCGAAATTTGGTCACAATAGCCCGAATAGCCGTTTCAGTGGGTCGATTAAACTGACCATAAAATGGAAGAAGCGCGCGATGAACTTTCTTAACAGAGCACGCATTTTGATAATAAAATTCAATAATTTGCAAGCGTTGTTCGTTTGTAAGACAATTCATGGTTAAATTATAGACCAATCTGAAGATGTTTGACAATGAAACAGCTGTTTAGACCAGTGTTGCCAAAAAGATAATAGTTAAAAAATCACCCTTTAATAATTCTGTAACTACTTTAATTTATAATCAAACTGAAAAAGAAAATGAAAGTTTTTTGCAACTTCGGACATCTCATTTCTCAGCTTACATTTCATAGTTCGCCTTCGTTCTTCAAACTTCATGCTTCACACATCTCACTTCATCTTCTCAACTTGAAAACAAAAAGGTTCCAAAATCGTTGTTCAATTTAAGTTGCTCTAATAGTTTAGTTATTGCTATCCTATCATTGAAAAAATTAAAAGCCTTTAAGAGGAACAATTTTTCAAAGATGAAATCATTTTTAATGAGCAGCTGATTTTTGATTTCACATTTCGGAATATAATCTACTGAAAGAGATTCATTTTTTTTCGTATTCCCATCTGTCAAATTTAATTTCAATTATCAACTCATATCCAACTCTTGAATCCAGTCATTAAATACTTAATACCAATTAGGATATGTTTGTCCGATGACAGAAATGTTCAATGATAGCTATAACCAACCTGTCAAAAAAAACCAATAATTGGTTTTAAATGATGGAAACCAATGATAATGATATGATATAAAGCCTCTAAGGCTTGATGTATTAAGCGATAATGAAGAGAATTGTCATACGCCTTCAATTACAGGATGCAATTAAACCATACTATTGAATAAACCAATTTTTGTGCGTAGGCTAAAGCATGAATTGTTGAGACCGATGTTGAGTTGATTTTCTTGAGTTGTGTCTCATAATCGCGGATACAGCAGCCATGAGTGTTATCCACTCGAATTTGACAGTAACACAAACTTTTGAATAAACGTTCAGCAGTCACGAATGGTTTTTGATTTCAACCCAAACTTCTGTTCAAAAAACTCGAATGTTAATGCTACACAAAACTCATTTTGGGAAATAAGTTTTCAATATTTTCCAACGTTCTTCAACCGTAATGTTTATGTTTATGCTACACAAAACTCATTTTGGGAAATAAGTTTTCAATATTTTCCAACGTTCTTCAACCGTAATGGCGCTCATTTCATTTCGTGGAGATGTTATACTGATTAATGTCAAAATTTCGAGCATTAAATGGCTGTCAGTGTCAAAATAACCTATAACTTCAAAGAAAACAATAGTTTTCAAATCCTTACCAATTATGGTTTTATGTGTGTTATATTTTGTATCTTTGTCAAAAATTGTCGTACTCTACGTATTTCATACTTCGCACTTTAAACTTCTCATTTTACACTGTACACTTCCCACTTTAAACTTTATAATTAACTTATCAAAATTCATACTCGTCACTTTAATCTCTTCCACTTCAAACTTGAAACTACTCATTTCGCACTCGACACCTTGGACTTCTCAATTCATTCTTCACTACTTTTAATTACCATTTTAAACTTTGTTTCGTTCGTACTGCGAGTATGAAGTGTAACTTATGTAGTGTTATTGCGGCGTGAAAACTGTGTTTGATATTGTCATAGGGACCTTCAAGAGATAAGCAGATATTTTAATACTTAATTTCAATACTCACTTGAAAAACACACTTTCTCAATCCCGATGGCACAACTCTAGTTTCTTCATCAGTAAAATAAATCACAGGATCTACTTCAATCGATGTCTGTGTATTCCATGGTATGAAAAAAGGATTGGTAGACCAAACTGGTGGTTCATGAATTGTAACCTTCAAATACGAGAGGAGTCAGAATGCAGACAAAAAACAGAAAAGCACTATTTTTTCTAAACAGAAACCTACAAGTATTCCCTTTTCTAGATCGCTGGACGGCAAATGATCTTCCGGCCTTATCATTAGCCTCACCTGCAATCCACTCTTCGGTTCATAGTTCGAATTATGATATGGATAATATCTATCAGCGATCTGTCTCATTTTCGATTTCTCACTTTCCAAACCATTGAAAACATAACACGCACCAATTTCACTCCTTAGCAATTCGAATTCTTCACAACATTTAATTTCATCATAACGCCATCTGCAATTGTCCAAAAATTCCTCACAAGTCCACGCCATGAATATCACAACTTTGGTGAAATTTATTCCATTCAAGGATTGAAGGAAGTCCTCAGAGACACTTCCAATGCTGTCGAACTTCCCGAAAGCCATTCCATCGAAGATGGCAACAAATCGAGTGAAAAGATCTAATTTTTTCTCGTTCGTTTCGCCAGGAAGAAAGTGCTCTTTGGCAGCTTGAAGGCGACTCCAATTCAAACGGTTGTTATTGCAAATTGTTATTGTTGGAAAGGCTATTTTATAAACTGGATATGTTGTACTGGCAACGACTGTTTGAAAGGTTCCCTCCGTATAACGTTGTGATATAATCGAACTTACGTAAATCCAACCTATTACGGTGACTGTCAATACGATGATCCATATTAATCTATGTGTATAAAAGATTCCAAAATCATGTTAGTGTTGTCTAAAAGGTCCTTGGGTGTCAACCTTTACCTTTCATAGATCCCAGTGGATTCCCGGAGGAAGTTATTAATAGCATGAATACTATTTCGGGTATAAAATGTCCTTATCAATAGTCTCACATCCTCGTTGTCGTCGTTGGGTTTCCTTATTGAGGACCTTCTAGTGGAAAGTTCACCGTTTAGAGCACTCAACAACCGCAATTCTGACGGATAAACCATGACTGGCGAGGAGAATATTTGACACAAAGGTGTTTAACACGAATTCGACTGAGAGTTATTTTGCTTTCTTCTTTTTCAGCAAGGTTTATTTTTGTATTTTGTATTTTGTATGTGTATAAAATTAATTGGCTTTTTATTAATCTCTGAGGAATTCAACTACTAGACTGTCAGTATGGGTACCTACCTAATACTTGTCAAGACTAATTTGTCAATTATTTTGATTTTATTATTTTGTTTTATCTTATTTCTTGCAACCAGATTGGTAAGTAGGTAATGAGGTTAATGTTGATGACGTACGTTCTTAAATCAAGAGAACCCTTGGGACTTATTGACATTCGAATATTGTGGGAAGGTTGTGTGGAGCTAATTGATTTCTTAAAGCAAACACTTGGTGTTGGAAGACAAAGTTGATGGTGTTAAAAGTGATTCCTTGGGGACTACTCATTTTTGGTTTATTGCAATATTGGACACGTACATACATATTTTATTTTTCAATGACACAAAAGAGAGAATCATACTGATTTGTTGTATAGTCTTGAAGTAATTTTGTGTCATTTCATTGGACTTATTGTCAAATTTTAGTTTTGATGATGACTTTTTAGAATGTTATGGCTTTATTAGAAAGAGCAAAAATTCCCTTGTTAATTATGAAACCAACATCGTCGTCTTGAAAAGGCTGACTTTACAGCAGCTCATAGTATCACAGAAGTTTTCCAAGTTCTAAGTTGATGGTTTCAGGATGTAGCTTATCATGGATTGCATTTAAGGGGTTTTAATCGTTATCGGATTGTGCGTATAACATGGGTCCAATTTTCCACAAACGTTTCAATTTTAGCTCTAAGGAGGAAAGTTAACACCGGCAAGTCGTCTGAAAACATGATTTGATTTGATGAACAAAAACCCCGAAATTCTGCATAAACCAGCGTTCGTCCGGATTCACGACGCTTCAAAATCATTTTCGAAGAAAAATTTCACTCACTGTGGATGTATT
This sequence comes from Eupeodes latifasciatus, assembly GCA_920104205.1. NCBI lineage: Eukaryota > Metazoa > Arthropoda > Insecta > Diptera > Syrphidae > Eupeodes > Eupeodes latifasciatus. The sequence goes on along the minus strand of OV049924.1, from coordinate 143,089,682 downwards.
ACCTACTCTTGCATTCTGTTTTTAACGTAGCAAACGAGATTCAAAGAGGCCATGACCACAATCTCTTCTTTTAACTTTTGTATAAATTTGTGACAGTAGACTCGAAGGGCGGTTCATTTCCACCAAAACTTTTTCCCAAAAACGCTGCTTGGGCAACACAGCAGTCATTTAGAAATACGTTTTCAATATTTCCCAACGTTGTTTAAGCGTAAAGCTACTTATTTTCTTTTGTTTTGGGAAAGTATGATTTTGACTTCCTGTGAAAATTTTTTAATCATGTTTCAAGAAGACGCGACAGTTTTCTAATCACTTTACTGTTTCCTCCATTTTTAAGGACATATATGTTCATGAACACTGATAAGGAAGAACCTATCAGGTTGTTGACGGGTTTAAGATCACATATTACGACAGAGAAGATTTTGTATGCAGCTTAAAGAAGACTTATTCCTCTATAGTTGGTGCGGTTTGGAGAATCTACTTTTTTAATATCCGGCAAATAATACTGAGATTCCATTCATCTTCCAACCATATTTTACAATTATCTCCAGATGCTTTGAAAACCCCAGCATTTGTTTACGCTATCTGCTCGAGCGCTAGATATAGCGACAAATCGCAATAAACTCAGCAAAGTCCAACGAACGAACAGCCTGCTTGTGTATGGGAGGAGCACTTCGCTCTACCCCCTCCGCCTCACTTGATGTTCTGTTCCATCTAATACCGCTGGACATTTTCGGCAAGAGAACGGCCGCTAAAACAGCCATACGGTTTCAAGCCTCCTCTCTGTGGAAAAATAATGGAATTGGCCACACCACTATTTTGAACTCGTTCAGTAATATTGACTACACCATACCCCATCCTCAGTTTACTAACTATAGCTTCAAAGTGACTATACCTCCCAGGTCTTTTTGGGAGAATACATCATTTTTGAACGATGGTCCTCTAAACTTTTATACAGACGGATCAAAAACGGAGGATGGGGTTGGTGGAGGCGTATACTCAGATAGACTAAACTTAAGTCTCTCCTTTCGTCTACCCGATCAATGTAGCGTGATCCAAGTTGAAATCCTGGCTATAAAAGAAGTCCTATCCTGGCTTAGAGAAAACGTTATATCAACTTATGATATACGCATCTTCTCGGATAGCCAAGCTGCGTTAAAGTCCCTAGACTCTGTCTCCACTAACTCACTAACAGCCCTAAATTGTCGATCATCTCTTACGGAGATGGCTACACAGTTCAACATTGACCTTTGCTGGGTGCCGGGCCATAGAGACATTCCAGAAAATTGCAAAGCTGACGAACTTGCAAAAAGCGGAACAACTTTACCTCTGCTGGCTCACAATGATAGCATAGGTATCCCCCTAGCTACATGTAAACTCATGCTAAAGCAAGATACCTTAGAGAAAACAAACTTCAGGTGGAATAACACCACCACCTGTTTAGCAACAAAACTTATTTGGCCTAATCTTAGCGCCAGGCGCTCAAAACAATTAATCTCTCTGAGTAGATTGCACATTAGCTACGTTATAGGTGTCCTGACTGGGCACTGCTTAATAGGAAGGCATGCTATTCGACTTGGAGCCCCTGCAAATGATTTTTGTAGGAGTTGCATGGACGAAGAAGAAGAAGAGACAATTTCTCATCTTCTATGCACATGCCCTGCCTTATCACAAAGACGTAGAATCCACCTTGGAGACTACTACTTCAACGATACCAGCGATCTAAAAAATTCTGACATTGTTTGTCTCCTACGCTTCATTCGAAGCTCCAATTGGTTCAACGAGTTAAGCTGATTAACTGATCCATGTGGTATCACAACGGACCATACTTTGGTCTAAGTGTGTTGGACTTCCCAACCAACAGCCACTTTAACCTTAACCTTAACCTAACCTGCTCAAGCGGCTTCTTTAGACTTCAGCTTAGATAAGGCAATCTTTACTTCATCTTAGTCAGGAAGACTAGATTGTTAACTTTCTTCGTCTATATTGAGTAGATCATTCTGTTTAACAGCAGAATTTGGTTTTGTCGTCGCTGTTATACAGTCTGCAGAAGTGCTCCTTCCAAATCCTCAGCATTGACTGCGGTTCTACTTTGTTGTTTCCACTTTCGTCCTTCCAGCCTTCGGGTCGTGGTTTATGGGAATTTTCCTTCATCTGCTCATAGAACTATCAAACTCGATTTCTGCTTCTTTCTCTGCTCCCTTTTTTCTGAGGAGTCGGTGTTCCACTCTCTTCTTCTGCTCGTAGAGCTCGTGAGCAGCTCTCGACCTTCTGTGCAGCGCCGCTTTGCATGTCTGTTGCTAAGGTGCATTTGCTGCCAACATAACTCATCAAACTAGGGGTTTCTTGTTGGTTGCTGTTTAAAACCCTCACCGTGTGCAAGAATTTTGTCCTTTATAGAATTGTGCGTTAAGACTTCAACCTTAACCCGTTGGAGATTAAATTGAGCCAAGTTCTCAGTAAATGACTATGACCGATAACCGAAGAGGTGGATTTTAGAATGGCTGGGTTTAGATTAGGTCAGGTTAAAGTGGCTGTCCGAGGTGGAGTAGAACACACTTAGGCCAGTTGAATGGCGCATTGTGGTTCTTTCTTCTAAGCTCAACGAAACCTTTGAATACTTTGTTCATTACATTTCGACCTTTATCGACCTATCTTTATTGTAAACCCTCTGTCTTATTTTACTGACCAAGATTTCAGTTAAAAGTGCTCGATTTAAATGTGATAATTCAATACGACCACATAAATAGTGAGACACGAGTAAATAAAAGTTAAGAAAGGTTTTGACAAGCACGTTTGGTGTTATCAATTTTCTTCTATATATTTTCAAGGATAAAAGTGCATCCACATTCAATGACGACGAGATTTTACTCGGCTACGACGATGCAGCTAACAGTGACGACACTGTCTGCAATTCAATTGAACATTATCAAAAAAAATCAAATGGTTTGATAGTTTTACTCGTACACCGCATATAAGGTTACTTGTCGAGGTTTCTTGGCAATGACAATGCACCAGCACCAGAACCACACATATACTCCATGGTTCATGGTTTTTGTGGTGGGATTATTTTTCCTTCCAGTGTTACCTTTGAATATTTTGAGAATGTGGCAAAAAAGGTTTCCCAGAGGAACAAAGGTGTCCCTTACAAATTTCAATAAGAACTCACCTTTAAATTAAAATATTTGTTAGGCATGTAAAAACAATAAACAAATATTTTTTTTCAAATACGCACATTATACATATAAAAATAACAAATTTAGTAGTACCCGTGGTGTGATGGTTAGTACGTTGGACTTTCATGCCAGGGGTCTTGGGTTCAATCCCTGCCTGTGCCATCTAAAGTGTTTTTTTACGGGTACTGCCTCTTGCGAGGAATTGACAAATCTTCCACGAGTAATTCTTGTCATGAGAAAGTGCTTTCTCAAATTAGCCGTTCGGATTCGGCTTAAAACTGTAGGTTCTCTCCATCGCTGACATCATTACTCGCACACAGGAGTGGTTTAGAGATGTAAGTCACTAGGCCCTAGTTCTCAACGGACTTTTGCGCCACCTAATTTATTTAAAAACAAATTTACATTTTTAATTTTCATTCAAAAGGTGTCCCAATGTTGGCTTTAAATCTCAAAGGTATCAAATTGTCCGATAGTTTTTGAAAAGTGGCGCCCAATTGTCCGGGTATACGAAAAGATGTCAATTTGACATTAAGATGGCCCAACGGCAACCCTGTTTCCTCTCGTTTGAATTACTTCCTCTCGAATGGAATAAAAGTTTGAAGATATTTACAAAGAAGTATATTCGTAGGAAGGTTTAACCCATCATGGCGAGACGCAAAAGAAGGACAAAATCCAGGTGTATGCCATATGTAAACTGTATAACTACCTTACGCGGCACCATCATGTCTGCTGATTCTGATTCAGCTAGTCAGCACATATTTTGCTATGCTAGAGGCTTGCGTGCGCGCCGCTCCAGACAACGACAATGAGAATACGTGATGACACATAACGCATGCATTTTGGTTTCTTGAATAGATGGAAGTTGTTTTTTGTGAAGGAAGCCAAGCCATATCAATGTTAAAGTTTTTTTCTTCTCAACTTAAAGTCCTAAAGGAGCTATATTCGTATATTTGTGTCCCTTTGAGCTATTCGTATAGTGTGCACAATAGTATCTAAATGTAAGTGAGTTTTATTGAGAGTTGCTTTGGCATTGTTGTACCTTTTTACGAAGTTTTTACCTTTGATTTTATTTTCGTACGTTACGTTTTTTCGTAAGAACTTTTCAGTTGATGGAGGTATCCGTGTACATAGCTCGCTAATGGATGATTGCAAGAAGCATTCCGTTTCTATTTCGGTTTAGTATTTTTGGTAAAATTGAAATCAATTTGTTGTGAATTTCAAATGGAATGTTTGCAATATAAAAATGTTAAAAATCAGCAAATTGAAATGACAGAAGTTTCTCTGTTAGTTTTGTTTGGTTTGCAATTGCAATTGATTTGGATCTTGATTTGAAAGAGGTTAAATTTGTATGCATATAATGTATGAGAAACCTTTTACTATATACTTGGCGTTCCCAAGTGAACTTATAGACTGGTTGTTATTTTCATGGAATTTCGGATAGTGACTCACGTTGGGCGCCATATTTTGCGAATGTCTTATAAGAGAAGAGTTTATCAGGTCAAATGTTTAAATTGGAAACAAATATTGGTATTTTTATATTGGTTGGCTGGGGAAAGCAGTTAAGCATATTTTCTCCATACATTTATGATGGGTTTAATAATAAAATTAATATGCGTACTCTTCCGGGAAATCCCGCAAACAAATTCTGTTCCAAGTGGTGTTCTAAAAATTATTCATATTTACATAGGTCTTAAGCTATGTATAGTCAGTCCTAGTTTGTTTGGCTTCTATAAAATTAGTCAAAAATTAATTTTTAGTATGCAAAACCATGACGTGCCATTTTCAGGCTGTGAAAACCAAAAATTTGCTGCTCTAGTAGCACCCGATCTTAATAGTGCCTATGTACCTACCATAATCCTCCCTAAATAAGAATCTCATTTTAAGACCCCTAAAACGTAAGAATGGAATCAACCCCACTTTCCAAAAAAAAAGTCAATTTTTTCAACAAATTACTGTATTAGTTAAATGTGAATTTTCTTTTTATTTTTATATTACAAAGATACTCGTATATTACACTGGTAAAATGGTTTTATGTCATCAATTGAAAAAGAGAGTTTTCATTTGTGACTAGATTTCGTTACATTTGGTATTAAAAATTTTCGTTTATAATTTGTTATCTGTACTTGAATCCACTTTTAAAATAATTGTAGCGAAGATTCCAGTTTTCTCCGTTTAGTATTAGGTTGAGTTCGTCCCTTTAAAGAGGCATAGGGTTTCTCCAGACTTGTATTCTTATTGTTTTCAACACTGGGCACATTGCGATGAAATGTTGTGTGTCTTCTATTTGCCTGAAATTGCATATAGGGTGCATATTAATTCTGAGTTTTTATTTCTTATAGTTTGTAGTTTAAAGGCAAGAATTCATCTCTGGTCTTACAGATTGTACATACTAAGATCATCATGGAAGTAATTCTTAGTTCCCAGACCAAGTTGGAAATGCTTGAACGGCAATATTCTTTGGCTATCTTGAATTTGGTCGTGAAAGCTTGCAATTTCGGCGGACTCAACTTTTTTAAGGTGTTGATGTATTGGCCACTGTGCATTGTAAGTTCACTAACATTGTATTTTCTGGAGAGCCTAGACCATTTATTTAAGCATTGTTTGTTGGTATATTGAGCACTTGACACAATATTTTCGTTTTCGAAAATCTTATTCCAGGTGCTTTTTTTGCCTCTTCGTCTTTTCTTTTAAGTAAGTCTTGAAGGAAATTTGTGGGGTTAGCTTAACGCCTAGATACCTATATTGTTTAACCTTTTCTAATTCTTCGTTTCTCCAATACCATTTCTAATTCAAGAAAATCAAGATTTTTGATTTGCTGGTGTTTAGGTTTAAGTTCCATAAGTCAAAATATTTTTGGAGTTTGCTGATCATCGGTTGAATTGTATTCGTATTATCAGCCAATATTACTAAGTCATCCGCGTACATCAGAACTTTGGTTTTAGTTTCCTCATAAGATATACCACCTGGTAGATGTACACTGAGGTAATTTAGAAGAGGGAGAAAAGTAGTAGTCTAACGAGGCAGCCTTGTTTAGCTCCTGTTTCTGTTTGAAACAATTCTAATAATAAATTACCATCCCATACAGCTGAACTATTTTCGTGATAAAGCTGTTGCAATAGATTCGAAAATATGTAAAATAAGGCTTTTCTATCAATGGTATCGAAAGTTGCTTTGAAGTCCACAAAGAAGGCATATTGTTTTTTATTCGTTTTCTATATGGAATCGGTCAATACTGTGGAGGAATCCGGCTTGGTATTCACTGAGTAGATTATTTTCATCAACCCAATCAGTGAGTTTTTCCGATAACACTCCTGTAAATATCTTCGTAACAGCGGTAAAGATTTACCTCTATAGTTATTTGGAACCGTTGGATTTCCTATCTTCAGTAAAGGGAATATGATGTTTTTCCTGAAGCTTTTTGGGACCTTACCACAGTCATAAATCCAGTTGAAAGTTCTCGTTAACTCTTTTTGAAGAATTCATAAGATATCCGTTTTCATTACAACGATCTTTGATTCTGGATACTTGTGATTTGGTAAATTGTTGGGGTAAGGTATCGTTGGTCATAAATGGTTCTGCATATTGGATAGGGTTGCCAATTGATACTCTATTCAGGAGATTTTTGAAGTACTCAGCCGGAGTTGAAGCATCTACTTTTATGGACGATCCGTAAACTTGTTTGTTCAGGGTTCTTAAAATCTTTCAGAAAGCTTTACTATCAATTAAATTGCCAATTTTAATTATACAATTTGTAAGTGTGTTTATGGTTTTTACTGAGTCAGTGCAATAATTTGTAAATACGCTAAGTTCATGATCCAGATAGAATTTGTATAAAACCTTGTTTTTTTACTACCATAGTTATTTTGGTAGTAATTGTCTTTTTTCCTCGTTTGATCTGTTTCCGTTTGAGCTAATCCTTAAACCAACACAAATTGGTAGGTGGTCTGAAAGAGTGTTTTCTTTTATTTCAATGTCGTTAATATTTTGTAGACCTAGACCTCTAGCGAATGGTTGAGCATGCATTCTCCCTTATAAATGTAAAAGGCCCTTCCTTGTCACCCTTAGGATTGTGAGTCTCATAACGTCACACATTTCAGCAAGTTTACTTCCATTCGCATATATTTTGTAATCTTTTGAGGCTCTGTTTTCGAATATTGAATCGGGTACTGTGTCCGTTTCTATGTTAAGTATTTGGTATTTCCCACTCTTCCATTAAAATCGCCAGCAAGAATAACGTTATCTTTGCGAAAGGTCTCGAGTGTAAACACCTCATCCTATGAACTTTAACAGGTCATTGGTAACAAGATAAGACAAGAGGCCAATGATAGATGGAACAGCTTCGAAAACTGTGTCACGACTAAGAAATAAAGACTCAAATTCGACAAAACTAGATCCCATAATAACAGATCACAACCTGTTGGGTAGCCGGCTTATTATCTATGATATGTGCAAGAGCTAGGATGATGAGAAAGAATTAGAAGAGACTGCCTACTTCTAATGCCACTGCTTAGCACTTTGTTACACTAGAAATAAACTTTTAGGCAGACACTTCTTCTATACGAACTCTTTTTCTTGAAGAACTCGAAGACATTCCAGAAAACAGCCTATTAGGCTTTAACAAAGCATTAAATGGACTAGAACAAAGCATCAACGGTTTAAATAATATCTTTTTCCTTGATTGAAGTTTAATACTTCAGTATATAACAATGGATCTAAATTCAACTTAATATAGCGATCATCATCAATCGCCAGCCCATCAACCTAACCTAATCCATGCCGAGTTTAAGGTGTCTAAAACGCGTATTTACCGAGCTACGTCCATTTAAAGTTCTTAAATGGTTTTAGTTCATTAATTTGTGTAAAATGGCATTTATAAAAGGATAGTAAAAATGGAAAGAAGAAGGTCCCGAGATCACAATACAGAAATTTCGGTCCCCTTGCCCCTAGACATCAAATTAAGTCCTGATTTAATAAATTTCTCACACAAAATCCCTTTTTTATTTTACCAATTCTATTTTGTATACCTACCTACTTAATTTAATAGAGTAATTTAAATCGTGGAGCTTCATTCCATTACATTCTTTTCATTTCGTTCTCATTTTTTAAAAGTCATCTAGATAACCATGCACGAACATTAAAAACTAAAAAAAAATATTATAAAACCTTTTCCTACGTATAGTTCCTAAGAAGTCGGTACCATCAACCCTTCTTCCAACCATCATGATCAACAATACAAACAACAAAAACAAAACTATCACGGAAAGTCCAGTCGTTAACAAAGGTGCAAAGAAAAAATCACAAATCCCTCATCTAAAAGTCCGTCTTATCCGGTCTTATTTTTCCAGACTAAAAATACAAAAAAAGAAAACTACGGAACACCCGACATTAATCCTTTGCCACTAGCAATTTTCCGTGTCCTTTTAGAGGATTCTATGTTTATGTATGGACTTAAACGAGTGTATGTGTGAGTGTGTGTTCGGACGTGTGTAAGAGGACGTGTGTGAATGTGTATGGCTTTGTGTTATGTCATTTAAAGTGATATTTTCGCAAATAATAAATTACTATACACAGAAAACGAAGTCATTCCTCATATCCTTAAGCTCTTCCCGAGGTTAAAAGGTAAAAATTGCACCTTATCACGCTTAAAGCTGGAGGCTCGCTAATTCATTTACAACATAACACACAATACACACACGAACACACACGTATTTAAACTCACACCAAAGGTATGTACATAGGTATAGTTTACAATTTAACTGTCACGCCAACTGGCATAATGTCAGATATTTTCTTCCCTTTCCTGCTGCGTGCAAGTCACCCTTAATATATATATTTTTTGTTGTTGTTGTTGTTGGAGCTTATGAGGGAGGGGACCGGTGTGGTTATTACCATATCTTGACGGGTGATTATTTCATAATAACTTGCGTATTATCCTTTTGCATAAATGTACTCCGCTCTTGTATGCATATCCTTTGTTGGTTATAATAATTTTTTTTCTTCGTAAACATATCCACCTTCTCTACTCCGTATGCTTTAGTCATAATCCGTTTCCGCCTTGAAACTCCTTTTATTTTTTAAACAAAGAGTTGGGGTAAGCGTTGGGAGGGAGGGAGGAGAAAATAAATTTTACTTGGTAGTGGAAATATATTTTGAATGTAACCATTTTGGTGGGATTTTTTGTTTGTTGCCTGTTTGGTCCTTGATATGCTTTTACATGCGAACCGTGAAAAAGGCGAATTTATTATTATCAAGCTCACTCGGTTGGAATATAATGCAAACAACAACAACAAGAGAAATATATAAAGCACGCAGGATGTGTTCTTCATATTTTGTATTTTTGTTGTTGTTGTTATTCTGTTTTTTGAGGATTCATGCAATTTTAATGGTTCGATAAAAAGCTCTGCCATACTGAGTATGAAACATAGAGATAGTCTACTTTATGGCCCTTAAGTGGTTTTTCTATTTTGTTGTCGGGGGAGGTGCTGTTGTCTAGCGCAATATAGAAAAAAATACAATTAAAAATTAATTTTTTTATAGCAATAAACTTCGAAGGTCCTGAAATTATAATAGTATAGGATTGAGTAATGATTAATTTTTCAATTCTGTCATTAACCTTTTCGATATTGTCACTGATAAAGACTCATTGCCTTTTGACGGTTTCATAACAATTAGTTGAGGTTTCTGATAAACATTAAGATTTACGAGATACTAAATTTAACCGGGCAATATATCCCAACAGGTTGAATAATCCGATTCCGAGTCCCACATAACACCCGCTAGAAGAAAATGGAATCTGTCCAGTATCGCCAAAAAAAGGGTTTAACCCCGTTATGATATCTTTTTCCGCCAGCCATTACCAAAATTAAATATTTGGAATATATACTTTTTCCTACCTGAAATTTGCGTGAGAAAAATACCATTGCGATTTTGAATTATAAATAAAAGGAAGATTTTAAAACATCTTTACTAATTTGTGTAAGTTTGGAATATTAAAATTAATTCTTGAAGATTAGTTTTTAAAGTTGAGGTGTTTGTGCTCAGTCGGGAATAGAGCACTGAAATATCACAAATGGGTTTTTTTAAATACCTGTGTCCTTGGAATTAAGAATGTCGATGATGGTGCTTCCGACTCAAGAACATAGTTTTATACAAAATTGATCGACAGTTAGTAATTTACTTGGTCAAGAGCTCGGCTATATTTACACTGATTATTCTAAAGCTTTTGACCAAATTTTCCAAGATATCATTACATTTAAGTTTTAGTCAGTTGGGCATTCTTCCTAGATTCATCACATTCTTATTTTCTAAATAGGTGTTATCAAGTAAAGTTCATTAAGAGCCCCCGCAGACTGCAGACTTTTTATCGGCCAATAGTTTGGTCGGCTTCTTAATCAGTATGGAGAGGAATGCATATGCACACACTACAGCGATTCATTATCGGCCGATAAAAAAGTTTGATGGGCTACCCGATTACATTCAAACTAATCTGTCGGCCAACTATCGGCCGACTGTTTAATCAGTATTGGCGCATACACGCCTGCGCATACATGACGATTGTTTAGTCGGCCGATAGTTCAGTTCGCTCTGTGATTTGGCGTCGTGTGCGTGTATTTTGAATATGGCGTCGCCAAATCACAATAGAATAGTCGGCCAACTGTTGGATAGTCTGCGCCCTGTTCACCAACCAAACTGTTTAGTTGGCTCGGTGTGCGCGCTTTCAGTTCAACCCGACCAAACTATCGGCCGATAAAAAGTCTGCAGTCTGCGGGGGCTCTAAAAGTTCTTTGACCGATCCTTTCATTGCCAAATCAAGAGTTCCACAGGGTAGTCATTTAGGGCCTCTAGTCTTTATTTTAAGTATCAATGATGTACCCCTTGGTGTGCGATGGAGTAATATCTTAATCTCTGCGGATGATAAAGAACATTTTCAAAAGCATAAAACCTCTAAACGATAATTTTCTTCTCCAAGAGAATACTGACAGTTCTGTTATTTGGTGCAAGAGGTATTTAGAATAAATCTTAAACTAATTAAATGGTCTGAAATGACATTTCTCTAAATTCTCTAGGTATAGATTATAAAATATTGCAGCACTCTACATCGCGTTCATAGTTTTAAAGATCTTGGATTTCTTCTATACTTTATGTTAAAATTTGTTTAACGCTGCATCTAGTCTAAGGAGTTTCAGGATCCTCATGTTTCTCGGGCTCTATATAATGCTTTGGCTTTTCCCTTTCAGGTATGGGCTCGTTTTTACGAGATTCACAAGAATAGGATGGTTATAAAGTTATATCTGGTTACATTTTGTCCAAGAAGTCATCGTTCAAAGTCCTTTTTGAGAACAGCATATAATTGGTTTTTCCTTCATTGAGCATTACACTTATCTTCTCCGCTTCTTACGCAATGCTCAAAAACGTTCTACTGACCTCACGCTTTGATCTTTCAATTTTGTCAGTATTAGTTGAAAAAATATTCCTCTATTGTTAAACAAGTCGCCTTGTTTGCCCTTGTCTAGGACCTTTTTTGACATCAAAATCATAGGTGAAATCTTTTTCGATCTTGATGAAGCAGCGTGCATTGTCCATCGTCATTCTGCACAAACGGAAAAATTTGACAGGAATGCTAAAACTAGATATTGTTTTTTAAAATTCTTCTCTATAGATATTGTCATACGAGGCCTTAAAATCGATAAAAAGATGGTGGGTATCGATTTGAAATTCCTTGGTTTTTTTCAAGATCTACCGTTATGTGAATATTTGATCAATGATGAACTTTACTGGTCAGAAGTCACACTGATATGGACCTCTCAGATTGTTGACGAAGGGCTTCAGACGTTCACATAATACGACAAAAAGGATCTTATGTGCAATGTTCAAGAGACTGATGCCTCTGTAGTTGGCGAAATTCAGAGGGTCTCCTTTCTTGAGTATTAGGCAAACTATGTTGAGATTCCACTCATCGTGCATGCATTCTTCCGAACATATTTTGCAGATGGTCTGGTGCATACTTCTTACCAAGTCACTGACCGCCTGCCTGCTTCTTTGAATAATTTGGCAGCGATGCTGTCAGCTCCAGCAGCTTTATTGGACTTCAGTTTCTATATACATATGTAGCTATCTTAACTTCGTCGGGGTCGGGTGGGTGTAATACGATTGGTCAACGAAGTTATACAATTTGGGGAAGTGGGCTTTCCATATATTCTCAACATAGACTGCGGTTCTACTACGATGTTCCTTTGGTCGTCTTTACAGGTTTTTTACTTTTGGAAACATTTACGAACCTCATTCCTGTTGTGACATCCCTCTATCTCTTCGATTTCTCGCTTCTCATGCTCCCTTTTTCCCTTTTGAGAAGCTGGTGTACCTCGCACTTCTTCTACTAGTAGAACTTGCGATGGATCAAACACTGATCATGGGGTTAGTGGAGGCGTGAACTACGACGGACTAAATCTATGCTTCTCATTTCGTGTTCCCAATCACCAGGCAGAACTTCTGACCTACAAAGAAGCACTTTCTCAGATAGTCAAGCTGCCATAGAATCATTGAATTCTGTCTCAACATACTCACTAATAGCCCGAAACTGTCGGTCATCTCTTTTGGAGAAGGCGAAAAAGTTCAACATTCATCTTATGCTCTGTCAAAGTGACATTCCAGGAAACTGCTAAGCTGTTGCGCAACAAATCTAACATCATTATAAATCTAGCTACTTGTAAAGTAATGCTAAGGCATAACACCATAAAAAAAACCACAGATGGTCTAATACCACCACTTGTCTGTCAACTAAACTAATTTGGCCGATGCTTGATGCTAAATGCTCTAAGCAACTCATTTCGGTTATGGAAAGCTACACATTAGCTCCGTTATAGGCGACCTTACAGAACACTACTTAATGTAGTGGGACCAGAAAACAAAGTTGATGGAGGGATATGACAAAACAAAGAATGCAAAACTTAGGTACAAAAGAATTTATAAAAATCAATTGAATCAAAAGAATGAATTCTCAAAGATTGCATTCAATTGATTGCTGTAAAATGAAAGGGACGAACAAAGAATGCAATCTTTTCACACGGGAATGGAGATTGCATAATAATATTAAAGTCTCAATTCTCAAAGTGAAGTCAATGAATGCAATCTCATTATTGAAGTCTTTAAGGATGCATTCAAAAGAGATTGGCATTTTGTACAATACCGAGATAAAGGGTGTATTAAGCTTTCCTTCGCAAAGATTTGATAGTTTAAACAAAACCTTTTCCTTAAGAATCTCTCATTTGTTCCAAAAGTCTTAGTTTCACTTATTAAATGTAACATTTTCTTTTTGTTTTTCAAATGTTAAATACACTTTAAGCCTCTAGGCTTTTTAAAAAAAACCTAGGTAGGTAGCGCAGATACCTCTACAATACTGGATTAAAAAATTCTCCCTCACCTCATTGAATGTTGTCAAAGCAAAAGTCTATTTATAACTCCCTTAAAAGAACACTACCTTTAGGAGTCAAACAAAAGACGAGTTCCGGATATTATAAAGCTTCATCTTCCTTAATCAAAAAACGAATAATGAACACAAGAAAAAATATAGAACACAAAATAAGAAAAAAAAACGAGACCAAATAAAAAGCTACTCTAGTTGTACGTCCCCAGTGAAAATCCGGCAATTTTTCTCCATTATTGCATTTTCGTTGAAAAGAAGAAAAAAGAACTGAAAATATAAGACTAACAAGAACACCTCCCCCCTCCTCTTTCTGTATACCTACTTACCTATAAAAAGACATCAAAGAAAGGTAAAGCTACATAGAAACTCAAATCCGCCTTAAGCCACAAAACATACAAGAACAGAAATCTAATATTCGAAAAAAACCTGTTTCCCGGAAGGAGGATGAGTGCTGCCTGCTCACAGGAGTGATAGTAACTACAAAGGAAACAACCACCACCAACAACCAGGAATCAGAAATCCAGGAATCAAAATGGTGGCGGCGGCCGGCGTGATGCGCCATCATCAATGGAGCACGATACCGTATACAAATGCCAATTGAATTATAAAAGAAAAGTACAAAAACAGAAAAAATGATTTCTTCCTGGAGGCTGGAAATACGTCCCGCAACACAAGGTTGTACTGTCTCCATATCATCATCGCTATAGGGGCCCTCAGGCCAAACAAGGCATAAATTCATTCAACCGGAAGTCGATTGTAAGCCGATACTGGACGTGGAGACGTGCCCTGAACATATGTTCGGTGTGGTTACTTCATCCCTAGATAAGTTGTGGCCACGATAAATCATAACTCCTTGCATCTGCCTTTGAAAGGTATAGATATACCTTTCCTACCAAGAGAAATAAAGAGTAAGGGTCTATTGCATATGCATAAGGACGAGGAGTCTTATTCGGTAAACGGGTATATGGTTAGGTGGGATATGATTCGCATAAGATTTTATGTCCTTTAGAAGTCTTTCGTTCTCGTGTTTTGGTGTTCTCGTTTTCGGCTTCACTGGACCGTAATAATTGAAAATTATAGATTTTCGACACCCCTCTTTCACTGGGCATAAAGTACTCCAGTACAAAGCTATATAAGAAGGCTTTTTTTATTTTAAAAAAACTCCACCAACCCAAGCGTCGGGAAGGGCGATGAAGAGGGTTTATATAGCTGAAAAAGGCAAAACCAAACAAACCGATATAAACAGTTGAAAGGCCAAAAAGTGCGCCCACGGGCATCATCGGAAGCTCATGGAAATCCCTGCTGTTTTGTAAAAAGCACCTCTCTTTCCTTCGGCTAGAATTGGCAACTTTGCTCCGTCTATTCGGTTCGATGCTTCTCTGTGCCTTGATCCTATCCTGCCCTGACTCGCCGGGGCCATATCATATCGATGTTCCTCTATGTGTAAAGGTCGCTGCTTGCCTGCTTGCATTATATGACTATATGACCATATCGGAGTTACATTTGCGAGCAAACATCCTGTTGCGGCGGATGCCTGGCCAATTTACCGCAATTCATTTCGTTGCTGTTTTGAATTTTCAGGGCATTTGACTTTAGGCAAATACAGACAGAGGGGTTCGGCGGGAGCTCTCTGAATACCATTTTCCACATAGTCAGTCCATCGTCATCATCATGGCCGACAATAAAGCGAAGTGAGCAAACTTTGAATATAGAATTAGCTTTTTCGAGTTCCAGATTGCATTTAAAGTGGGGCGACTTATATGTGGGGAGATACAGATGGAGGCGGAGAGGGTGACTTAACGCGGGTAAATATTTTGCATCAGCGTTTAAACTCGTATATGTAGGAAGGAAGATAGGGTATTACACAAGGAGCAAATATACATAAATGCTCGCCGCACCATTTATTATTGTTGTAATTTACCGGGTTATTAGTTTGGACAATATGGAGGACTTCCTGGCTTTGGTTTCGGCCTATGCTGGGCCAAGCTAGCTGCTGTTTCCGGTTTTGTGTTGAAAGACTCCGTCTTCCTCCGTCTCTCTGTAGCTCTTGCTCTGCATGTAGAGTTTGAGGATATAATAAAATAAATTCCCTTTATTGTGGTTGGGTTTTTGCATTTGAAGGGACAACGGGCAGGCAAAGGAAGAAGAGGAAGAGCGAATTAACATTTTTAATTGCACTTTTAGTTTATTAAATGAGTAGATATGGCAAAATGCATGGGAAAATATATAAATCATATTTAACTGAATTAACAAGGGTAATTTTATTGTTAGTTTATGGGTTAAAATAAATGAGGGTTTTTGTGGTGAAATATATTCATGATTATAATGTTGGTATAAGAATCTAATAGTTTTTGTGTCTTGGAGTTCATGCACGATGTAGAAGGGTTAACAGATTTGGGATGTTTTTAATGTAACGAAAGTCAACCTTTTATAATTACTTAAAAGTCTACTTATTTGAAGTTATTTTTGAACTTGGAAATTTTTTAAAATTAATTGCGTTTATTTTGTTGATAAAATTATTAAGCTGATGGATATTAAGAAAATTCAGGAAAATAAACGCATATGAATTAACTATAATAAAAAGTAAAATATGTAAAAATGAATTACAGACCAAAGATGCTATTCGAAAAAAACTTACTTTAGTTTTTGGGTCGTTCAAATTTAAATTAATAAATAAAGCAAGCCTGAGTTAAGTGAAAATGGCATTACCTGTGATTAAAAAAAAAGATTAGTTAGAAGTATATTAACTACCAGAAAGTACTAGTAAAAGAAAATCAAAATATCACATGAGTTTGTTGTTAAGCTTTCTACAATAAAAAAAAAACTGGATATGAAGTCTTCTGAGTCCATGACTGTGTCTATTGACAAATTCTACCTCATATCTCCTGCTACTTCATCCAATATGTTTGAATATATTTTCAAAACAACATCGTTTCTTGGTGCTAGAATCGCTATTTGATAGAGAAATTGATCGTCATGTTCATGTATGTTATTTTGTAAATCAGGGTAAATATTTTTTGATGCCAAATATTATAAATATAAATATTTTTTTAATAACATCCTTGTTAATTTATTTCATTATATTTGTATCACAAATTTATGTTCATTTAATCTATTTTATATTTGTACATACTACTTTTTTTTTTATAATTAGCGAACACTAAAAGGGTTTTGTATACCTTTAATATGCCAAAGACACAGTGTGAGCAGTGTGACAAGGAGTTCCACATTCGCGTAGTACGGCCAAAAAAAATTAATGTCACCAATCATTTAAAAGCTCTTTTTTGAATACTGTCCAAGAGGCTTAAATAAGTTACTGGAGCACTAGCCCAGAGATGAGAGTTATATTCAAGTTTCGGACGTACATATGTATATAGGTTTTGTAGATTATAGACGGAGACAAAAATTTCTTGCAACGTCTCAAAAAAACCTAGACATCTTGCGGCATTTTTGGCAACATCGCGTATGTGATCGCTCAACAAAAGGTGGTTGCTGATGCACATTCCGAGGATGTCGACATTTTCCGTTTCGTTGATGCAAGTGCCACTCATAGATAGTGGCAAAGAGGGTTTATCTTGCTTTAACGATGCAAGACAGCATTGCGTTTTCGAAGCATTAAATTCCACACGATTTTTTATTCCCCATTCTACAATGCTGTGTAGGTCGGAATTTAATGAGCTAATCATATTTTGTTGTTGCAGTTCCACATCCGAAGAGGAGGGTTGTTAGTCTGGAAACGAATATGAAAAGCTAAGAGTGCTATCGTCAGCGAAACAATGTATTGGATTAGAAGTGGCAGACAGGAGATCATTTATAAAAATGAGGAAGATGGTCGGAGACAAAACGGAGCCTTGTATTTTGTATTTTGACGCAAACATTCCTTATCTATTTCTAGTTCCACACAATTGCGATCTATAATTAACAACAGTGTCCTGTTTTCTAACTTATTTCTTAACTTAGTTTTGTTCAAGTTTATTTACAAACATATAAAACCAATTTTTCCATATTTTGAAATCTACCTTCATCAAACTTCATTAGTAAAATATCCTTCCAAAATTTTTGAATGTTGTCGGTGGGTGTAGCTGTTATTTCAAAGTCTTTTAGTGACCTATATTCCATATCTAAATCATGAAGCTTATATTGAGTAAATAAATAAGGAAAATGTCTACAATGCGGAATTAGTGAAGTAATACTCTTATTTTTAAAGTTATTGGATTAATAAATTCGAGGAAGTTAAAGTCTTGCTCGTCATCAGAAAAATTAAATCGCTTTAAAATTTCTTCACAAGCTGTCAATACAAAATTCCTGCATTTTTTTTAAACAAATTCATTTCAAACTCAGTGATTTCAGAGCGATTTGATATGAACATCTCATTAAAAAATTGACGTAAATAAACATCTTCAATCGGTAAAAAATTACTTTATCATTCAAATTAACTTCAAAAATATTAGGAAGATTTTCAATAAATTTTGTTTTCCATAAAACAGTCCACAAGTGTTAAGATGCGAAGACTAAGAAATGTGTGTTTAATAAGTGTTTTTTTTTGTTTTTAGTGTTTTAAAAAGAAGTTTTGGTATTAAAAAGTGAAAATTTTTGGGCTGATTGTTTTTCCCGTTTTTGGTTTGGTTTTCCCTTTTTCCCTTTAGGGTCGAAAATGCTGAAAATCGGGGAAAATCTCATCACTTGTTTCAGCTTAGTTTTGTGCGTTAATGTTATTGTAAGAAATGCCTAATGATAGGTTTAAAAGCAGGGAGCACCTAGTTATATGCTATTTTGTCTATATTGTTATTATTATATTTAATTGTTCTATGAAAAATGTAACTTAAAACACTCTCCAGCCTCGTTTTGTTGCTCCGTTGCGACCGACGCACGTGAAAAATTGGACTCAAGAGTAAACTGATGAGCATTCCTAGAAGTACAAGTATTAAGGTGGAATTGTTTGTGGGGAAGAATGCAACTGGGTATTTTACTAAAGCAATGTGCTCTCCTTTCGATTCTTCTCGATTCGATTCTCCATGCTGTCAAGATCAAATTTCAATGGGCTTATCATACGCTGCCATTGAAGTTCCACTGAAAGACAATGATGTGAATTTAGATACGAATATAAAAAGCTGAGAGTACTGTCGGCAGCGAAACAGTTTAATAGATTAGAAGATCGTTTATCAACATAAGGAGGAGAGTCGGAGACAAAACGGAGCCCTGAGGCACATCAGCGTTTGTTTTATAGATATCATATTTTAAACTGTCCAATAATAGACATGAATTGAACGTTCCGAAAGGTAACTTCTAAACCATGAAAGAAGAGAAACATGCACGCATTTTCGATAAGAGATCTTGATGCCAAACTCTATCAAATACCTTTGAAATATCAAGTGCAATAATTTTACTTTCTCCAAAACGATGTAAGGATTTGTTAAAAAGCTTTCTTTCTTGAGGATATTTCTTAAGCTGAAAATTGATCAGCGTTTCCATCACCATGGAATGAAGAGACGTAAGTACAATTTAACGATAGCTAGAGGGAAGAAGGATTCGCCTTATAAGGGGCTGGCTGGACCAATTCTGTTTTTAATCCACTCGAAAAGAGACCTGTAGAGTAGGATGGATGAAAAGCCTACGCTTTGGTTTTGCAAGCTTTGAATAACACCTTTTCAAAACAATAAGAGGGATACTATCAGAGAAAACGGGTTTTTGAATGGCGAGGTCTTTAAATACTCTAGCAACTGTACACGTACAAGTGCGAAAGAAGATTGAACCGTTACGCTTTTGATTACAGGAGGAGTCATGTTACCCTCTGGTAGCGTCGAATTACAAGCAGCCGTGTAAAAAAATGTGTTTTACTTTTGGGACATTGTAGTATTTTTTTCTGCTCATGCAACAATTTATCGAGTCGTTTTACAGGTCGTTCTAGGTTGTTCAAACTTACTCCGGTTTGCCTTAGCAGGTCTGGCTTTTGTTAATCAAAAAACTTACATCTTTGATTCTAATAACCTCTTTATAGCTCGAATGAAACCATAACTTTTCTTTGGGTTTGATAGATTTTACCTTATTCAGGATAAAATTTTTCAATACACAAATAATTATGTTTGTAACCACATTTTTACGAATAACCCATAAATAAGTTAGTTAAAATTTGTACGAACGTAGAATAAATAAGAACTATTATTACAATTTTTTTTCTTCAATTTGTATGTGAAATACAAATAACGAATATCCCAGTTTTTTGGGAATATCCCACAAAATATTTCTATAGTTAACTGAAACTAGTTAACCTCATTTGTGACTATTATTGGCTTTTAATAACTTGAACATTTCTTAAATACTGTAGTGACTTTAAAACTTCATAGTTTTAAGATTTTAGACTTTTTATTAATTTCTGAAATAACGTAAAAATACAATATTTGTTACAGTATAATTGTTGCTTTAAGTCTCATGGTTAAGCATTAAGCCGTCTACCAGATTTCAAACTTTATATGAATGGGTATGTAATGTTTACCAATTAACGAATTTCCCATATAATAAGGTGTTCAAAAATCAGACAAAACCCAAAGCCTAATTTTGCACTATACTGACATTCTATCTATTTCAAACAATTACCTGATTTTTGATGATTTATTTTTAAAAGAAAATATCGTTTATTTTTTGTTAATCAGTATAAGTTCCTTAAAAATATTTGCACGGAGATACAGCTTTTCCAAGGAATAACTATTAAAAATGTGTAAATATAGATAGAATTGTTTAAACAAAAATTAAAAACCACCAATTGACATCTTTTGAATCAAACACCCTCTTTTTTAATGAAGTGGGTATTTGAATATCCCACTTTTATCTGGATATCCCGAATGGCTTTAATTTTTTGTATGCATGAATTTTTCTATGTAATCCCAATTATTAAATTGAATCAATATCATTTCACCAGTTACCGCCTTTTATAAAATACTTCTGACGAATATCCCACTTTTTGCTTCTGACTCTTCAAGCTTTAAGCTGGTGACCTTAAGACACGTTTTTTTAATTTTCTTCAAATATATATTACCTTTAACTTACTTTTTAGATGACATACTTTTCACATGAATATCCCACATATAAAATCCTTAAAACCCCATGTCCTTAAGGTATCTCATAATTTTTCACTATACAATCATTCACAAAATTACAAATGACCAAACATTTGCATTATGTTAAAATGTGTTAAATCCAGTTTGCATCTTCTGACACTATTTTTGGATAAAAAGTTACATTTATTTGAAAGTCCACTTCGTTATAATAAAAGAATTTAAAAGCACCTAGGTCAAGTCCTCTTGCAACAATTTGTTGCTTACTTACTCCATCAAATAAAATACGATTGTAGAATGTATTTTCAATTTCTGTATGTGTATCTTTCTTCGAAGTTGAGAAATCCAGTCTTCATTTCCATTACTCAACAATGACACTTTTCTCATTCAATGACCTAGAACCATCTCAGCTCTTATATATATGTATGTATGAAGATGGGACATTAGAGAAAATATCCAAAGAATTTCCTAACACAAAACGAACAAACGAATGACTGTGACTGTGATTGGACACAATATGGTCTGGTCAGTCTATCAGTCTCTGTGTCTGAATCCTGACCCATCGTAAAAAACCTTTTACCAGAGATGGAAAGTTTTTTTTGTTTGGTCCTTTTTCCCTACACACCACATCCATCAAATGTCCCTACGTATTTTCTCACTTCAATATTCTTAGACATTATAAAGAATGGCACACACATATGCACCATTACACAAAACTGCTGCACTCTGTCAACATCCTAAAAGCTTTCACTATACTATACTATACGGCCACCCTTTAGTCCCTTGGGGCTCTCCATAGTCTCCACTCCTCGTTCGTACTCAACTCAAATCACTGCCATATCCTTTTGATGTGGTTTCATTTGATGATAAACCATGACAACTAAATTATATTGACTGTTGACTTCTGTTTGAAACCAACCGACCGACCGACCGACCATAGGGAAAAAGTCCAAGCTCCAACAAGGACTGCAAGGGTCTATGCATACATCTATATCCTTTGCCTCATTCACAGTCACAGTCTAGACAAAGATGATCTATGTGTATGAGAAATGATGGAAAATTAATAACAGGTATGCCCCCCTCTTGAACCTCTGAACCCATCATAATATATCTCTTATACATTTCCATCTTGGAGGACAAATAAAAGACGAGCCAGATAGGAAGCGTGTCTTTGCGGAAGGATTTGTCTCTCCTCGCGTTTTGAAATATATATATAAGAAGATTTATTTCCTCTCCATTAATATTTACATTTTTATGTGATGCACAATGTGTGATCTGAGATTTGATATTTCCATGACAATCATAACGACTGACATCATAGTCCTCGTTCGTAGTCCTCATTCGTTGTCGTCGCGACGACGCGTCGTTTATCTTCAACTTCATGAGTTCTTGTTGAAGGATGCGTTTGCGTTCGTTATCTTCTTAAAATTAGTCTTTCTCTATTCGCTCACCCAATTTTTGTTCCTTTTTCGCATGTATCCTTCTATCTACTGATATCCTGTACGAAGTTTTGGGTCTTGGTCTTGGAGAAGCTAAAAAAGTTAAAAGGTTAACATTTGCATTTTATTGCTCAGATTTTGCATGGAAGGATATGAATGAATGGAAAAAAGGATTTCAATTGGAAACGAGGAAATATTCTTCTTTAAAACATAATCTTTCATTGCAATGCGAAAGGGTAGTTTTTTGATCCTTCGTTTGAATTTATTTTTTCCTTCTTCCAAATTCTAAGGAAGATTTACTGTGTGTCCTTGTGTATAGTTTCGTAAGGATTGTGCATTTTCGTTATTTTTGATATTTTTTCTTCTATATTTCTGTTTGATTTATGGGATGCATTTAGATTTGTGTGTTTTTTCTTCACTTTCAAAGACTGTAATGGAGCTGTGTTGAAATTGGGAAACGTTAGGGTAGTCATTTTTCATTCAGAGCGGACTGCTGTTGCTGGTGCTGCTGCTGCTGCATGCCATCGAGATGAAGAAGATGACGACCATATTGTGGTTTTGTGCTAAAAGTAAACAAAATAAAAGTTAACCAGGATATTTCAACTATTTTTATTTGTGTTGCTATTTCTTTTTAAATGTACAGCGAAACGAATGAATGAAAAAATCACATACAAATCAAAACAGAATCATAACAGAATTATGTCAACATTTTTCTATATGCAGACAGTTTTTGAAGATGATAAATGTACGGGAAGATAATTTTAATTTTAAACATATTTAGTTCAAAACTTCAGTCTTTTTACGTCTTTAGGGTTCCTTAAAATAGATGCCATTATTCGTTATCTGTCTATTTTTTTAAATGCAGATAAGCTTATGTGAATGAGTCGATTTTCTTTGTACTAACATAAAAACATTAAGAAAGTGATATGGGAAATTCTAAGTTAAGCTTCAGCGTTTTCGCAATATTAGCTGGAAATGGGGTGAAAAAATTGTTTAACTTGCATTTTATTTTCACTCATAGAAAAAAAATATATGTGTATACATAGAAAGATATTTAATGTAAGAACCTTTGTCGATGTTCCTTTTTTTGAAAGTTGTCCTAGATTGTTAAAGTTATTCGAAAAATTGTTTGACAATGAGTTCGAAACTTCAAAAATAATTCAAGAAGTTTTGTTTTTTTTTTTTAACTTCTAATTGGAAGTTTATGTAATCGGTTCAATTTGTCGATTTAGACATTTTGATAGATCTCAAAAATCAGCAGAGATATCAACTTAAAATACATTTTTGTAACTTTCAAGAAAAAAATATTAAATTTTATTTTTCGAAACAAATTTCAATTTCAAATGAAAAATGAAAAATGAACTGACAGTTTTTTCTACAAATCAAGAAAAAAAAAATAAAATGAACGACTGGGTCGCACGAACTTGCTCCTGTATGCAAAGAGTCTGTTTAAAAGAGAACCTACATAAGATTTAAAAATATACTTGTAAAATAAGTTTTGTCTTCAAAGACATAAATGCCATTTGATTTGTCAAAAAAACTCCATTTTTCAATTTTATTGTTTGAAAATCGTTAGACCGGTTTTATTTTAATTAATTTTTTTATATATACAAATTTTCCATCTTTTCTTAAAAATATTTTTGTTATGCAGTTGTTTAGTGATTGTAAATATACGTTTTAGATTTGAATTTCGTAAACAAATGTGGACCCTCTTTCGAGATATCGGATTTTGAAAAAAAAAAATCAATATTTTATCAAAAATCCAAAAAAAATATATACGCTTTTGATCATCAAATATTGAAATCGGTTCATTAGTTCCTGAGAATTATAAATAAAATAAAATTACGGTTCTATGAGCAGTACAATACAAAATCAAAAAATTAAGACAGTATTGATATGGGGTACATTTTTTTCGGGTACAAAAGCAAATAGTGCGCTTATGGCGGAGGGAAATTTTTTTGTCGAGAATAGAAATTTAATCTAGACGAATTATCATCATATATATTATTTCGTTAGCATATCTCCCTTTTTCGGCTCTCATACGGAACTAATTTTAACAAATAAGGTGTCAAAACAAAGAGAATTTTCGATAGACTATGCGAACTGTATTTTATTGAATATTAATTTATAATTTGTTGAAAAAACTCAACTTTTTATTATAATAAAAATATGAAATACTCCGAAAATATTATGTTAAGGGAAATGGTAAAATTTTACCTGAAAAATAAGTTTGTCTTCAAAAATTTAAATGCCATTTTATAGATGAAAAAACCCTTGATTTTTCATATTTTGTTTTCAAAAATCGTTAGAGCAGTTTTTTTTTTAAATTAATTTTTTATGTATACAATTTTTCAATTTTATTCTAAAAAAAATTTTTGGTATGCAGTTGTTTAGTGATTGTAAATATACGCTCGACATTTGAATTTCGTAAAAAAAATGTTGACCCGTTTTTGAGATATAGAATTTTGAAAAAAAATTCAATATTTTTTTTTAAATCCAAACAAAAAAACAATTGCACTTTTGATAATCAAATATTGTTAAGGCAATATAAGAGCTCGTTCAAGAAAAAAATATTGAAATCGGTTCATAAGTTGCTGAAAAAATTAAAAAACAAAATAACGGTTTTATTAGCGATACCTTTCCGGAGCAAAACAAAAATATGTTGTTCTTACTTAAAGAAGCCAAGTTAAACAATACAATTTTAGAGAAAATTAAAAAAAAATCTATCAGTTTGTTTTTGAGAAAACTCGAATTTTTGTTTTTTGACCAAAAAAAATGTATGGGAGCCCCTGTTAGTTTTGATTAAAAAAAAATAAAAGAACGCCTAACGCGAATCTGCTAAAATCGACCTAGTGGTTTAGGCTGTAGGAGCGTGGACAGACAGACAGGATAGAGGGACGGAATCGCAGGACCCACTTTTTTCGACTTCGCTACAATCGTAATATCATGTTTGATTTTTTTACGAATGAAAAACTTGCCATATAGTTCCTATATGTCGAAAGTAAAAAAGAAACCTACTAAAAAACTACATAAGATTGATGAAAACCCAAAAAATGAACCCAACTATTTCACGAACCAATAACGCTAGCAAATTTAACTTTAAAGTATGCATTATTCAAAAATTCAAGTAAAAGTTATGCAAAATACATATAATAACGTTTTTGACAGCTATGAAAATGGATAGTTTTTCACAAAGAATAAAAACCTAACAAACTACTTCCAAAAGTTGTTAAAATTGTTTTTTAAATACTCGTAGCATAGAACTAAAGATATTGGCTTCGAACTAATTTTATGTTATTGAAAACTATTTTTGTTACATGTGTTTAAATACTCGTATTCAAAGAAATACAATACTCATTGTATCCTTTGCAAAATATTGTTTTTGTAGGACCCGTGGCGCGATGGTTAGTGCGTTACACTGTCATGCCAGAGGTCGTCGCTTCAATCCCTGCCTATGTCACTTAAAGGTGATTTCACGGGTACTGCCTCTTGGGAGGAATTGAAAAATCTGCGTTAGGTCTTTTCCAAATTAAAATTGTCACAAATTTTATTAACATTTGGTTGTTGTACGATTTGGGCAATATTAGCGAAATTTTGGGCGTTAAAACTTTTTTGTATTTTATGAAATTCACATAAAAAGAAGCGTTCGGTCTTATTGCCCAATAATATAACACTAAAATATTAAAAATGTCATATCGCCCAAAAATGGCTCTATCGTCAAAAAACTTTTTCAGAAGAAAATGAAAAATCAATGTCATATTGCCCAAATTAGTTTTTAAGTATCATATCAAATTACAAATTGACATATTGCCCAAAAGATGTCATGTGTTTCAACATTTGGGTATTCTGAATTTTTTTTTTATTTTTGGCACTAGGATATTTTGAATTTTAAATGTTATCGGCCAAAATTAAACACTAAACAAAAAACGAAAGCGTAAACATATGTTTGCCTTTATTTCACTTTCAGACAGCTATACAAGGCCAATTTTTAAAGTGAAATAAAAGGAAATGGTTTGCTTGATTATTGTGTGAGCGCCCATCATTATGGTACATAAACAGTGTTGTATGTATCGGGGTATGCGTATGCTGGCCACTGCATACACCCAACTTCGCAACTACCCCAACTCCTATAGTGAGCCCCCTCCACACATTCCTCGCTGTAATTTATTTTTAATCTATTGTTTTTATTAAGATTCATTTATATTCACAATTTTATTAAAACGTATCAATATTATTAAATAAAAAAATAATATAATAATATTATGAGTTTAAAGTTAATATATTTCACATTTCTCGAAGTTTCTCTTTGTTCAAGATTGTAAAATTTGTTTGTTTTATGTTGTTGTTTTACACAGTGATTCTGAATTTCTTGAAGTTCAAGCTACGAATAATCTTAAAAAAACATTAAGAACCAAAACTTAACATATGTACATATCTATAATTGAGACTTAGACGAAAGGTCAAATAGTGAAATTATGGAAAAATTCATAAAACTCAATTTATAAAATGGTCATATTTACTAGTATGCTGATGGTATAAAAAAGATTCCAGGGAAAATTATTTGGACCAAAAAAAATCATTGATTTTATGTCAAAAGTTTCGTCTTTTAAAAAAATAATAAAAAGCCTTTTTGTATTGACCAAATGTAATAAACATATTTTTTGAATCAGTACCATTAAATACAAACAAATTACGTATATTTTGTAGATTAAGAAGCTGTAAACTAGAAATAAATAAATTAGGTGTTGCAACAGTCCTTTGAGAACGAGGGCCTAGTGACTTATAACTCTCAACCATTCCTGTGTGTGAGTAATGCTGTCAGAGATGGAGGGGACCTACAGTTTCAAGCCGAATCCGAACGGCTAATTTGAGAAAGCACTATTCATGATAAGAATTACTCTTGGAGGATTTGTCAATTCCTCGCAAGAGGCAGTACCCGTGAAAAAAAAACGTTAGATGGCACAGGCAGGGATTGAACCCAAGACCTCTGGCATGACAGCCCTACGCCTTTTTTTTTTTTTTTTTTTTTATTTTTTTTTTTAATTCATTTTTATTACTTCAATCTTAAATCTATCTTAAAGCTAGACAAAAATTCATAAAACTAGCCTAATTAACCATAACTTACAACTAACTTACTGGTCCCATACGGACGCTCTAAGTTAAACAATAATACTTAATGCTAATGCCTTTGGGCCCTAAGATCTATTTAACTTCAATTAATTTTATTTATTTTTGTATTCATTAGAAAATTTAGAAAAAACTAATGTCAATGTCCTTTTTTATTTTTACTTAAAAACTACTTAAAATAAGGTCCTTAATATAAAAGTTAAAGCTAACTAAAACTACCTATTCTACCTATAAACTACTTAAAACTAGAACAACCACAGCAGCAAATCTAACTATCTAACGTTTTGTTTCTCATATTTTGTTGTCTTTTTTTCTTTTTTTTTTATTTATTTATTTTTGTATTTTTTTTTGTTCTTTTTTTTTGTTTTTTTTTTTTGTATTTTTTGTGTATATTTTTTTTCTTTTTTGTGCCACCATGCCTATTCTACTTAAAACTAAACCCTAAAACTATAAAACAAGTATGTAAGCCGGCCAAGGCTTTAAACCCCACCCCGACTACTCACTATCAAGTGCCGATTGAAGCCACCAAAACTGGCTCTCCTGCTTCACCCTATCAGTTCGGTCCCTTTCGGACACAGCCCTACTGAACCGAAGGAGCTCTGCTCCGCCTTGTGCCTATCCACGGTTCGTCGTCTGACGTGGTAGATTAACGGAACTGCCAATCTATCCTGTATCAGACCGCATCTATCTAAAAAGAGGAATGCCTCTGGTGGAATGAAGCCGCTCAAGCGTGCACTCTCAAAATACTCGTCGTTCGGATAGAACGCCCCGAAAATTAAATTGTTGGTCGAAGACATAGCTCTTGCAATGTGACCTCGGACGAATTTTATCACGAAATTGTCAATTCTGTTGATTCGAGCCCCATTGTATAGGACCCCATTGGAATAGTAATAAGCCAGTACAGCGTCGTAAACACTGCCGCTCAAACACCCGAAACTTCTCCATCTGGGAAGGGGCAACGTTGAACCACACAGGACAACCATAAACGATCATCGGCCGTATTAGGGCCATGTAGCAAATTACCTTCACTCTGGGGTCAAGTCGACTGCTAAAAAACAGCCGTTTCGTCAGAGCGAAGGCTCCTCTGGCCCTGGTCAGAGCAGCATTTATATGTCTGTCGAAATATAAATACTGATCTAACCAGATACCGAGGTACTTCACTACACTTTTGCTCGCTAATGGCTGCCCGTGAAGATCAACGATAACCATCTTGCGCCAATTCTTGCACGTATCCCTCGTGGCCCTAGCCAACGGAGTCCGGAACAGAATTGTCTCCGACTTCTGGACATTTATTTTCAGTTTCCAGTCGTCGCAATATCGCTGGATCTTGTCGAAATCACGCTGCAAGAGAATTCTAATAACCTCAACCTTTCGGGCCGTTCTGTACGCAATTAGATCGTCGGCGTACGCAATTGCCTTTGTAAGACTACCTATCAGATCGCTGGTGTAAATGCTGAAGAGAATCGGCGAATTCACCGCTCCCTGTTGAAGACCATTTTTAATTAGGAATGTTGTGGTAGAAGTTACATTGCCACTTTTGACAACAAACTTTCTACCGTTAAGCATATCATAAAGTATATACAACAATGGCTTGCTTATGCCAAGCCTGCTCAGTTTTAGGTAAAGACCCTCTAACCATACGGTGTCAAAGGCCTTTTCCAAATCAACCAGAACTGCACCTGTGCATTGTTGTTTTGTTTTATTCCATTGGATATCAGAAACGAGTTTAGACGCAGCATGAATTGTGTCATGACCCGCCTTGAACCCGAACTGTTTATCCGGAATTATTTTGTTGTCCGCAGCCAACTTAGTCAGAGCCCTATTAATGATTTTTTCGAAAACCTTGCTGATGCTCGGAAGAAGACTTATCGACCGAAGATTTGACGGGTTGGAGTTGTCCTTTCCCTTTTTCGGGAGAGGATGAACCACAGCGGTTTTCCAATGCCCTGGATAATATGCATTATTCAGTGCATTATTGAAGAGTGTGGTGTAAATGTCAATTGCCTCCATCGGTAAATGTCTTAGTACAACGTTGGATATACCATCGACACCTGCTGACTTTTAATTTTTTATTGAGTTGAAGATGAGCTGAAGCTCAACCTTCGTCACTAACAAGGGATTTGGTCCCGTTTGCTCGGTGATTATGGCATTTGCCAAGGAATCGTCATCGAACCGCATAAAACCGCGGTTCTCAGATCGCCAACGTGTTTTATCATTTCGAAGGTAAAAGTGATTAAGTAGGGCTCTGTTTTCCAGGTCGTGGTTGGGGCGAATGGTAACATTCACCTTGTACACTTGCTGGAAAGCCGCTCCCACCGCCTCCACTTTTTCTTTCGGATCTTCAATTATATAAAAGTCATCGTCAAAGATGGCTTCTTCTGGATCTATTTGCGCTGTCCTGAGTACGTCTCTGTTCTCTTCAGTTCTTTGGAGCTTCAGACACGGAAGGTCATTGTCGTTCCTTTTCCTAAATATCTTATTGATTTTAGGGAACATACTAGGGTCACTGGAATTAACTGACCGGATCTTACGGTCCCAGTACTTGTTCATTGATAACCTGTAGTTCTCCTTAATCAACAGATTGACATTTTTTATTGACGACTTCAGTGTCCTAAGCCCTACGCACTAACCATCACGCCACGGGTACTATTATGAGAAACAACTACGTGTTCGAAATTTCGACAATTTTATGGTATACCTCAATAATTTCGAATATGTTGTTTGTTTAGAAAAAAATTCTAACCACCGTTTGTAGACAATTACATAGTTATCAAACAGTCTATATAATATCTTACAACACCATTACCGTTCCAGAGTTAAGATCAAAAAAAAATTTTCCATTTTAAAAGAGGCTACGATGCGACCTACCCGTCTTTCGATCTGTCTAAAACTTTAACAAATAATTATAACAATATTTTGTGTGAGATACAAAACTTGAAGTCAATATCGTTCTTTGTTTTCATAATACTTGAGTCAAAATACACTTCTTATCAGTTTTTTGTTTTTGTAGATTTTCGTGTTATGTAAAAAAGTTGTTAATTGATTTTTTTCTAAAAAAAAAAATAACTAAAAGTTAGCAAAAATATTTGACATGTGATAAAATTAATTTTTACCATTTTATTAGCATTTGTTAAAAATTTGTATTTCTTATATGAAAAAGTACATATTGGATTTTTCCAAGTCCAATATCTTACGATAACATCAAAATTTATCACGGAATGAAATCATTTTGAAGTCCATACTTTCATTTATTCACGTGATATCAAGTATCGAACATCAATTTTATGTATTTTTTCTAGATATTCGAGCCGAAAATCAATTTTTACCAACTTTTACTAATTTTTTATAGGTTTTTTTTTTTTTTTGTAAAAAACTGTCAATTCGATTTTTCTCAAAAATTTACCATATTTCAAAAACGATATTTTACGTTGTATTATATTGGAGGTAAAATCATTTTTTGTTCGTAAAATATTCAAGGTGGCAGGCATCTTTCTAAATATTTTTGAACTAGATTCTAGATTCTAGGGACCTTAAAACGTCAAGAAATGTCAACATTTTCAATTCGATAAATCGTACCGATTACAATAACTTCCTATGGGAAGTTAACAATTTTAGAAAAAATATGTATGTTTTCTTTTAAAAATCAATAAAACAATAGTTATTACCTGAAGCGTTTTTATATAAAAAGTACTGTTAAAACATACAATCGAGAGTTTTTTAGTATTTTTTGTTCAAAAATTACGGCCTAAAATCCGACATTTTCGATAATAACTTAATATGCTTATGTAGTGTTCTTGGATACTTTTATTCACTTATTAATAACGATGTGAAATGTCTATTTTGATTTTACTATAAAGGTTCCAAAACAGTGTTCCTCAAAATTCTATCTACAAAAGTAAATATTGAATAAACATAATTTCAAAAACTAATACTTCTTTCCAAAAAAAAAGTTTCTTTCGAAAATCGGGAATTCCATTTTATTAAATTTTATACCTTATAGGTTATTTTTTAAATATTTTTCAAATAAATAATTACAACAAATCGAATCAGTTGGGAACCTTAACAATTTTACAATTTTTTAAACAAATTGGAAAATCACAATTCAATACAAAATGTATTTAATGTACTAAACAAAAAAATCAAATTAGAATGAAATTTTTTGTATTCTTTCCATGAATATTAATAGTTGTAATCCTTATTTCAGTTGACTCACATATGAAAAGCTAGTGAATTTTAAAATTTCAATCACGTAGGTTGATATAACCAAATAACATGAATTATCGAAAGCCTTCAGATTTAACATTTCCAACTTTTCTGGTGTCACACACAATTCTGACAGCTTTATTATGTATAGCTAATCGAATGCACTCATAACTATCAATTTAATTAAAAACACTATCATTATAGCAGCTATACACCGAAAACATCAAAGCTTACTATTACGAGTACATACATATATATCCTGCGACCTACCCATATCTATGGTATTCGGTTAAAATCCTTTTGTAATTCTATCATCAGGACCTTTATAGATATACGAATACCTATACGCCGCTGTAAGCATACCACCAACCTACCATCCTATAAGCAATCTAAATAATTACTCCATAATTATTCAGAGGGATCAAGTTTAAGCTGCTTTATAGCACCAACAACTGTCTGGTAAATAAATTGGCAACGCCCTTCGTACGAATACGAAGTACGTTCGCTTCCTGTTCCTATGATGTTTCGATGATGTGCATTATCTATAAATCGAGGATTTACCTCTGGTATATACATAGCTTGATGTACCATGTATAGCTGATGTACCTGACGAGCTGCGCTGGAGCTGGAGCTGTATCTGTATCGTCAATCTCGTACTCGTTATCGTGATCTATGTCGTCATATCAATGAGACGAGACACATTTCCACAAACATTTCCTCCCTCATCATTACACATTGTTTTTTTTTTTGGGTTAATGAGTGTCATTGCAATCATCGTCATCATTATTTTTGTTTTTCTTTTCTCCCAATTAAATAAAGTTTCATATAAAAAGAAGCAAAGCAGCTCGTCACAGCTCAAGCTACTTACATATACGAGAAATATCAGATCAGAGCCAGACCTAGGTAAGGAACATCTCTCTAAAGCTTATCCTCCTATGTTACCTGGGCAACACCAATAAACTGCTCAGGATATATATGAATTTACTTCCATTCACCCAACTTTTGCAGGAGATAAGAATGAGAAGCATGTATGTATGTATTTGTATCCTGTAAGCAAAACAAAAATAAAACTGTTTCCTTTAACATCCTTGTTACTACATCGTATTTTTCTTTACCCACATAAAGGAAGCAAAAGTTTGTCGTGTTTTTATTCAACACCAACATCACCTATGATGCAGTCAGGTACAAACTGAACTGTAACCTTGGGGATGATCAATGAAGAAGACTGTCAAAGGGAATGGGCGGGGGGATGAAAGGAGGTGTGAGTTCGTGTCGCCTTTTATGCTACTTCATTTTCATCTCATTGTCCTTAAGTGTAATTTCATTTAATTAGCAATAGGAAAAAGTTAATATAAGTATAAGGAATGCACACTATATACTATACACTCACACACATTTCAAGGATAAAGGATATGTGTGAAACTTCATTTCACTTTGTCTCTGTCTCCGCATTGAGAATCGCGATTTAATTACATTAAAGCGATGATATCAGTTACGAAATTAATTCCCGTCACAACATCAACACAAACACCAACGCTAATACCAACACAACAGAGAGCAGCTTTTGAAAATGGGATCAAGGATCAGAGTCATTTTGTTCTTCACTTAGATATATCTTCAACGCGGATATCCTTTTCCTTGTGTTGTGAAACTTTAGCAATATATCTGTTGTGTTTTGAATTTTTGTTTGTATTAAATAATAATGCCAATAAAGGATATATAGGATTAAGGATGCCCTTTTTTTCGTTTCTTTTTTGCTGCGATGATAATAAACAAAAATTGTTTTTCATTTTTGGTTTTGCTGGTATTCTGTAGGGTGGCCAGGCCCGACCAACATTGGATTTAATTAAATTTTCTAAGAATATTCATGTTTTTTAAAAGGACCTTTACCTCTGCTTATATAGCATTCATTTTTTTATAATTTTCTGAGCTAAATAGGTCTACAAAATAAAAATAGGGAATAGAAACGCCTATCTCTGTCTCTCTAAATACCTAAGTATCCTTTTTTGTATTGTATAATATGTAGCCTACATAAGAGAGGAGTCCTTTTTGCTTTTAATTTGAATTAATGGCGTGATTAACAAACACAAAGAAAAAATGAACCAACCAAAGAAAAAAAAAAGTTAAATAAATTGTTTTTGACGGACGGACGTCCTAAATTATGCTAAGAAGAATACTTTTTTATCACTGTCTCACTTTTTTTTTCATTTTTACTTTTAACTCAGCAATTTTTCTATTTAAAGGAGAAACATTTTGAATTATGAAAAGGATTCAAGTGTGAAATGGGTTGTTTTTTTTTTCTTAAAAGGGGGAAGGAGAGGTGCTGAGTGAAGGAAGTAGAGAAGGGGTTGTGCGTGTTTTGAAAAAAGAAGAAAATTAGATTTTAATTTATCGTGTCACAGATTAGGTCCTCTCTATAGAAGAAATACGTAAACGCAAAAGGGTTTAATTGAAAAAGGACGTTTTTAAAGAGATGAAAAAACTTTGAGGCCTAGGCCATGTCATGTCCTTTTTGTGTTTTTTTTTGGTTTTAAATTTATTATAATAAAGATTATTATGAAACGAAGGCAATTACAAAAGTGTTGAGCCATTAAAGGATGTTCATAAAAGTTTCTTGCTTTTGTTTTTTCTTATAATTTTTGAGTTTCAGTTTCAGTTTAAGATTTATATTTTTTTTAAATATGTATATAAGAAAACATGTCTGTTGTTTATGAGTTACAATGATGAGGTTCATTATTAGGTTTATGAAGGATTTGGAGGAGAAGAAGTGGAATGTTAAAGAAGGGAGTTGTTTTCAATAATGAGCGAAAATAAATTATAAGTTTTTGTAAAGTTTGTAGCCTTTTCCAGTTACAAAAGAGTATCATTTGAATGAGGGATGAGCAAATTCAAGATCTATCTAATGTTATAATTTCCTTAAATAAGTTAATGTTGCATAATTGACCATGTTTTGGAAAAATAAAGACATTAATAGTTACTTTAGACAAAAAATAGTTTTATTCCAGTTTTTTTGGGTAGGTAAAAATTCTTTTCTGAAAACCTTAATTTATCGAGTCCGTGAAGTTACCCCCCTTTTTTCGATTTTCGTATTTTAGAAAGTTCTTCCCGGTTTGTTGCGCTTTGTTCCAAAGTTTTTTGTTTAAATACCGAAAAACAGTTTTTGACCTAGCCCCCCTTTTTCGAAAATCGATTCTTTGAAAATTGTTCCAGGTTTTTCTGAACATTGTTCCAAATTTGTTGACCTCTATGATCAAAATTTTAAGAGATATGGGCAAAATTTGAAAATATTCTAGCCCCCCTTTTTTCGAAAATCGAACTTTTAATATTTTTTTTTAGATTCTTAAAAGTTTTCTAACCATTGTTCAAAAAACTAAGAGTCGTGAAATGTATATTTTGAAAGATATTGCCCCCAATTTTTCAAGAATGCAAAATACGTCTCATTTTTTTTTGTTTTTTTTTTTTAAGCCTACATTTCAATAAAACGTGTATAAGCACATCTACAGCAACCAAAACTTGGCTTATAAACTATTATTTATGCTGATGTTGGAACTTTCAAAAAACTCTGGATGTCTTTTAATTTTGTAAACATTATTTTAGCTCCCCTTTTTCAAAAATCAAAAATTAAAAAAGTGTTCCAAGTGAAACCATATTTCCCTCAGTTCGTGTATAAATTTCGTTCAAAACCAAAAGCAAATTTAGCTTAAGACGCACAAAAACGAAAAAAATAATGTCTCCACTCCCTAGTCCCCTCCCTTGAAAGAATTTAAAATTGTAAGCCAAAGCTGTATTCTTTCAGCAAAGACTAAAAGGTCTTTAAGATTCCGACACTATGAAATAAGTAATGATTATGCCTATATGCAAAAAAACATCCCTTTACAAAAACCCACATTTAAGAAATATTATTATGTGCAGGTATCAAATTGTTCCAAAGTTTCATTCAAAAATATCCACAAATAAAGATACGAGTAGTAAGTCCAAATAACACTTAACAGTGTACCATTCTGTTAACCAAAACTTGTTCCCAATTGTTCCGGGATTGTTCCAAATTATTTTAGGATTCGTTTCTTAAAACTGATTTTTAGTATGAAAGATTTACAAAAAATGCTCCCCCCCACCTTTTCCAAAATCGAAAATCATGTTATATTTGTTTTGGCCCCCCTTTTTCGAAATTCAAAATTCCAAAACTTGTTCCCAATTGTCCCCGGGCTATCCTAAATTGTCTTAGAGATTCGTTTCTTAAAATTGATTTTTAGTATACAAAATTTACAAAAAATGCTCCCCCGCCCCTCCTTTTCCAAAATACGAAAATCGGAAAAGGGGGGATTACTTCACGCACTCTATTCTATCACAATTTTTTTCCAAAAAACTTTCTCTACCTTAATGTCTCGAAACAAATTTATTTCCTTACGTTTTCGTCATGTTTTAATAAATATATTTCTGGCTTACTTTCGTACTTTATTTTTAACACAAACATTGTTACTCAATGGACGCATTTGAACATATTAAAGGTAATTCGTTGCAATGTACACTTAGGCGTATACGCATTATTTTCTTAGAATTTTTACTTGCACACATATATGAACTATATAGCAAGTATTGCATTCGTAAATAAATTCAAAATCGAGATTATAACCAAACATGACATTACGAGAAGTCGAAAAAAGTGGGTCCCCCGATTCCGTCCGTCTGGCTGTCTGTTTGTCCTCGCTTCTACAGACCAAAGCATTGGATCGATTGAGTTAAAACTTTGAAATTAAGGTCTTAAGCCGATTCGCGTAAAGTGTTTTTTTTTTTTCATTTTGTTTTAAGACGAAAAATAGCAGTAGTCCCCGTACACATTTTTTGGCCAAAAATCGAAAATTGGAATTTTCTCAAAAATGAACCAATATTTTAATAAATTATCTCTAAATATTTTTTCTTGACTTGGCTTCTTCTTTTTATAAATTTTGTATATACTGGGAATTTAGCATCATATTGTTCTGTATAGTTATTTTAATGGAAATTATGTATTTTCTTCTTCGCAATACGATACCATAATTCACCAACCTCTCGCAATTTATGAATTTAAAAAAAAAAACAAAATCTTTTTTTCTAACTCATTCACTGGATCATAAGATACAATTTTAACAATTTCAGCACTTAGTTCTATTTGATTTAATTCACTTAAAAGCACAATGACATCAAAAACACATAATATACCTAAATAAATTCTACTCCCTAAAAATCAGAATAACTACCAGAAGCAGGTATAGGTAGGTACTTTAATAAATACAAGCACACTTCAAGCCTTTTGTAAATTATTGTTATTCTATTTTTTTAAATAGTTCGCGATATAATGTTTTCCATGTTTGGGTGATTGAAAAACTTTGTATACAGTACAAGAAAAATTAGTTTTTAATTTGCTCACTTCATATCAATAAAAAAAAGCACGACTTGGTAGCACAAATTTACTGCTGTATCCAAGGAGTCTGTTTAAAAATAATATCTTTACTTAAAGATTTAAAAATATAGCTGAGAAAAAAGTTTTACTTTGCTGTTTATTTAAAAAAAAAATACTTTTAAAAAAATGTTGGAAATATTTAGATAGTATTGTTAGAAATTAATTTTGTACACATCAAATTTTATAAATATACTAGCTGTACTCGGCGTGCGTTGCTTCACCAACAACTAAAATAAATTTAAGAAAAATAATTTTAAAGAAAAATCAGTACACACATATTCAATTCATTCTAAGCCAAAGTTTAATTGAAGTGCAGTGGGATACACAATATACATATCTTGTTTTTTTTCATCTGGTGCGTAGACAAATAAATCAGAAGGTTTCCGCACACGTCAGCAAGCCACCTAGAGCTGTGTGTGAGAAGCATGAATTCTCCAAATTTTATCCACACACTTGTAACGATTGTCCTTGCGCTTTGTTAATAGTCATTG
Organism: Eupeodes latifasciatus; assembly: GCA_920104205.1. Taxonomy (NCBI): domain Eukaryota; kingdom Metazoa; phylum Arthropoda; class Insecta; order Diptera; family Syrphidae; genus Eupeodes; species Eupeodes latifasciatus. The sequence goes on along the minus strand of OV049924.1, from coordinate 143,052,334 downwards.
CGAAAGCGAGTCGCACCGGGAACTATAAACGTTTGAATTCGATTGGCATATCTGTCGGGATCATTGGGATGCCTGGCAACAGTACGTCTTCACCTTTGAACTTTCCAGTCAAAATTGTTGCCTCGGTAACATAGTACATCATTTTCTTGATTGAGGGTCTAGTTCCGTTGCAAAGTCATGGTAGATTTATGTTTCGAAGAAGAATAATAGGTACGCCAATTTTCAGTGTAAGAACGTGCGGTGGCATGTCTGGCAAACCTAACGAATTCAAGACTTCAGTTGGATAGTTGACAATCCCGTCTTGATTCTCCACAGTATCGATGAACTTATATGTTGTCGTTTCACTGGGTATTCCAAGCTAAACGGTGAAGTTGATGGTATTGACATCGATGTTTTTGGCTGCTAATATAGCACGCGTATTGAGCCACTAATTTTTGTTTGTAGTTTTGTGCAATGTTTGAAAAAACTTTTTGCACTAATTCGTCGATGCTTCATGTGATCTTACAGAAGTTTGCTTGCAGGGTGATACATTGTGTAGATTCATCAATTTCCATTCGCCTATTTCCAATATCCATCAATTGTTTTCTAATTGGATGGTGAATCTGTCTTTGTATCTACAAAATACAAAACAGTCAGTAATAACTGAGTTATAAAAACTTTTTTCGGTGTGCGAGTAGAAACAATGCAACTCTTATTACTCGCAGAGCCAAAAAAAGGTTTTTCATGTCCAAGTTGGATACTAACCAGTCGTCTCGAAAGCTTTGGAGTAATCTACGCTCGATTGGAATCGGTAAAAAAGATACTATTCGAAATTTTCCTGATCCCAATCAACTTAACGATACCTTTGTTTTGAAAGAAGTTCAAAAACTCAATTTTATTCCCAACAGTGAAGTCTCAAGTGAACCATCAACGGAATTTGAGTTTGAAGTTATATCTGAATATGATGTCCTTGAGAGCATTTGTTCTATCAAATCAGATGCTTTTTGTGAAGATGGTGTGCCAATTTGCTTTTTAAAAATGATTTTAGCTCACGTTTCCAATGCTTTGACACACTTAATTAATTTTTGCATAACCTCTTCATCTTTTCCTGAAAGCTGGAAGAAAGCAAAGGTCATTCCTGTTGCCAAAAAGTCGAATGCTAGCTCTTGCTTGGACTTTCGTCCCATAAGTATTCTTCCATGTCTGTCAAAAGTCTTTGAGAAAATTCTGGGCTCTCAGATATCTGATCACTTCAATAGGTTCAATTTGCTGTCACAATTCCAGTCTGGGTTCCGTGCACATCATAGCTGTCAAACTGCTATGATAAAGGTTCTTGATGATATTCGGATTCAATATGACCGTGACAATTTAACCATTCTCTGTTTACTAGATTTCTCAAAGGCTTTTGACAGAGTTAACCATGATATACTGTGCAAAAAACTGAAGCACTACTTTGGGTTTCACGATAGAGCTGTCCGTCTTATTAAAGATTATCTTTTTAACCGAAGCCAAAGAGTGCATTTTGGGCAATTACAATCAGAGTCCTTGAACTTGCTAATGGATGTACCGCAAGGTTCTATTTTAGGACCAGTATTGTTCTGTATTTACATAAATGACCTTCCAAAAGCTTGTTCGAATGTACTGCTACATCTATACGCAGATGATGTACAAATGTATATATCCCGTCCACTTGGCTTGCAAGAAGATTTGATATGTAGATTAAATGAGGATCTCACTGCAATATCCAATTGGTCACTCAAAAATGGTCTTACGCTTAATCCAAAAAAGACCCAACTCATCGCGATATCCAAAAAGCAGTTTGATACGTCACTTCTGCCCCCAATTTTTCTACTTCAATCTCAGCTTGACTTTTTTGACAGTGTAACCAGTCTTGGTATTAAGGTGAATAAATCGCTTTCAACTGAAAACCACACAAATTATATAGTCAGTAGAATTTACGCTGGACTCCGAAAGCTCTGGTTATTTTCTTCCCTAACCCCTGTTAATACTAAACTCAGGCTCATAAAAACTTTGCTTTTGCCTTTAATAACCTATGGTTATACAGTGTATTGTAAACCTGATTCGCATTCCCAACACAAGCTCCTTGTCGCATTTAATGACATGATTAGATATGTGTATGGACTTTGGAGACACGAGCACATATCGCATTATCATCGACTTGTCCTTGGATGTTCCCTTCAGCAATATCTTGATGCTAGGTGCTGTATATTCTTACACAAAATTATTCATTTTATGAAAAACTTACATTTGCTCAATCCCTTAGAACTTTAAGGATTTTGGTACCGTATTATATTATAACTATTTGAACTCCTCGCGGCTCTTAATGATCTATGCAACGAAGCTATGGAACTCTCTCCCAGTGGCTATTAAGAAAATTATAAGTGTTTCAAATTTAAGAAATGCAATTACGTCTGAATTTCGCTAAACTCTTCAATGCTTTTTTAAATAAATTATAGGTAAACGAAGGAAAATTAAACAGGTTCTTTTCTACATAATACATATACAATATACATAATTTAAATAAAATTTAAGAGAATTTATTTATACCCATACATTACAATTTGCGTACTTTATACACGTAATATTTAGGTTTTTTTATATAACATAGTAAAATAATTGTTTCTTATCCAACTGTTAAGTACTATAAAAGACAAAGTCTTACTGTACATTTGTATTTAATAAATTGAAATTGAAATTGAAATTGAATTGAATTGAGTAGAGTGAATTCTATTTTAAATTTAACACGTAAGAATGAGTAATGTTAGTTATTCTTTAAAATGACTTACAAATAAATACATACCTTAAATGTCGGATTAAATCCTCGTTCTTCGATAATATCTGCCCCAAATGACGCCACAAAGCAATGAATACAATGGCTCAGGTGGCGGAGTCAACAACGCCAGTATCACTTTACCACTAAGGCAGCATAATCCGGGCGTTTCTACGAAAAACTTTAATGCACCACAATACTGGCAAACAACGTCCATTGGCCCTATGCAAGCTGTAATCATTGCTGCAATCGTATCGGAACTCTGGTCGATTTAAATCGGCACTTGATAAATCTCTTGTTCTGTGTCGCAAATTATCTATTTGTTGACCTCTGTTGTTCGCTCTACGATTTTGCATTGCCAACCGAGCCGTTTCAGGGGCTGCCTCACTTTGCTCTTGTGATTGAGAAGCACGAAGTCGAGCCATATTAACGCGGCGCTTCTCTCTTCAGTCCTTTCATTTGCAGTGTTTAGTATTTTTCTTGCATTATGGCTTTGTCGAGAAAGATTCGATCGCCTTGATCGTGGCATTGTTACTTAAACTTCACTTCAATTCACCTAAACAATTATTCCACAACACAAATTTTCAACCATTCATTCATAGACAAAATTGCTCAGCTGTTCGAGATAAGCGTTTTGTTATTCCAAGTCTGATTCTTTTTTGTAATGCCAAGTTTTATAGTGACTAACGTATTTTGTCAAGTCACATGTTCGTCCGCTGGCTTTAAGCTACCTACCCACCAATTTTCAGCCATATCGGTACAGCCGTTCTTGAGTTATAAAGAGTGTAACTAACACGACTTTTTTATATATACACACATATATAGAAGATAGATATTGTACGTAAAAGAATGCGAATTATATTTCAAATAAATATAAAAAACCAAGATATTTCAAAAATGGGTCAATATTGTATACCTATATATGTATGTACTAGCTTTTTACCCGCGGCTTCGCCCGCAGTGGAGAAATTAAATAAGTATGAGAGATAAAGGGTAAGGGTATAATAATAGAAATGAGTCAATATAATAACTAAATTTTATTGCTTGGCTGAGATCAACAATTTTTAAAAATTACTAAAGACAATGAAGTTTCAACACCTTAATATATGCTTATTGAAATGCAACAACAAATGTTAAAATATATTTCACCGTAACAAAAATAAATAATTCTGAATTCTAACAATTTAAAAAAATAAAATACAAAGTATTAATTTAAGATATTTGTATAGACAATGTTATAAGTTTTCCCGTTGGGTGCAAATATGTGTAAATTCCGGGCATTAGATACACGTGTACAGGCTACATAAAGTTGACCATGAGAGAAGCACGGGTTTTCTAAATGCACTCCTGCTACCTGTAATGTTTGTCCTTGTGCCTTGTTTATAGTAACAGCAAAGCTAAGCTTGACGGGAAACTGAACCCTTTTAAATTGGAATGGAAGGTCAGTGGGAATAATTGGTATCCGAGGTATTATAACACTATTTCCCTTACCGACACCTGTTAAAATAGTAGCACCAAGTATGTTCTGTCCAAATTTTGTTATCCGAAGCTTTGTTCCATTACATAGCCGAGGAGCATCTAGATTTCGCATAAGCATTACTGGTACATTTAGTTTCAATTGAAGTTTATGTGACGGTACACCCGATAGTTCAAGTGAATTTAAAAACTCCACAGGATATGAAGTACTTAGTTCCGTATCCATAATTGTATCCATTGACAAATATTCCTTCATTTCTCCTTGAACCTCGTTTAAAATGTCAGTGTGGATCCTATTTACAATTTCATTTCTTGGTGCTAATATTGCTCTTGCACACAATTCCGGAAAAACATTAGCAATGAGATCCACATGACGATATTTTGACAAACAATTTTGGCATTTTTTCAAATAAAAGCAGAGTAAGAATTAACATCAGCGAGTAAGATCTAAAATAATAAATTAACAGCTAACCACAAAAATTACGGATAACCTCAAAAATGTGAATAGTATTATACTGCATGTAACGACAGAAGAAAATAACAATAAATATAGAAAAATTAGAAACAGTTGAAACTATATTCAATTGAATTAGATATTGAATTAGATATTGTCGTCACCGTCGGTAATACAGTGGTTTGGTATTAAAGTATTCAGGGTTGAAACTTCATTACTATGATGCTAGATGGCGTTGAAGTAGCTAAATTTGACGTTATTTTGACAAACAATTTTCTTATTTTTCGTAAAATTTTTTTATTTTTTTTTAATAAAAAGTATCCTATGTTACTTCTAATACCTTCAAGAGTGTATGTGCAAAGTTTCATGATAATCGGTTAAGTAGTTTTTGCGTGAAAGCGTAACAAACAAACTTACATTCGCATTTATAATATTAAGTATTAGTATAGTATGATATACATCGAAGTTTTAAGTACTTATTTAAAATATTATTCAAAATTTTTGTTGTTCAAACAATAAATTATACATTTTTGATTATAAAATATTATTTAGACAATATTATTATATTTGAGATAATTGAATTTTTGATGCGATCTACTGTTATTTTTGGCCTCAAAAATACAAAAAAAAAGCCTAACACGAATTAAGGCCTTAATGTCCAAATTTGAACAACAATAAGATTGGTTTAATCTGTAGGGGCGAGGATAGACAGATGGACAGAATCGTCGTAAAAACTATTTTCGACTTCTTTCCCATTGGAATTTCATATTTGGCTAAAACCTCGAATGCGAAAAATATAAATCAAAAAATATTTTTGTATTGCCCTCCATAGTACTGCTATTTTGTTTTTAAGTTTTCTTAAGAACTAATGAACCGATTTCAATGTTTTTTCGAGTCAAGCTCTTATGTTGTTATTTATATAATATTTGATGATCAAAAATGTCATTGTTTTTTGTTCGATTTTAAAAAAAATATTAAATTATTTATTTCAAAAAAATCGATATCTCGAAAGTGGGCGAACAGTATTTTACGAAATTCTAATGTAAAATGTATATTTATAAATACTATAAAACTGCATACCACAAGTATTACATATTAAGAACAAATTGAAAAGATTTATATATACAAAAATAATTTAAAAAAAATACGCTCTAACGATTTTCGAAAAAATAAATCAACCCTTCAAATCGACCCAGTCGTGCCTTCATTACGAATGCAATAGTTGCAATATAGTTAAAATGTCTCACAAGTAAAAATAGAAAGGTTACATTTTCGTTTTAAGCTGTCAGTTTAAATATTTTACGAATAAGAGCTATTAATGCATCCCGAAAAAGTCACGGCTTGGTGCGGATTATGGACTGGCGGCGGCGAGTGATTTTTGAATATAGTTTTGTATATACATTTCTTTTGTCAAAAATACAACTAAACCTCTCAGACTATATGTCACCATTGAAGTTAGAACAAAACTCTGTCGGAATGTCTGATAGGCAGGGCCGGACAAAGCATATGTGCAAGATGTGCAAATGCACAGGGCGCAGAATTCTGGGGGCGCATTACCAGGAGCAAGAAAATGTAATCTGATCTTGCGCAAACAAATATGTACTACTATTTGCCATTTTTTTAACCACAAACATTCCTAAAATAATTTCAAACAAACATCCATCACAACTGTCCTAAGTTATCTCTTGCGCACTAACTAACATCACTTTCATTGTTGCATTCAATGAAAATTTAACTCAAGATATCGCATAACTCAAAATCCTACCTACCTCATTTCCAAATATTTCACCCTGTTCGTACAAGAGAAAAAAAGAAAAAATCTCAACACAAAAAAATTCCATGCCACCTCATATGTGCAAGATTTATTTCATGCACACCGAGTCCCAAAATTAACATTTATTTATTCAATTACGTTAAATACTAACGCTAGGTTTACAAACAAAACTCATATCTAAAAAAAAAATATATACATATATAAATATATTCTATACATTAAAATATGCTTTAAACATTACTAATAATAATATGACACATAAAGCTAAGAATTACATATTTAAATAGTGAGAGAAAAAATGTATTTTGGAGCTATCTGGGCCCTATTGCACCAGTTTACAAATTACAACCACAAATTTGTACTTGTAATCTACAATCACAAATTTTGTATTTGAATTTGCTTTGCACCAACTACAAATAAGTGGGATCACATATTTGTAATGAGAGTTACAAATTGTACAGTAAACCTACAATTAACCGTTGCACAATTTATTCTTGGAAGTTGTAAGTTACAAATTTAATTGACAATTTTTTTCAACGTTTTTTTAATCAAAGCTATAGCTATGCTATTCGTTTTACTAAAAATTGCTTAAGGCATATTGTATATTAGCATGTACTTCGTTTTCGATTCTTCTAACTGTTGTAATTATTTTCATTTTCACTGTTTTCTGGTATTTCGATGGTGTCATCATTTGAAGTTTTTGACATGTTGGTTAAAGCTATACAACATTTGATTATATTTACAGCTTTTTGAGGTTGTAATCTCAAATATTTTAAACATGGGAATTTTTCTTTCAATATGCCAATCGAATTTTCAATTATTCTTCGAGTAGATTTGTGTGCCCGATTATAACGTTCAATTACAGAGGAAGTTTCGCGTAAAATCGGTGTAAGTAACCAGTCTTTGAAAGGGTACCCGGTATCTCCTAGTAAAACGGCATTGGGAAAAGGCCGAAAACCATTTCCAAATCGACTATACAGTGGACTTCTTAGCAAGACCCTAGAATCGTGAACACTTCCGGGGCAGTTCACATAGCCATAGAACGTATAATCAGACCCACATATGTATGTATGTACTAACATACAATTTATTGAATGACTTCCATGTCTATCCACATAAGCAGCTTCAAAATTGTTTGGTGCATCAATGAAAACTAACGTTCCATCAGTGCATCCACAAATACATGGCATACCTATAAATAATTTTGATTTGAGAGAAAATTTGACTAAGAAGATGCTTACTAACCTGCAATAGAGTAAAAATTTTGAGATATTTCTTGAATCTGATTCGGCCATTTGACAACGTCCTCATATAAAAGGTCAACGATAGCTTTGGAGATACGTTGGAAAAATTTACATTCTGTTGACTTATCAGTACCATGCATATCCCCAACGCCATGGTATTGCCCTCCGTTACCCATCCAATGCAAAGTTGTTAAAAGTTACTATCTTCGGGTTAATGCACTTTTTTTTTTTTTTTTTTTTTAGTTTTTTTTTTTTAGTTCAGTTTAGTTTATTTACTTTTTCTTTTACATTAAATATAGGCAATAGAAAATTCAAACATAACAATTAGTTAATTACATCTTGATTCAAAAATAATAATTTTGTAAATATACTATATTTATACTAATTATAAGTGTTTTTCATAATAGAGAACGAAAAAAAAGGTACAATCTGTTGTCCTATGACAAGAGTAGAAAGTACCAAATAAGTATAACTTAATCATAAATTTAAATTGGAATTACATAAAGAAGTGTTGTGGGGTATCGTATGAGAAAGAAAATCTAATTTTTTATTTTTTTTTATTTTTTTTTTGCTAAGGGGAATTAAATGTGAATATACAAATTTAAACCATAATTCTGATGATATTATTGATTTCTTCAAAATCAAAGTTAAAAAGCCATGTTTTTATTGAATAAATGAGCAGAACGAATGCTTCTAATGTCAAAAGGTAACGCGTTAAAAAGTCTAGGTGCTACCGAGGTAAAGAAGTTTAAAAAGAGATGAGAATTGTGCACTGGAATGACAGAAAGATTTCTATCGTTGCTTCGTAGTGAGTTTTTATGTTTTATTCCGGGTCCAATAATATTAATTATTTCTTCTGCTTTAGAACAACTCAGTCGGAGTCGTTTATTGAAATTAAAATAATGTTCAAAGTTATAATTTTGACGCGGACGATAAACTTTTTTTTATTACAATGACATCCGCTTCCGAATTACTGCTGTCACTACTGTGCCTTCTACGCAAAGACATCTTAATATGAATAACAAATTTGTAAACAAATCTACACACGGTCTTTCGCCTGTAGAATTTTTTCACCAACTGACAGAAATCTGTGAACCTCATTCATATTGTGCAACAGAAATTCACAATAAAGTAGATTTTTCACAAATTTTTTTATTGTGATTTACAATTACAAACTTTTTGTCGTGCAACCGAAAATCAATTTTTTTAACAATTTTGTAAATTCAGAATTCCAACAATAAAGCAGAGTTGCAAATACTTACGGTGACTAGTAAGCGATGGAAGACCTATAAGTTGTTACCTAACGGAATAGGAAGGCAAAGCTAACTCATGTGTCTGTGGGAGAAATCCTAAAATAAATCTTAGAAATCTTCTTTGAACACCTTCAAGTCTATGGATATGATTCGAGTAATAAGGGGCCCAAACTATACAACCGTATTTAAGGACTGATCTGACAAACGATACATACAGAGTTTTAAGGACATAAGGATCTCGGAATTCCCTGCCAAATCTTTTTATAAAGCCTAGTGTCTTATTAGCTTTTTCCACAATGTTGTTGAAATGGTCAGTAAAAGACAGTTTTGTGTCCAAAATGATACCTAAGTCTGAGAAGTAAATCAATTTTTCGAGGTTTGAAGAATTTAACCTTAGTTATAGTCAAGAATAATGTGTTTACGTGTAAAACTCATCGTTTTACACTTATCAATGTTTAACAATAAACGATTTGTATTGCACCATTCCCATAGACGAAGTAGGTCATCTTGTAATAGTTCGCAGTCCGTTAAGGAATTAATTTTCCGAAATATTTTCACGTCATCAGCGTATATTAGTGTCATAGAATTTCTTAAGATAGATGTGAGATCATTTATAAACAGAACAAATAACAATGGACCAAGGTGGCTACCCTGAGGTACACCAGAATTGACAATAAACGGATTGGAATAGTCGTTTTTGAACACAACACAATATCTGTTTGTTAGGTAAGAAGATATCCATGCTATTAGTTTATCATTTAGTCCAATTTTTTCTAATTTCCCTAAAAGCACTTTATGGCTAAGTTTGTCAAATGCTTTGCTAAAGTCTGTAAATACACAGTCAACTTGTTGTTTATTTTCGAAAGTGTCAATACAATATGTTGTAAATTCGAGTAGATTTGTAACGGTCGATTTTTTTTTCACAAAACCATGTTGATTGTCACAAAAAACAGAAGAACAGTTAAAGGAAAGAACATCACAAACAATGGCTTCAAACAATTTTGGTATAACAGACAGCTTAGCTATAAGACAATAGTTGCATATAAGATGCTTGGGACCCTTCTTATACGTTGGTTTTAGAAATGCATATTTCCATAAAAGTGTAAAATGAGAACAATTAAATGATTGGTTGAACAGAATACACAATGGGTACGAAAGATATTTAACGCACTTTTTTAGCATAAATGAAGGCAGTCCGTCAGGGCCTGGACTAAGGCTTTCGTCAAGTTTTAGAATTTTGTCTTGTATAGTAGATTCCGAGATTGTTAGATTTATCTGAGCCAAGTGAGGAAACTGAGAAGTATTTGTTAAATCTATTGAGCTGTGATTTGTAGAAAAAGAATCTTCATACGCACTTTTAAAAAAATTTGCAAACATATTCGAAAGTTCTAGAGGATTATGGCTTGTTTTGTCTCTATGTGTCATGTTTGGAGGGTACCCGTCAAATTTTCGCTTACAGTCAACATATTTCCAAAAATTTCGTGAATTCGTCTTAAGTTCCCGTTCAGTATTTGCAACAAACTCGTTATAAAGACAATTTGAATAGTTAACAAATTCATTTCTGATTTCTTGGTAGATACCATAATCAACATCAGTATGTGATTCGTTATATTTTACCCACGCCTTATTCCTTTTATTTTTTAAGCATTTAAGATGCCGATCAAACCATGGCGTGATACAAAACCTGCACGTTCTAGCCCATACGATTCAATATGAATAAGTATTTTGCTTTGTCATACTCTCTATGTTAATTTTGGGGCTCGGTGTGCATGAAATGAATCTTGCACATATGAGGTGGCATGGAACTTTTTTGTGTTGAGATTTTTTTTTATCTCTTGCATGGAATTTTTTTGTGTTGAGATTTTTTCTTTTTTTCTCTTGTACGAACAGGGTGAAATATTTGGAAATTATGTAGGTAGGTGTCTTTGCTACAAATGGTCAATGGATGTGCAAGTTTTCTTTTTTGCACACTGAGTATCGAAACTAACTTGGGAGAAATTTAAAAAAAAAAAAAACTTTTTTATAGGGAATCATATGGGTCAGAGTGTGCAGGTTTTCTTATTGCACACTGCGTAAGAGTTAAGTGCCTGATTACAGGAGATGAAATTTTTAATAGAATGGAAAAGGAGCATAGAGCTTAAAAACTAAAGAGGGATGATTCTATGTGGAGTCGAATTGTTCTTGCGCAGGCAATTTGTTGTTTTTTTTTTTAAGTTAATGACTGTTGTAACGGCTACTTTTAATGTACATATATCTAGTCTGGTGCAGAATGCAGATTGTTTTAATTATTTTTTCGCTTTGGCGATTAATTAATATTAAATAAATAGCTATCAGTTTTTAATAGAAGTGACGTATTTTGTGACAAGACCGTAATGTGACTGACTCAGTTGATTTTAGACAAGCTTGAGTTACATGAAATTTTAATAAGTAACTGTCAAAGCCAAAGTTATGATAATGGTTCGAATATGAAAGGAAAAGAGGCGGTTGTTCAGAATCGAATTCGAAGCCTGGAACCAAGAGCATTTTTCGTTCCATGTTGCCCGCATTCTTTAAATTTAGTGGTAAATGATGCTGCTCGGTGCTCATTTTATGCAGTTAAATTTTTAGATACAATTCAATGTTTGTATAACTTTTTTTCAAGTTCCACAACGAGGTGGGATATTTATAAGAAAAAAATTCCAAGTCATACTTTGAATTCCCTTCTGAGACTAGATGAGAGAGCAAGTTAGATGCATTGAAGCCTTTAAAAACAAATTAAGAAGAAATATATGAAGCCCTTATAGAATTAAGAAATCTAGAGGCAAAAAACATTGCAGAATCCTTAGGAAATAAAATTTTTGATTTTACATTTATTTGCTGCCTGCTAATTTGGTTTGATATTTTAGAAAATATAAATTAAACTAGTTAATATTTGCAAAGTCCGTCCGTTAATCTGTCAACTGGCATAACAGTTTTAGAAAATACAAAAAAACAGTTTGATTTTAATGCGTTCCGATGAAAAATTTTATGAGTATAGGTATGTTCAATTAACCGAGCGTATTGCTAGTTCCCTAGAAATACCAAATATGTTTCCTGTAGCTTCATCATTGCGATCTTAACGGAGAAAAATACTTTATGCTTATGAATGTCCTGAAACTATGTATATTAGCACCGAAACAAAGATTTAAAGTTGATTTTTTTTTAAATACTTGAAAGGTTTTATACGTGTATCAAATTTTCATTTTTAAGTAACATAAGCGAATGTTAAAAAAATAAAAATGTACATACGTGCTTCATGCCTTAATTTGCAGAATGTTTTAACATAAAGTAGTTTTAAAGATTTAGTTGGAGAAGAATTGTTGCAAGAGTTAACCGTAATATCCCAGCTTGTTACACAGCTCAAGTTTAGATGTGTTAAATTTTATTTTCAGTTCAAACCTTGAAGATTTTGCTCCGAATTTAGTAATTGCTCTCCAAATCTTAAATACAATCCCGGTCACGATAGCCTCAGGAGAACGTAGTTTTTCTAAACTTATAATTATTAAAAATTATCTTAGGACAACCATGACTCAAGAGAGATTGGTAGGTTTATCTATAATGTCCATTGAAAAGAAATTATTAAATTCTTTAGAATTCTCTGATCTCATTTCTGAATTTGCAAAATGTAAGGCCAGAAAAGTAAGTTTCCAAGTTTAAAAGTTTCCCCTCTGCTCATTTTTTCGCTGCGTTTTTGTTTAATGGTTTAGGCCTCCTGAGGATACCTCAATGAAAAAACGCATTGAAAGTCTACCTCCTGGGTAATGTGGGAAAGGCTTATGCTTGTGTATCAGTTTATGGGTAAAAAAAATATAAAAAAGGGGCGATTTCTACAAATCTTGCACAGGGCGCAAGTTTGGCTGGGGCCGGCCCTGCTGATAGGTATAACTTCACAATCCCCCACCACACTCCTCAGTTCTTTTTCTGGCTGTGAATAACAGTTTATTTTATTCAAATTACTGTAAAACTCGGTTTTTGGGGGATCATTCGTCTTCAACAGAATTCACTGACTTGTGTACTGAAAACTGAATTCGAAATGAAGTTAAGAAAAGTAAATTTATGCAACTTTCAAACCATATAACCAAGGAGAGGAGCAAGGAATCACAATAAAGCCAAGTAAACGAGAAACTGTGTCGAATTCAAGAATTTGTTTTAGTTTTGTTTTTCTTTTTTCATAGGGATTTATAGCTTCATTTTGATAAGATATATGTACATTCCTTTAAGGTTTGGCATTGTTGTTGGCCTTAGACATATAAGTGCTTGTGTGATGATCCCACAATAATCTCCTATAGAGCAGCTTCATTCAAGTTTCCTTAAAAGGAGCAATTCAAATTCAATTCGTGATCATTCCCAAAAAATAAAAATAAAAATGGTTCCTCCTGTGAGGAAATACAGTAGACTCAAGGCGGCATTTTAGGGAAGTCGATATATAAAATAAAACAATTGTTTATGGGTCATTTAGCTAAATTGCAGTTATGTTACGAGGTTACTCACCATACACTACCACGGGGCTGAAAAGAACGATGTAAAATACAAACACCCAACCTCTGTCTCGTCCTTGTTCTCGTTCTTGTGTCACTTGTTATGTATGTTGGTGTCCTGGAGTCGTGATGGCTTTTGGGTTCCTGGATTGGAGATGTAAAAGGTATGTTTAATGAAATTCACAATGTTGACGGGGCTGTTTAAGTGCTTTTTCGGTCTTCGGTGGAAGAAGAAGAAGAAGTGTCAGAGTCGGTGTAGTGAGTTGTGTTGTTTTGTTGTATTTTGTGATGTTGCCAATTAGTTGAAGTGGTTTCATTTTAGCGGTAAATAAACTGGTGACATTAGGAAAATGACTGACTGAGGGTGTGGTGCAGCCTAAAATGTTGTGTAAAAGGACGAGCCACCAAATATATTTGAAGGGAGGTATAGAAAAGAAGGAAAATGTTAGATGCAGAATATAAAATAAAGAACTTCCGGTTGATAGCTATTGAATTGAATTTGACAATTATTTTTGTTTTTGTCATTTCTTTGGCCCATTTGTTTCATTTTATTTTATTTCATTTTATTCTTTTTCATTGTTTTCGTCTTCATTCGTATTTTTGTGTCTTATTGTTCGGAGAAGTTCCTTCTATATATTTGTTTTTCATTTGAGTTTGTTGGCATTTTTATTACTCGAACAGTGTGTTATATGTGACATTTCCGGTGTATTAAACTCTATACGAGTTCCAACTTTTCTTTTTTCAGGGCCCTCTTGGACGGACCGAGTAGGTGGATGGATTGTTTTATACGAAGTGACACTGTTTTACAGGTAAGTGGGTTTTTATTGCCACAACCAAGAATGAAGAAGAATTGTTTTTGTTTTTTATTTTTATATAAACTCCAAGGAGGGGCAGTAATGTTATTTAGGAGGAGGACTTTGAAATGTTGCGGGTGACTTGCTGGGTTAGGGAGGAGGGTTGATAGATACTTAGTTTTTATTATGAACTACCTTGTGATGTGACACATGAAAGCAAATTTAATTTGTATAATTCACTGGAGAAGCATTGACTTTAGGGCGTCAATTTGACAATGTAATGCTTTGTTGATGATAATGAAGATGATGGTATAGGGATTAAGTGTTATGACTTTGAGTTTAAAGGACAATGACTTGACTTTGAGCTGTATAAAATGTAACTGTCAGAGGAAAAAGAAATTGAAAGCTTAATTTGTGAGATCTTTTTGTATTTTGTCTGTACAGTGCCAGTGGTAGAAATATAATTAGAATCGATGGAAAATAAAAGAATTGTGTTTTGTTTCGCAGTTTGTAAATATTAAAAATAATTCCAACCCTTGTTTAAAATTTTATAAAAATCGGTATAATCTTAATCCAGTTCTCATTCTTTTTGGCAATGTCAAATTTATGTAACGGAAAATTTCACAAAGTTCGCACGTTTATTGAATGTGGAGGTAAAATTATTTTGATATCAATATAACACTGGTCCACAAAATTACGTTTGTTTTCTGCTGAATAAACAAAAAAATCCTTTTTTTAAACAATTAAAATGTCCCCAATTTGAATCTCGTTTTTAAAACAGTTAAAAACAACTGAGCACGGGATTTTTAAGGCAATTTAGCCAAGGTATCCGTTAATAATATTTTGTATTATAATTTTGCAATGTACAAATCTTCTCACTTAGTTTCATACTTGACTTATGAATCATAATCTCACTTAGTTTCATACTTGACTTATGAATCTTTATTTGAATTTATCATAAAGTTTTTAGAAATCTTGAATGTAATTCTTTTATATTTTTAATAATTCGTTTTAGAGTTAATTTTTAGTGCTGATTCCGACTTTAAACTCCGATTGTAGCTATATGTTCTCAAACTCAGACATCATTCAACATTATTTCTATATTTTTTTTCAACATATTCTAAAACCTTCTTGTTATAACCTTGAGACTAAGAATTCTTAATAAAACCAAAAATTGCTTGTATAGCGTTTTTCTGATAAGAATGGTTTAAACATTAACGTATGGTAGGTGAAGACTTACAATTAGTGTGGATTTTTTAAAAAACAGGTAATAAATAATACTAAAAATGTTTAATTAGAAAATAAAAGTAAGGAATTGTGGATTAAAAAAAGAGGCTGGGATGCGACCCAAACTAATAACTTCCCATCCCGTCTGTCGCTTTGTCTTGCTTAAAGAGTGTGTAGGTTTTCGTGTTTTGTTAAAAAAGTTATCATTTAAATTATTTTAAAAATTTTAAAATAACCAGCAATATTTTGCATATGATGTTTGATTTCAAAATCTATTTTTGTTAACGAGATTTTTAGTCGTTACCGAATTTTTACCAATTTTAATAGCATTTCTTAAAAGTTTTTATTTCTTATATAAACAAATACAAATTGGATGAATGAAATTTATTTGAAGTCAATATCTTTTATTATTCACGAGATATCGAAAACCGAACATAAATGTTTACCAATTTTGCGTACTATTTTTTGTAGATTTAAATTTTTTATGAAAAAACTGACTGTTGGATTTTTATAAAAAAAAATTACTGAATGTCGAAAACAAATTATTTTTTTTTAAATAAAATTAATTTAAAGCCCATATCTCAATTTTTTGAAAAGATATTTGAGTCAAAAATCAATTTTTACGAACTTTTAGTAATTATTTTTTTAGGTTTTTATTTTTTGCAAAAAAAACTGTCTATTCTCAAAATTTTACCGAATGTTGAAAACAATATTTCTTCTAAGATAAAATAAGTTGGAAGCCATAATCTCAAATTTTTGAAAAGATATTTAAGTCGAAATTCAATTTTTACCAACTTTGAGTTATGTTTTTTTAGGTTTTTATTTTTTATAAAAAAAAACTGTCAACTCGATTTCTCCCAAAAATTTACCAGATGTTAAAAAGGTTATTCATTGCACAAAATTGTTTAAGAGATAAAATCATATTTTATTCGTAAAATTTTCGAGCTGACAACTAATTTTTTTTTATTTTTTTTGTTTATAAAAAAAAACCATTACCTATATTTTTTTCCAAAAATTTAATTATTTGGTATCACGTTACAATATATAAAATAAAACTTAATTCAAGTCTCAAGCGTTATTGATACATTGAGATATTTAGGGTTAACCAAAATGTTCACCTTTTTTTAAACTACTATGGTAAAAAAAACACAACGCAAATTTCTTGAGAGCCCTTTCTGCATCTTTCTGCATTATTATCTGTCTTATCGGACGTACGGACGAACGAACGTACGTACACACTCACGCACAGACATCTCTCTAAAAATCTTTTATTTCGACTCTAGGGACCTTGAAACGTCGAGAAATGTCAAAATTTTCAATTCGAAAAATCGCACCCATTACAATAACTTTCTATGGGAAGTTAGAAATCATCAAGAATTCTTTTTAAAATAAAAAACAAGTTTATGAATTTACATACCCTCAAAAAGCCTAATATAAGGTATAACTTAAAAACATAATCTGAAAAGTCGTTTGAAGTTTAAAAAAACTGGTGTTGAAAAATTCTGGAGCGACGAATCCCAATTTAACATCTTTGACATCTTGGTTAGAAAATGTAACGAACCTTGGCGTCCAATAAATAAACTATTTGATCCTAAATAAATATTTGTCAAGACCATAAAGCACGGTTGTGGTAATGAAAAATGTAGGCCGCGTTAGTTTGAGGATGAAAGTGACCAACTTAAAGTTTGGATTTCAATTTTATTTAGAAATTATGGGCAGATGTTAAAAGGGCTTAAGAAAACAAAAAAATCGAAAAATAGAGATAATTTAGTTAAAAATATCGAAGAAGCATGGAGCATTCCATTGAAGAAATGCCAGGACTTGGTTTAGAGCTTACCACTATACGACGTGGACGACCGAACGGTGTGAAGTAGTGCTAAAAAATAAAGGTTATCGAAGCAAATATTGAGTAAATGGTGAAAGAATTTTTTCTTTCACTTAATATATTATGTAATAACGCAACATTAAAATATTTTAATTGTTTCTAATTATTTTTCCACCACTGTACAGTGCCGCACTTATTATTATAGACACACAACGATTTCTTAACATGAAGTCTTTTGTCTGTAACGTTGTTCAAAATTGTTTTTAAATGGTGGTTACAATTAATAATAATAAAAATAATTAACTTTGCCAACAGGAGGAGGAAAATAACAAGAACCATTTTTAATATCTGCTATAAGCATAAATTTTATCAGCCTCATAAGGACTGCTTGAGAATATACAAGCGTTCTATAGCTCAAGCCAAAAAACAAGGATGGCAAGAGTACTGTCAGTCCATCGAAAACATCAAAGATTCGGCCAGGCTTAGTAGGGTTCTATCGAAAGAACATTCGAACCCCTCATTTCTTAAAAAACCAGATGGAAGCTGGACAGCATCTCCAATGGAGACATTAGAGCTACTAATGAACGTACACTTCCCAGGTTGTGCAGAAGAACCAACCGAATGCAATCTGACTTTCAACATGCCAACCTCCATAGAGCAGGTAAACGCCCTTATAACTAGAGAAAATATAGTCTGGGCTATCAAAACCTTCTCGCCGTACAAATCTCCAGGCCCTGATGGAATACTACCTATAATGCTGCAAAATCAGCTTGAATTAGTAGTACCACGGCTCGAGAGTATCTTTAAAGGTTGACTTTTACTAAACCATGTCCCCATGTCTTGGAGGCAGGTAAGAGTGGTTTTCTTACCAAAAATTGGTAAAAGAGGGCATGAATCTGCCAAAGATTACCGACCTATAAGCCTTACTTCCTTTCTTCTTAAAACCCTGGAGAGAATCGTAGATTCTCACATAAGGAGAATTCTAAGTAGTTGTCCCCTATCTAACTCGCAACATGCCTACATGAGGGGCAGATCCACAGAGACTGCCCTTCACGAGGTAGTGAGAACGATAGAAAACACAATTCATTTCAAGGAATATACCCTAGCCACCTTCTTAGACGTAGAAGGAGCTTTCAACAATGTCCTAACTGAATCCATCGCTGAATCACTTGCAGACTTCGGTGTAGAGAACTATATTAGAAGGTGGATAATATCCATGCTAAGTAATAGGAGGATTCAATCAAAGTTAGGATATTCAACGTGTACCAAATATGCCAGCAGAGGAACACCTCAAGGAGGTGTATTGTCTCCTCTCCTATGGCTTTTGGTCATGAACAGCATTCTAGTGAAATTCGAGAGTAGTGGAGTGAAAGCGGTTGCGTACGCCGATGATTTGGTCATTCTAGTGTCAGGAAAATTTCCAAGCGTGATCAGTGAAATCACTAATATGGCTTTGAAGAAAGTAAGTACCTGGGCTGCGAGCTGCGGACTAGGTGTTAACAGCAACAAAACCGAGTTGATGCTTTTCACCACCAAAACCAAGGTACCACCCTTCACTCTACCTCGGTTAAACGGACAAGCACTATCATTGTCTTCCAGTGCTAAATATCTGGGCGTAATACTGGATACCAAGTTAAACTGGAAGCTTAACATCGAAGAGCGGGTAAGAAAGTCGTGTGTCGCCTTCTACGCCTGCAATAAAACATTCGGCAAAAAGTGGGGCCTCCAGTCAAAAATGATAAAATGGACATACACAGCGGTTGTAAGACCGATACTGGTCTATGGTTCCATTGTGTGGTGGCCCGCACTCAACAAAGCCTACATAGTAAACAAGCTTACAAAGGTGCAGAGAAATGCATGCGTAGGGATATCAGGGGCAATCAGGTCCTGTCCAACGGATGCACTCAACGTCATCCTGGACCTTCTTCCGATCGACCTCTTTATCAAATATCAGGTGTCCTGTAGTATCTTGAGACTCAAAGAAACAGGCTGCTGGGCACCTAGATCTTACGGGCAACCAAACAAGCCTGATACCATCAGACATCCTATCCACAACCACCGATTACTGCATCCCTACCCTAGACACCTCAAAGAAGTTTAGAGTCTTGCTCCCGTCAAGAACCGACTGGGAGGATGGCGTTGTGACGGAAGACTTCGACACAATTATCTTCACGGATGGTTCGAAGATGGAATGCGGTGTTGGTGCAGGAGTCTTCTGTGAATCTCTTGAGATTTCAAAAATCTATAGACTTCCCGATTTTGCCAGCGTGTTCCAGGCAGAATTGCTGGCGATAAGGGAAGCTTGTACAGCCCTTAAAAATATCCGTCAGAACCAAAATGTAGCCATACTAACAGACAGTCAGGCAGCTATTAAAGCCATTGATTCAGCTTTATCATCCTCTAAACTGGTCCAGCAATGCAAAGAGGCCCTAAAGGAACTGGATATGAGCGTCACTCTTATCTGGATACCGGGCCATAGGGGCTATGAGGGTAATGAGAAGGCAGATGAGCTATCTAGGCAAGGATCAGCCCTTCACAACTCTCTGGCAGTGAGAGTATATGCTCCTCTTGGAGTTGTGAAGGGTGATATCCTGACCAAATACACATCAGAAGCAAATCATAGGTGGAGTAGTTTAACGAGTTGCGTTATATCCAGGAAAATCTGGCCCGCCTATAACAAACCAAAATCAATCAATTTAATTTCCAAACCAAGGCATGACATAGCCAGGATTGTCGCTACTTGCACAGGACATTGGCCTGTAGGGGAGCATGCGGCAAAATTGGGTATACCACATAACTCTTTCTGCCGTAGCTGTGAGAACCGGGATGAAAAAGAAACAGTCCCACACTTTCTATGCCACTGTCCGGCCCTGGCCAGGAAAAGAGCACTCCACTTGGGTAAGGAATTCTTCAACGGTATTGAGGAACTCGCAGAATTCAAGATCAAAGATTTGATCTCATACCTAAATAGCACAAAGTGGCTTTAACCCCCTCCCCCCTTATTTCTCCCTCACTAAATGGACTGCACGTGCGGAACGTGCACCATCCATAGCCCATTTTCAAACCCATTCAGAATCTCACGAGGTATGGTATCAAAACGGCGCACTCAGCGCTAATTGTGTCCTGCGCGAAGCAGGACAGCCATTTCTACCTACCTTCTATCTACCTTGCCTACAAATGTTGAAATTAATTTAAATTAAAAAAACAATAACTAAAAAGTACTAATATTTCGTACAAATTATTGGCATGTTGGTTTTATAGTTGAAAGTGATAGACAAATTATAAGCTTAGTAATTAGAATACAATATTTCAGTTTATTAAGAGCGTTTTATCTGTTTGGCATAGAATGTACACATTTTTTGGTGAATATTTTGCCATAAACACCTGTTTAAAATTAAATAAAAAGAGTTTTTCAACAACTCGTAGAGATTTATGTCCTACTGACTAACAACTCTCCACCATTCCTGTGTTCAAATAATGTCAGGGATGAAGAAAGTCTAATTAGAGAAAGCACTTTTAATGACAAGAAGAACATTACTCTTGAAGGATTTTCAATTCTTCCCAGGAATTTTTCATAAAGTTACACATTGAAATTTTTTAAGAGTCACAACTACACATTTGCACCTTGATTATTTGCATTCTTCGGCTTCTTCTTTTTTTTACTTTCGAGTTCAACTGAACTCCTCGGAATCCTGACTTATTCTTATTGAAACCACGTTTTTTAGGTCTAAGATAGTATGTTACGACTATTTTTTCGACCTCTTGTACAGCTTTATCGTTGTTACTTTCTGCATCTTCATCGGCTTCTTGGTCTTCGTCACTTAGTCACTAAGTGTATCTTCTAGTTCACTTTCCATTTGTTCGTGGTTACTGTCTCCTTTTTCTGTTGCAACGGCTTCTCCCTCTTCTTCGCTTTTAAGGTTCAACAACAATAATCTTTGGAGCCTTTTTTGATTGATTTCTTGAAGCCCGTTTTAGTCTCAATAACTCTTTCTGCAACAGCCTCTTGTTTTAATTCTTCTAATTGATGTTTTTTTTGCTTTGGATTCTCCTCGTTGACTTTTTTTTACAGCCTTCTCCAGAAGAACAACGTGCATTTAGAAAGAGTAACTACTGACAAGTGAAGTGTAGTAAAATGTGTTTGTAATTGACCTAAGACTTCTCTGGAATGACGGCCTTACAAAATATCGGTGAATTGGTTTAACGTCCCAGACTAAACAAAAGCGTCTTAAATTTCATTGTAATTGCATACTTTTCGAAGTTTTTTAAATGATAATTTTATGGTTTAAACAAAATAATCATTTTAAATGCACGAATGTCACTAACTTAAGGCTACATAAAGATTAAATTGTTGTTCAGACCTCTGGAATCCTGTCACGCAACGGATCCCAGACCTGTTTAGGTTTTGATTTATTCACAATCGCAGGCTTTTTTATGCGTTTAGTAGGCACAATGTTATTGCAATAGCTGCCAAAATATTAAATATCTTTTCCAGAAATTCAAAACCATTTCAACAACTTCGATTTTTGTGTGCAAATTCAATTCTGGAATAGACATGATAGATGTGAAATAAAACTCTATGTCTTTCAATCACCTACCACAAATCCTAAAGTGTACCCAAGCAGACGGAAATACTGTTTATGGTGCAGTGAAATAAGACCAATTGCACTTTCAAAAGTGAAATAAGCCCAATTTTCCGCATTTGGTCATATTCCACTTTGACAAAATGAAATAAGGCCAAATTATTTTGAGAAATAAGACCAACTTAATTGTATGCAAGGGAGAGCAAGCTGCCCTCCTGCAACCCCCCTTCTTAGACACACTATATAATTTAAGTGGAAGTCCTTATAATGGTAGTTTTAACCAATTCTGTACGCTGTGCAACTTAAAATCAAAAGAAGATTGTCTACATTTCATTGGTATCTGTCCAATATTCAAAACTCAAAGACGCTACTTTTTCGCGAAAAATACTCTTACCCTACAAGAGACTATAAACATCCTTAACGAGCATGATTTGAAAACATTAAGTACATTTTTGAAAGATATTTACAAGTATAGATTGTTATTAATAACAGAATTCTATTAAATTCAAAACATACACAAATTTAAATATTCTTAATTTTTTTTTGTCAACCTGGCTGACGGCATAGCCATAGCTTCTAAATTCATAAAATTGTATAAAATTTTGTAAATTAATGTAAATAAATGAATAACTTACTTACTTACTTAATTTGGAGTAGGTTGGCATTGACATTTATCGCAAACCATACTGTTTACTTTATTTCACTTTGTTTAATAAGTTAGTTTGATTTCTAAATAAATTTGGCCTTATGTCACTTTGTCAAAGTGCAAAGTGTACTGATGAAAATATTTTATTTTTTTAAATTGCAATAACTTCATTTTTTAAAACTTTGTCTTATTCCCCGCTCCATTTTTGTCATATACTCTGAATTTATTGGTAAAAACGCATTTCCTTTATAATGGTCAGCAAAAAGTATCAATTGGCTGCCTCGACTGGCTTTCGCTTTCAAATTTCCGTCAAAAATTGATTTGTTTTCGTGGCGCAAGGAACACGAGTTGTTTTTTTTTTGTCATAGTATTAGTAAATTCGAGTACGTGTTAACGAGTGTAGCAAATTTTTAGCTAAATCTTTTAAAAAATTTATAATTTAAATTTTACTCTATAAAAATATTACAATAATTTTTCTTATGTGTTTTTTCACCACATCCAATTTATTCCTTAATATGTCTTGAAGTTTCGTACATGTTTATTTATTTGTTGAAATTTTTCTAGAAAGTCGGCAATTTTCTTGAAATTATAATTAATAATTTATTACACAATTTTGTATTATTAAGGCGGGTTAATTTATCACTTACCTCTATCTCGGAATATCCATTTCTATTTTTAAATATAATCATCATAATAATCAAACAAATCTTTACCACCTGATTCAAGTTGATCAATAAATTCGTTTAAAATTGCTTTCATTTTTTTTCCAATGAATTGAATTCTCTCAAATGTAACAGACGATCGTATTCAATGAGCAAGTGCCTGTTGCAGTAGTATTTTTTGCTTCAATTTTCGTTTTTACTTACACACTCACATATAAAAGACCGATGTCGGCTGGCAATTTTGTTGAAGACAAAACTCTCAAATGTACCAGGCGATCATGCTGAACGAGTATGTACATATCTGTTTTACTTTGTTTTGATTTTCGTAGGCGTGGCGGCAATTATTAACTACACATACACAGCTAAATTCTTTCTAAAAAATCCTCATTGGTGTACCAATCCAAAATATCAGATGGACATTGCAGATGTAAGAATGAATCAGAAGAAGAAAACACTCTTTCTTTTTAATGTATAGTGATGTGCAAAATGGATGGAAAAGTAACGATTAGTTTGAGGAAAAAGTAGCGAGCATTATTGTTTTTATCATCACTATTAAGGTATTTCATGGGTAAATTCAGATTTTCGTAAAACACGAATAGAATTAAATTGTATTAATGTTACTTTATGTATGTATTACCGGGTGTCGTAGAGCTTTCAAATTTCCAGGTAAACATTTTTCATCAAGTCTGTTATCTTTATTGTATTTTTTAACCTAACAGCTGAAAATTGTATAAGTATTATTGCAAAGAGGGGTTAATTAAAAAATTCCGATCTGCAGGTTTTAACTTAAATCAAAAATAAAATAACAGGGAATTTATGTTTTTGCAGATCCAGATCAAAAATAAATTGATTTATTTTACCTCTGGAAAACCCCATTAGTTCCGCAAGGTATACAGATTACAGACAACGTGTCAAGATTTTAAGCGAAAAAACAGAGTTAAAGTCAAAATAATCTATGATTTTAAAAAATCCCACCCTGTAGGTACCACAAAAGACTCCAAATAGCAAGGCGCCCTAAAACTTCAACGGATATAGGTTAAAAAGTTAAGAAAGCGTTTTAACTCTATTTTATTGATCATTTCCAAAAAAGTAATAGATGATAGTATATGCACTTGGAAATATTTTACAGAAAAAAACTAGAGCGCAAGAAAAACTGACTTACAAGTTTTTTATCAAAACGGCCCAGAACTTTCGGTTTTTAAAGTCTTGCCGTTTGATTAAGGTAAATGATTGAATTGATCTCGAACAGGTTTTAATGACTGATAATTTTCAACTAGTCATTTCGCACAAAAGTCTTAAAATTATAGCCCAATTGTAAGTGGGGAACGTACAGAGAAGAATAACCACTTCTACAATTCCTAAAGGGTATGGAAGAGCTATAGAGGTATATAGCAGCATGACTGAAGAACAGAAAATGCTCGCCACAACTTCAGTGACCGTTGATCCATGATTACTCACACTTTATCTTTTAAGTATTCCCTAAGGGAGAAGTCCAAAGGTTTCAAAAGGCCAATCGACATTTCCTCATTTCGTCCAGCTCCATATCCTTGCAACAAAAATTCCGTGACCAACTTGAGGTAGCGAAAATGGTAACTGTTTAAACGACTTAATTTTCAAAGAAGTACGCCCTAATGACGAAGGTGCCCATAAACTGTGACCGATAAGTCACTCTTTGTGGATGCATCGAATTTTCAACTATCACACTTGGGTTTTTAGTTTTAATTCCAAGTTCTGTCAATTGGATTTTCGCATCTAAAGGGTGAACCAAATACAAATTTCTTATTAAAAATGCAAATTAATGAACAAATTTAAATTTATTCGATGTATTAGTGCTTAAGTTCTTTCTTGTGTCAAAACTAAAACTTTCACTTAATTTTCTTAACGGTTATCGTGAGCTTACCCTTTAAGAATTTTCTGTACTAGTTTTTTCTTCATTTACCCACCTTACCCAAAAAAGCTAAATTTCTCACGTCTCCCTCACATCTTCTATTCTGCACCATTAAATTATTTGAAGCTTAAAATAGGTTCTTTTTCACGCAGAGTAGTAGGTGCCTGGTGCCTATCTATTTTTTCCATAGAAGGATGAGAAAATTGTTCCATTAACACCGTAACCCGCTTACAAAAATCATATTAAAATTCCATCACACCTTCGTTCGTTCGTTCGTTCGAGGAGTCTAGAGATCCTATTTTCGTTCAAATTCCATCAAAAAACACAACAATAATTGAATTCTTTAGTTGATTCCCTAAGAATTTGGTAAGAATCCAGTCTTCTCATTTCGAGTCCAATATAGAAATCTGACTTTATCCTTGTTCCTATACCTAAACTACCCTATTTATATATATACATCTAAGATCATGCAACTTATTAATAAATATGAAGAAGAAAGAAAATTGAATGTGCAACACCAAATAGCCCCGAGGAGGTAATCTTTATGTTGTATTTG
Source organism: Eupeodes latifasciatus (assembly GCA_920104205.1). Lineage (NCBI taxonomy): Eukaryota > Metazoa > Arthropoda > Insecta > Diptera > Syrphidae > Eupeodes > Eupeodes latifasciatus. The sequence goes on along the minus strand of OV049924.1, from coordinate 143,026,686 downwards.
TAACGAGTATAGGTAGTGCTGGGATGAATTTTCATCGTTTTCCTTGTGGAAATGAAGGAGTTATAAGGTAGAAGGACTCTGATGGTTTTTGTTTAAAGAAAAATACTAAGATTTATCCTTTTTGCCATGCTATATAATAATCTTTATCTATTTCCTATATTTATATCTATCTTATGCTCTCTCTCTCTTGTATACTTTTTGCCTCTTATATCCCACCAACAACGTCTCTAAGGATTTCCAAAGATGGATGGCACTCGTTGAGTTAATAGATGAGATAACAAAATCTAGAAAAATACAACAAAAAAAGACTTGCATTGCAACCAGAATCATCGTCCTTGTCCTTTCTCTCTCACTGCAAATTCTTCGGGAGGAATGGAGAGAAAAAAAAATAACATATAAATCCTTTAAGGATAAACTTTCCCCAGAGGGAAGTTGCAAGGGATATTGTGAAGATAGATATAAAGTTGGTAAGAGCTCTGATGTGCAATTTAATTGGAAGAATTTGCAGTGCATCAAACCTTGTTGTTGATATTTTATATCTATACAGATGTACAACTTCAAGGATATTCTACCAAAGATTGATGATTTTAAGAAGAAAAGGATATTTTCCCACAATCCTTGTAGATATAAATACCTACTATAGATAGGTACTTACTTCAATATTCAGTATATGTACCTATAAATGCAATACATTGTGTAATTTTGCATAAAGGATGCATAATTTACTCTGAAATGGTTACCGCTTGAATAAAGAGAACATATAAAAAAATACCCCCCTTTCCCAAGGATAAAATATGAGCCATTCAGCAGGACCTCTCTTGTTGCTTATATTCTTTCATTCTACGATGTTGTAGTAGGTAGTATTTATTTTTATGAGATATCATTGAAGTGCACATTCAAGGATAATGTAGAAGTAGCAGCAGCGAGCGGCAGCGGCAGCTACCTCCTTTCCTCCGAAACTTAAATAAATGTTAAGAGCAAATGCATATGCTTGTTCTCTCATAGTTTTGCATAAAAATAAATAAGGACGAAAAAAGGAAGCTCATATATGAGGTCGTCGTCGTCGTCGTCCTTCGTGTTGCTAATCGGAAAGAAAAGGAACAAAGTGAGTACTTTGTTTCGTGTTAGGTGAGGATTAGTTTTCCTCTGGAGAATAGCACAATGTGTGATTGTGGGCATCACCTAATTTTACTATGGTTAAAGGATTTACACATAATTTATATCTTGAAAATGAAGCCACACACACAAGAAGGATGAGGGAAATGACTCTAGAATTTGAACAAAGACAGTTCAATGTAGTTCATTAGAAATGAAAACCAGAAAACTACATTTTCTATATCAAAAGTGAAGCAATTGCATTTGAGTGATTTTACAAATAAAACAACTGTTAGGTTTCTGATGTTTTGTTTTTTAGTTTTCATAATACAATCAATTTTAAAAAACAAATGTCTAGCAGAATTAAGAAAATTAAAACCGAGCAACAAACTTTTTTGTACTCGCAATTCATTTAGAGTACTGAGTAAGATCTAAAAATGAAACCCCATACGTTTTGAAGATTCGTTAAAAGTGAACGTATATTTGACGGATATCCAGCTAGTATGACCTTTCAAAATTCTTCAAGCCATCTTACAGAGTCAATTTCGGACATGTTTGCAGATTATTTTAACACTGCCTTTGAAGATTTTTCTTTTAAAAGCACATCTTCTCTTATTTTTCCTAACACACAACAATACAGTCATCTTACATCATACGATTTTGCGATTTCTGAGGCATCTATACGTGACAACTTTTTTAAAGCTACATGAATGTTTAAGTCCTGGTCCCAAAGGAAAACTATCGCCAGTCCATAAAAAAGGTTCTAAAAATTTAGTTACGAATCATCATCCTTTATCGAAATTGTCTGCTATTCTTAAATTTTTAGAATTCCTTGTCTGTAAAATAATTTATTTTTTTGTTCTATGCGAAAATCAACACGGGCTTGTGAAAATCTAAAATAAATACTTTATGACAATGACAATTATTTACTTTTTGTTTGAGTGAAATTCGAAAAACACAAATTAAGTAATATTGGACTTAACGTTTCGTTTTGTGGGTTTCGTCATATCTTAAAGATAGATTTTATATATATAGTAAGGTATGCTTGTCGTAAAAGGCGACTAAAATCCAATCTCCGTATACTGAGAACTACATAAGTATACAAAATATGCAATGGAAAAAACAAATAGATTAATTACCCCAGGTGGAAAGCCAGTTTCTCTGGCAAATCCATCCTCTTCGGAGGCAGGCTCTACGGATTCTGGGGAGAGCCATTTATTGCATTTGATAAATCCTTTCGCGAAAGCGCATAAGGTCCCTCGATCACCTCCATCTGTACCGAGAGTTACCGGCAGAAAGAGTCCACCGGTTGTGCCAAAAGGCACTAAAAGCGACTCACCGAAAACAAACAGTTTTGAGCAGGACAATTGTGAACTGCAAAAGAAGCTGAACGAAATGATAAGACTCTACGAAGAGCTTAAAAAAGAAGTCGAAAGTCTTCGTGAAGAGAACAAGATGTTAAAAACTTCTGAAAACATGAAAGTAAATACTCTAAGTCCACAACATCGAGATCGGCACGAATATGAAACTGATGAAGATGAACTTGCTCGGGAAACTGAAAAAAGTAGACCTAGTAAAAAACGGAAGGCTGAAAATTCGCCTAAGTTTCAAAATCAGCTAAAACCAAATAAAATTACACGGAAAGATCAGTTTTCTGCGAATAAGAAACTTCCTCCACCGATAAACATCGTTGGTCAAGCGGATTATAACAAAATTCTTCCTATTCTAAAAGAAACGGCGCAAAAGAATTTCAAAGCTACATCCACTCACAATAATACGTGGAAAATTAACGTAAATGATTCAGATTCTTATAGAAAACTGTCGAAAAAACTCAGCGATGAAAAAATTGAATGGTATAGTTATTCAATTAAAGAAGAAAGACCTCTACGTGTAGTTGCTAGAGGACTTCATCCCTCTTGTTCAAAAGAAGACATCCTTTCGGACTTAAAAACCAAAGGATTTAAGATTCTTGACGCAACAAATCTGTTGAAGCGAGAAAAAGGAATCGAAACCGCTTATATAAAACGCGCTCTTCCGCTTTTTATTCTAAGTTTCGATAAAAATGAAAATGTAGACAATGTTTATAATATTAAAACTATAATGAATATTGTTGTAAAAATCGAACCACTAAGAAAGAACAAACGCCTTATTCCTCAGTGCAAGCGATGTCAAGGTTTTAACCATACAGCAGCTTATTGTCAGAAGGACCCCGTTTGCGTTAAATGCGCGGGAAAGCACATGACTGATGTATGCCGTCTTAAAAAAGAAACTCCGGCTACATGCGCGAATTGCAAAGGTAATCATCCAGCAAATTACCGTGGCTGTGAGGTCGCAAAGGAAATGTTAAAGAGGCGCGAAGAATTTAGTAAGAAAACTAAAAAAAATACCTCAAAGCAAAACAAAGAATTAAAATTAAAAACCAAGACTAATACTCAAGCGTCGAGTAAAACGGACGGGAAAAATAATGAAAACGTTTTACCCTCAGAAAAAATAAAAACAAAAAAGACGAACACGTACGCTCAAGTCACGGCGCCCGAAAAACCTAAAACTATTAAACCTGACTCCGTTCAAAATGTATTTTCCCTTATACTTGAACGATTAGAAGAACAAGGGAGAATTAACACAATTATTCTTGAGAAATTGGACAAATTTGAGTCGGCGGCTCTTAAAACACCAAATTTACCGTAAACATGGATCAGTTGTCCCAACAACTCAAAATAATAACATGGAACGCGAACGGACTTACCGCAAAAATCGAAGAACTAGAAACGGTTCTACTTAACGAAAGAATAGATATTTGTTTGATCTCTGAAACTCATTTGAAAAAAGACTCAAATTTAAGTATTAAAGGTTATTCGGCTTACCACGCATGCCATCCATCCGAAAGAGCAAGGGGTGGTTCTTCCGTATTTATCAGAGAAAATATCAATCATTCGTTTGAGATAAATATCGAGCTCGATACAATGCAAGTTACTTCCGTTAGCATAAAAGTTAGACACGTATTTTTTAATATTGCGTCTATTTACTGTCCTCCTCGGTCCAAGATAGACAAAAACGATTTTAAAGTTCTTTTCAACGCTTTAGGTCCAAAATTTATTATTGGCGGCGACTTCAATTCGAAACATTCATTTTGGGGATCACGTTGCATTTCGACGAAGGGTAGACAACTCTACAAAGCGGGTATTGAATGTAACGTTGAATTTTTCTCATCAGGAAAACCAACGTATTGGCCAACCGACACAGCGAAAACACCCGATCTTGTTGACTTTTTCATCGCAAGAGGAATGAACAGAAAATATATGACAGTAGATGATAACTTCGATTTTTCTACGGATCACTCGGCCGTTATCTTAACAATAAACAGTAACGTAATCGAAAAAGAAAAGCCCCTAATTTTAACAAATAATAACACAAATTGGGATAAATTCAAAGAAGATTGCGAAAATAGAATTATGCTGAACGTCTCTTTGCAAACTCCGTTTGAGTTAGAAGATGAAACAGAAAAATTTATAAATATTGTTCAAGAAGCAGCTTGGAATAATACTCCGATCTGTAGTAAAAAGTCAAGGCAATACGAAGAAAAAATTCCAGAAGATATAAAAGAATTGATACGCGAAAAACGAAAAGCTCGAAAAGTATGGCAGCAATCACGTGCTCCTCAGCATAAAAGTGTCGTCAACTTTTTATCAAACAAGATTAAAAATTTGTTACGAGATTTTAAAAACAGCGAGAATTCTGCCTATCTTGAAAGCCTAACAGCAGACAAAAAAACGAATTATTCTCTTTGGAAGACGATAAAAGGTATTAAAAAGCCTCAAATAATGTCGGCACCTATTCGAAAAAATAATTCTGAATGGGCAAAAACTGATAAGGAAAAGGCGGATTTATTTGCTAAGCACCTTGAGGAAACGTTCAAACCTTTCGATGGTCAAGAGCTTCTGACTAATGACGGAGAGCTCCAACCAGCGCCGGACAATTTTTCTATCAGGAATATTACTTTGACTGAACTTGTCCAGGAAATAAAACGGCAGAAAAATAATAAAGCTCCTGGCTACGACCTGATTAACGGTCGTGTCCTCAAAGAGTTGCCTAAAAAAGCAATGGTTAAGCTCTTACAGCTCACTAACGCTGCTTTAAGACTTGCTTACGTACCCACGCAATGGAAAGTCGCCGAAGTAATAATGATCCCCAAACCGGGTAAGCCACCGAATGAGAAAAAATCGTATAGACCAATTTCTCTCTTACCAATTATATCTAAAATATTTGAAAAATTGCTTCTTAAACGAATGCTACCAATTATTGAAGAAAAACGTTTAATTCCCGACCACCAATTCGGTTTCCGGAATAATCACTCGACAATTGATCAGGTTTACCGAATAACTAACGAAATTGAAAAAGCATTTGAAGAAAAAAAGATTTGCTCAACTGCATTTCTTGACGTTTCTCAAGCTTTTGACAAAGTTTGGCATGACGGGCTAAAATATAAATTAAAAGTCTTTCCAGAACAAATATATAACATTCTTGAATCGTACCTAGAAAATAGATTCTTTCGAGTTAAACAAGGAACGGAGTATTCGGAGTTTAAAGAAATAAACGCTGGGGTTCCCCAGGGTAGCGTCCTTGGACCGATTTTGTTTGTTCTTTATACCCGAGATATACCCCAAACAGAAGGCACAACTTTAGGCACTTTTGCCGATGATACAGCTGTACTCGCAATATCGGATTCAATAGAAACGGCAACCTCTAAGCTTCAAAAGGCATTAAATAGCATTTCAGATTGGACAAAGAAATGGCGAATTGCTCTTAATGAAACGAAATCGACGCACACAAATTCCATTCTCCGTTTACCAAAAATCACCCGAAGAATTTTTCTCTCGAAGCATAGGACGCTCTCATCTTTCTTTGACAGGGTTCAGGCCTCAGCGCCATAGTTTTCTGTATATACACATAGTCCAAAAAGTCTCCGTACAGCAGCTTTTTTTTTGTTGATTCGAGAAAAAATATTTACTCTAAAACTATATATGTATTAAAAACAGGTTTTTGAAAATCACAATCACAATTTTTTTTAAATTGGTACCACTTTTTTTAATGTTACCACTTTGGTTTTTACATTTATTCCTAGTACTTTTTTTAATAAAAACACTAAAATTAGGCTGCTGTACGGAGACTTTTTGGACTAAGTGTAATATGACTAAAAAAAATTCAAAACGTTTATTTTATAATTACATATGTATTTGTAAAACTAAATAAGAAATATAGTTTTGTTTATGGAAGCTGACTCGACTAAGTTATTTAATTTTACGAAAATATACATGAACTTTAATATAAGACCATAATCTTCGAACGGATCCCTTTCCTTCAGTTTTTATTTCATTTCATAACATAACCTCTTAAAAATAGTTCATTTTATTGAGTTACAATTAGTCCGAGTCTGAATTTCCCAAAATGTTTTACAATTTTGTAATAAATTATCCTGACAAATGTTCAATTGTAACAACTTCCAAATAGAAAAACCGGACTACTGCGTATCGTTTTTTGACAATGCTTCAAAAACACGAGGTATTAACTATTTTTTTTTATTTGAAAATCGCATGCATACCATTAGGTGTGGAATATGAGATATGACATCATTCAAATGCCCGCCTCGGCTTCTTCCGAGTGGTCCAATTTTAAATGACTCATCCGCATAGATCCGGCTGAATTTGAGCGACGGCTTGTATTATGTTCACCCTTAGGGCATCGGTCGATTGTGGGTTTATTTGCATAGACCTTCAAGAAACCCCACAGGAAAAAGTCTAAGGGGGTCAAATCGCATGAACTTGGTGGCCGATTCCCATCCTGCGAGAGATAACCTTACCCTCAATTCGTTCATGCAAAATGTCAGTCGTGGCGTTTGCTGTGTGGCAAGTAGCGCCCTCTAGGTCCATATGGTTCAATTTGGGTCATAAGAAATTACTTATCATCGTAATGTAGCGCTCGCTGTTGACAGTGACCGCCTCACTAACGTCGTTTTCAAACAAGATGATTTTGCGTCACTAAAGATGATTTATCGGCCAAAATTGGGTTCCTCTTCCAAAAGATTCGAAGTCCAATCAGCGAACAAACGGCGTTGTCTATGGTCATGAACTTTGAGCTCTTGGGCCAGTTGGATCTTGTACGGGTGTAGGCTTTAGTCCGGACGCAAAATTCGCCAAGTTGAAGTCTGCGGAAGGCCGAGTTTTTGTGCGATGTTTTTGCCCGATCTTGCGTTCCTTGAACGTACGGGTGTTGGCTGATTGTTTACCGAAACGGTAGTCTCAAATTTGGCCACCAAACGTTGAAGAGTCGATTGTGAGGGGCCACTACGTCTACCGTAAAATGGGCGCAATGCGCGCAACCTTTGCGTTAACGAACACTCATTTTGATAATAAAGTTTTATCATTTGAACGTGCTGTTAAATCGTGTCACTTGCCATGATGATTTGGCATAAACAACTGAATAATAAACAAAAGATTTGACAGATGTCACCGAAACGAAATGGCAGCCACGAGGCCAAAATCTACCCGCGCCAAATGAAAAACCCTTTACAACAGATGTTGTGTTTTTGAAGCATTGTCAAAAAACGATACGCAGTAGTTAGGTTTTTATAATAGGCTGAATTTGTAGTGAATTAAGTTAGCTTGAATCGAAGAGCAAAGTTATGAGAAAGAAATTAGTCCAGAAGTACTACAATCTTTCAATCTTTCAATTCTATTGATTTTTGGCCATATTGTATTTAAAACTCAAGGTTAAAAAATAAAATAAATAAATTAGGTGGCGCAACAGTCCGTAAAGAACCAGGGCCTAGTGACTTACAACTCTCAACCATTCCTGTCTGCGAGTAATTTCAGGAATGGAGGGAACCTACGGTTTATATGCCGAATCCGAAGGGCTAGATTGAGAAAGCACTTTTCGTGACAAGAATTAACCTTGGAGAATTTGTCAATTCCTCGCAAGAGGCAGTACCCGTGAAAAAAAACTTTAGGTGTCACAGGCACAGGCAGGGATCGAACCATCATGCCACGGGTACCACGGTTTAAAAAACTTGTATTAATAATAAGGCCAACATCATACAAAATGCTCCCAAATATCAAGAATTGAATCTTTGAATGTAATTCAAGGAGTTCACATAAGGATTGATCTTTTGAAAATTTCCAAATCAGAATTTTTAAAAGAATATGCTAACAAAATTTCAAAAACCAAAAAATGTGTGCCATATTTTATTAGTATTTCAAAAAGTAAGTAAAGTTTTTCGACCAAATTTTAGTATTTATTTTTAAGCTAATAAAAGAAATATTGAAATTTAATTTTTGACTCTTTTTAACTTTTTATTTAGACACCGTTATTTTTATAAACACTCTATATTCAGAGACCTTCAACAAATGTGTACGAGGTGTGTTCAAAAATTACCCGGAATTTTCGCTTTTTTTCAAAAAAATATTTATTTATTCGTTTACATCTATGTGGTCCCCTTCAAAGTAGTCCCCTCCAGATATAATACACTTATGCCAGCGTTTTTTCCAATCTTCGAAGCACTCTTGATATTCACTTTTTGATATATCCTTGAGCATTCTCAGCGATTTTGCCTTTATTTCTTCAATCCAGGAAAAACGCCGTCCTTTCATGGGTCTCTTCAACTTTGGAAACAGGAAAAAGTCACACGGAGCCATATCTGGTGAATATGGAGGTTGGGGCATGACTACGGTATTGTTTTTGGCCAAAAAATTACGAACAAGCAACGACGAGTGAGCAGGTGCGTTATCGTGGTTCAAAAGCCATGAATTGTTTTTCCATACATAAATCTGAGCGTTTTTTTCGGATTGCTTCTCGCAAACGTGGCATAACTTCAAGGTAATACTCCTTATTAACCGTACGACCTTGTGGTAAGAACTCTTGATGCACTATGCCATTATAATCGAAGAAAACAGTAAGGAAAACCTTCACATTTGATCGAACTTGACGTGCTTTTTTCGCTCTTGGTGACGTTGGATGCTTCCATGTGGACGATTGTGCTTTGGTTTCGACATCATAACCGTACACCCATGTTTCATCACCAGTTATGACTCTTTCAAGCAAACTTGGATCGTCGTTGACGTCATTTAACAGCTCCTGAGCGATGTTCATGCGATTGTTTTTTTTGGTCAAAATTCAGCAGTTTCAGCAAAAATCGCCGAGCTCATAAAAACACGTCGAACCTTAGCAACTACCACAGACAAAGTAAACAGTGAATATAGCTGAAAATTGCATCATACTTTAGGGGCATGTATACCAATACAATAAAAAAAAATGTTGACCTTCGAACTCTCCAGACCCGCGAAATTTAAACATTCCGGGTAGTTTTTGAACACACCTCGTATATATTTAACGGGAAAATAAGATTTAAATTAAGAGCTTAGAATTAAAGCCTATAGAATATAGGTACAAATTTTGTCAGAATGTGCGATCAAAAAAATATTGACAATTTAATAAAGTGTAACTCTATATGTATGTGCACTGCTAGTTTTATGAACACAACTGTTCGAAAAACCTTATTTAAAAAATCAAAGAAAACTGCCTTTAACTATTATAGATGTTGGCCAACACATGGTTTTAATCTCGATAGGTAATTTTATACTTGAGTAATCACGTTCCTTGACCTAGATTTCAATGGCTTACACCATTTTGATATCGTCAACCTGGGCTTGGAATCTGATTTATCCAGAGACAAGAATGTTGTCTTAGTTCCATACTTAGATGTCACACTATATTCGGTTTTCGCAGCCAGTTGGGCCATCAATTGTTTTGCAATTTGCAATTGAGACTAGCAATCAATTTTAAGACTGCGAATTTTGGTTAACTGGTATAAGTACGAGTATCTACTAGAATTCGACCCGATCCAAGAATCCTATTTTTCGAACATTAGGCAACATGAGCTCTTTCGAACCTTTACTTCCCAAGATATGACGGTACAGAATACTTTCTATTTTTGCAAATTGGGAAGGAACAAATAACTTTCTATATTTACGAGACATTAATATATACATATTGGATTTTTGTTTTATCTTTTATACATACGTTTCATGAGTTAAATTCCGCCGGTAGTTGAAAGCAAAGAATTCCAACTTACCGAACTTACGAAGACGCACTACACAACCATGTCCTGTTAAAAAACTCTCAGAAGCACTCAAATCAAAAATCTACTATAGAAAACTAATAACTTAAACTAACTTCTATTCTAACTAAAAAGTCTTTTGTATATTCATGAACCATTACTAATGGTTTTAAAATTTTATAATTAATTAACAACTTTTCAGATTGGTCGAAAAAAAAACAAAAAGAAAAGAGTTATTTTTCACAATACAAATCGACCTCCCCCTCTTCAAAAATAAATACACGAAACAAAAAACACAATTCCCAGCATCAAATGAAAAGAACCCAATACCTCACTTCAACTTTATATTCCTCCCCATCACAACAAGTTCTTAATGTAATTACAAAGCACCTCTCTGTAACTATTTGTTCATCAGTAGGTAAGCTATAATATATACAAATATGTAGGTATAATGTCCCTACCCTACCCATTGTACATTCACCTTCATCTTGAAAGTCCAGTCAAACTACACTCTCGGGATAAGTTTAACACAGAAAAATAACAACAAGAAAATAAAAATAAAAACATAAGGAATAAAATTGTTTTCTTTCTCTCCTTGATCCTTGGTCTTGGTCCTGCAGTTCTGGTCCTGGTTCTGGTCCTGCTGGCAGATACATCTTCTTCTTGGTAAATATGTGTGCGTGTCTGTGTATTTAGTTCATTCGCCCATCTGAGAAAGCAAATATAAAATAATTAACCGAATTAAGAAATTGCAAAACTTTTATGAACTTTTTAATAAGATCATCATTAAGAACCTATCCCCTCGGTCACCCCAATACCGACTAACCAACCCACCACGAACGCCAACGCAACGTCTTTAACCATTACCTCTGCCACTGCTATGATGGCCATAGCCAAGCCATGGCCATACCAAGCCATCTCAGGCCATCACATTTTCCATCACAGACAAGTGTTGTGTAGCTTCCTGAAAAATTATTCAACTGTGTATAGAATAGTTTATGTCTCTCTGTCCGTGTGAAAAAGACGGAAGTCGGGATTGTTGAACGAAGAGAAAAAGGAGACGCACATCAGGAAGAACGCAAGGAAGTGTCGGAAAAAGTTTGTTTTCTTTTCATTTTTCGTGATGCGAGAAAATCGTAATGGACAAGTTTTTCTTTTATGTTTAAGTTCTGACGACACGCACACTGGGTACATCACACATACCACACACGAAAGCCATGTCCTTTCAAATCACGCTCATTCTTAGTTCTATATTCTCGTGCGAAAAACATACATACATACATACACATGCTGCGGTACTGCTTTTGGTTTGATCCTTGTTTTGTTGTTGTTGTTTTTTTTTTTGACACCACTTGGATCGTAAAAATAAAAGTTTTTCCTTTAGCTCGGAAAAATGAAATCAATCAAAGAACCCCTACTCCAAGTCCAACCAGCTTATGTTTTGTGCTTTAACAAAGGTCCTCTCCCCCTCAGGAAGTCAATTAATTTAAAACTAAAGCCGAGGAAAATTGGAACAATTGAGCCCCTTGAGAGCGGTTTGGCGGAAAGGGGGGGGGGGGTGAGTTAGGAGACGATGTCCTTCGAGGTAATAACAATTACTTTTGTTTTTTAAGTTTAAAACTTTTCTGATTTAAGTGGTATAGTAGTCTTTTACTCCCAGTCCTTATGTATTCCATGGTTGAACTTAATGGAAGGAGGGAAGAGGCAGTTCCTAATAGGAGATTCTGACTCTGATATTATTTATTCTGTCCATGTAAATTGCATTTTCTAACTTCCAACTGCATTATAGGCGTTGGCGCAGGGTGGCGTAGGAGGCTTGGGAATATAAGACTCAATTCTGTGTAACGGATGATGAGAGTTTTAACATAGGTACAAAGTATGCTAAAAACTTTACTTTTGCTGAACAATTTTTGTGGTCCTTTATAATTTTTGTTTTCCTCTAAGTTTTGTTTTTATTTTTTCATTCTTCTTCTGTACCTCTTTACCAACTCTCTTCACCCTTGGATGCTCAAGCTTATTATGATGTTTTTTTTGTTAGGGAAATTGCCTCTCACAACAATGAATATGAGGAGTTCTTTTTGTATAGCTTGCTTTGGTTTGGAAAATGGAAAACTCCCGGATGTATAATTTATAAATTCATATTAAAATGTAATTTATTATACGATATACGTAATGCAAGGTAGACACGAAGCATACATGGAAGAAGAAGAAAAAGTTTATTTCTGCAACAAACAATCCTAGAAATGAGAAACACATTGGTTTTGGTGTTCATTTTGTTTTTAGTTGCATTTAATATGTGGTAGAAGAAACAGGGTGTTCTTTACTAACAAATTTCTTGTGTATGTATAGTTGACAAAATTTAAATTAGTCCTTTAAAAAAAGGCAAAATACCCAGAGTCGAACTTAAACTAATAGCTCCACTCCAACTTCCTGAAAACTCCGACGTTAAAACCACACTATACCTAACCTGCTTTCATTCTGTTTACAGGTTTTTCCCCTGAACGATAAAGCACGCTTTTTTTCTAACTTGTTTTTTTTTAAACTACCTGAATTAAAAAAAAACTCACCAAAGACCGATATAATTTAATTTTGAAAGGCAGTGGCTGTATCTCAAATGGTCCATCCGCATAGTTAAATTTTGGCATAGTCCTTCTAATATTTCAGTTCGCTAATCGAAGTGGGCCTCTCGCTATAGACAGGACCCTTAGCGTATAGCCCCAAAAGAAAGTGGTCTGGAGGCGTTTTATCGCACGATCTAGGCAACTAATAGACCGACCCCAAACGTGAAATTAACAATTCGCCGAACTTGCCTCTCAATTTTTCCTAAACCAGATGTCATCCATTTTGCTCAAAATTTGTTTGTTGAAATTGCACGATAGCGCTCACCATTCACAATAACTTAACAATTCGCTCGCATCATCTTTTAAGAAATGCGGTCCAAAGATTCCGCCAGCTTACCAGTTACTTTATTTCTGTATGTATTTGTATGTAACTTTTGCAATGCTTCTTGTTGATCTTCATTTCGAATACGGCACCATTTGCTTCTTCAAGTGTCCATTTAACCAGAAATGAGCTTCGTGAATCCTTGGCCAACTTTTCAAATTCTCTAAGTATTGAAGTTACAGAGGCGATAATTTACGGTCATCACTAACACTGGCCGATACAACGCGATATTTTCTCAGTTTCGCATTAACGTAAGCGTGTTAGTGATTTAATATCCGACATCGTAAATTTGGTTCAAAATTAAGTCACAATATCTCGACCACCACATTACCAATAGACCAATAATTTGAAAACGTTGGAAGCAGATAACTAGAGTATATGCCCTACCCTTCTCATCATCATGATCGACTCGACAACTAGGAACCGATCCTGGTTCTATTCAACAAGTCTCTCCATTTGTCTCGATTGCGAGCCAACACCATCCAGTTGTGCTCCCCAAGGCTTCAGGTATTCTGGTTTGCGCAATCTATCTAGCATTTGCCAAGCTTTCGCCTACCATAAAATGTACTACAAAGGTAGATTGCATACAGTTCATAATTGTAGAATCCTTCCTCAGAAAAAAGGGCCAACAACTTCACTACTTCCCAATTCATGCTCCGCTACATTGAAACTTGATTGATTGCCCAACTGTTTTTCTTGCGGCGACGCCACCACCTTCTCTGTTATTTCTCCACAAATGTATATCCCCAGATTTGTTGCCGCTTGCTCAATCTGGATGAAAAAATCGTTTACAGCTTGTTCGGTTCTTCTGATGATATGTCGATGTTATCTGCTTAAGCCAATATCTGGCTGGACTTAGTGACGATTGTCCCTTTTGTTGGCGTTCCAGAGTCTTAAATTGCTTTCTCCAACTGCAGGTTTAAGAGGAGGCAGGCTAAACCATCCCCTTGTCGGAGTCCATTGTAGATGCTGGTCTGGATGTCAATCTGGCAATTGTAACGTGGCAATTATTTAGGATGCCAAATTCTCTCATGACTTTGTATAGTTCTTTCTTGACTATGCTATCGTTAGAAGCCTTAAAGTCTATAAATAACCAAGATTGAATATTAAATTCTAGACATTTTTCCATCACTTGCCTATAAGGTAAAAATCTTATCGGTTGTTGATTTCCCTGGGATGAAGCCACATTGATATTATTTGATAATAATTTTAGCATGTGGGTCTTGATAGAGGAGAATATTTTATCGGCCTTACTTCAGTAGGCCTGCAGGCTTACTCTCTCCGTTCGTGCAATATGCATCGTGGTTTATTTTGTACTACACGTCGAAAATAACACATTAGCATGACGCGTGGCATGCTTTCCTTTACTTGTAGTGTCCGGGTATGACACGGATTATCGAGGTTATATCCAAACTGCTTAGAGATATCAACCACATTGAGCGCTTTAAATCTAGGCTAACAGGTGGTGATGTTATTCCACCTGATGTTGGATTTATTTATTGCGGCTTGTTTTAGCAAAGCTTACACGTATTGATTGGTATGATAGCTTTAGCCAAATGTAATAGGGTGGGTAGTACTATGCCATATTTGGCGGGTTCATCAACTTTCCGATTTCTTGAAATGTCTCTATAGCCCGGCCCCTAGCAAGGGTGAATGTTTAACTATTACGTCATGTCCATTAGAGATGATCGACAGTTAGAAGACTTTGTGTATCGCCAAATGTTCTGCTTGGAACACGATACAGTGATTGGGAAGGTGAAATGAGAGACTTTATTTTATTCGTTCAGAGTACACGCCTACACCAACCACTGTCATTAGTGTTTGGTCCATCTGTATGGAAGTCTACTGACTCGTCTTCCAGGAATGCTTTATCCTTATAAGAATTACGTAGTGGCCAATGCTGTTTTTAGGGGATACCGAGATAATATTCATGTTCAAAATTTCCAAAAACAAAATCCCTAGGATCTAAATCCCCATGCACATAATCCACAAACGAAATTACTTACTTACTTACTTACTTAAGGGGAGGCTACAGTCCGGGGCGGACCTGGGCCTCAACCAACATGCGTCTCCAGCCAGCTCGGTCCCTAGCTAGCTGTCTCCAGTTTCGCACGCCATGTTGGTTGAGGTCCTCACCCACCTGGGTGCGCCACCGGAGTCGCGGTCTTCCTCTACTGCGCGCGCCATCCCTCGGGATTGGATTCGAAGACCTTCCGGGCTGGAGCGTTGATGTCCATTCGCTCTACATGACCCAGCCATCTAAGCCGTTGGACTTTTATTCTGCTAACTAGGTCAGTGTCGCTGTACAGCCCGTACAGTTCGTCGTTATATCTTCTCCTCCATTCTCCATCTATACGTACGGGACCAAAAATCACCCGAAGAATTTTTCTCTCGAAGCATCCTAAGACGTTCTCATCTTTCTTTGACAGGGTCCAGGCCTTATGTGTCTTATAGATGGTGATTTTAGATGCTCGAGAGAGGACTTTACTTCTCAATTGTCTTCTAAGTCCAAAGAAGCAGCGATTTGCAAGAGTTATTCTTCGTTTGATTTCAGCGCTGGTGTCGTTGTCTGTGTTTATAGCGGTGCCTAGGTAGACAAAGTCCTTAACTACCTCGAAGTTATAGCTGTCCATGGTGACGTTTTGTCCAAGACGTCGTTGTTCAATGTCCTTTTTTGATGACAGCATATACTTGGTCTTGCCCTCATTGACCACTAAACCCATCTTCTTCGCTTCCGTCGCAATGCTCAAAAACGTTCCACTGACATCACGCTTTGATCTTCCAATTATGTCAATATCATCTGCGTATCCGAGTAATTGGATGGACCTTTGGAAGATTGTGCCTCTAGTGTTGACGGTTGAGTTTTGCACAATTCTTTCCAGAACGATGTTGAAGAAGTCGCATGACAGTGCATCGCCTTGTCTAAAACCTTTTTTGACATCAAATGCATCGGTGAGATCTTTTCTGACCTTGCTGGAGCAGCATGCATTCTCCATCGTCATTCTGCACAAACGAATAAGTTTGACAGGGATGCCAAAACTAGACATTGCTCTGTAGAGCTCTTCTCTATGGATGCTGTCATACGCGGCTTTAAAATCCATAAAGGGATGGTGGGTATCGATTTGAAGCTCCTGGGTTTTTACCAAGATCTGCCGTAGTGTGAATATTTGGTCGATAGTGGACTTTCCTGGTCTGAAGCCACACTGATAAGGACCTATCAGGTTGTTGACGAACGGCTTCAGACTTTCACATAGTACGGCAGAAAGGATGTTATATGCAATATTAAGGAGACTGATCCCTCTGTAGTTGGTCATCGCCTGCTGCTTTAAATAGTTCGGCAGCGATGCCGTCAGCTCCAGCAGCTTTGTTTGACTTCAGTTAAGATATAGCTATCTTCACTTCGTCTAGGTCGGGTAGGCGGAATTGTTGATCTGCGTCGCCTAGGTTGAGTGGTTCTATCTCCCTTACAGCGGAATTCGGTTCGTCATCGCCGTTATATAATTTGGAGAAGTGGTCTTTCCATATTCTCAACATAGACTGCGGTTCTACTACGATGTTCCCCTGATCGTCTTTACAGGCTTCGGTTCGTGGCTGGAACCTTTGGGAGTTTTTTTTTACCTTTTGGTAAAATTTACGAACCTCATTCCTGTTGTAACATCCCTCTATCTCCTCGATCACGCGCTTCTCGTGCTCTCTTTTTTTCCATCTAAGAAGCCGGTGTAGTAGTGCCCGTGGCATGATGGTTAGTGCGTTGGACTGTCAGTCGTTCTTTGACTTCCGCACAGTGAAGAAGTGAGTAGCAGCTAAATTTAAATTAAAAAAAGTAGAAGTGCATTTGTAGTGTTTTGCGATTAAGAAGGCAGTGTGCCCCTTTTCATTTAAACAATCGGTAGCCTAGTGGAGGTGGAGTCCGAACACAGCTCCAAGGGTCGTGGGTTCGAATCCCGGGCGGAGTACACCAAAAATATTGAAGCTTTTTTTCACAATCGTGAAATCGTTGATTTTATAGATTGGGAAAAAAAGCAAATGGAGAAGGAGAGAAAAGCAGGGGTATCGAAAGATACCTCTCCCAATACATCAGGTGATGTTACTGTGGTGCCAGCAGCGGTACCCAAAAACACCGAAACATCATCGGACCATGCAACGGACCAGTGGACAATAACAAAGAGGAAGAGGCAAACTCCCAACTTGGTGCAACGAACCAATCCTGCTAAGAGGAAAGCAAATAAAAAAAAAATGCAGCAGAAAACCAAAGGCGTGACGTCAGACCATGAGACCTCAGAGAGTGACGAATCTGGGAGCCCAGATTACGTCTCAGAGGGTGGAGAAGGGCAGTTTAGGTCTCCGAAATATAGGAACAAGATCCTATCGGAGCCAGAACCGCCAGCAAATAAATCGTTGGAGGTGGAGGTGGACCAAATCCTCCAAGAAGAAAATCAACTGATGGAGGCCCTGCAAACTAAACAGGCCGAAATCAGTAAATATGAAGAAGACTTGAAAAAGCTAAAGGAGCAAATAGAGCCACTCCTCAGCCAACTAAAGATAAAGCAGGAAGCGCGCCGACAGCAAGAGGTAGCGCAACGGCAACTGCAACAAAAACAACAGCAGCACAAACAACAGCAGCAAAAACAACAACAACCACAGCAGCAAAAACAACCACAACCCAAGCCCGCTACCAAAAACACAGGAGCGGAGCAAAAGAAAAAACCGCCATCAGCAGTGACAGGCCCAAATGTTGAGGGCCCATCGACCTCAACTAAATCAATGCAGCAGCAACAACAGCAGCAGCAACAACAGCAGCAGAAACAGCAGCAGCAGAAACAGCAGCAGCAAAAACAGCAGCAGCAGCAACACCAGAAACAACCACAGCCCATGAAGGAGAAGGTGCCACCAATAAGGACACACAGAGTTGACCTGGACGACATAAAACAGGTATGTAAGTCGGCCACTAAAGGCAAATTTCTCATAAAAATTTTAAATGAAAAAGAAAAGAATTATTCGGTCCAGTGTTTCTCACTGGCCGATTACAAGTTAGTAAAAGGGTTACTAAAAGAGGCCACAGCTGAGTTCTTCAGCTACACGCCTAAGAGCGAAAAGTTTAAGACGGTCCTTCTGAAGGGCATAAGTTCCTGCACGGAACCGGAGGCGCTCTTAGCTGAGCTCCGTGAAAATGCCAATGATGATCTCGATTTTATCGGGGTCAAGCCTTTCCCTACGGTGAAGTCCAGGCGAGGGGGTTATAGGCTGCCAATGTTCCTCGTAACATTATCGCCCCAAAGTAGTCTTGAGAGTCTGAGGGAAATCAAATGCCTCGACTATCAAGCCATACACTGGGAGACATTAAAAAGGCACGACGACATTTTACAATGTACGAAGTGCCAGAGGTTCGGCCATGCCGGAGCCAACTGCAATATGCAGTTGCGCTGCGTCAGGTGCTCTGAAACCCACAACGAGGGAGAATGCAAGCTGGGGAATGAGCGGGTTGAGGATTTGACCCAGCTCAAGTGTGTCCTTTGTGGAAACCAAGGGCACCCGGCTAACTATAGGGGTTGCCCTAAGGTCCAGCAAATGAAACAAAAACAGGCCAGTCAAAAAGCCGAAGGAAGTCGAACAGTTCGACAGGCTCCAACACAAAAATTCGTGGATCCCAAATTCTCTTACGCCCAAATGGTGTCAGGGAATGGGAACACGAGACAGGCTCCACCAACGGTTGCCCCAAAGGCCCCTGTGCCTAAGGCACCAGAGGTGCAGCCTGACATTGTAGCCTTGTTGTTGAGCATTCAAGGTCAACTTACAGGGCTGCAAAGTCAGATAAAGGAGCAAGGCAAAAGGGTAGATCATCTCTACTCTTTGTTGCCTGGCCTCGCGCAATCTAGACCATAATGGGCGCGCTGCCGGAGACGCGCCTAAAAGTCCTAGCTGTGAATGTAAATTCACTGATTAGGATTGAACGAAGAGCCAATATGTTCCAATTGTTGAAAGATTACAGTCCCGATGTGTTTATGGCTAGCGAAACTAAGCTAAACCACAAACATAAACTGACTCATAAAAATTACAATATCGTAAGAAGAGACCGGCCCGACTCCACTCAAGGGGGCGGTGTCGCTCTCTTTATACGAAAAGGCATTAATTATGAAGTCATATACAACAATGAATTGCGAAAGCTCAAGACGCTAGAAGTTTGCGTTGTATGCATCTCTCTCACTCAAGGGAAGCGGATGTATATGATTGCGGCTTATGCGGCTGGAGCTCCGCAGGTTACTTACTTTGCTTCAGAACTCGAGATTCTTTTTAGGGAACTTAAACTGAGCTTGGAAGAAAACTATTTCATCTTGGCCGGTGATTTGAATGCTAAACATGAAGATTGGGGAAATCAATATAGTAATCCCAGAGGTAACCATCTTTTTAATTTGATGAATCTTTACAGCGTTGAATATGGTGTCGACCTGCTGGCTACTGAAAAGCCATCGTATCCAAGAAGCGACTCCTTTCTGGATCTTTTGCTGTACGACACAAGACTGACAGTTACAGACAAAGTGGGTAATCACCCTCGAAACTGCTTACAGACAATCGAGTACGACAGTGATCACTGCGGACTGGCTGCTGTAATGCAGATTCCGAATGAACGCGTGGAGTTGGAGGAATACGTTGCAACGCATTCTTTCAATTACAGTAAGATGCGCTGGCCTCGTTTCACCAACGCCCTAGCGAGAGAACTTCGTTCGAGTGACATAGCCCCACCAAACAACAGAAACCTGACAAATACAGAAATTGACCAACATTTACAACAGATGGACGAAACAATAAAACGAACGATGGAACGGACAATACCAAAGTACAAAGAACGGGACCAAATGGACGCTTACAGAAACGCGACTATTGACGCATTACGTAAGCACAAGAGTGGCTTACTGACAAGACTCAAAAACTTGTACAGACGACTTACAGACCCACACGACTTGGAGGTTAGGACACTGAAGTCGTCAATAAAAAATGTCAATCTGTTGATTAAGGAGAACTACAGGTTATCAATTAACAAGTACTGGGACCGCAAGATCCGGTCAGTTAATTCCAGTGACCCTAGTATGTTCCCTAAAATCAACAAGATATTCAGGAAAAAGAACGACAATGACCTTCCGTGTCTGAAACTCCAAAGAACTGAAGAGAACAGAGACGTACTCATGACAGCGCAAATAGATCCAGAAGAAGCCATCTTTGACGATGACTTTTATATAATTGAAGATCCGAAGGAAAAAGTGGAGGCGGTGGGAGCTGCTTTCCAGCAAGTGTACAAGGTGAATGTTAGCATTTGCCCCAACCACGACCTGGAAAACAGAGCCCTACTTAATCACTTTTATCTTCGAAATGATATAACACATTGGCGATCTGAGAACCGCGGTTTTATGCGGTTCGATGACGATTCCTTGGCAAATGCCATAATCGCCGAGCAAACGGGACCAAGTCCCTTGTTAGTGACGAAGGTTGAGCTTCAGCTCATCTTCAACTCAATAAAAAACAAAAAGTCAGCAGGTGTCGATGGTATATCCAACGTTGTACTAAGACATTTACCGATGGAGGCAATTGACATTTACACCACACTCTTCAATAATGCACTGAATAATGCATATTATCCAGTGCATTGGAAGACCGCTGTGGTTCATCCTCTCCCGAAAAAGGGAAAGGACAACTCCAACCCGTCAAATCTTCGGTCGATAAGTCTTCTGCCGAGCATCAGCAAAGTTTTCGAAAAAATCATTAATAGGGCTCTGACTAAGTGGGCTGCGGACAACAATATAATTCCGGATAAACAGTTCGGGTTCAAGGCGGGTCATGACACAATTCATGCTGCGTCTAAACTCGTTTCTGATATCCAATGGAATAAAACAAAACAACAATGCACAGGTGCTGTTCTGGTTGATTTGGAAAAGGCCTTTGACACCGTATGGTTAGAGGGTCTTTACCTAAAACTGAGCAGGCTTGCCATAAGCAAACCATTGTTGTATATGCTTTATGATATGCTTAACGGTAGAAAGTTTGTTGTCAAAAGTGGTAACGTAACTTCTACCACAACATTCTTAATTAAAAATGGTCTTCAACAGGGAGCGGTGAATTCGCCGATTCTCTTCAGCATTTACACCAGCGATCTGATAAGTAGTCTTACAAAGGCAATTGCGTACGCCGACGATCTAATTGCGTACAGAACGGCTCGAAAGGTTGAGGTTATTAGAATTCTCTTGCAGCGTGATTTCGACAAGATTCAGCGATATTGCGACGACTGGAAACTGAAAATAAATGTCCAGAAATCGGAGACAATTCTGTTCCGGACTCCGTTGGCTGGGGCCACGGGGGATACATGCAAGAATTGGCGCAAGATGGTCATCGTTGATCTTCACGGGCAGCCATTAGCGAGCAAAAGTGTAGTGAAGTACCTCGGTATCTGGTTAGATCAGTATTTGTATTTCGACAGACATATAAATGCTGCTCTGACCAGGGCCAGAGGAGCCTTCGCTCTGACGAAACGGCTGTTTTTTAGCAGTCGGCTTGACCCCAGAGTGAAGGTAATTTGCTACATGGCCCTCATACGGCCGATGATCGTTTATGGTTGTCCTGTGTGGTTCAACGTTGCCCGTTCCCAGATGTAGAAGTTTCGGATGTTCGAGCGGTAGTGTTTACGACGCTGTACCGGCTTATACAGAACAGCCGAATCTTCTTATGTGCATTACTATTCCAACGAGGTCCTATACAACGGGGCTCGAATCAACAGAATTGACAATTTCGTGATAAAACTCGTTCGAGGTCACATTGCAAGAGCTATGTCTTCGACCAACAATTTAATTTTCGGGGCGTTCTATCCGAACGACGAGTATTTTGAAAGTGCACGCTTGAGCGGCTTCATTCCACCAGAGGCATTCCTCTTTTTAGATAGATGCGGTCTGATACAGGATAGATTGGCAGTTCCGTTAATCTACCACGTCAGACGACGAACCGTGGATAGGCGACTCCTGTACAATCGGGACGTCATGGCACAAGGCGGAGCAGAGCTCCTTCGGTTCAGTAGGGCTGTGTCCGAACGGGACCGAACTGATAGGGTGAAGCAGGAGAGCCAGTTTTGGTGGCTTCAATCGGCACTTGATAGTGAGTAGTCGGGATGGGGTTTTAAGCCTTGGCCGGCTTACATACTTGTTTTATAGTTTTAGGGTTTAGTTTTAAGTAGAATAGGCATGGTGGCACAAAAAAACATACAAAAAAAAAATATAAAAAATACAAAAAAGAAAAATACAAAAAAAAAATACAAAAAAAAATTTAAAAAAAAAACATGGAATAATCAAAAAAAAAAAAATAAAAAAAAGACAAAATATGAAAAACAAAAAACGTTAGATAATTAGATTTGCTGCTGTGGTTGTTCTAGTTTTAAGTAGTTTATAGGTAGAATAGGTAGTTTTAGTTAGCTTTAAGTTTTATATTAAGGACCTTATTTTAAGTAGTTTTTAAGTAAAAATAAAAAAGGACATTGATATTAGTTTTTTTGAAATTTTCTAATGAATAAAAAAATAAATAAAATGGAATTGAAGTTAAATAGATCTTAGGGCCGAAAGGCATTAGCATTAAGTATTATTGTTTAACTTAGAGTGTCCGTATGGGACCAGTAAGTTAGTTGTAAGTTATGGATAATTAGGCTAGTTTTATGAATTTTTGTCTAGCTTTAAGATAGTCTTAAGAATGAATTAATAAAAATGAATTTGAAAAAAAAAAAAAAAAAAAAAAGTGCGTTGGACTGTCATGCGAGAGGTCTTGGGTTCAATCCCTGCCTGTGCCACCTTAATTAAAAAAAAAAGAGTTTTCACGGGTACTGCCTCTTGCGAGGAATTGACAAATTCTCCAAGAGTAATTCTTGTCATGAAAAAGTGCATTCTCAAATTAGCCGTTCGGATTCGGCATATAAATTGTAGGTCCCCTCCATCCCTGACAACATTACTCGCACACAGGAATGGTTGAGAGTTGTAAGTCACTAGGCCCTGGTTCTCTACGGACTGTTGCGCCACCTAATTTATTTTTATTTATAAGAAGCCGGTGTTCCTCTCTCCTCTTCTGCTCGTAGAGCTCGCGAGCAGCTCTGGTCCTTCTGTGCAGCGCCGTTTTGTATGCCTCTTGCTTCGCTGCGTGCGCTTGCCGGCATTCGTCGTCAAACCAGGGGTTTCGCTGTTGTGGACGTGTGAAACCTAGCACTTCAGAGGCGGCATCTCTGATGGCTGCAAGGCAATGTTGCCACTGGTTTTCAATGCTTAATGCATGCAGCATAGGACTCCTTAAGAGGTTACTACCACAAACGAAATCCCCAAATTTAAATCGACGCAAATGACTGTTGGCTCATTTATGTGTAGGTCTTGATACTATGTGTTGCATTTTCCTAAAAATAATTTTAATTTTAAAGAAGTAGATTTACTTCGGTATAGAATCTTCTTCGCTTTTCAAGTTCTACTTCTTTTTTGTATTGAAAAAAATAGCCAATCAATACATGGAAATCGACAGGTAAACTACAGCGTATGTGTAAAAGACAGTACTATTGTTTCTAACAGACTTTAAACGTCAGTAATTACGATCTGAACGAATTTGCTTTCTTCGTTTGTTTAATATTAACACACATTATGTGTGTGCTTTCGAGTTTATGATTGGGATAAAATTTTATTTTCAATTAAATAATTGAGTAATGATTGGCTATTTTTTGAAAAACTAATTTTTGCTAAGAAACATTTTCTTATAAAATTACCGTTTCTTTAATTTATAAATATGTTATTCTCAAATTTTGTATCTGCTTCGTTTTTTTCAAAATTTGTAATCAGAAGTCCGAACCCTGGTCATCATTCTACTCATCACAAGTCTTTAAGCATGGATTCACCATATTTCGAGTATATCTAAAAAATTATGTTTGGCGGCAAACATAAGTTCTTAGATATTCTCGAAATATGGTGGATCTGTACTTAAGGATTTTGGTTTTGTAGATTCTGAATTTGGGGATATTGGTTTTGGGGATTTTGGTTTTTGAGATTTTTGATTTGGGAATTTTGTTTTGGGAATTTTGTGTTGGGGATTTTGTTGTGGGGATTTTTGCTTTGGGGCTAGGGTACCCAACCCTGTTTTAAGTCCAACGAGATAAAGATCTGAGGCGAATAGCAGTTCTTGCAGCTCTTAAAAGCCTTCCGAACGAAGTTTTCCAAATAAGTACTTTTTTAACTTACAAAGTAACACCACAAACTTAAAAAAAGGAAAAATTTTAAGAAGTACCTAACTAGATCTTTGGAGCACAAAAGGTCTCAAAGGACTATACTTTGTGAATTGATAAAATTTTCTCTTTGAATTCTTACGTGACTTAATCGAAACTTTAATTTGGGAGCGGTACGATTGATCGCAAATTAAAATCTCTTATAACGAAATCTCACATTTTTAAAAATTTCACGCAAAACAAAATTTCGCATTTTTAAAATCTTACATAAGAAAATCTCGCATTTTCAAAATCCCGCAAACCAAAATTTCACATTTAAAAAAAAATATCGCTTCTGCATAAAATTCTCGCTATAACAAAATCTCGCACCACAAAAATCTCACATTGTAAAAGTCAACAAACTCGATCGAATTAAATCCTTTTAATCCTTAATCCAGTTGATCTTGAACACTATGAACAACTGATATAGAAGTCTAATATGCATATAACAAACTTTTACCTTTTCTATCCTTTTCTCATAAATAAACAACAAAAAATAACAAAAACAAAACACAATAAATTCCCAGGAAAGTCATTTAATTGAAAAATAAATTACTTCAATAGTTAACAAACAAAAAGTAAAGATAAATATACATAATTTCATACAAAAACAATAATTTTAAGATAGCGAGAGGTTTTGAGCTATCCTTCGCAAGTAATCAATTTTTGACAGTTGAAGTCGTTTTTTATATATATTTGTTAAAGATGTATTGCGAATAACGGTTTTATTCCTTCGTTTAGCATTTCTATTGGATCTCGATTGCTGCAGCTTAAATTTTCCTATAACAATTTCCCTAGAAAGATGGCCGACCAAACTGTAGACACCAACATGCCTTTTATTTACGATGGCGTTTAAGCGCCTATGCCAGGCTTCCAGGTGGTGTAACTTTTCCACTTTTGTATTTTTCGCCAGTTATATATATTTTATTGAACCAGTTTCCAATTTTTTTTGCATCCTTGTCATCAAATCTATTTTTCAAAGCCGAAAAGTAATCAGATGTCTAAAACAAAGGCTAAACTTTTAACCATCTTAATTTTGATACTAAAACTTTCATCGTTTCCATATTTAGCTTGAAGTCTTTCTCTCTGCACTTTGCGCCAAATAATTTGGCCGAAGTGGAAAAGACAACCTTGGAATATGCAAGTTGGGAAAAATGCCTTGCCAACTTAGGAATACATTTCTCAAAATCAGAAATGATTTGTTTAGGCGCTAATATGATGTTATAACTTTCGCTCAATTTTTGTAATTCACGGAAAATTTCGTTGTATAGGGCTTTACTTTTACGGGTCATTAAACAAAAAACTAACGGAATTATTTTCGATCCAATTTTTCCATGAACTGAATAAAGCTGTCGCATTATAGAAGGCACAACATCCAAAGTACCGTCCATAACCCAACACTTAGCTTCACTTAAAAGCTTTAAGCTGGACTGTGTACCGAGGATTATAATTAGTTCTTCTTCAACTTTCTTTTCAGACAAAACGAAGAATTCACCCTCTGAATATTTAAGATATTCTGGGAATTTTATATCATCCACAGATTTAGGTTCTTTAAGAACGCGAGAAATTTGTTGTTTTAAGGCTTGAATGTTTGGCAGATACGATGTGCAAGCTTGCTCGCATTGGACAACATTATTAGTTATTATTTGACTCGGTTTCTCTGCACTATATTTTGCATCACTTTTTATTTTTGTTCTTGTTTTTATAATTTGTTTTTTATGAGAATTCGGGTCGTGGCTATGAGGTCTCGCATTTTTAACAATTTCATGAATATTAGAAACGCACTTTGTATGGACTCGACTCTTACGAACAGACTTTTTTTCTGAGAGCACACCCACGAATATTTTTCCCTTTTACATCTTTCTAAATGATAACTATATCCGTCTATAATATCTAAGTTTTTTACCCCCTTTATTACTTTCTACAACATTAATTTCCATTTTTAAAAAAGACTACAAACTTTATTGAACTTTTTTTCCAAAAAACTAAACTCTCGACAATAAATTTATATTACAGCTGTAGAGAGAGTGATGCCAACTTACTGACTGCTTAAAAATGTAAATAACGGCATCTTATTAGATGTAGAAAAATACAATTTTGTTTTTCTCGCTCTTAGAATCAACAGTTATGTTTTTTGTTGATAGGTATAATACAATGATTACAATTTAAAGTAGTAAACAAGTAGATTATGCATAGGTAATATCAGACAGACTTATAATCTCGCATTGAAATAAAATATTTATTAATTCGCGCGCGCGATTTTAAATTGCGAGATTTTAGTTTGCGAGATTTTAATGTTGCGATCTTTCGTTAAGCGAGATTTCGATATAAGAGATTTCATAATGCGAGATTTTAAGATGCGAGATTTTAAAAACGAGATTTTAAAATGCGGCCAATCGTACCCAACACCTTTAATTTACCGAGTGCGATATAAATATGATTGTCTGGAGTTACATTAATATCAGAACATTAATTTGTTACCTTCTAACTTTAATGGTAATAATATAAAAACATTTAAATTTCACCGAAACGTTTTCGTATTTCTAGTGAAAATCAATAAAACATGTTTTTTTGAAATTCTCTATAGAAGTATTACAAACAAACAATGTATGTACGTGGTATTACTTGAAAAAGACTAGTTATTTTTACACATTCTTACAAAAATAATTTGGGTACGAAGGACTTCCGAAATTATTTTGAGAACAACAAGCTTTGCAGCTTTTTCAAGTCCCTATATATATACATACATACATAGCTACCTTTCAAAATAAAAATGTTTTTTTTTTTTAAATCATTTATAACAAAATGTGTCAACAGTTTGAAGACGGCTTTCTTTAAAAGCTGTTTAAATGTTCATTATGGCTGAAACACAAACACGCTTCAGCTTCGGCTTCGCCTGACGTTTACCAGTTCAGCCATAGGAATTCAATGCATGCTATCGCAATGGAGCTTCGACCTCACGTTTCGTTTGACAATCAAATGTGACCCCAAACGGAATCTCTAGTTCAATATTCTGAACATTTGCTTTGTCTGACAGCTCATCAGCTGTAAAAAAATGTCAACAAACAAAATATTTGCTTTTGGAGGCATTCTAATTTGTAATTAGAAAAATTTAAAAAGTAAGTTATTGAAATATATGTAAATAGAATATCTATACAATTTTTCTTTTTGAAAATGTTTTATTTTTTTTTTTTCTTCTTGCGCCATGATCAAGGCTGTGTAAGCTACTTCCGCGATAAGTTCATTTTTTTCGATTTCAAAATTCATATCTTTTACTGTACGAAAAATCAAAACAAACTTTTGAGAATAAATAACAGCTGGTAATGACAGAAATGTCATTTTAGAAACCTCGAAGCAGGCCCATCGTAACGAAGACGAAACCGAAGCTGCCATGTTTGTGTTTAAGCCATTATATTTCCAACTAACAAAAAAGATATACCTAATGCACGTAGTCTAGCCGTAAGTTCTGTTACATGATTTCCAGAGAACACCAAGCTTTGACTAGGAATAATATCGTTAACTATTAGTTAACCTGCTCTTAAAAGTAAAGAATGGAAGCTAGTTTGGTTTCAGAATTGATCCTTAAAGATGGATAAAGGCTTTCAAGAAAATCGGCTCACGATAGGTAAATGCTTTACTTATTTGTGGAAATAATTCCAACCATAAGTCCTTTGAATACATTTTCTAAAGTAGCTCGAACAAGTCTGAAAGTATAAAAGCTGTGTCTGAGAGAATTCGACTAAACTCTCTCCGGAAACAGAAAATAACGTCCAGAGTATTGGATGTATCCGCCAGATCAAGGTCAAGGCTGATCTGAGGTGAACTTCCTGTGAGAGCCTATCGTCAATCAACTCCAAACTTAAACAAAACTTGGCTAGTCAATGGTCACAAAAATATTTTATTTACGTATGGACAAACTTTTGTTTTTGAAAAAAGTTTTTAACAAACAGATGACATGCATACCATCCAAAGATGCAAAATATATTGCTAAAAGGGTTAAGCGCGGACACTACCCTGCTTCTGTGAATGTTTTCATATCAAGGTGTCACACCACTGCATTTTTATGACAAAAACGTGTGAAAACAGGTGCAAAAGTGTATCAGAAGAATGTTCTCGAGGGTGTTGTTGTTAGACACTAACAAACACTCTTCAAAGGCGAAAGATGGATTTTCCAACAAGACCCTCCTCTGGCACTCAAAACCAAATCCACAATAGCTTAGGACAAATATTCCCGATTTGAACCTTAAATCCATTTGATTACAGTTTGTGGTCTGAACTGAAGAACATGGCCTGTAAATCTAATTTTCGACAGCCTAAAAGCTGCCAATACCAATCTAAACAGTTCGTAGCCACAATGTTTGAAATACTGCATTAAAGTTAAATGCGGCTATTTTGAATAAATATTGTTTCTATCTATAAGCTGATATTGTGAACTTATTTAAATAATAAATTGTATGGTACGAAATAAAAGAGATTTTTTAATTATATGCTCTCTACAAATGTAGCAGAGCTTATGGCTGGTAAACAGCCATTAGAACAAAGTTTAAATGGGTTCAAAATGGCACGTTTTCTAAAATTCCCATCGCGATTTGTCGTTTTTTTTTTTTAAACTAGAAATAAAATAAAATTTCATATCCCTAAATTTGTTCATATTTTTCACAAAATGTCTACAATAAAGGTCGTATCGTAACTCATAAGAAACACTCCCCCAATCCCCTTTTCCACAGAAGAAAAAAAAACACTAAAGTAAATTTATTAAAATTTCGATAATTTTTGGCAAACAATCGTTCGATGAAAAACATAACATCTGCCAGTGATTGTCGCCAAATAGTCTGGCATCAAACAACCACCTTTCCTCCTCCATGTCCTGCCATATTTCCCATGGAGCAATCGGTTTCTAATTTTCCACACCATTAAATCTTATTAGCCCCCAAAGTGAGTTGGTGTTTTTTTGGGAATGAGAATAAGAACCAGACAAATCTCCATTTCCAACAACACAACGAGAAGGAACGACGACGACGAGTCACGAGCTATATGCACAGTGACGTTAAGGTTATTTGTCGTCATCGACTTCAGCTTCATATAAAAGTCCTAGTATCCTGGCACACTGCCTAAAATCTATTAATTCAAGTTTATCCTTTTTGTTGTTGTTGTTGTTATTGGTGGGGAATGTGTGTTTTTTTTTTCTTCCTTTTTCCAGGATTTTGTGTACAAAACTAAGCGCTACTCATATCCTTTTGCCTTAAATATCTATCCTCGGTATCTCGCCCGACTTGTGCCTCCTGGATCCGATTGCAATCGTAATAAGGGAAAATGCCAGCATCGATATAGAGATGAAGACAGGCTTCCCATCCCATGTTACCGTCCTCATTGGACGCGACGGAGTGTTGTAATCCTCGCTCTGTGTCTGTGTATACTTGAATTTTGTTTAGGTCCTGAAAATGCTGTGATCGGAAAATAATTTATGGCTTGAAATCTCTCCTTTGTGCCAGAAATGTATTTTATTCGTCCTTGATGTTGTGTGTGCTCTGCTATAGCAAAACGAATCCTAGCCAAGGATAAGAAACTTAATGCTTTAGTTTTGTTACTGGGTTATATCGATATGCCGTTCACTAATCCGGAAATCAGAGCAGAATCACCGAAAAATCAGTGCACAGCACACAACGACACGACCCCGACCGACATCATGGTAGCGGTAGGTGGTGGAGGTGGTGGGTAAAACTAAGGCGAAGGATATAAAAAGGGCAAATTAAATATTGACTCAAAACAGTTGTAAGTTGGAAAACACGCAAGAAGGATTTAGTCTTCCTATTTTTTTCTCGTTATGGGTCTAGGAAATTTGTGCGTACTTAGAGGGCTCGTTGGAATCAGAAAAGGAAAATCTGTGATAATGTGAACAAATCTTATTTTTGACGTAGTTTTCTAATTTGAAGAAGAGAAAAAACCAACAAAATGGAGTTAATAGGACGAGGAAGAAGCTGTGAATTGGGCTAACTAGAAACTAAAAAATTTTCAGAGATGTTTAGGTATAGGTAGGAAGGCAATGTGAACAACGTTTTTATTTGGGTTTGGGATATCAAAAATCGATGGAAATATAATGAGGGATTATTTGGCTTGTTAACAAGGAAACTTTCATAATGCTGAACAAAGATATCGATGTATTAAAGAGTTATCATGGGCTAAATTGGGAATGTGTAAAACATAAGGTTATCCACTAAGGACTTGACAACTTGACAAATCAGGGAACGTATGCCGTTTTAAATGGTACATTGGCTTCAATTCTTGAGTCAGTTTGATCTGTAAACCAAGATCCCTACGCAATAATTTGGTCTGAGCGATGCTTTATTCTTGAGAACGCCGTGGAATTGACTAATTTGAATAGTTTGCTATGGACGACATTTATTTCGAGCCATCTATTGTCTCACTGGTAAGGCAACATCACACAGCGAAAATTTAGACCACACATTTTTACACTAAACTAGTTATAACCTGCTTACTAGGGTGAAAATTACTACCGAAAATTGGAGTTAACGCTCTTAAAATTGCTCTCACAGACTTCGAATTTCAGTACGAGATTTGTATAATTTGCAGACTTTGCTCGTTCGTGTACTTTACCATGATAAAAATGTTGAGTTTACTGAATAAATTGACAGTGACAGTTCGATTATTAGTGAAAGGGTGCGTTCACAAATTAAATTCAAAGTTGTCAATTCTCTATAACAAAGTCCGATATATTTTAGATTAAACATTTGCAGCAAGTAAAACCTACCACAAAATATGTAATTCAAATTTAAGTTTCGTTAGTATTTTTATGATTTTTTTTTATAAAACACTGAAGATGTTATTAATACCCTTAACATGTTTTTTACACAGTGCGAGTTCAAGAAAATAGGGAAGAATTTAAAAAGAGCTTAAACTAATATCAAAATAGAAGCGAAAAACAAAGTTGTTTAAGACATTTCACATTCTTGATGTGAGGTTAAAAAAGAATCTCTTTACTAGACAGAACTTCCGAATGTAAGCTCAAAAACAAAATAATGTGCATTTATAGAAGTGGGGGTATTATATCTAAATTGTTTGAGGAAGGGAATGTAACTTGCCTTATTCGACAAAACATTGCTGTAATAATATCGATAAAACAACGAAAGGCATAAAAATGTAAATTTTTCGGTTACAGTTCTATCGTTTGTTATTTTCGAAAAACTTCCAAATATGTTCAAACTTTTTTAATGACATCAGGCGAATAAAGGATTTGTAAAACAGCCAAATCAGAAAGAGTGAACAATTTCTTGTAACGTCGAAAAAATACGATTTTTTCCAATTTTTCTAAAAATCGTGGGCTAACCCCTTGCCGAAGAAAGTAATATTTTCAAAACTATTTCCCACCCAATCGAGATACACATCAAAAGATAGGTACTTTAATGTTCTACTCCCAACTGCAAACCAAAAGGTTCTGCCAGCTCTAGTTTCGGAAACGTTACCCGTGTTTTGTTGGAAAATCTATCAATAGTATAGTAGGATTTTACACAAATAACAAAAACAATATCCGTAGTATGAATACTACCGATAAAAGTTAAAGTAGAATCTTACTACGGATGGGTTTTTGACATTTATACGAGTCTCGAATGGATCTTAGGTGATTTCGTTCTCAAATGTTGGTACGATTGATATTGCATTTGTATCTCGATGGCTGTGTTCGTTGAGTAGTTGTGCATTTGGAATCAAGTGTTTTTCATTGGGGAAAAAATCAGTCTGTTACTGTTGTAACTGGGCTTATTTTGCAAGAGAAAACAATAGAAAAGGCAATTAAGTTTTGATATGTTTCCACCAAAGGTTTAGCTCAGTTTAGATTAAATAAATCTTTTTGGTGTTTCCACTGCAGAAGAAGATTTAAAAATGATTAAGTTTGACAGCACTTTTTATAATGCAAATGGTGTTTCGATGTTTCTTATGAAGTGCAAGTGAGATAGTTTGATTCGTGTTAAATAATGAAGAACTGAATAGTTCAGCACTATACAAGAATATGCTACCTACTCAATCTGGAATTTTTTTGTTTTAATTTTATTAAAACTATATTTTTGTACACAAACATGCAAATAAACAGACCAGAATGCATTATCTGTAAAACCAACTCCTCCACACAGGTTTTTCTTCATAAATTTTGACTCGACTCCGATCCCCGACCCGAATCGAGGCGAATCAAGCTCATTTCAACTCGATTCATGTATATAAAGAATTGAGGCGAGATTCAAGCTCGGAATTTTTCGATAAATTATTCTTTCAAATATTCAATTGTATCAACTTTTAAATATAAAAACCGGACTACTGCGGATCGTTTTTTTGGCAATTTCTCACTGTACTATATATGGAATACCAAAAAAACACGCCTAATGGTGAAAAAGTAAAGTTACAGAATTTCAACCCAGCCAACCACAAATTATCTTTCGATTGGTTTATTTCTTCAACCAAGCTTCCAAACAAGATGCGGTTTTCACAATAATACAGAACATCGACTCACCTTTCAATTGATGTACAGTACAAATTTGTATGAATAACAAATACAGCATTCACAATAGAATCACTGCAGATAAAAAGTGAAGTGAAATCTTGCTGCGCATAGAGATTTGATTATTATTCGAGTATCGAAATCAATTTTCTAGTTTTACATTTTCAGACGTTAGATACTTTCGATATCTCCTTGAAGATGGTTGTGTCCGTAGAGTAGTTTCCAACACACAAAACACTATAACTTAATTTTAAAACTCAAGATAACTCTGATATTTTGACAGAATTTCGACGAATGAATTACAAAATGTGAGTTTATATACGTTTAAAGATATATTTCCAAACAAATTCTTAACAAAACGATAGCAATAAAGCTTCTATTTGATTTATGATACATGCTTTTACTTTTCAATATCATATATTAATAAATTTAAGAAAACAAATTTATTCGTCGCGAAAAAAGTTGTAGTTGATACGAACTGTCAAACTTTATTCGCGTTCCACATTATCCACACTCGCAACGAATAAAATAATCGCGCGTACTTAACCTTAAAAAAATCATTCTTGTTTTGGTTTCGGTGGTTAATGGTGTTCGGCTGTGGCTCAATTTTCCGACTTGCATTAAATGGATGCACGTGAAATCTTTTTCTTGTTTTGTTTATTAACAAGGATACCAATCACTTTTTTTTTTTTAAACAAATATAGCTTCGACCGAATTTTCTCAATCGTTTGTTTTCAAAAAAAAACACAATAATGATAAACACAAAAAAAAAAACAGTTGTCAAAGTCAAACTTCAATCGCGACGAATTAAAAACTCTCATGTGAAAGAAATGTCAAAATCGACGAATATTCGTTCATTCGTTGGTCGTTGGTCGTGCTCATGTGAATAGTGCTTTAGACCGTAATTTACGAACGAACCCCTTTCCTTCAGTTCTTCTTTCATTCAGCTTAAATTTATAAAAATTGAAACATGCAAAAGATTAAATACAAATTATTCCTGATTTTTTCCTAAAATTGTCCATTTATTTCATTACTCTACAATTAGTTCTGGTCCAAATTTCGTTAAATTTTGTATTCTGACAAATGTCCAATTGAAACAACTTTCCAATTTTAAAACTAGACTACGTATCGTTTTTCGGCAATTTCTCACTGTACTATTTATGGAATCCCAAAACAACTAACCTCAAATATGTGATAATTCTCTAAGAGATAATCCGCATGACCGTGACAAACATACCAAGTACTTAAAGTTGATTAGTTTTCTGGATACATCATCTGTTCCACTCAACTCAAAATATTATTTTGTTTTTACTAATTGTAAGTAAAAAAGTTATACAAAAACTGAATGGTTAATTTTGCTCCTCTTTCTTAAAAATGGCCTAACTTATTCTTTAAATTTTATCAAGTAAATAAAGGGTGTCCCAAAATTAACGCAAGATTTGAATTAAATAGAAAACGCCGTTTTTAGTCTTTTGATAGTTATATTTATATTGTTTCGTAAAGTACATAGGATAGGGTTATGTATGGAATAACACATCGGACAAATGGCCTCCACGGCTTTGCATGCACATGCGCACTCTTTTGTTGAAATTTTCCATGACCATTCTGCATAAATGTGGCTAAATTTCGTTGATGCAGCGTTGAATCTCCTCCTTTAATGCACGGGTGGTTGTGGGCTTGTTGACATAGACTTGTGATTTCAAATAACCCCATAAAAAGAAGTCTAATGGTGTTAAATCACACGATCTAGGAGGCCAATTTTGATCACCGAAACGAGAGAGTACACGACCTGGAAATGTCTCATGCAGTGATTGAATTGTTTCACGGGCTGTATGACATGTGGCACCGTCTTGTTGAAACCACATATTGGACACATCAATATCATCCAATTTTGGCAGAAAGAACTGTGTAATCATGTCGCGATATCGAGCACCAGTAACAGTCACTGCTTGACCAGCATCATTTTCAAAAAAATATGGCCCAATTATGCCTCCAGCCCAAAATCCACACCATACAGTCACGCGTTGTGGATGCATTTGTTTTTCGACAATCACATGTGGGTTCTCTGAACCCCAAATGCGGCAATTTTGGCGATTGACAAAGCCATCAAGATGAAAATGTGCTTCATCGCTTAGGATGATTTTGCTCGAAAAATCAGCCGCCAAGCTTAACTATTTTTGAAATATTCTTTAATAATGAAGACACGTTGTTCTATCGTGTAACGCTCCATTTTTAATAACCCTATACTGTTATCTGTCAAATTGCTTTTTTTTCAGGGTTGCCAACACTTCACTGCACAAATGGCGGCAAATTCAAATCATGCGTTAATTTTGGGACACCCTTTACAATTAAAACCATTGTAATTTTGTGCATTCAAACATTTATTTCAAAACTTTAAAATTTTCTATCTTATTCAAAGTATTCTTATTTTTTTTTTCAGATTATTTGACTTCAAAATTCTCTAACAAAGAAATGAAACAAAAATAGTTTGAACTAAGGAAAGCACCTTTTCTATTTATCTGGTACCTTGGAATCAATGTAAGTATCATTGTTGTTTTTCTTATCCTATATTGTTTTCTTATGTCTAAGTTTTATCGAAGTCTAAACGAAACTTTCGTGTTCGTGTAAATAGCAAGCAAGCAAACTCATTCGTTTCCAAAGTCTTACTTAAACTTATTAAAACCTAAAATTGAATTTTGAAAGATTTTATAGACAGACATACCTATACGATAAAATTTTAAATAGCAAAGGACTTGTATTAACATATAAAAATTATAATGGGTGATTTTTTTGAGGTTAGGATTTTCATGCATTAGTATTTGACAGATCACGCGGGATTTCAGACATGGCGTCAAAGAGAAAGATGCTCAGTATGCTTTGACATTTCATCATGAATAGACTTACTAACGAGCAACGCTTGCAAATCATTGAATTTTATTACCAAAATCAGTGTTCGGTTCGAAATGTGTTTCGCGCTTTACGTCCGATTTATGGTCTACATAATCGACCAAGTGAGCAAACAATTAATGCGATTGTGACCAAGTTTCGCACTCAGTTTACTTTATTGGACATTAAACCAACCACACGAATGCGTACAGTGCGTACAGAAGAGAATATTGCGTCTGTTTCTGAGAGTGTTGCTGAAATGTCGATTCGTCGCCGTTCGCAGCAATTGGGTTTGTGTTATTCGACCACATGGAAGATTTTACGCAAAGATCTTGGTGTAAAACCGTATAAAATACAGCTCGTGCAAGAACTGAAGCCGAACGATCTGCCACAACGTCGAATTTTCAGTGAATGGGCCCTAGAAAAGTTGGCAGAAAATCCGCTTTTTTATCGACAAATTTTGTTCAGCGATGAGGCTCATTTCTGGTTGAATGGCTACGTAAATAAGCAAAATTGCCGCATTTGGAGTGAAGAGCAACCAGAAGCCGTTCAAGAACTGCCCATGCATCCCGAAAAATGCACTGTTTGGTGTGGTTTGTACGCTGGTGGAATCATTGGACCGTATTTTTTCAAAGATGCTGTTGGACGCAACGTTACGGTGAATGGCGATCGCTAGATGGCGCTACATGCCACACAGCTCGCGATTCTATGGCCATTTTGAGGGAAAACTTCAGAGAACAATTCATCTCAAGGAATGGACCGGTAAGTTGGCCACCAAGATCATGCGATTTGACGCCTTTAGACTATTTTTTGTGGGGCTACGTCAAGTCTAAAGTCTACACAAATAAGCCAGCAACTATTCCAGCTTTGGAAGACAACATTTCCGAAGAAATTCGGGCTATTCCGGCCGAAATGCTCGAAAAAGTTACCCAAAATTGGACTTTCCGAATGGACCACCTAAGACGCAGCCGCGGTCAACATTTAAATGAAATTATCTTCAAAAAGTAAATGTCATGGACCAATCTAATGTTTCAAATAAAGAATCGATGAGATTTTGCAAATTGTATGCGTTTTTTTTTTTTTTAAAGTTCTCAAGCTCTTAAAAAATCACCCGATAGAAGTAGTTGTCTGTATTTAATTCGATTGAACAATGAACATAAGCGAATTAAGAATCTGTGAATAAAACTGCAAAAACAAAAATTATGGCAAATGGTCTTAGAGCAACGATCCTGTTATGCTCATAAAAAAAGACGAGCCTTTGATTTTAGAATGCTTTTAGCTCATAGCCATATCCATGATTTCACTGATAAAACGTCAGTGTTTTTTGAACTTTTATGACAGCATCATAATTTAGGGATCCAAACACATTACCACAACTTTTTTAGCCTTATGAGGATTTGAATCAAGACTAGAAGCAATTGAAAAGTGCACAAAAAATAAAAAGTGTTTAATCATACCTGCAAGCTAAGAGTCTGCTGTCAACTGGTACATTTTAAGTATGATGGAGTCAAAAAGCTTAGTGCGACTTAAACCCCGTTTTCAATTCAGCATTCTACTGTGTTCAAAGATGTATCCTTTAGTAATCCTTATACCTTCGCTATTGTGTTAGATAAATTTAAGTCCCAGAAATATGGATCTAAATGACATTTATTTGTGTAGATAGATGTAATCACATAACGACATAACCTTAAAAAAAGACTCATAAACTTTTTGATAGTTCTTAAGTATAAATTGGACAGACATTTTTCAATTTGAATAATTCAGAACTACACGTATCCAAGTTTTAAAGAACTCATGTATGTAGTGCCCGTGGCATGATGGTTAGTGCGTTGGACTGTCATGCGAGAGGTCTTGGGTTCAATCCCTGCCTGTGCCACCTTAATTAAAAAAAAAAAAAAAAAAAAAAAAAAAAAAAAAGAGTTCACGGGTACTGCCTCTTGCGAGGAATTGACAAATTCTCCAAGAGTAATTCTTGTCATGAAAAAGTGCATTCTCAAATTAGCCGTTCGGATTCGGCATATAAATTGTAGGTCCCCTCCATCCCTGACAACATTACTCGCACACAGGAATGGTTGAGAGTTGTAAGTCACTAGGCCCTGGTTCTCTACGGACTGTTGCGCCACCTAATTTTTTTTATTTTTTTATGTATGTATATTCCGAAAAATCGTTGAAAAGTAATGCTCGTGCCTTTCATATCTTCAATATGGATTGCATCCCGATCCAACCAAAAATCACTGGTCGTCAAAATTACGTTTTTCTATGTCAAAAACAAAAATATACTTTTTTTAATGGATCGCCTTTTTTAAATATACCCCATTCAAAAATGCCAAAGACAATGAAACCGGGGTTTTTGAGATTAAATTAAAACACAACATATCTCTTAACAATAAGTAATTTGATAATTTTGCAAAGTAAAAATCATGTACTCAATATTTGGAAATTCTTTTTAGGTGTGAGATGAGTTATGAGTCTTCATTGCACTCTTTATAGTTTTTTTTTCATAATCTTAAATTTAACACTTTGTGTTTTTGAAAAATACATTTTTAAATTAATTTAAAATTCTGATTTCGAATTCCAGCTTCAAATTTTACTATCTGCTAAAAATACCCGTTTTTAACATTATTTTTATATTTTTGCAATATATTTTAAAATCTTGTGTAGCCTTGTTTAGAGGTGAGATTCGTTAAAAAAAAACAAAAATTATTTTCATACCGTTTCGAATTCGTCTGTTTAAAATCATTTTAGCATAAAAAGTTAAATTTTTAGAAAATTGTATAAAATACTATAAATATTTTAACTGAATATTCAAAATAGGAATTATAGATTTCGAAAACCATCAGGAATAATATTACAAAAAAAAACACTAATTTATGAATTTGGATAGCCTCAAAAAGCCTTATACGTAAAGGGTGTATTTTTAGACGTGTGGTTTTCAATGTGGTAATACTTTTTGACAGCTGTCACTTGATTTATGCTCAGTTTGGTTTACTATTCCATAATGAATATACTACACTTACGTACTCCTGAGCAACGTTTGCAAATCGTTCAAATTTGTTACCAAAATAATGGTTCAGTTAGTTCAGTGACGCGTCGCAAGCAATCAATTTATTGAAGGTAACTTTTGGTTAGCCATTATCTCGGGTCGTGGGCCTGTGGTGTGGCTTCCAAGATTGTGCGATTTAACACCGCTAGGCTGGACTGTGTGAAATCATATAAAATGGCTTCACTTCGCAGATAAGTCAGAGACGATTGACTCATTGGAATAGAACATTCGGAACGTTATTGCTAACATACGTTCCAATTGCAAAAGAGTGTTCGAAAATTTTGCATCCTGGCTGCAATTTATTCGACCCAGCCGGGAAATGGAAAGCTGAGTTCTCTGCCATAACATTAAATTATATGGGTTTTATTTCTTCTTGAAAACCACACGGCTTGTATA
Organism: Eupeodes latifasciatus; assembly: GCA_920104205.1. Taxonomy (NCBI): domain Eukaryota; kingdom Metazoa; phylum Arthropoda; class Insecta; order Diptera; family Syrphidae; genus Eupeodes; species Eupeodes latifasciatus. The sequence goes on along the minus strand of OV049924.1, from coordinate 142,987,448 downwards.
TAAACACCGCACATGCGTTTTCTTTTTTAATTTCAGAAAGTAATATCTTTAAAACGTGACGTGATAGATGATTTTGGAGTGAGATTTGAATTAAGGCTATCAATACCCATATAAAAAGTGCAACTTGATTGCCAAGAACAAAGCCTTGTCGACCAGTGATGTGTATAATGTTTTCAGCTTAGAAAAATAAATTGAAAAATTAACTGTTTTTGTATATATTTTATACTTTCAACAAGTTCGTAAGTTGGTGACAAAATTTTTGTCATTTTACAAGAACCTCTAATACGAGTGGTAACTTAATACTGAATTTTTCTCTTTTAAAACTTAATTTATTAAAAAAATATTATCTTTAATATTTTCCAACTATATTTTGAAATTTTAGAACAAACTTTTTTAAATATGCATCAGAAAACTTGTGTTCACTTTAGCCCGCCACTTTTCATATGTGTTTTCGAAGAGTTTTAATGTCGGAAATTTGAACATTGATACTTATTCTCCTTAAATTTCCCAACCTTTGACCATCACACTTGCCTGTATATTTCTTCTTTTTTTTTAGTGGTTTGAAGTTGTTCTCTTTATCGTTTGGAGAATACTAGAAGCCTTCACTGTAAATTAAATACAAAACTCTACATTAAAGCTGTTGTTGTCAATAATGTTTATCTTCCTATATTCCATTTTATGCGAATTAGCAACTTGAAAGTTCAAAACTCACATATTTCGAACTCAACTGACTTCTATCAATTATAATTGTTAAACTCATATTAAAACTGGAAGCACACTCCAAAAGAACTTCTAACCTAAAACACATCAAAAACCGCCATTAAATCGTCAATTTCACTCTTTCTCTCTCTGCCTTTCCCCTCTATATAGAGTTTTTTGGTGCGGTTGTCATAAAACTTCCATCATTTGGTGTTATGAAAAATTACCTTCTAATGATCACGTTTATACTAACAGCTCCCGGAACAGAGCGGAACCTCATTTCAGCCACGTTGAATCCTTTTATCATCATCCGGTTGACAAATTAGCAGTAGCAAGTGACGTTGGTTGCTCTGACTTCTATACCATCTACCATCAAGCTCACAAGAGCACACATCCCCCCAAAGAAGTTATATCGTACGTTATAGGTATACATAGGTACTCATCCAAACTTGGGCGAGAAAAACAAGTCTTTTCCATGCATATAGAGACATCCAAACAAATTTAACCTAAAAACATCCTACCACAAGCTTCCTCTCTTCATATCCGATGAAATTTTTCGGCAACTTCCTTATTCCATTATAAATGTTCCTAGCAGCCTATGCAGACAGTCAACGCAAGGGGTTGGATATACCTATGGAGGACTGAGCTCTGAGACTGAATTCGTCTATTGTGTTGTGCCAACTTTGAGTAATAGGATGGGTTGAGTGGATGTGGTATGCGAGGAAGCACATGCTCAAACTTTTGAAGGGTTTCGTTTTTAGGTACTTCCATTTCCATCCAACATTGTTGTTTGTTGAAATTTTCAAAATTGGTGAGCCATTTAGTGAACGCGAGAGTATGATCTAAGAAAGCAGCAAACCGTCGCTCGTCGTCGTTGTCTACAACTGACACTTTGACGTAAAATGAAATGGAAATGAACGAAATTACGGTAATTTTTCAACCAAGACAAGTGAGTGTGTGGTAAAATAAGTTCAAAAAATACACACACTCATACAAAAAAGAAACATATGAGTACGACGACAAAGACGACGAACGCGACGTGACGCACGATAATGGCGAGACGTTCCGCTCCCTAATATAAATTATGTGTTAAGGCAAAGAGAAAATGATTTTTGAATAACTTTTGATTTTCAAGTTGACAACTTGGTGAGGTTGTGAATAAAATTTATCAAGATATTTTTTCTTTAAGGCGAAGACATATGTTTGCGTTTATGTGAGTAGACTCGAATTTATAACCTCATTTGAAAGCTTCCCTTGTGAACGTTCGAAAATGTTGTAACTTAAATAAATTTGAGTTAAGATAATGTTAGTTGTTGGTGTTTGATTGATCTCAAGCGATTTAAAACTGAAGCCGAACATGGAAAGGGAATTTTTAAAGTTAAGTTCTGAAAATTGGTGTAGTTTTTAACACATCGTCATCAGATAATCGCTTGAACCTGAACAGTAGGAGAGTTTCAAAAACCATAATCCAGATTGAACTTAAGATCCAGTTTGATACTTTAGGTAAGGTTAATGGGTTGGCGGCTGGTCTTGTTACCGTCTAGGGGCTGGATAAAGATCAATGTAGATCCATTGTGAAACCCTAGATGAAAATCTATGATAAGAGTCCCATTCCCATGACCGAGGCTGCATGGGTAAAGAGGTTAACGCACCAATTACTTGGACATGTTCCCCTACTTTACCCTCACAAGGATAGTACCTATACCTTGTGAGGGTAAGCCTGTTGGTCGACTTAATAGATAGGTGTTAGGAGTATTCAAGCAATTTTGTAGCTTTGACGAAGTATAAAACGTTTCTGCTTCGAATGGCAGGGAGTTCATTCAGGTTTATTGAAAAAGTGTCTTTCGAGGAACCTATTTCTTAAATGGTGTAGCGCAGGGCAGTGGCACAGATAGTATCCTCATGCACATCGTCATCACCACAACTTTTGTTTATTTAGATTTGGCCATAGTATTATGGTTGTAGCACAGGTATCAAGTCCAAGTGAATACTATCTCTTTTTAGCTAGGTCAAGAATTTCAGTCTCAATTTCCTATTTTAGATTACGTGTCGGGATTTACCTGATTTAGGTCAAGTGTTGAACCAATTTTTACCTGTTCATCAGCTTTTTGATCTCCTGGAGCACCATTGTGACCAGAAACCCAACAGAGCCCTAAGTTGGGCTATGTGTCAATAACCCTAAGCTCTTTTCGAAAGCAAGTCGCAAGCTTTGATTTGATTTCGGTGGCAGAAATCACTTTTATTGCCGCTTGACTGTTAACCAATGAAGAGGGTAATATCAGCTTGTGATATTGCCATAATTAAAATTTGTCTAGCAGCTTTCGTCACTGCCAAGACCTTTTGTCCCTTCTGTTTTTTCTATTTCACTTACGTTATCAATGTATCCGATCGAAAAATTTCTGTAAGCACTTTTAAGCTTTGTTCTTATCTGGACACTTTTCGGATGGATATCTCAATTGTGTCATTTAAATTTTCAGATGTCAAATTTTCAGATCGATAACACTATTTCGACCTACATATGTAGGTTGAGGCCTAATTTGATGCCTTTTATCCCTTGTTTTCCTTGTACGGGGTTTTCCAATAAGGATTTGGCAACTTGATTTGCTCATTCGAAAAACCTCGGTCACCCTAAAGTGTTCATTGATTTCAGTTCTTGAGTCACGATCACTTACGCAAAATATGCCGTAATATGGTCTCAGCGATGTCCAGTTCTTGAAAATGTTTTGGTATTGACTGAATTGGATTGTTTGACACGTATGCCTAAAAGGCAGCGATATTTTCAGCACTTCAACTCACTGGTTGTCTCACTAAACTGGTTATTTTCTGTCTACTATAACGACCAAAAATTGGTGTTAACGCTATTAAAATTGCGGTAATCGAATTTCAGTAGTTTCAGACGTTTCTCGTTCGTGCACTTTACCATGATGAAAATGTTATGTTTACTGAATAAATTGACAATGACATTTTGATGATTGATGAAAGGGTGGGTTCACTTTTCAAGTTGTAAAGTCCCTATAATAAATACCCAATAAAATTTACTTTATATTTGAGAAAAACTAGTCGACTTTTTTACCAATTTGTTTTGAACTTATTAATAAACACTTTTTATAAAAGGTAGTAGGAATTCTCAGGTGTCGCATTTAATTATTCAGATATTTGAAATTCTCTGGAACGTCAGAAAAGTTTACAGTACATGGTTTAAATTTCTCCAGGTCATCAGAATCAAGGAATCTTACTTACTTACATAAGGTGTGGGACGGACCTGGGCCTCAACCAACATGCATCTCCAGTTTTGGACGTCAAGTTGGTTGAGGTCTTTTCCCTCCTGTGTGCCATTTAAGTCGTTGTCTTTATCTACTGAGCTGTCCCTCTGGATTGAATTCAGACCTTCCGGATGTCCATTCGCTCTCCAAGAATCCTAAGACGCTCCATGAATGAGAGCCGGGATGATGAACGTCTTATGGTTCCTTTAGGTGCTCCAAAGAAGCAGCGATTTGCTACTGAGATTCAATTACCTCAAAGTTATAACTGTCGTTCAAGGTCCTTTTTGTGGACAGCATATACTTGATCTTACCCTTATTGAGTACTAAACCCATCTCCTCCGTTTCCGTTGTAATGCTCAAAAACGCGCCACTGACAACACGTTTTGATCTTCCAAGTATGTAAATATCATCTGCATATCCCAGTAATTGGATGGATCAAGATTGTGACTCTAGTGTTGCCGATTGAGTTTGACACAATTCTTTCCAGAACGATGCTGAAGAAGTCACATAACATTACATAGCCTTGTCTATTTTTGACATCAAAATCATCGGTGCGATCTTTTCGAATCTTGATAGAGCAGCGTGATTTTCCATCGTCATTCTGCACAAACAGACAAGTTTGACAGTGATGCCAAAACTAGGCATTGCTCTGTGAAGCTCTTCTTACCGATTTGAAGTTCCCGGCTTTTGTCCCAGATCTGTCGAAATGTGAATGTTGGACTTTCCTGGTATATGGACCTATCAGGTTGTTGACGAACGGTTTCAGGCGTTCACATAATACGGCAGAAAGGATCTTATACGCGATGTTCAGGAGACTGATGTGTCAGTAGTTATTGCAATTCAGAGGGTCTCCTTTCTTAAGTATTAAGCAAACTATGCTGAAATTCCACTCATCAGGGATGGTTTTCTTCCGACCAGAATCAAGGAATCGTAGTACCCGTAGCGTGATGGTTAGTGCGTTGGACTGTCATGCAAGGGGTCTTGGGTTCAATCCCTGCCTGTGCCACCTAACTTTTTTCACGGGTACTGCCTCTTGCGAGGAATTGACAAATTCTCCAAGAGTAATTCTTGTCATGAAAAGTGCTTTCTCAAATTAGCCGTTCGGATTCGGCACATAAACTGTAGGTCCCTTCCATCTCTGACAACATTACTCGCACACAGGGATGGTTGAGAGTTGTAAGTCACTAGGCCCTGGTCCTTCATGGACTGTTGCGCCACCTAATTTATTTATTTTATTTATAGAATCAAGGAATCACTTTTGTAAAGTATTTGCAAACATTTTACAAACATTTCTAACATTTCATGATAACTGTTTGGGTACCTCACTTATGGATCAAGTCTAACATTCTTGTCTATGGCAGTCATTTTTTCTGATTCCAAACGAAGACGACGACGGCCATGAGCGTTATCAACTAGCATACTTATCTCGCGAACTTTTTGTACAAAATTTGAACAGAGGGTACCTCATTTTGGGTAAAACTTCTTTTAAAAAACCTGTAGGGAAATCACTTTGGTCAAACAAAATTATATTTAAAATTAATATCAAAATAGGATAAAATATATCCTACCATAAAATAAAGCTCATCTACTAACACTGTTAATATTCGAAATTTAGTAAAAGCGATGGAAAAGAAATTTGTGTATGTATAACGAATTAAATAAATGTAAGGAATAGTGATACCGCAGCGGAACGTCAGGAAACGGACTTCTGCAGTGCAGGTAAATCGTACGTTTTACACGTAATTCTAAGCTCTCATAATCTTTTTATGAAACAAGAATTAAGAAAAGTGACCAGCGCGATTAGGTTTAGTTGGCGCATAATTCGTGAACGAGAAGGACATAAGCTCAAAAAGTCCTAAAGTTAGTATTTATTTTTTATATTTTATACCGTGGCTCGAGTGCAAAGATAACATTAGGTACAGTTAAACTTTAATTTTATAGTGCTATCGTCTGATTTTTATTTAAATAATTTTAAGATCTTTAACACGTTTCGTCACAAGATCAAACAAGTAAATTGAGAAATATTTCTTCCACCTACGCGAAAGAATAATAGGTTGGTAAATTCAATCCATATATAAAAATCTAAAGTCTAGTGAAAGTGTGCCTAAGCTATACGATATTATTAAAAGTTTAACTGGTGGGTTAATATTTTAATATCATCTCAATCTAAAATAAAAAACTAAATGAATTGAAAATCTAGGTGCCAGAATTAAACCGCGTGACGCTATAGTCCGGTTGACATTTAATTAGAGCTGGTGAAATTCCACATTAGGTAAGACTCTTACGTTTTATTTTTTGGTATACGTATTTTTTTTGTATTCATCCTTCTGTACTCTCTCTGAATTGTTATCAGATAACAGCAAGAGGCGCCAGTTGAACTTATTTGGTTTGACACACGAAGCGCCAACGAGAAGAGCCACGCGGGTGGGAAGAATTATATCAAACCTAACTAACCTATGTATGAGTAACCATTTGGTTCGATCAATAGCCACTTCACTTAAGTTCGGAACAAAACGAAACACCTGAGAATCCCATATACCAACATAATTGAGAAAGCAGCAACAACATATAAAGAGCAATTTTTAACTAAAGCAAAGATCAAACACCCAAAAAACATCAATTCTCCTCTCCTGAATTCCAGTCACTTTCCAATATTATAACCCCCCTCCCTCACCAAAAATCTAAAGAGAAGAACATCTGTGAAAAGAAATAATTAAAATTCAAGTTAAGTATTATTCCAATAAATCGGAATTGAGAGCGCAAATATAAATAAATATAATTTTTAAATTTGACAGAAAATTAAAATCTACCGAATCCAGTAAAAACCGTGCACAGTTTTCACCAGGAGTCGCAGCCATAAGTTTAATAAAGGAACAAAGTAAGTAAATGTAAAACTACATTATAAAAAAAAAATCATATTTTATTATATTTGTATCCAGTAAAATTTAAAAGCACAAAAAATAACTAAGACAGAAGTTATATCTTTAAAAACATATCTCATCTCTTTTTGTTTCCTGTCCGTATCCTAATCAGTTCATGAAACCACGTCTTTCCCTTAACGCCTAAGAATAACTAAAGAAGCATTATATTGTATGTTGTAAAAATCTACCTTACTATACACTTATTAAATTGAAGTTTTTGTTTATGAAATTTTCATGCAGTATGAATCCTTTTTTTTTGTATGGCAGTTTTTGGTTTCTAAAGACCATACAATTATCGATGTTCCAGGTTTAGTAAGTTTGAATATGTTTTGTCGGATAAATTTTTGGTAGAAATTATAATAATATCGGGTGATTTTTTTGAGGTTAGGATTTTCATGCATTAGTATTTGACAGATCACGCGGGATTTCAGACATGGTGTCAAAGAGAAAGATGCTCAGTATGCTTTGACATTTCATCATGAATAGACTTACTAACGAGCAACGCTTGCAAATCATTGAATTTTATTACCAAAATCAGTGTTCGGTTCGAAATGTGTTTCGCGCTTTACGCAAATTTTATGCGTTTTTTTTTAAAAAAAAGTTCTCAAGCTCTTAAAAAATCACCCATTATATTAAACAATGTCCTCTTTTCAATGGAGGACAATAAATACATTATGGGTGATTTTTTAAGAGCTTGAGAACTTTTTTTAAAAAAAAACGCATAAAATTTGCGTAAAGCGCGAAAAACATTTCGAACCGAACACTGATTTTGGTAATAAAATTCGATGATTTGCAAGCGTTGCTCGTTAGTAAGTCTATTCATGATGAAATGTCAAAGCATACTGAGCATCTTTCTCTTTGACACCATGTCTGAAATCCCGCGTGATCTGTCAAATACTAATGCATGAAAATCCTAACCTCAAAAAAATCACCCGATATGAAGAAGTTTTGAGTAACTAAAATAAGGATGTGAGATCAAAAGAAGGCGATTGAGACTTTCGACGGGATAATGTAAGTAAGCAAGTTTTAATTCATTTTAAGGGTTATTGTCGTATAAGGAGTCCTGGCAATAACCATAGGTACGTCTCAATACGAATTATTTTTTTTATTGATGACGTGAGGGGAGGGTATAAGGCTCAGGGAACACTACCACCTATGTTCTCAACTAGTATGACGATCTTTTCTTTGAGTAATCAAAATTCGGGTTCCACAACTCTTAATACAATATAATATATTTCTCGAATGACAGCTTCGAATGATAAGGCCTGAAACAAAAACGTAACACCGTCCATTTTCGGCAACAAGATCCCACCCCGTCGACGATCTAGGACGAGCGTGTGCTAGCAGGCCTACCCGTTGCTAAAGGAAGTGGACAACCCTTTCATTACCGTTCTGGAATGGTCTGAACGACCTGTAGCGGTTGGATTCAAAAAAAGTTCAGGTGTGAAAGGGAACATATGTCAGGGTGAATCAAATCATAGAAAGGTGTTTATAGTTATTTTGTCTTTAATTTCTATTCAATAACGCGACTGGTATCCATGCAGATATGGAAAATGCGATACTTTATAAAAAGGTTCACGCGGGCGTATACTTGTTATTTTCATAGAAGGAATAGAATGGATTTTATTCTAATAGAAAACATGAAATTAAAGTATATATAATAATTAGTTCGTTACAAACCCACTGTTTTGACTACACATCAGCACTAATTTCGAAAATACGTTTCGAAATTTCTTTAAGTTGTCCAAGCGTAAAGTTGCCCATTTCATTCGGCGGCGTTGGTATGATATTGACTTTTTGTAAAAATTTCAGAGTTTGTGTCACTAGATGAACCACCCACGGTTGCCAGTTTGGTCTTTTAAGACCAAATTTGGTCATTATTTTCTCACTTGGTCGCATGGTCATTTTTTATTCCATTTGGTCCTTTTTTAAGAAATTGAAAAAAAATAACTCGACTCTATTCCTTTTATAATCTCAAAAATAAAATACATACCTAAAGAATTTTGGGAAAAATTCAATTATCATAAAAACGCTTAAAATGAATATTGTTTTCAAAATTTAAGTTAGTTCGTTTATAACTTGCTGTTACTTCCTCACAGCTCAGCTGCTGCTCAGAGGAATTTTTTTGAATTAACTTTAATAAAAACGAAAGGCAGACTTAATTTGGGTACCATTAATAATGTAATGCTGGCCAAAGAGCGTCAAGATGACAAAAATAACCATAGCGTTTGGTCTGCAAAAACATTTTTTTGAATTAATTTTATATGAATTTTATTTAGCGATAGTATTCGATCTCCTGACTTATTCGATCTCCTGACATAATGTTAACACATTGTGATCTTAAAAAAAAGAGGCTGGGGTGCGTCCCACACTACCATCCCGTCTGCCGATTTGTCTTGCTTAAAAGGTTTGTAGGCTTTCGTTATTTGCTAGTTGTTAGTTAAATTATTCTAAAAAAAATTTTAAATTACCAACAATATTTTGAGTATGATGAAATAGTTTGATTTCAATATCTGTTCTTGTTAACGAGATTTTTAGTCGAAAACCAATTTTTACCAAATTTTCGTAGCATTTGCGTACCATTTTTTGTAGATTTTAATTTTTTATGAAAAAAACTGACTGTCGGATTTTTATGCACAATTTACGGAATGTCGGAAACAGTATTTTCTGTGAGATAAAATTAGCTTAAAGCCAATATTTTTTTAATTTTTGAAGAAATACTTGAGTCGAAAGTAAATGTTAACCAAGTTTTACTATTGTTTTTTTAAGGTTTTTATTTTTTGTAAAAAAATTTCAATTCGATTTTCTCAAAATTTTCCCAGATGTCAAAAACATTATTCTTCCCGAACGTACGTACACACGCACGCACAGACATCTCTCTAAAAATCTTTTATTTAGACTCTAGGAACCTTGAAACGTCGAGAAATGTCAAAATTTTCAATTCTAGAAATCGGACCGATTACAATAACTTTCTATGGGAAGTTAAAAGCCATTGCGGACAAAAATTATTTTGGTCCTTTTTTGGTACGATTGGTCATTTTTATTTTCAGCTTTGGTCATGCAATTTTTTTTAAGTGGCAACCGTGAAACCACCCTGTATTAGAACTTGATGTTTTCAAAGTTACAAATTAATTTAATTAAAGACTCAAGGGTTTTTATAATATTTCATGAAACAAACTCAATTCTCCAATAATATTCTATTCCACGAGAACGTTTTTTTGTATTGATTCTGTTTTCGAATGATAAACGAAAATAAAAACAATACAAAACGTGACCATCTGAATTTTCGACGTATTGCCGTGGACCGTAATTTTTCTTCTATATCCTACCATAAAACATATATTTGGGGGATATATGTTCAAAGTTCAAACCCCCAAATATAAATAATCTTATACCTTCTACATGAACAAAAAAATACCTAAAAAACCTATAAACACAAAAATTGGTAAAAGTTTTTATACCAACACGACAAATATTCTGTTCTGATGTCAATACAAAACAACAACAACAAAAACACAAGAATATAAAGCAATCCATCTTTTAGGGTAACGCGCATCAGGCATGAGTGGCTTTCCATTTTTTTTTATTTTTGGCTTCTATGATGCATGAAATTGAAGTTAAGGATTCTGACATTCTTCATATTTTCATATTTTACGAGTATTATGAAAAACAAAAATCTATTTGCTTAGGTCATATTTCTTTTCTTTACTAACCCCATATTGTTTCTGTATACAAGTATATATATCGGTGATATCTTAAACCTTCATACGTATCCACGTATGTACGACGATAAATGAAATTTTTATAAAATTCTTTAACGTCATATTACTCAACATGTGACCATAAAAATGATATAATGCATCAATATTTGAATATAGCTTAAGGGATTGAACAATTCACGAAAACAATGAATTTTACACTGAATGTTTTCCAAATAAGGAGAAGAGGGAATCAAGTTGTCCCCGAAAAGCTCAAAGTTCATGTACAAATTTAAATATAGTTCAATTATTATTTTTAAACTTATTTTTTAATGGAAAAATACCGTATTTTTAACCTTCGGACGAATGTGCTTCAAGCCATTGACCAACAAAAAGTCAAGGAGTTATGTCAATGTCAATATTGAAGAAGTGTTATAGTACTTCAGATGCATTCAGGATTTTAAAGTGATTTTTTAACTCATTTTCTCAAATAGGGTAAAATCTAGTTAGATATTAATCGACTTGAAATTATTTTTCAAATCGTTTGAGATTTTGAGAAGAAATGCTTTTTACTCAATTTATTTAGTTAACTTAGTCGATATTAGTTCGTTCGGACGAATCTTTAATCGCACTCTTACAGTTGCTAGAGTACTTAAAGATCCCCGTTGTTGATTTGAAGAGGTGTTCTTCAATGTTGGCAAAACCGCTGCGTAAGCATTTCCAGAAAAAGAAAGTAAGATTATTGTACTCCATAATATTTCAAATGGTACTTATCGAAAATGGGTGTATTTGGTGTTGATAAATCTCTTCTCTGTTGGGTTAGAAATTACCTTTTAGGACCGTCCAATTCAAGCAGTATTGGACGGGTTCAAATATGATTTCCACTCCGTTTTTTCTTCGATACTCTTCCTTATTTTAATAAATGTTATTTCGCCTAAAACTTCTAACCCCTTTTATGCTCAGCTTTTCATACTCAGTTTTAGCTTGTCTTTATTGTCCTTGAAATGCATTTTTGTAGTGCTTCTCGAAATACCGATAAACCTCTAACTCTTGAGCACTTTAAAACCAACATTCGTCAAGTTATGGCTGAGATACCAGCCAATATCTGTCAAAAAGTGGTCGAAAATTACCTCAACAGAATCGAAGCTTGCAACAATTCGCGTGGTGGTCATTTAAATGATGATGTGTTTCACACATAATGTCAACGTTCAAACTTTATAATAAAAAAGAAATATCATGAAACAAAATATTGTATACGTACTTTATTTACGTTTATTTTTAAATCCGCAAAATGGATAAGCCTGTATTTCTCAAGTTAATTTTTTTGGCTTCCAGACTTTAAGTATGTAAAAGCCCGTCTTTGAAGTGTCCACAGTCCTCGTCAAAATGTCTGTATAATCTTCGATAGCTAGAACTAAATAAATTGGCACAATAGTCCGTGAAAACTAGGTCCTAGTGACTTACAACTCTCAACCATTCCCTTGTGCGAGTAATATTTTCAGGAATGGAGGGGACCTACAGTTTTTAAGCCGAATCCGAACGGCTAGTTTGAGAAAGCACTTTTCATGACAAAAATAACTCTTGGAGAATTTTTCAATTCCTCGCAAGAGGCAGTACCCGTGAAAAAAACGTTATATGACACAGGCAGGAATTGAACCCAAGACCTCTGGCATGACAGTACAACGCACTAACCATCATGCCACGGGTACTACTCGATATCTAGAACTGCCTTAATGAAAATTCTGTATTGTTGACCTTTCTGACAAAATACTTTCCCTTTAATGAGCACGAATTCTACGTGAACTACTTTCAAAACAAAACTTATTTTGAGGTATCTATTCCGCTGAAATCAGCTGTTATTTTTTTATTTAAAATCTATAACAGCTTCCCTTCGCATTTTTAATTTCTTAAAATTTCCGGCAAAAATAGAACTTATTTGTATTGAATACAAATTTCTCTGGTATCATCAACAACTCAACTTTCCTTTCAACTGAAGTCTTATTTTTGGCATCATAACAAACTCGATTCCCGAAATTATTGATTATTATTTCTCCATTAAATCAAAGATTATATTTATTCATCTGTAAAATAAGCACTTGAAATATTGTTACATAATATACACACAAAATAAGTTATTATTCCAGTTTTAGTTATAAGAAAACAAAATCATTCATTTCGTATACACAAAGTATAAATACCTTCTCCCATCCCATCGATAAGGAAAGTCTATTTTATATGTCTATATCACCCTATATTTTCTAACAGGCAAAACTTTTATACAACATTAAACTCAAATCAATCATTTATTAGTCTTCAAACCAAGATGAAGAAAAGCTACACCAAAATAATATAAAATTTTCGAATACATCTACGAGTATATCCTTACAAATTGCTATTTTTATATGCCTGTCTACCCTCATATCATTTCATATCCGGTGTCCTTATTTGTGTCAAAATATCAACAACTCATATCAATAAAATAAGAAAAAATAAACTTTTGGACAAATACAAAAATAGAGAATCCTCTCGCCTTCTCATTCCCTTACCTCATCTTTCTTTGCAATTTCAAAAAACGGAGAATCAATGAATATCTCTCAACGACATTCTTTTGAAACGGGGCCTCTAGTTGAAAAGCTGGAAAACATTCTTTAGGATATCACTTCTTTAGAAATCGAAACAAACACCCAGACTCTAGGCATACAATAGTAGAATACACATAGTCTACAACAAATATAAATAAATAGAAGAAGAGAAATTCTTTAGTCGAAATAAGAAATAAAAAGAAATATATATAATAAAATTGGCGCCCAACATGAGGTCTCTTCAATCGCATTTTCAGTTGTGTGAACGGGAAAAGTTCGTTCTTTTGGTCCTTTAGTCAAATTTAATTTCAACGTCTTTTCTTTAGGGGGCTTTTTTTCTTCCTTTTATTTGGCTTCCTTTTCTTTTGACAAAATAACACAGAATGGAGAAAGTACACAAACACTCGTCGTATAAGTTGAAAGGAATCCAATACGAAGAATTTCGGTATTTGTCATCTTTGTACATACTCGTAGTTCTTCTATGCGATTCGATTTGATATTGTTGACTTTTTGATTCTTTTATAATGAATTTGAATAGCGTCAATACTTTAATTTAATGACGTTTTTAGTACATAAGTACCTACAAAATCTGCCTTAAGAGGGAGGTTAGAATGAGGGGGAGTCTAGTGCCCCAAATAGATTAGAAATTCTATTCGAAGAATTCTGAAATTCAAAACTCATTCTTAACATTTAATTTGAATTCTTTTGGTTGAATGTCCCCTCCCCATGTCTTAGAAATATCCATTAGTGACCATGACCACATATCAAGTAAATAAAGAAAGTATCATCATGACATCAAACGATTTCTGCAGAAGAAGAACTTAATTGGATTGGACTACGGGTCCAAAGGAATTCCCGCAATTATTTTTTTTTTTTTCTTGTTTATTGATTTTTCATTAAAGAAACTATGAGACTGTCCGTCGTCATATCCCTCGCCTTTAAATGATATTACGAGTAGATGATATCTCCCTTTCACTTTATATCAACAAGACATTAAAGCTGTCAACGTTCTTTACTATAAATAAACTGAGAATTCCTTGCTGTATAAAATTACAACCGTTATAGTGTCATTGCCATGGAAAGTTTATTCTGTCAAGTTTATCCCCAGATACCCGTTTGCAGTTCTGCCATCACCTCCTCCCCATTAATATCCTGCACCACAACTGACTGCACTATCTTCAACCCTTCAAATAGTCTTTTTTTGTGTTTCGTCCTGCTCCTGATGTGAAAACATCCATGGATGGTTTTAATTTTATTTTTTTCTTAACAGCCAGCGCCACATTGATGACAACGATACGCAGGTGAACACTTAGTTGCTGCTGCATAGAAGTTGCCTTGACTTGGCTTGGCTTGGGTTGGCATTGGCATATGAAATGACAACCAACAAGAAGCAAAAGAGACTAAACTTCGTAGACTACAAGTTGTATTTATGCAACATTACTGGATACTGAATAGGGTAAAATTCATCCCCTAGGGGGTGCTTGGCACAGACTCAGAGTTAGATTGGAGGGACAAAAACGTTCTAAACGTGTACGTAGTGCACTTTGATATTTGTCTAGGTTATGATTATGGGTTTAATATTAGTTATGTATGTTATGTCGGTGTATGCGGAGGATAATTGTGCGAAATTGGCCAGTTGCATTATATTTATTGTATATGTCAAGTTTATTTCTTAGGTATGCTATATATATTAGGCAATGGATAATGGTTTAGGCATAACAATCTAAGCTAGGGGTTTAATTATGTATAGGAGGTAGGAGCAACTATTAAAATAAAATATTCATAGCTGTAATTATGGTCAACTTAGAAGTTTAAAGCTCAAATAATGTATTTTATGTAGGAAGGGGAGTGAGTGATGGGCATTGAACTTTATTATTTCTGTCTGTTTGACCTTTACTTGACCTTTTGTATAGAAATCCAAACTTATGAAGAAAAAAAGAGGAAACGTTTTTGATGTAAGGCAATTGCTTGACCTTTAAACTGTACTTTTATTTGTGTATGACGATAGAAAGACGATTGAGATTTTTTCCTATAATGAGCATGCACTCAAGCTCAAGAGGTTTTAAGTACCCTTTTTATGAAAGGAAAAGAGTGTTTAAAGGACTTTTCGGTGTATATTGTTTTTGAACTTTTAAATATTTCAATGACAAGGAAAGAAAGAGTTTGATAAAGGCATCCACATACGCCTAGTACGGCTATAAAACGAATCTCAGTTAATGACAGTGCGCCTGAAATGAAGAGCATACATGTGCCATCAATAGTTTTTTTCACGGGTACTGCCTCTTGCAAGGAATTGACAAATACTCCAAGAGGAATTGCTGTCATGAAAAGTAGTTTCTCAAATGAGCCGTTCAGATTCGGCATTAAAAGTAGGTTCCCTCCACCCCTGACATGATTCGCACACAGGAATGGTTGAGAGTTGTAAGTCACTAAACCCTGATTCTCTAAAGAATGTTGCGCTACCTATTGGTTTTAACATCAAAAGATGCAGAAGGAATTTGAAAAAATTAAAGTGGGTGGTTTTTTTACTATACCAATCTAAAAAAAAGTCAAAAAATGAATTGACCCCAAATTTCTCTTACACCAATAAAGCTAGCGACTTCAATAAATGCTTGTATTATTTAAGAGTCCGAGAGCTGAGGACTAATTTATGGCGTGAAAGGAAACCAGTTGATATTAAAGTTGAAGTTAGACTTAGTAAAGGTTTAACAGAAACGTTCGTCTGCCGGCACGTTAGTGGCCGGGTTTCTGAGAAAAATTGCATCAAAAGTACAACTTTTCCGAAAGTTGAAATAGGAAGGAAAACCACTTCAAATGCATTGCATCTTGACGCCTACGACTCGTTAGTCTCAAATATGGTTTCGACAGACGTGTAGGTGGCCGCATTTGTTCTGCAGAGGTCGCGTTTTTTTGGCGTTTTTAGACGTTTGGGAAACCAGTACATGACAGTCTATGTGGCCGCATTTTCCCGGCAGACCTCGCCAAAAATTCGTTTATTTTGACGTTTTTGGATTTCAGGGAAACCTCTTGAGAATGGTCGCATTCGAAAGCCCTTGATTTCCTGAGTTCTAATGTGTACATGACAAACGTGTTAATGGCCGCATTCTCCAGGCACACGCGATTAAAATCGAGGGTTTTATTAACCATAGCCTTGCATAAGAAACATAGTCCAAAAAATATATTGCAATCGAAAGCTCTTCGATATTAGAGTACTATTATACTTACACAATTTTACACAACTTAACAGCTAAAAATTTAAAAAAATTCTCAATTTAATTTTTAGTAATGGGATTTTGAGGGAAACCATTTCTGTTTAATGTTAACAGAAATATATTAACTTCAATAAAATTAAAAACGGGTGTTGTTGGTGTTTTTTGAAATCGTTTTTGATGACAACCCATTTTAATGTACATTAATTTAAAGATTTTTAATCCCAACAATTTTAAGCTTAACTAGCAGAAGCTTTAACCAAACATAACCATAGAATAATGCTTACGATTTATAGTATTTTATCAATTGTATTGTAAAGGTATAATTTCTTGAAATGAGTGTTAGTTAAAAAAGGTTTCACTCCTAAAAATGAATTGACCTCCCTTGATATTTTTAAACCTCCCTTGACATTTCAAGATCTCCATTTAAATTTAAAAATCTCATTTGAAATCTATATACCTCTCTTGACATTTCAAGAAATCCCTTGTAATTTCAATGAACTCCTTTGAAATTTCCAGACCTGGGTTGATATTTCAAGAGCTCCCTTAAAATCTTCGGCACTATCTTGATATTTGAAGACCTCACTTGGCATTTCCAGACCTCGTTGATATTTCAAGACTTGCCTTGATATTTCAAGATCTCTTTTGGAATTTCAAAACCTCCCTTTGATATTTGAGGAATTTTTGTACTTTGAGTAAAAGATGTCAATATTACCTTTAACAGCTTGACGCGCTGATTACAGCAAGGTATCTATTCATCTCCGTTAGATTTCGTTGGCCAAATACACACACAATCATTTTTAGTCATTAGATTTTAAGCTTTATATCGTTCATTTATTTTTTGTTTACATTTATCTAAAAATTCTATTTATACTCGCCTCTAAATTGGTGCGAATGTCAGATCATAGAAATTGTACATAGGCCGAAATCGTGGCGATTCCAGATAAGTTACACAAAATTTCGGTGGTGTAGAGCATGTTCGATATTCGTTATACTTTTTTTCGTCGGCTTTGGTAATACCAAAAGTTTGAAAAATAATTGAAACTATCAGTTTAGGTCATTCGCCGAATTCTGTAACAAGTGTTATTGCCTCCAAACTAATTTTGTTTTGCGACTTTTAGTAACCATTCTATTCGTAAAAAAATTCTTACTCGAAATTTTATTCAGACATGATGATGGTAGAGAAGTCAAAAACAGTTGGTCCCCCGATTCCTTTCGTCTGTCTGTCTGCCCTCGCCCCTACAGCCTAAACCATTGGGTCGATTGAGTTCAAACTTGGAAATTGAGTTTTTAAGCAGATTCCCATTTTTTAAGACCAAAAATAACAATAGTCCCCATACATTTTATTTGGGTCAACAATCGAAAATTCGAATTTTCACAAAAACGAACTGATAGATTTGTAAATAATTGCCTCCCTTTTTTTAACTTGGCTTCTTTCAGTTAAAACAAACTATTTATGTATTATTCCAGAAGGGTACCACCTTAGAAACATTATTTGGCTGTTCAGTTTTTTCAAGAAATAATGACTTCTATACAAGCTCTTATATTGTTTTAATAATATGTAGTGATCAAATATGTCATTGTTTTTTTTTGGATTTATAAAAAAAATATATTTTTTTAGTTCGATATCTCGAAAATGGGTCATCATTTCTTTAAGGAAATCACATACATATAAACCGTATATTATTATTTTCTAAATAACTACTTACCAAAAATATTTTTAAACTAAAATTGAAAAATGTTATAATTATAATAAAAATTTTTTAATAAAACAAATCGCTCTAAGATTTTTTAAGACAAAATCATTTTATAAGTACATTTTAAAATATAAGTACTGTTTGCAAACAAAGTGTTTGGATACAGGGGCAAGTTCGTGCGACCCAGTTGTGTACATTTGGTAAAATTTTTAGATAATTCCAATTGACAGTTTTTCTTATAAAGGTTGTTAAATCTTAAGGGCCGATGTTGGTTTTGAATAAAACACAATTTATTTAGGAAATTATTGTCATTTCTTTGTATTATGATAATATTGGTACTGTACAATTACGTATGGAACAAAATATAAGCCTGCTACTTACTTAAGCCTCTTGGACAGTATTGAACGTAGAGCATTTAAATTGATTGGTGTTATTACCATCATAAGATCATTTACGTCGCTTGAACATCGTCGAATTTTTTCTGGTCTCATCCTCTTTTACCGTTATTTTAATGGTTTATGCTCTAGAGAAATAGCCAGTTGCATTCCTCCCCTTAAACAGTTTAACCGTAATACTCGCGCTTCTAGGAATGTTCATCAATAAACCCTCGAGCCCAAATTTGGTTGTACTGTCAAGTACAGAGATTCGTTCTTTAGCCGTACTATGCGAATGTGGAATGCCTTGCCACACTCTGTCTTTCCCAGCCATTGCAATATTCAGGAATTCAAAACCAATGTGCAACGACATCTCCTTTCAACCCCTCTTTCCCTTTCCTAGTGCTCACACTGTGTCTACATAATAAGGGTAGTATTATCCCCTTAAGTGTGCGCTTATTATAAAAAAAAACTGGCCGCTGCGACCTCGCGGCATACCATCCGATAGTCCAAATTTTCTATGACGCTGAGGCATAATTGAGGTTCTATGTCGTTAGTGTGTCGAATTATCTCATCTTAAAGCTGTTGAATTGTTGTTGGCCTATCGTCGTGCACCTTTTCTTTCAACTAACTCCAAAGAAAGAAGACCAACGATGTCAAATCACATGATTATGGCGGCCAATTGACATCGCCACCACGTGAGATAACATGGACATTGAATTTTTAGCGCAAAAGAACCTTTGTTTCGTTAGCTGTGCTTGTCAAGTGGCATCGTCCTGTTGAAACCACATATCGTCCACATCCAATATTTCAATTCATTCTATTAAAAGTTCGTTATCATCTCACGATAACGGACAACATTTACAGTAGAGGATTGACCTGACCGGCCTCATTTTGGAAAAATAAGGCCCGATGATGCCTCAGGCTGGCTGGTTTTTCATTTTTTTTTCGACAATCACTCTTGGATTATCAAATGCGGTAAAATGTGCCTCAACACTGAAGATGATTGTCTTCGATAATTGATCATCCGCCATTTCTCGCCACCATTCTTACCTTTAAAGACGCTTTAGTTCTTGAATGAATTGCACCTTTTAAGCGTGTAAATGTAAGTCTTTATGCATAATGTTCAACGACGAGCTGTACGAACATGCATTGGTGTTTTCAAATCTCCTACAGACCGGATTTGCTCAAATTTTTGAATGGTTTTTTTGATTCTACCCACATTTGGACGGTTAAATCGACCAATTTTTATTTGAACTCCAATTTTTATAATAAGTCTGAATAACTTTAACGTTTTGCTCTATTGCGACTCTTTCCATGGTTCAAATTGAGTTCGTCTGAAATTAAGAAATGTCAAATAAAATGCAGAAAAAAACTTAAAGCTTATGTGTAGTTCACATTCAACATCGGTTTTTAAAATTTAACCACCCTTTATAAGAACATACAAATCTACAACAAATACTATACCTACACAAAATTAAAAAAAAAAACTGATTTTCGATCTCGAGAATAAATTAAATTATTAACCTTAAAAGAAATTGATTCACTCTGAAAAAAAAATTGTTGTTATCATAAAACAATTTTCTCAGAAAAATCGAATCGCCATTTTTTATAAAAATGCTACTAAAAATTGGTTGCCGACTAAAATACTTCGGAAACAAAAACAGATATTGAAATAAACTTTTTTTTCATGTGCAAAATATTGTTGTTGATAAATTGTTATTGTTTTTTAAAAAAATTATTACAATTAATTTTAACTTAAGTATCTTGAAAACACAGACAGAGTTCAAGTCTTTTTATCTCAAATGGAATGTTGTTTTGAATATTTTGTAAGACTTTTAGAAATATCGACAGACAGGCACGAATAAGAAGTTATCAGTATTGGGAGCATCCTGGCCTCTTTTTGTTCCAGCATTTTTTGTGGCCTTGGCGATGTTTATCATCTAGAATTTCAAGATGTTCACAAATAGTGACAAATTACCCCTTATCCTGGTTCCAAGTATAAGTAAAAGACCGTTCTGTCAGTGAAACTGAATAGCTACCTAGGGACTGAACTGCTAGGAATCAAAAGACCTACAACTGACAATCATTTACTGCAAGCATGTTATGGCAATAGTATGAGTATTTATTACTGTGGAAGACTCATCAATTTTTCTCAAAATGGAATTAAAATGGTGTATATAAGGTGTAATTTCAGATTTAAGGCATGCAATGAGTAATTTGAATTAACCGACACTTATATGTACATTCTTAATAGTGTCTTACAGAAGGCAGATTATTCAACTAATCATTAATCCGGATAGTTCGCATTCCAGATCTAGAAAGAAATCCGATTTCTGGATATTTAAATTATCTGGGTTTCTCAAATCACTAGTCTGCATCTTTAAACTAGATGCATTATTAACAATTTTCTATGAGCACTTCTGGGATTATAATCGATTGAAAAAATGAAAACCACACTTTGGTCAGTAGGATATTCGATAACTAATTTGTTATGTAAACTTAACCTTTGAAGAGTATTTAAGACGAGACTGATGACAATGACACTTCTGCTTATTTTGTGTCTTAAATTCCCAAACTTTAAAACTCTACAACGTCTTAAATCTGATCTTCTTAAGCTTAAGCCAAGCAGAGATCAAAATTCCTCAAAAAGTATAATTGCATACATATCCAATCCAGTCTTATTTCTCTCTGATAAACCTTACACATTTCTATTCCCTCACATTGGTTTTGTGTAACCAGGTTAGATATGCTCACCTATTACTACATAGCTACTCTCTTTATCTTCATACTTTGATCCAGGTCTGATAGAATTTAAACCAATTCGTATAATAACTTATAGGTATGAAATTTAAGTCCATGTGCCTTCAATTATTTTCCTATTAGGTACTTACCTAACATGCCCTTCAATTAGCTAAGACACACACAAGAGAGAGCGAGAGGTAGAAGGGAAGGGAGCATATTAATGTATTCATGCATGTTTATATCGTCTGGAATCTGGATTAGAACAAATTTCCCAAACAAAAACTTTTCTGAGTACAGCCTGCCTTTAACCCTTAGGTGGTATTTCAATGTTCTTTTCCATGTTACTCCTTTTCGGAAAATTTGTGTTCCATTGTTTCTTCCATATTTTGCTTATTCTGAATATTGAAGCATAACATAAATACGATGTTTGTTCAGATGTGTGTATGTAATACAAACAAGAAACACAAAAGTGTTTCAGGTCCTTAATTACCACATTCGAATTGAGTTGAGTTGAGGCATTCGATGTACAAATTTATTCCATGGATTGCTTTAATTACAATCTGTCCCAGAAATATGTAAAGATTACATACTACTACGTATGTTTATATACGTCGTCGTCGTACATAAAAGGTATTACTTCTTCTTCTTCTCGAAGTCTTCTACTTCTAAATCGGATAAAATTTAGAAGAAGAAGGAGTCGAGTTGTTTAGCAAACCAAATTGAATGAAGTAAATATCTTGCCAAGAACAATGTTTTCACAAGGATAACAGGGCTCCCTATTTCATTGACGACGATGACGACGACGATGAAGATGAAGATGACGATGACGAGGAACTACGAACATTCGAATAAAGAAAAGATGCCAAATGTCGTTTGTTCGTTCTTGAGTTAAGTTCAGTTTGGGAGTTAAAGTTAAAGATGTAAATACATTTCAACATAGTGTAAGATTCTCAAATTTCAACATCAGAGTATAATCTTGTCTTGAAAATGTACTTACAGACCCTGTGTTATGTTATGTAGCTTAGGTATACCGTTTATTGTGATTGTTAAGGGAATTGGTAATATCAGCAATGTGTACAAGAAGAGGACATTCTTGCATCGTGATGTTGTAATACTATTTAGCATAGAACAATATTTGGTATCTGATTTCTTGTGAATAATAAGGTGTGGTTATTTTGGAGCTGTTTGGTCAACATTATCTTGACAGCATCAATGAATAACAATAACATATATGTAGTATAGATTTGTACGGTGTACATAGTTGGTTCATTTGTTGGGCGCCATTTAAAGTAATTTTATTTTTTATTGATTTTAAAGTAGCTTTGGGTTTTCTACGAAAAACTACCAAAACATTGCTGGAAATGAAGAATATTAATAAACGTTGGGCGCCAATTAAGAATTTTGTTCTATGTTCTTGGGGCTGCCATTCAAAGATTTTCTTTTTACTGGCGCATTGTTGTCTATTCGCTCGATTTGGCCGAGCCAGTGTAGTCGGCGTATTTTGGCTCTTTGGAATACATTCACATCTTGATACAGCTTGTAAAATTCACGATTGAATCTTCTCCTCAATTCACCCGCTTCGCAGCCGAAAGATTTTTCTCTCGAAAGTGCCCAGTATCAATTCCCCTTTCTTACTTATAGTCCAGGACTTGGCGCCGCCGCCGCCGTAGAGTTCAAATGGTAAAATTAAAGTTTTGCATAAAGTGCACTTTGTCTTCCGAGAAAGGAACTTTGGCCAAACCGAAGTAGCAGCGGTTCGTTAGGTTAAAACCACTCTTGCACAATATCTGCTCCAGGACTCTGTTGTAAAAATCACTTGACAGCTCAACTCCTTGCCTGAATCCGGCACATGTCTGGAATAGCTCGAATGAGCTGCATGTTGCACCGCGTAATTTGTAACGTCATCAACATAGCTGGCAGTTTTTTCAGGCATCTCTAATGGAAGCTCTTGGCGACTTCTTATTCTATCATATGCAGCTTTGAAGTCCATTAGATGGTGGGTCCCGAATTGAAATTTGTTGGTCTTTTCCAGGATTTGCCTTAATGTGAATATTTGGTCTATCGTTGATATGCCTGGCCTGAAGCCACACTGGTACGTGCCGATGATAGTGTTGCAGAAAGGTTTAAGACGTTCAAATAGTACGTTGGATAAAATATTATAGACAACACTTAGAAAATGCATGCCTCTGCAATTTGTGCAGAACATTAGATCGCATTTTGTGTATAGATTTCAAGAGTTCCGATCCGACGGATTGGTTGTTCTTAAGCTTGTGGATGGCTTTCTTAACCTCTTTACTGATTGGCACTGAATGGGGCCCTTCATGTACAGCAGTTACCAATAATTTGTTGTGCTGGACCTCTTTTCTTTCTACGCAGAGTTTTATCTCTTTCCTTCTCTATTGACGGTACTCCCCTCTAGCAGTTCTTCCACAAAGTTCAATCGTGCATCTTCCTTCTCCTGCTTCAGTTACTCGCATTCATCATCATTACCAAATTGTTTTTCCTTGGTGGCTGATAGCCTAGTCTCGGTTGTTTTTCTTAATGAAATCGCGGTACTGGTTCCACTGGTTGTTGACGCTTGGGGATGGGAACCAATTACTCACTGTCACCTCTGGCATTCTTTGGAATGCTGAGACATGCGATATAAAAATCTTAAAAAGCTCTGAACTTTCGTCACAACAAGAAAGTGGTCAGAGTCCACGTTTAAACATAGAATGTTCGCACACTCAAGATGTTAGATGCGTGCCATGTGACAATTAGTACGTTGTTGATTCGGTTCGAAGTTTGACCATCTGGAGATCGTCAGGTTGTTGTGAGTATCCCTTGTCTGCGAAACCTAGTGCTACTTTTCGTTGTATTATTAAAGTCCACTAGTAAGAAGTTGTCTGTTGTCGTTTTGTAGAGGCATTACTGTCCACCTAATTCGCCAAAGATTTCTTCCTTTCTGACTTTGGCATTGAAAACACAGAGCACGACTTAGACATCGTACTCTAGAAAGGATCCTTGTTGGACTCTTCAGCTTCATTGGTAGGGCCGTGTGCCTGTGCACATATAAGTCTAATGTCACAGGCACACGGCCTGTGTCTGTTATCGTTTTGTAGAGGCATTACTATCCACCTAATTCGCCAAAGATTTCTTCCTTTCTGACTTGGGCATTGAAGTCACAGATCACGACTTAGACATCGTACTCTAGTAATGTTCCTTGTTAGACTCTTCAGCTTTATCGGTAGGGCCTTGTGCCTGTGCACATATTAGTTTAATGATACAGGCACACGGCCGGGTCGGTGTTATTAGACTAATATGTGCACATAACGTAGATTTGATGCGGATCACAGCCAGGCAATCGTTTATCGACTTGAAATCGATGACCTTCGATCTGCGCCCATTTTCAACGATGAGTCCACATCCTTACATGGGCGTTCTTTGATGACAGCTGTTATAATTGTCACTATCTTTTCTTTTCAACTATCGAACTTATCACCTGGATCGTGATAATATCTGCTGAGTAGCATTTATTTTATAGTGTTTTTACATTCTAGGTGTATACTTGCATATCCATTTTCGTTCCGGAAATGGTTGACATTCCAAGTCGTTTTCCAAGACTTCACGTAACACTCATATTGTTTGAGGTTCTTTTCTGTAGCAGGCCGTTATCCCGACGCACTAACTACCAATCTGTAGGGCCATACAAGTCATCTGTAGGCTCTTACAAGTTTAGCAAATCATGACATAAAGCATAAAGTGTAAGCACTTGATGTGTAGGAAAAGGTACAGCTGGAGGCCCCCAACATCCAACCTCCATTCCTTTTATGTTTTTATTCACAAATAATAAAATAATGTTAATATGCAAACAGTACATTATTAGAAATAACCTCCTCCAACTATCATTGAAAGAATCAATACAAGAACTAATAATCTAAATATTATCCCATGTTGGGCGCCATTTAAGGATTTGTTTTAAATAAACAAACATCTGATCATTCCGGGATAATCTTTAAATCCAATTTTCGATGAAAAATTCAATTTTCAAACACACAAGGCCAAGACGGTAAAAATTTATATTATTATAAATCCTTCTCGAAAACAAGAGCGACACACAAAAATCGAAACCAAACAAAAAAACTCCATTGAAAAGAATCTAATCAAACGGATAAAGGATGTCAAATTGAAACATTCCCCTAAAGCCAAAGAAAATTTCTTTTGCTTAAACAATGTCGTCGTCGTCGTCGTTGAATATGCGAGGAATGAAGCCCAAAAAATCTCCATCTATAGCTATCCCCTCCCCTGCCTTTTATATGACTGATATATAGAGAAACAAAGATCAGGATCGCCTGCCTAGGTTTATTAAATTTTATCCAATTACATTCCGAAAATCCTTTCCATCCGGAAGGCAAATAAAATCGGAATAAAAATCCCTTACCAAAAAATAAAAGAGATAGACGACAACGAAGCAGATGACGGGCTTTTAAGTTTTGTTTGTTTGCCTCTATGTTATTTGTCAACTCAAATCCTGTGTGTGTGGCACACATTATATACATACACGATAACCATTTGCCACCGGCGGCCATGCTGTTGTCACTGATGGCACTACCACTTCCTCCTCCGGTCGGTAGCCATTGATTCCTCCTGTGCAAGATAAACAGTCAACTGATAAGCTCGGAAATAACGTCACATTGATGATTTCGATTTGGACGAAGTTTGTTGGATTCGAAATGGAGTCGAAAACATGCAAAATACCTAAAACAAAAACAAGTGAAAAAAGGAAAAATTCAAAGCCCCACAAGGACACACAGGACGTTCGTCGTCGTCGTGGAATTTAATAGGATTTCTGAATTCTTTCATGTCCTTCTGATATCATGGAGTTTGAAGGAAAAAATCCTTATATTTTTGTGTGTACTATCCAAAGGTAGGGTAAACACTAAACGCCTCACCTTGATCTTTGTGGAAAATGTTTGTCACCTTGTCATAGGGCGTATGAGAGGGATTTATTTCTATTTTATTTTTTCTACGGGTTGAAGGTCCTTTTTATGTTTTATTATTTTATTTTCTTCTATGAAATCTGAGAGTGTCAACACGATATTAAATAAAATGGAAAACGTTTCATAATTTATTTGCTCTTGGGGCTGTTTTAATGGGGTGATGGGGTGGTTTTGGGAAAAGGACCCTGTTGCCTCCATTTGACTCCATTCCAAGTTGTGGGGTGAATGGAATTTAAATGTACCTTCACCCTATACCTCGACTGCCTCTCCTCGTCGAGGTCGAGGTTTTCTGCGCTCGGATTGTTTTAATGGAGAGAAAAATGTGTGTATGACGGTTGTTGGTTTAAAAAACCAACACAAAAAGAAATGTATGTGTATAATTGTTGTTGTTATTAGTATATATACTTTTACGTATCTCCGTAGCAGTTTTTGAATTTTTCATATTTTTGTGTGGTTTGGGAAAAATTGTCGCCACTTTGATTTATATTTCATGAATTAATATCGCCCCAGTGATTTATGGAACTTCAATGCAGAGCAGGTTTCTGTTTCTATCCTATATATCCGATGTGGCTTTTTAAAGGTGAAATGTTATTTAATTATTTTTATTTTGGTTTACGAAGTAAATGAATGTGCGTTGGTTGTGGTAACAGGTTGAACATTTTTAAAGCAGATTTTTAAAATTGGGATAAAAAAGACATTAGATAGAGAATAGGGCATTTTACTTCTTTGTGCTTACCCTATTTCACCCTATAATTAACATTTTAATTTGAAATACTTTGGTTTTGCAGATACAAGCCATTCCTTATGAGGGCAAAACTTTCTGACTAAGAAATTTTGAAAAGTTGAGTAGTCGAATGGTTGAAAAGTTGAATGGTTGAAAGTTTGAATAGTCGAATGATTGAAAGCTTGTAAAGTTAAATAGTCGCATGTTTGAAAAGCTGATAGTTTTAATAATCGAATAGTTGAAAAATTGAAAGTCGAAATGGAACTTGAATGGTTTAAGATGACTTCGAATCTTCTACCTTCAACTCCTAAGCTTTTCGAACTTTCAGCCATTCGAGTAATAGTTGAGTAGTTAAAAATAGTAGAATGGTTGAAAATTTTGAAAAGTTGAATGGTCAAAAATGTTGAAAACTTGAATAGTTGAAAGTTTGAATAGTCGAATGGTTGAAAAGTTGAATGTTTAAAAAGCTAAGCAGTCGAATGGTTGAAAGATGAAAAAAGAAGGTTGCAAGATTGAATGGTAGAAAATATTAATGTTCAATTTTTAGTTTGAGTCGACTTTTTCAAACATCCAACTTCAACTTTGTAGTTTTTAGTTGAATGGTTGAAAATTGGAATGGTTGAAAGTTTGAACAGTCGAATGATTTAAAGTTGGAAGTGTAGAATGGTTCAAAGTTTGAAAAGTTGAATAGTCGAATGGTTGAAAGTTTGAATAGTCGAATGGTTAAAGGTTTGAATAGTCGAATGGTTGAAAAATTAAAAGTTTGAGAAGTTAAGCAGGTTAAAAGTTTGAATAGTCGAATGGTTGAAAGATTTAATAGTTGAACGGTTGAAAGTTTGAATAATCTAATGGTTGAAAAGTTGAAAGTTTGAAAAAGTTAAGCAGTCGAATGGTTTATAGTTGGAATGGAGAATGGTTCGAAGTTTGAAAAATTAAGTAGTCGAATGGTTGAAAAGTTGAATGGTCGAATGGTTGAAAAGTTGAATGTTTGAATTATTTAATTGTTGAAAAGTTGAATGGTCGGAATGAAAGAATGGGTTTTGACCTTTGGTTTGAAATGTTAAGTAGCCGTTCAAAGTTGAAAGTTTAAAAAGTTAAGCAGTCGAAAGGTTGAAAGTTTGAATATTTGAAAGGTTAAAAGTTTGAAAAGTTGAATAGTCGAATGGCTGAAAAGTTGAATGGTTGAATAGTTGAAAAGTCGAATAGCTGAAAAGTTGAATAGTTGAAAGTTTGAACAGTCGAATGGTTGAAAGTTTGAATAGTCGAATGGTTGAAAGTTTGAATAGTTGAATGGTTGAAAGCTTGTAAAGGTGAATAGTCGAATGGTTAAAAAGTTGAATGGTTGAAAAGTTGAATGGTTGAAAGTTTGAATAGTTGAATGGTTGAGATGTTGAATGGTTGAAAGTTTGAACAGTCGAATGGTTGAAAGTTTGAAAAGTTGAATGGTCGAATGGTTGAAAGTTTAAATAGTTGAAAGGTTGAAAGTTTCAAAAGTTGAATAGTCGACTATTCAAACTTTCAACCATTCAACTTTTCAACCATTCAACTTTTCAACCATTCGACTGTTCAACTTTTCAAACTTTCAACCTTTCAACTATTCAAACTTTCAACCATTCGACCATTCAAACTTTCAACCATTCGACTGTTCAAACTTTCAACCAAAAAATCAAAAGTTTGAATAGTCGAATATTTGAAAAGTTGAAAGTTTCAAAACTTGAATGGTCGAAAATTTTCATTTTGAATCAACTTGGCAACTTTGTAGTTGTAGTTCGTAGTTTGTAGGTTGTAGGTTGTAGTTTGTAGTTTGTAGTTTGTAGTTTGTAGTTTGTAGTTTGTAGTTTGTAGTTTGTAGTTTGTAGTTTGTAGTTTGTAGTTTGTAGTTTGTAGTTTGTAGTTTGTAGTTTGTAGTTTGTAGTTTGTAGTTTGTAGTTTGTAGTTTGTGGTTTGTAGTTTGTAGTTTGTAGTTTGTAGTTTGTAGTTTGTAGTTTGTAGTTTGTAATTTGTAGTTTGTAATTTGTACTTTGTAGTTTGTAGAAAAAAATAATATATGTTGCCAAAATATGTCGTCTGGGTCTGGGTCTGGTATCAGAAGTCTTGATTATTTAAATCGTGTCATACTCTATGCGTTACCCAAAATGAGTCACTTATTTTTCCCCTGTTCTACAAACTCAAATGACTTTTCCTCAAAGCAGGAAACTGAGCTTTAAATATGAACTCTGTGAAGTCGGCCCTTAAACATCAAATGTCACGATTAATTAACATGAATCAAAGTACATATATAACTAACCAAATTTTCAAGGAAATCGAAATTGCATACCAAGCTGCTGTGATGGTTACAACCCTGTAACTTTTTTGTGAGTACATTCGAACGGACCCCCTTAGGGAAAACAGAAAAATGTACAATTATTGACTTAACTCCCATCGGAATTCAATTTTTGAGACTGCTATTTCTACTCCTTTTCTATCCCCATCCATATCGCATTCCATCATTCTAAAACTCGCGCTTCCACGGAACAGTCGTGTATGCATTTCATTTCATCATCATCACGAGCGGAGCGCAACAGCCATTACTATGATTAGCGATTGCATTTGTAGCTGCCATAAATCAGTAAAACAACCCTTAGGGAGAATTTTGGTGCGTTCATGTTCCAAAAGCTGCTTCGTGTACGTGCGAGCGAGTGGCGGCGGCGGCGGAGGCGAACCTCTTCCACAACAAGTCATTCGATTCTATGCCTATGGACTCTACAGCACATTGTACGACTGTAAACTATGACGCTATTGTCATGTGAACAACATTTTCCTATAGTTTCAGTTTCTGGAGTTCTGGAGGCAGTACAAATAATTTCTGATGCCGCAAATGATTTCCTCTGCTTTTGCATGTAAAGTGCCAGCTTGTTTTCTGTTATGATGATGGTTGTACTTTACCCAGAAGCCATTAACCAAAACCATCATGTATGGTGGATGGAAATGGAAATGGAAATGGAAAAGCATGCCCCGAAGAAGAAGAGTGATTAAGTCGTGTTCATGTGTTAATTATGTAATTTGGAGCTAAGAGAGGTGCAGTTGGATGAACTAGGATGGTTCTCTAAGTCTATACTACATGTACATTTCACCCTCTAATCCTTATGCCTCTCACTCTCTTTCTCTGTCATGATAAACAACCATAAATATTTATGATAAATACGAAAAGTCCAGAAAAAGGGTGGATAATAATAATTGGAGACATAATTTGCTGTGGGAAGTCATTGCCTCAAAAGACTTGACCTTCCGTTCTGTATGTAATACGACCCCAGCGGGCGGCGGCGGCGGTGGTGGTTGTGGGGATGGAGTGGTTGCGAGATTGTTACTGTTGCTGGTGCAACTAGTGTTTTGTTGGATTTTGAAAAGGGAAGAAAAACTTGTGTTCTTGGAATATCTGTAAACGAGTTGGCAGAAGTTAAGGGGGTTATTGGAAATGTGATTTCCCCGTTGGGTTGTTACGTAGTTTGGATAGGGGTTGGAAAGATGGAGACTAGATTTTCATTGAGGAGAGTTTATTGTGCAGAGCTTTCTCCTTAAATTGTTGCACATTGTCGTGGGTTTTGGGTCAGATTCTTTGACATTTCAAATGCAACGTGAGTTATTTTTACGTTATTTTAAAATAGATGACGAATGATTTTATAACTCGACGGAAAAAGTGGAACACATTAATTCTGTTTGACGAATTAGTTTTAATATCCCCTTTGAAATTATTGGTTTCTTAAGACGTTGTACTTGTATAGGCCAGCTCCCCAATCGTTGAAATATACTTGGATCTAAGTTAATGAAGCCATTTCTTCCCAAATCTGACAGTTTCTTTTTTCAGTTGTAGTAAAAAGTTCTGTCAAAATTAAAAATTCTTCGACTTAAATTAGTGGAAATTTGCATTCTTTTGATGAACATATTTTTCTGCATCAAGTTTATAATGATTCAAACAATGTAGAGTTTCCTTAAATCGTAGTAGTAAGAGAACTGTCCAAAAGACCTTCAGCAGTTTTGATGGTTTGGACTGTTTTTACATTTGTATGAATTTTGACAGACTTCAAATGTCGCACGGACTTGAGAGGTCTTAAACTTTTAGACCTCCTTCAAAATATCTAGATTAGACGTTTTAAATCTTCAGACCTACCCAGAAAACTCTTGTTCTCTTGTTCTATGGCTATTCGTCTAAATATTCTCCGACATTAAGCTTTTCTCTTTCTAATAGAATCAGAGTGCGAGAATAATTTAGAACCATAATTAGAGGTAGGTTTTAACTAATGTTTTCTTCGTTAAAAGCAAACGTACTTTGAAGAGTTTGAAGACCTGCGTTGCCCAAAATGTGCATGTTCATGTTCCTTAAGTTCAAGGGGATAACTTATACATAACTGAAAGTCGTCTGCATTCATTTGTTTAAAGCAGTATCTGACTAGATACGGCAAATATTTAACATACTGACAAAATAAAAGCGGCCCAAGAATTGAACCCTGCGGTACACTACTTTTAGTTGGAAGAAGATAAGAGAGGACGTTGTTCAATTGGATCGACTATTTTGAAGTGAAAACTGTTTGACTATGAAAGATTAAGGGTTTGATAAAGTTTGAAACTAAATGAGGTGATGATACAGAAATTAATTTTTTTTTTGAGTTAATTTGCTTTCCTTTCATTTAGATATAAAACTATTATTTTTTACTTTCGGCGACGAAGATTATTCCATGGACTTTGTTCGCTCAACGATGGACTTAATGTTTTAAAGTACATGCATTTAAATGCTCCTTAAAGCAAAAACGTTTCAGGCGATGAGACGCCAAATCACGTTAAGGGATTATTTGGGGAGTTTTATGCGAAAACCAGTTGAGACTTCGTAGATCTTCTAATTCTAATAATAAATCAGAATTAATAGAGTGTGTGAAGTTGGCCCCTTTTTTTAGATTTTCCTAATTTTAAAAGATGTTCCATGTAGTTCCCGGTTTAAATTTTGCATAGTTCCAAAGTTTGTTGAAAACTACTTAAAAATGGTTTGGTTTTAGAATTCGAAAACTGATTTTGACTTAGCCCTCTTTTTCCAAAAATCGAATTTTTGAAATTTGTTCAAGATCGTTATATATAGTTTCTCTGAACATTTTTCCAAATTTTTGAAACCCCATGATCTAAATATATCAAAAGATATGACCAAAATTCAAAAAAATTAAAAATTCTAACTTTTAATATTTTTTAAGATTCTAAAAAGTGTTTTAAGCACTGTTTCAAAACATTTTTCCATGTTGGTTGAGGTCCTCTCCTACCTGCGTGCGCCACTTGAACCGCGGTCTTTCTCTACTGCTCTCTCCCTCGGGGGGTATTCACTTAAGGGGGTATTCTAGTGTAGAGACATGAATTTCAAAAAATATTTTTACTATAAATTTTTTTATCATTTGTTTATTGATTTGTTATTCATACATAAAAAAAATTAAAAAAAGCAGTCAAAGTGGGGGGTCTAAATAAAAGAGGGTGTCCTGGCGTGCATCCTACCAACCCTCCTGGTGATCTGAAAAACAAAAACCAGACGGATTCTTAATTAATATAGATGTCGCTATTGTTTCACTCTTGGATAAGTTAAAAAAAAAACTTTTCAACAAAATGGCAGCAGTTTGAAAAAAAATGTTCTTGTTGCATATTTTTCAACAACTCCGAATTTTTTAAAAATACTAAATGAGAAGTTATATTTTTGGGCAAGGGCCACAAGATAAAGAGATGTATAAAGAACATCCTCTCCAAATTTGAAGTAAATCGGTCTATTAGAACTCGATATATCCTTACCGCCAGCTCAAAAAAAGTAGTTTTGAGAAAAACGCGTTCAGAGTTTTGAGACAAGTTTTCGACAATTTTACTTATAGAATGATACAGAATACGTACATATTTTTAATCAGAGATTCCTGCTCCATATAAAAATCCTTCCTCTACTTTAAAATACTCATTCGATGTTCTTTGATGAAGACGAGCAGTTCTACCCTCCTTTGACGCCTCTGAAGTCCGGAATTCCGAGCGCTCGATACGCGCTTCGTCCCGTCTCGTTGCATTAGCAACGAGACCCAGCATTAGCTTCTGGGCCAATCCTTTTAAACGCATATTCTTGAATGTCTAAACTTTGGAAATATGAAAAAAAATTTTTTGATTTTTTCAAAATTCCACACTAGAATACCCCCTTAAATACTGACAAATATGTAAATTGTAATTTTTTCATTTCATAAAAGAATTGTCAATACCAATTTTGTCGGAAAATTCCTAACAATTGTCGAAATCAATCAATGACAATCAATTGTCATGACAATTGCTTTATGAAACGAAAAGATGACAATTGTCAGGTATTTCCCTACAATTCTAAAAAAACTGTCAAATTGTTTATGGAACAAATTTTGACAGTTGTCAAGTTGTTAATTAACAAATTGTCACCTGTCGCAAATTGTCAATGTTTATGAACAGTGTCGCTGTACAGTTCGTCGTTGTCCAAAAATAACCCAAAGAATTTTTCTCTCGAAGACGTTCTCATATTTCTTTGGCAGGGACCAAGCCTCAGCGCCATAAATGAGAATTGGGATGATGAGCGTCTAATAGATGGTGCCCTTAGATGCCCAAGAGAGTACTTTACTAATCAGTTGCCTCCTAAGTATAGGGTTTTTCAATAAGATCGCTATATAAGTTTTTTTTTTAATAAAACAAAAACTATTTTGGATGTCAATGAAATTCTTTATTCCTGTGAAAGTACGTTCGATGCCATTATGTTATGCATGGAACTCGATTTCTTCTGCATGGTCACCATGGGCACGCTTGCAGCAGTCCAGACGCTGAACCCAATTTTCGAAGGTTTCAAGCATAAATCGGTTGATACTGCTGCAATTTTACGTTCGATATTCGTATGAAGTTCATCAATCGTCGCTGGCTTGTTGGCATAGACCATAGACTTGACGTAGCCCCACAGAAAATAGTCTATCGGCGACAAATTGCACGACCGAGGCGGCCAAATGACTGGACCATTTCGTGAGATAGCACGCTCTCCAAACTTGGTTTCCAATAATTGATTGTAACATTCGCTATGTGGCTTGTGGCGCCCTTCCTGTTGGAACCCCATGTCCTCGAAGTCCATATCATCCAATTGGGTCCAAAAATATTCGGTTATCATTGAACGGTAGCGATCTCCATTCACAGTATAACATGCCGGTCTTGATAATCATGGAAGAAATACGGCCCAATGACGCCACCAACCCATAAACCACACCAAACCGTAATTTTTTCGGGATGCAATGATGACTCATGGAGTACGTGCGGATTGCTGCCTGACTAATACCGCATATTTTGTTTATTGACGAAGCCATTCAGCCAGAAATGAGCTTCATCGCTGAAGATGATTTTTCGATGAAAATCGGAATCATTTTCAAGTTGTTTCTCAGCCCAATTCAGCGGTAGCAATATGCTCGACACTACTCGGCACTTTGTCTCACTGTACGGTAACATTTTGTAATTTTGTACTGTGCCTGTGGATTCAATTTTTTCCACTAGACGCTCAATTGTTGATCTGCTAAGACGATTAAGACGACAATAAATTGGACGTAGCGCTCTTAACGTTGAGGCCACTGACTCCAAATTTCGGTAGTAAATTTTAATAATTTCGACTCGTTGTTGGCTCATATATCTTTCCATCATGAAATGGATTTGCAAGACTTATTCTCCGTTTGATTTTAGCGCTGGTATCGTTGTCTGAACTTACACACTCGAAATAATACGTATAAATTCCATGTTTTTTCAGTTTTATATTTGAAGCCGCTGTAAGCCTTTTTAGAGAAAACCGTCATATGAGTTTCAATTTATTTGTTATTATTGTGAATAAAAAAAATTTCCAAATAGCTTTGCGGTTAAAGGCCATTAAAACTTGGTATATTGGCGTTTCGGACCGGTATTCTCACTTGAACTACCTAATCAGTTAAAGAATGCAGAAAACTCTTTAACAGAGCGAAAGCTTCTAGAGACATGTCTGACTGGGATTCATATAAAGAATCACTGAAGATATATAAAAAAGAACTGAGGAAAACCAAACGATCGTCCTGGAGAAACTTCTGCAGCAACGTGGAAGATTGCTCTGAAGCATCCAGGTTGCGCAAAATCCTCTCCAAAAATCCAATCATGCCAAGCTGCTTGAAAAACGCCTCTGGCCTCTGGACCAATTCAAGCGAAGAATCGCTCAACTTGCTACTAGACTTTCACTTTCCTGGTAGCTCTAATATTATTAATAACATTGCACCTAATAATGGTGACAATACTTTACAAACCCCACAATGGGCTATTAACAGCTTTAAACCATATAAATCTGCTGGTCCGGATGGTGTAATTCCAGCCGAACTGCAAGAAAATGCAAGTTTTCTAATACCCATCCTAGAAAACATCTTCAAAGGATGCCTTAATTTGGCATACATCCCGATGTCTTGGAGACAAGTTAAAGTTGTTTTTATTCCAAAAGCTGGAAAATCCAGTCAAGTAAACCCTAAAGACCTAAGACCTATCAGCTTATCATCATTCCTTCTCAAAACTTTTGAGCGTTTGATCGATATTCACTTAAGGGCAAATATTGATAAGTCCCTCCTTTCAAAGGCTCAACATGCCTACAACAAAGGGAAATCAGTTGAAACGGCTCTACACAGTATAGTACGTACAATCGAATATTCCCTCCATCATAAAGAGTACACCTTTGTTGCCTTCTTAGACATAGAAGGTGCATTTAACAATGTCGACACATCTGCAATTGCACGTGTATTGACATCTCTGAAGGTAGATAAGTCGATCAGCGAATTGATTAATCAGATGCTGATAAGCAGGATTATCAATTCAAAACTGGGCGATTTTACTACACAAAGGGGTGTCAGCAGAGGTACGCCACAAGGTGGTGTCCTATCCCCTCTCCTCTGGAATTTAGTAATAAATGAATTACTAACTACTCTAGAAAGAGAGGGATACAGAGTGTTTGCCTATGCGGACGATGTTGCTATTGCAGTAACGGGTAAACATCCCAATATACTAAAAGAACTCTTACAAAACGCTTTAAATAAGCTCACCAGATGGGCTAATCGGTGTGGACTAGGCGTTAACCCACAAAAAACCGACCTTGTCCTCTTCACAAGGAAATACAAAGTCCCACACATTGACCCTCCCCTCATAAACGGTGTACCACTTAAATTCTCTGAACAAGCAAAATACTTGGGTCTCATTTTAGATAAGAAATTAAGTTGGAAACCTAATATTCAAGAGAGAATAAACAAGGCCACAGTAGCCCTGTTCTCCTGT
Organism: Eupeodes latifasciatus; assembly: GCA_920104205.1. NCBI lineage: Eukaryota > Metazoa > Arthropoda > Insecta > Diptera > Syrphidae > Eupeodes > Eupeodes latifasciatus. The sequence goes on along the minus strand of OV049924.1, from coordinate 142,951,248 downwards.
AAAAAGGCCATTGGTAATAAATGGGGCCTACAGCCCCGCATTACACACTGGCTATACATCTCGGTCATAAGACCGATCCTTACTTATGAAGTAGCGGTATGGTGGACGGCGCTAGATACAGCGAAAAATCGCGATAAACTCAGCAAAGTCCAACGAACAGCCTGCCTGTGTATGGGAGGAGCACTTCGCTCCACCCCCTCCGCCTCACTAGATGTTCTGTTCCATCTAATACCGCTGGATATTTTCAGCAAGCAAACGGCCGCTAATACTGCCATACGGCTTCAGGCCTCCTCTCTGTGGATCAATAATGGAATTGGCCACACCACTATTTTGAACTCGGTCAGAACTATAAACAGTAATATTGACTACACCATACCCCATCCTTAGTTTAATAACTATAGCTTCAAAGTGACTATACCTCCCAGGTCTTCTTGGGAGAATACATCATTTTTGAACGATGGTCCTATAAACTTCTATACAGACGGATCAAAAACGGAGGATGGGGTTGGTGGAGGCGTATACTCAGATAGACTAAACTTAAGTCTCTCCTTTCGTCTACCCGATCATTGTAGCGTGTTCCAAGCTGAAATCCTGGCTATAAAAGAAGTCCTATCCTGGCTTAGAGAAAACGTTATATCAACTAATGATATACGCATCTTCTCGGATAGCCAAGCCGCGTTAAAGTCCCTAGACTCAGTCTCCACAAATTCATTAACAGCCCTAAATTGTCGATCATCTCTTACGGAGATGGCTACACAGTTCAAAATTCACCTTTTCTGGGTGCCGGGCCATAGAGACATTCCAGGAAATTGCAAAGCTGACGAACTTGCAAAAAGCGGAACAACTTTACCTCTGCTGGCTCATAATGCTAGCGTAGGTATCCCCTTAGCTACATGTAAACTCATGCTAAAGCAAGATACCATAGAGAAAACAAACTTCAGGTGGAATAACACCACCACCTGTGTAGCGACTAAACGAATTTGGCCTAATCTTAGCACCAAGCGCTCAAAACAATTAATCTCTCTGAGTAGATTGCACATTAGCTACGTTATAGGTGTCCTGACTGGGCACTGCTTAATAGGAAGGCATGCTATTCGACTCGGAGCCCCTGCAAATGATTTTTGTAGAAGTTGCATGGACGAAGAAAAAGAAGAGACAATCTCTCATCTTCTGTGCACATGCCCTGCCTTATCACAAAGACGTAGAATCCAATTGGAGACTACTACTTTAACGATACCAGTGATCTAAAGAATTCAGACATCACTTGTCTCCTACGCTTCATTCGAAGCTCCAATTGGTTCAACGAGTTAAGCTGATTAACTGATCCATGTGGTATCACAACGGACCATACTTTGGTCTAAGTGTGTTGGACGTCCCAACCAACAGCCACTTTAACCTAACCTTACCTACCTAATCAGTTAACGAGTGAGAAAAATGTTTGTGAAAGCGTTTGAAACTCGAGAATAAATCAGGGTTTTTAAGGATTATCTCACCAAGTCAATTTTAAAAACTCGAATTCGAATATTTAGTTTCTATGTGAGATAAAAATTGTGGAATATACAGCAGCGGTACTAATTTCCATAATAAAATACAAAATCAGTTTTTTAACTTCGATTACATTCATTTACGTATCTTAAACCTTCTGGCTATTTAATTTGAAAAATTCTTTTATTTAAAGTAATTTACAAATGTACCTCATTTTTAAAACATCAGGTAATCATCATTAATCAAACAAAAAATAAATCCAATCCATTACTTTAGGAGGTCGATATACATTTTACCAAAGAGTAATTTTGAATTATAATCTCCAAATAAATCAATGACTATAATAAAAGTGTCTGTAAAATACGTTGTCGAACCAATTCGACATATTTAATCTTCTATCGATTAAAATACAAAAACAAAAAAAGGATTCACCACCACGTCACTGCTGGTGAAGAGTGGTGTAACTATAGTTGTAGGTATGATTAAACAACGCAGAGAGCAAGGATATCAATCAATTTCATGATCAGCACAGAATATGAACCTTTCTACAGTGAAAAAAGTGAGGACATGCAAGTGTGGGAGTTGATTAATTTAATTGTGCACTCACCAATTTCCAATATAATTTATATAATGCAACAGATGTGAACAGAACTTTAAGTCTTTAAAACGTCATCGAAAATGGGAATTTGTTGGTGCAGAAAATTGTTGAAAGTAATAATTCCATTTCTAATAATAATTGTCAATCTTCAACTTCACTTCAACTATACATACGAGTATAGGTACATGGCTGCCATCTACACCGGACAATTTGTACTAATTGCATAGTTACCCATAGAGTTACCATAAACCGTATAGCAACCAATTCTCACTTTATGTCCTTTAAATTACAAATAACATGCGCTTGCTTTCTACAAAAAGGACGCGATTCGACCTAAAGTTAAAATCACAATTTACGAGGACATCGAATGACTTTTTTAGTAGTGGGTGACACCGAGAGCAGTGCTGGGACGCGGGACAAGGCAGGCGGTCCTGTATACTAGAGTAACGGTGGTATAGTGCAAAATACGTTGGTTGTCATTGATAGATTACTGGGAGATTGTGTTGTCCTTCGCGTACTTTTCAACGTTAAGGATGGACCTCGAGTGTTGTCATCCTGTTTTTTAGCTTTTTTTTTGTATTGCATATCAACACACAACATTCCTAGTCAGCTAGGTCTGCAGAGTCTAGAGCTTCATCATGGTGAACTACCTTTAATCAGAGCTAAAGTATTTATTGTGTATATATGTAGGTATATACCGTACGACGAACGTGTGCTGTGGATAAAAGGTGGCGTCACTGGATTGATTACCATTCTCTCTCGGTAGTCTCTAGGATCAAGGTATAGTGTGGTGCTTAACCACTGTGCTATGCCAGGGATTATTTTTGGCCTATCCATGGGTAACAGCACAAGCCATCACCATCACGGGCCCGCTACCCCCTGTGCTACCGTGAATATTCGTATCCAGCCATCAGGAGATGCACTTAATTCACACAGGATGTGCATCAGGAAGAAGCTTCAAATTGTACCTTAAGCTATATATGTAGGTACGAAATAGGAATGAGAATAGGGGTAGGTATAGGAGATTGAAAGGACGATGGGTTAAATATGTTCGTTTTCTACAACATACAATTTGAAAGCGGATGGACAGTCAATTTTGCTTGCATTTACATTGTATAGAAGTAAACTACGGTGGTGGTGGTGGCGGCGCCGGCGTTGGCGTCCGTTGTTGGGTGGATGTGTTGGTGGAAAACAGAAAACGTGGTCCTTATTCTCTCTTTTGGATATAGGGAGTAGCTGTATATAGGTGTTTTGGGCAAATATTTATTATCAACAAACTGGAAGCGTTTTGTTTTTCTTTTTTTTCAAATTGATTCAAAGAGTAAAGAGCAAGGATTAAAATATGGAAAAGGTAGAAAGGGCTTTTTTGAGGTGAAATGTTTTTAGTATAGGAACGTTATTAGAAGCTTTATCGCCATCACCATGATGGCTTATGTTGGCTTTATCTATTTCCTTTGAAGTTATATCTATATGCAATGTGCATAGATAATAATGTGTATAAAATTGTACTGTGGTTGGATAGATTGTAAATTGTTATGGTAACCTGAATTGTCTTTCTTCGTTTAGGAAATATGGAGTTGGAGATTGAAGAAATTTAGTCGTTTTCTATCATTTGTCACTGATTCTGGGTACATTGAAGGCTTTTACTATGCTTTTGGATGCACTTCACTCCAGATAAGGTAGTTTTGCTTTTTTATGTGTCCATTTAGCTATAGAAATTATTTTCCCCGCTGAACACAATATTTTCATAAAAAACTGGATCTTCCACCGACTTTTGAAGAGCCCATTCATTGGTAATTTGGTTTCAATTCTTGCACCAGCTGTATTTTAAAAGGCTTCACATCTAAATAAAATAAATAAATTAGGTGGCGCAACAGTCCATTGAAACCTAGGGTCTAGTGAATTACAACTGTCAACCATTCCTACAATTTAAAGCCGAATCCGAACGGCTAGTTTGAGAAAGCACTTTTCATGACAAGAATTACTCTTGGAGGATTTGTCAATTTCTCGCAATAGGCAGTGAAAACTTTTTTTTTATTTAGGTGGCACAGGCAGGAATTGAACCCAAGACCTCTGGCGTGACAGCCCGGCACACTTTTTTTTAATTCATTTTTATTAATTCAATCTTAAAACTATCTTAAAGCTAGACAAAATTCATAAAACTAGCCTAACCATAACTTACAGCTAACTTACTTGTCCCATACGGACACTCTAAGTTAAACCACACACTAACCACCACGCCACGGGTACCGTTTCACATCTAAATGCTTCCGCAATATTTCCAAGTAGTGTAGTTGTTGCAATTTATCCCGCCGAGTAATTAAAATTAAAAGAACAAACAAAAGAAAAATAAGAACAACCAAAAGTAAACACTTATAATCGAATTCAATCGCGATATCGGAAATGAAATGTGCCGATCTGTCAAAGTACAGCGGCGAAGAAACGAAAGGCAAAAATTGCAACACACAGCAGGTTAAGTGCTGCCACCACGACGAGCTCAGTAAAGGGGTGAGTTCAACGCAAAATTTAATTAATCGAGGGATCGATTAATTAAGTTGCTCGCGATTTATTTGATATCACTTTGATATCAGAAAAGTATATTTTGATTCGATTTGCCACAGGGGCGTTCTTACGTTAAGTAAGAAGAGGGCGCCAGCAATTTTTTTCTGAAATTAAAAAAAAGGAAATTGCAAACCTTCTAAAGCAACCAGAGAACAAAGAAAGAAAATCCAACCACAAACAAGAAAATACAACAAATATAATTTTATAGAAATTTAATTTTCTTTATTTTACAGGTGCCTGAGAAACCTTACTAGCAGGATTAAAACTCAGGATCTTTTCGTGAATTATAAATTTTACAAAATGATTTAAAAAAGAATTGGACGATGGACCGTTAAGGTCTCTGTTCCCAGAAAAGAAAGTGGGATTCTCAAGAAACTACTCACGATTAATCAACACAAAAAATGTTACTTATCTTTTTTTTCCTCTTTTCCAGCTACAAATCCGAATTAGTCCTTATTTTTCCTCCTTTTATTGAATTTTCTTCTAACTTTTTTTTTACAAAATTAGTCAACCACTTTTCTCACTTTTTTTTTTTGTTTTATCTTTTCGCCTTTTTTTTTTTTATTTCTCAACTCTTATTCAAAAATTATCTCCTGTTTACTTAGAATGCTCGGAAAGAATTGACTTCCAAATTCTTCGATCTGTCAAGTCACATCCTTCCCAACTCCCGCCATTTTGAGCTTTCAGCCAATCTGGAGTGGCGGATCTCAATTCACATCATCAACAGCCAATCGGAGATCGGCTTGTTGATATCAACTTGTGATGAGATTCTCGCGATCCCGCTTACTCGCTCTACTCTCACTGCTAAATGCAAGTCATTCTGGAATTCGCCGCCCGCTGGATTCACTTCCAGGTCACGACGATTCCAGAAGCTGCATTCAGCCACCCCCATTTTCCACTTCGACAAAAGTTGAGAAACACAAAAGTTGCGAAAAACATAATACGTCTTGAAATCAATCATAAAACTTTACTATCAATTTTAAGCAAAACGAAAAAAGAAGGAAAAATGATGGTACGTTCGGAATCTGTAACCAAACTTGAAATAGGATTCGTCTCAGCTCTAAGTTGTTTGAAACTTAAAAGTCCAACGTCCATTAACATAATTTAAGTTACATTACTTTCGATCGAGAATAAAATTAACTATCATTAAATAATTTAAAAAAAAAAATATTAAACAAAAATATGATTAATACAAATTATTGAAATTAATATTGTTAAAGTTTTACGTTGGGCCTTAGGCCATTCTCCATTTGGAGTAACTTCCCATGCAACTTTACGCATCGATTCACCAGACCGTCCGTCTGGTTTGGTTTCACTTCTATGGAAACCATCCCATCAATTGTACCCTGAAACGAAACTTGGTATTTTTTCCCTCACGAAAATGACAGAGAGAACCATGGTCAGAAGGACTATGGCCGTCCCGCTCTCTCTCATCCTCGTGTAGAAGGTTGTGACATTTGTCAAATCAAACGTAATAAACAAACAAAAGTGGATGCACAATGCATCGTCGTAATTAAAATTAAAATTAAATATTAAAAGGAACTCGTTGCGTTCAATTGTAACGCAACATAGTAACAGTGGCGAACGGCTGCGAATGGCGCCGAGTCGATAAGTCAAGGTCATCAATAACACTGGCCGATACAGCTGCGATATTTTCCTCAATTTGTACTCTGCGTAAGCGTGTTGGTAGTAAATTGTCCAGCAATGTGAATTTGACAATTTTGTTCACAATATTTCGAATCTCCAAAAACATATCACCGAATTCATTCCTAATAAGATCTTAACTAGCTAGGTATGTTTTTCATCACGTACATAGTTTTCCGGGAATTGGTAACAATTTTCTGATTTCGACGTTATTCAAGATCAACTGTTCTTTAACGAAAGAAATTTACGGACCAAGTTATATAAACAGATATGTACCTTTCCTGTTTGGCACACTTTAGGATTAAAACCAAAGTGGTCTTATTTCTCAACCAAATTATGGCCTTATTTCAGTTTAACCAAAAATTAGGTTTATTTCACTTTTGCAAAGTGCAACAAAGCCAGTTAATTAAAGTATGCCTTCACTCGGTACCTTACTCTTAATAGCACTGCCTAATTTCCACTTGTTCCAAAAGGTGTTGTTACGGTACCATGAACTGATATTTTTACGTCTCCCAAAAGGTTTTTATTTGCAATTTAGACAGGGGACTGAGTTGATCATTATGAACCATCATTGACGCAAAACAAATGTTTTATCACGCGACTTGAATGTTTCTAGGCATTATATACCCTTCTGGAACACATACTTTTAAGCAATTTCACCAGTGTATGATAACATGAAATTTTATATTACCCTTAATTAATATAGACTGCCATGTTATTGACATGAGCCGTGTCCCATTGCGTCGTTTTTTAACATGTTCTAATTAATTGTATTTGTACAAAATTGTACTGATATTAAAGTTATATATGTATATATAAAGTTATTCACTTCATTCCTTAAAATTTCGATTTTCATCCCTTGAAATTTTGAGTACAGCCCTTTAATTTCAGGACTTCCCTTGATACATCAAGTCCTTCCTTGATACTTCAAGTCCTTCCTTGGTAATTTTAAAATATCCTTTCATATTTCTTGAAGTTTAAAGACTTACTTTTGTGTTCCAAGAACTACCTTCAAATCTCGAAAAACACCTTCAAACTTCGAAACTCGAAAAGTATACAATTAAAAATATTTTCTATTAAAGATTTCCAGTAATTTAGTTGAATAGAATTTAATTGAAGTTTAATCCGTCAGATATTTGGGACCATGCATTTTTTTTAATCCAATACATACTTAACGCTTTTTATTGTGAATTTTTATCAAATGTTCGAAGATCTATGGCTAATCAAACAATTCCCATTAAGGCAGTCTTAACATAAGAACGCAAAATTCATTAAGATTTTAATTGGCCTTCAGCCGGTCGACGCAATAGATCTTCTTGTCTTAAATGACACCTGGAGTCAAGGCACCTGGCAATCTGCGCGTGAACCTTCAATTGACATTTCGATTTGACTCAATAAAACATTACTTTAATTAAAAGACATATATAAACACATATTATTATTCTTTTGCAATCATAATATTAATACCCATTAATATAAAAGTATTTAGTAAAATTAATGTAGGACTGTCATGCCAAAAGTCTTGGGTTAAATCTCTGCCTGTGCCACCTAAAGTTTTTTTTCAAGGGTATTGCGAGGAATTCACAAACCCTCCAAGAGTTATTCTTGTAATGCAAAGTGCTTTCTCAAACTAACCCTAGCTCCTACTAAGATCTTAAACTGACATTTCGGTTTGCCTTCAAGCTGGAGAGGAGTAAAGCACTATTCACATGAGCACGACCAACGACCAACGAATGGACGAATATTCGTCGATTTTGACATTTCTTTCACATGAGAGTTTTTAATTCGTCGCGAATGAAGTTTGACATTCACCACCAAAACCAAAACAAGAATGATTTTTTTAGCGCGATTTTTTTATTCGTTGTGAGTGTGGATAATGTGGAACGCGAATAAAGTTTGACATTGCGTATCAACTACAATTTTTTTCGCGACGAATAAATTTGTATTCTTAAATTTATTAATATATGATATTGAAAAGTAAAATTATGCATCATAAATCAAATAGAAACTATATTGCTATCGATTTGTTAAGAATTTGTGTGAAAATATGTCTTCAAACGTTTATAAACTCACATTTGTATTTTTGTAATTCATTCGTCGTTCGTTGGTCGCGCTCATGTGAATGCTGCTTAAATGTGAGAAAGTGTGCTTAAAATGATTCAAAAACCAAACACATTCTCGCATTTACTCCTCAGACCAATGAAATTGCTTCATTTTGAAAGTTTCATGGGAGCGTTCGAAAACTAAGCAATTCTAACCAACAGAAAGTGAAGTTGTTTTATTTGAACATTTCGTCTGAAAAAATTTCCAAAATCTATTAGAAGATAGAAAATGCAAATGAAAAACATATCATTTATCTAGCTTGGTCATTTTATTCAGAGCCCATAGAACGCGCACAGACCGATTAAAAAAGAAACACAGATATTTTTTTGACAGCTCAGTTCTCTGTTTGGGGCTTGGTGGTCCTTTCATATGTAAAATTATTTTGTTTCATTACAAATATATGTTTGCTTTCGTCTATAACTTTAACTAAAGTAACAAATTAGGAGTTGAAACAAATTAATTTTATTTTTCCAACTTGCATAAAGAATTGCATTTAAAAGAACGTGTATATACTATGTATAATATACATATTTTGCAATTAAGAATTTTAGGGACAAGGTATTTCATGCTCATATCTCATTCATTAACAAAAATTTAAATAAATTTAATAAATTGTGCTGTCACCCTTAATCTTATAATTCTGCGAACGCATCTTTGATACAATAATCCGAGGTGAATTTTGAAATTCGTGGTGATTCGAAATTCAATTTTCGACTGTCAAAACAAAACTAATTCAACTCACTATTTTGTTGTTACTTTGGAAAGTACTTGTTGTTGGCGTGTACATCAGTTCATTGAAACATTGTCGAAATTATAAATAAAATAAATTGGGTGGCGCAACAGTCCGTTGAGAACTAGGGCCTAGTGACTTGCAACTCTCAACCATTCCTGTGTGCGAGTACTGTTGTCAGGGATGGAGAGGACCTACAGTTTTAAGCCGAATCCGAACGGCAAATTTGAGAAAGCACTTTTCATGACAAGCAATACTCTTGGAGAATTTGTCAATTTCTCGCAAGAGGCAGTACCCGTGAAAAAAACTTTAGATGACATAGGCAGGGATCGAACCCAAGATCTCTCGCATGACAGTCCAACGCACTAACCAACATGCCACGGATACTACTATTTCGAAATTACAAATACAATAATGTAAACAAACGGATTTTGGTGAGTAAATTGACATTGTTTGTCCAGATATCCGTTGATTAACAGGTTATTCAATTTCCCGACAGTTTTCCCGGCGATATTTGGGAAATCTGTCCAGATTTTTCATTGGTTTCTAGTCGATCCAGAACAGGTCCGTAGCCAGGATTTCGGTTCGGGGGGGGACTTGTTCAATTTCGAAGAAGTAATTCTATATACAAAAATTAAAAAAAAACTACATAATGTAAATGTTTTATTTTTGTTTGTATTTTTTTTTATTTAATTAAATAAATAGTTTGGATTTTTACAGCAATAAACGCCTTGTCTTTTTTTAGACATACATATGTAATGTCGATCACTTCATCTGGGTCCACATCAATACCTGAGTGAACAGACAGCATTGCAAGTGCGCTTAGTCTTGGATGGCCCATAACGCTTCGGGATAGTGTTTTGATCCTTTTCATCGTTGAAAAGGTTCTTTCAACGCTAGCTGATGTAACTGGTAGTGTGGCCAAAATTGTAAGCAAGTAGCTTATGCTCCTGAAGTAGGTCTTGTCACATATATCTAGCAGTTTCAGCAGCAGTTTCAGAACATCGGAAGAGGGATCCATCGATGAAATTTTTTCGCACTAGAGTATGTACTCCGCTGTATGTATGTACAGCTGACAAGGATATTGCGTTATCGAAGTAGAGTGTTAGATTTTCCATTTCATTTACTCGATTGGTGGCAGCAAAACCTGGAAACAGAGCTTGAAACGATAGTAAAACGTCCTCGTTGACCATAAATCTATCAGTAAGATTTTGTATAAGAGAATCTAGACAGGGAATAAGTATAGAAACTCTAAAATAGTCTTCTGGACATGATGTTTCTGGATTAGAGCGCGTTTCAAAGAAAGCCTTGGAATTGTTATGCTGACTTCAAATAAATCCCTGGCAAGTTGTGATGCGGATTGAAAAGCGTCTCTGAAAAAGTCTCTGGCAGTTTCTCTTATGTTCTTAAGAGAACTTAAGACTTGTTTCGTGTGATTTATTGCAGACACGAAATTTAAAGATTCATTTTGAAGGAAAATTGATAAGGGTAGCGTTAAACTAAAAAGTTTTTCGCATACCATGAGGCTTACCAGAAAATCACTTCTTTGAATTGCTGCTTACAGAGTTGATGCTTTTGAAGACATTGCCCACGTCTTGGTGGATATTTCTTCAAGACTAATAGCAATACATTTGAAGAGCTCTACAAATGAAAGAATGCTGTCATGCCTTTCAATAAATCTTGTTTCACAAAGGCGCAAAAGTCGTTTTTTCTGCTTTCTGGTGTGTATTTTTGGATGGCGATTTGGAAAGTCTTATTTGCATTTGAATGGTTTCGGAAGAAATAAGCTATTTCGCTTACTACACCAAGACAATTGCGAATCGAGGGTGTTGACATGGCATTAGACAGAGACAGGTTCAAGCGATGACTTGCACAGTGAACATATCTGGCATTTGGATACTGTTGCCTTATCCTACTCTGTACTCCACTTAATTGGCGTGACATATTTGCCGCTCCGTCATAACCTTGGCCAACACACTTGTTCATATCTAGATGTAGTTCCTCACATCGCCAGAATGCTAAAACAACTCGATTTTATAACCCGGTTAGATATTTTTCTGGTGACAATATCAGAGCATATATCCAAGATTTCGTTTTGGATATCTGGGCTTATATAGGTTGCATTTTTTGAACTGGTTACGATGTGGTGTTTTAAATTCGTATCCCCAGACTCAATTCTAAAACGCAGAAGTGCTCTTAATTTTCCATCCTTTTTTGTAGGCCGAGTTAAGGATAGAGCCCCACTATCGTTATCACCTCTTAACGGAAGCTTCTGATCTGCACAAAAGAGAATAGACTGAATAATTGGTCTTATTGCAGCTCTATTTTCGGATATTTCTCTTGCACGCTGGTTATTTAATTGGGAAGCAATATCTTTTTCCTTTCCAAAAGCAACATTAAGGAATGAGGTAGCGGTAAGAACACTTTTTTTGTGATATTGGTGCTGAATATGTTTATTGAAAACGTCCTTAGCTTTTTTCCAGTCACGAAATCCATTCTTTGCCCTTCTAGTCCCCCCCTGGCTACGTGCCTGATCCAGAACCAACCAGAATAAAACTGTCAATTTTGTACTAAACAAAATACGTATGAGGCTTGAAATTCCGTGACTTACTCCATCTTATAGATTGAATTTCTGTTTAAACTCCTTTGGTGTAACCAGGCATTAGATGGATTTTAATTAAAAACTTTAAAAAAGACGTAAACTCAAGAAATTATAAAAAAAATAAAAAAAATACAGGTGTGTAGGTAAGGTAGAGACCTCCTTGCAAGAATAAAAAAGGAGCTTTTAAAAGAAAGAACCAATCAATAAATCAATTACTTTTATGTATAGTAAATAGGATTAAATAGATGCACATTCAGTGAGGCAAAGAAGGAAGAAGTGGAAAAGGAACATTACTGCGAGTTAGAGTAAAAATAATAAACTACATATAAAAAATAATCTGTCGTCAGCGTCGTAGCGTTGTGAGTGTACGTAAATATAATACAATACATTTATGAAGCCCTTCAATTTCACCTCTATTCAGGTACAACATCTCTTGAGTTCTTCAAATCAATACTTAAATTCATGATTATTTTCCGGGAATTCTGCGGAAGCGGCGGTGATGGCGGCAACAGAATTGTTGGCCATGGAGCTATTGAAGTAGAAGTAAAATGCAGGTTTTATTTTCTTTCTTGATAATAAATATAATTGGGAAATAGAGCGACTACGATGAGCACGACTATACGCTTAAAGGTATAAGCACGGTACAGTACAGGTTGTAACCACAATGAAAAGGACCTCCATTTTCAATGGAAATTTTAAGCTCCATCGAATTTCGCAAATTCATATTTTGCAAGCAATTTACAGCCGCGAGTGTCCTTATACATATATCCTTAGTCCGTCTATCGACCGCCGCCGCCATATCCCCCTTCGCGTCCATGTTATATGAGTACAACAAAGTCTCTCGTTCCCTTTTATTTTGGCCTGATTTTGATCTGATTATGCACGTTGTGTGTATTTTGTTTGGGGTTTTTGTGTTGACAGAGTGATTGGCAGGTCAGACATAGACAAATAGACAGACAGACAGACAGACAGAAAGATAGAGAACTTCAATTCAATGGTTTGGTTTGGTTTGGATTGGATTGTTAGTCCTATAGTCAGTCTCGGACGTAAGCTACTGTCGGTAACAGAGACACAGCCAGAGAGGTGATGTACCGTTGTATACCCAACCTCTGTACCTATACCATATTCAAATGTGATAATTGAATTGTTTCAGAATTAAAGGAGGATAAGAATTTGGTCATACTCTTGTGTTCGTATCTACGTAAATGTTATGGGTTTATGGTTTATATCCAATGTCCAATTTGAATGTGAATGTGCAAACGATGGAATTATTCTTGTTTATAAATGGTTTTGTGGAAGGATTTTGTGGAATTTAGTCTCTTGGTTTTATTTGGAGTTTGAGTGATTAAATCCTTTTAAATGGAAATCCATTTTTGTGTAAGCTTATGTTTTATCTTTTTGATGTTTTTTTTTTTCTTATTTCTATCTCGTTTAGATTGAAATCAGTGTCGGTAAAAAAATGAAACCGAAAAACGTTTTGAAATTCCATTGCAGAAAATGGAAAAAATGATTTGGAGGTTTAGATCTTTGGCTTTTAGGTAAATTCACATCTTACAACCAAAGGTGTCTAGTTAAGTGAGAAATAACGAACTTCTTTTATAATAAAAAAAATGTTAGGTAACATAAATTATAATTTAATTATTAAAAAACAAAATAAACAATCTATTTCTACACTCGAAAATGTTAGAACTAAAGCCTAGTGACTTAGAACTCTTAATCATTTATGTGTCAGCTTATTTGCGAAAGCACTTTTCCCGAACAAGAATTACTCTTGGATGATATGTCAATTCCTCGCAAAAGGCAGTATCCGTGAAAAAAAAACTTTAGGTGGCACAGGCACCAAGACCTCTAGCATGAAACTCCTACCTACTAACTATCACACCAAGATTCTTCCGCAAAATCTTCCATAAAGTGGAAGGGCATAGCTCCAATTGTTGCGTGCGATGGCGGATGGACTCATATGGGCATTCTTCGATACTCTTCTCTACAGCAGCAACAGCGTCTTCGGTGCAAACTGTACGGAGTTTTTGCGGATGCGCATTATCCACTAGAGTAAACGTAGTGCGAACCTGATCCACGGTTTCTCGAATTACTGACTTAGCTGATCGATTATATGTCGACCGAATATTAGAATACTTGATAAAAAATGTACGCGATTTGCAAACGTTGTTCATTATTAATTATGAAATAAGAACCATACTGAGCATAATTCAAGTGACAGCTGTCAAAAAAAAAACAAACTTCGAATAAATATTGCCAGATTGAAAATCACATATCTAAAAAACACACGTAAAAAGATAATTCGGGTATTCAATTTTTTTGTTCATTATTCATTATTAACTTCCCATAGGAAGTTAGTGTAATGGGTCCCATTTGTCAAATTGAAAATTTTGACATTTCTCGACGTTTCAAGACCCCTAGAGTCGAAATAAAAAATTTTTTAGAAAGATGTCTGTGCGTGCAAGTGTACTTACGTTCGTACGTCCGTACGTCCATACGTCTGTACGTTCGCGACGTTTTTTTCGTCTTCCATAGCTGAAGAACCAGAAGAGATATTGACTTCAAATACATTTTGTTATACAGATAATAAGGCAGAAAGATGCAGAAAGGGCTCTCAAGAAAATTGCGTGGGTGGTTTTTTTACCATAGCAGTTTAAAAAAAAGGTGAAAATTTTGGTTAAACCTAAATATCTCATGAACCAATGACGCTAGAGAATCGAATTAAATTTTATATTATATATTGTTACGTGATACAAAACAAATATATTTTTGGAAAAAAATCCAACTAACAGTTTTTTTTTATAAATCAAAAAAACTGAAAAAAAAAAATTTGTCACCTCGAAAATAATTTTGTGCAACGAAGAATAATGTTTTTGTCATCTGATAAAATTTTGAGAAAAATCGAATTGACAGTTTTTTTATAAAAAATAAAAACCTAAAAAAAACATTACTCAAATTTGGTAAAAATTGAATTTCGACTCAAATATGTTTTCAAAAACTTGAGATTATGGCTTCAAACTTATTTTATCTTATAAGAAATATTATTTTCAACATTCGGAAAAATTTTGAGAAAAATCTAATTGACAGTTTTTTTACAAAAAAATAAAAACCTAAACAAAAAATTAATAAAACTTGGTAAAAATTGATTTTCGACCAAATATCTTTTAAAAACTTTGCGATATTGGCTTTAAACTACTTTTATCTTTGAAAAAATATTGTTGTCAACATTCAGTAAAATTTTAAGAAAAATCGAATTGACAGTTTTTTTACAAAAAATTAAAAACCTAAAAAAAATTTAACAAAAGTTGGTAAAAATTGATTTTCGACTCAAATATCTTTGCAAAAATTTAAGATAATCGCTTTTAACTAATTTTAACTTATAAGAAATATTGTTTTCAACATTAGGACAAATTTTGAGAAAAATCGAATTGACAGTTTTTTTACAAAAAATAAAAACCTAAAAAAAATGTATAAAAGTTGTCGACTCAAATATCTTTTCAAAACTTTGAGATATTGGCTTTAAACTACTTTTATCTTTCAAAATATATTGTTTTCAACATTCAGTAAAATTTTGAAAAAAATCGAATTGACAGTTTTTTTTTACAAAAAATTAAAACCCTAAAAAAAACAATACTAAAACTTTGTAAAAATTTACTTTCCACTCAAATAGCTTTAGAAAAATTAAAAATATTGGCTTCAAACTTATTTTATTTCACAGAAAATATTATTTTTGATATTCAATGAAATAAAATATACAAAAAATAGTACGCAAATTTAGTAAAAATTGATACATATACACAAACTTTTAAGCAAGACCGACAGACGGGATGGGAAGTTATCAGTGTGGGTCGCATCCCAGCCTCTTTTTATTTTTTAAAATAACTTGAAAAAATTGAAATTAGAAATCGGTAAATCTTTGATATGCTTTTTGGTTCTTCTCTATAAGACCATTTTTGTTTTAAAAAGAAACGTCAAAAAAAGTACGAATTTCAAATTAGCACCATTTTGGAAATTTAAGTACATACATATATAGTTTTCCCGTTTTTGCTCCCTACTGGAAGGTTTTTCTTATTTTTGTTGAAATTGAAAACATGGTTTTTGGACAACCTCTGCTCCATGCAGGATGCCGCTTCATAGAATATAGCGCATTTCACAATCGATTTTCTGCACACCAAGTTCCCAAATCTTGCTATTATCCGTCTTGATGATGTGAATTGGCCCCTTTGTGCTTTTTTGTAGGGAACCACGAATGGACGATTTTATGCCAACAATTCAACTAGAAGCCAAAATCATCCAAGCAATGTGTGAGAAACAGCCGAAACTATCTACGAGATATTGGACAATTGGTGTCAGATAATGGACTACTACGAAACCAACCAACCAAGTAAGCCCATTTCATCGCCAATTTAAGTTTTCCCTTATTAATGTAGTCATAATAATGGAAACAAAATTAAATCTGTAATTGGTCCACCCTGCACACCAAAACATCAGGTAGATTATAAATAAAATACAAAATTTGATAAGATGAACAAAAACATTATTGTGATTAAGACAGCTTTTACACATTTTTAACACATTACAAGTAAACTTGCAATACTTTTTCGGAGTTGATTTTCTTCGCCCAATTTCCTTCTTATTGAAGGAAATTCGGCCTCAGCTGGCACTTGCCCAAAATCATTTTTAAAACATGATGGCAAACCCTTATCTTTATAATAAATTTTGCTTGAAAACCACACTTATAGCCAAATATCAAAAGTACTTCAATAAAATCCTCCCTTATCAGTTTTTCAAAGTGAACAAGTGTTAAAATTCTCTCATGCACCAGGCGAACAGATAAGAAAGAAGACTAATACCATACAAAATTTTACCGCCGAAAATGGGCGGAGGCATTACCTTACCAATGTTTAAATACAATATTGTAATCGTGTGTCGATGTCTATTTGCGAATAAACGAATAAACTTTGTCTCTTCTTTCACCCCCCCCCCCTTCAGTTACTTAGTTCGAAAGTTTTCGAAAAAATTATTCGATTTTCACCAGGCGATCATGATGAAACGTAGGTATGTATTTATTTATTATACTTCCCTTTTTATTTCTTCTTTAAGTCACTTAAATCTAGGCTCCACCCTCTAACTGTGTAAAAACTCACACTCCTTTTATAAGTGTAGTAGTCTACAGCTTATGCATAGTGATGCGAAAAGTTTCTGCATTCGTTTACGTTACTTTTATTATTCTATATTTTAGTTAGTTATAATTTATTGAAAGTAAATATAAATTGGCACACGTTATTTGCATTGTTTTTAATCTTATTATTTTAAATCACAAACAAGCTCGGTTCTTCTTATCATTATTTTTTAACTTTTTACTACAAATACTCGAAAAGTTTTTACAAGATGGAATAAAACAAAAATTATTTCATTAAATTTATATGAAATGTACTTCATTCGACAGATAATATCCTGGCATTTGACTTCCAAAATGCGGTGTCATTTGTGTATCGGAAATAATGCGGCTAGTATTTTCCTCGTATAATGATAATCGTTTCGGGCTTATCGGCGCAGACTAGAGACTTCGAAAAAGTCAGTAGTAATGGCTCTGTAGGGGTCACCATTGACTGTAAGATTTTGGAAACTACCAAACAACAAAAACATACATCAAACAGTCAATTTTTGTGAATGTAACGGTGTCTCAATATACACTTTAGGCAGTTTTATTTATTGAAGTATCAGTTTAACTATGTAAAAGATTATCCCTTAACAAAATTCGGATCAACGGCAATCGTGTTGGGCCCATTTATCGAATATACGCTGTGCTAGGTGATCGTATGGTTTGAAGTCATGAAATGCCAAACCAAAATATGATAACAACCAGTTAAAATTGTCCAGTTTATATTTCTTAGATCTCAGAAGTTTGCGTATTCGCAGAAATAAAAACTAAATTTCCTATAAAAGTTTCTTACTTTTGCTGTTAGAAATCTGTAAACAGAATTTTTATGATTTGATTTTTCAAGAATTCTCTATCGCACAATTCAAAGAAGATGAAAAGAAATTCAAAGCTAATTTGATTGCAAGCTGAGAATGAATAATTAATTTATATTTTATTCTCCTGCTCTGTCAAGCCGTCTTAGAAAATTCTCAGCAATCCTAGAATTATAAACTGGCCAAATAAAGTTGTCAACTTAAGGTTCTATACCTATGCAACAAAACTGAATAAATAAAAAGACCGACATTTTTTTTCTTTTTTTAAAGTTTACTTACAATAAAATTAAAAATCATTCCCATTACTAATCGCCCTAATATCATAGAGTTTATTTGTTGGTTGAACAAAAATGTATAATTGGTCAATGATGCTATTTAAGGATCTATGTCCTTAGAAGAAAACTATTGGTATTTATTTATTGCTGTGTGTTCTCTCTATTTATGTATAAACCTAACAATCCCACTTCTGATACTTTTTTCTTGTATACACTTCAAACAAATGAGTATCGAATGAAATAAATCAGAAACTTAAACTTAAGGGTCTAAAGTCTACACACAGTTATAAAGTCTTACAGAAGAAAAAAACAAAAGAAACATTCTTAATACAATTTTAAAAGTTCAATAAAAGATGTTGCAAAAGTTTAAATAAAAAGTTTCTTTTAGCGTTTGTTGCTTTTTTTTGTGTTGTTGTTGGGTTTTCTTGGGTGTTGTTGTTGGATTGTTGGTAGTTTTATTTTAACTTCTTTTTGCACTGCACATTTATGTTTTGCCATTCAGTTCCTTTTCTTGTTTCGATAGAGTTTTTTCTTCTATATTTCGTTTCTGTTCGGAGCCATATTGAGTGCTAGGGTACATTTTTCAATAACTACTTTTAAGGCACATTGAAGAAGAACAAGGTGAGGATAGTAACAAAATTAAAATCAGCCGAAAAAAATTCAGAGAACATTTAAAAGACCCAAAACTAATTAAAATACCGTTTTTTGTAAGCAGAAAATGTCCAAGCCTAAAATCGTAATATGTCAGACTGTCATATGTTAATCGTACGTCTTTTACTTGTGTCTTTTATTTCAATTGGGTTGATACATGCTGAGTAATGCTTTCTTTATGGATGCTGCTTTGCAACGGGAATGGTTCCTCGAAATATCTAAGAAACTGCATTGCGTCAATATAAGACTATGTCAACTGCGCCACTTTTTCCAGAATCCGAATTTTATTTCAATTCTTTTCTATAATTGGTGAGCAAGGAATTAAATATCTGTACTACTTGCTATTTATCAGCTTCGTGATCTCTTTCACTGTGTTTTGAAAGTAATTTTTCATATTGTTCATGTAAAAAATCTCGAACTCGAGATTTTAATCAAACATGATATTACGATGGTAGAGAAGTCGAAAAAAGTTGGTCCCCGGATTCCGTCCGTCTGTCTTTGTGTCCTCGCCCCAACAACCCAAACCATTCAGTCGATTGACTTCAAATTTTAATTTTGAAAATTAAGGTTTTGAGCCGATTCGCGTTGGACGTTTTTTCATTTCTTTAAGATTACAGATAACAGTAGTCCCCATACAAAATTATTGGTCAAAAATGGAAAATCCGAATCTTCTCAATAATAAACCGATTGATTTTTAAATTTTCACTAACATTTTTATTCTTAATTTGGATTCTTTGAATATAAAAAAAAATGTGTTTATATTGCCCCAGAAGTATACCCCCATAAAACCGTTATTTCGTTTTAAGTTTTCTCAAAAGCCAATAAATATTAATTGTTGTATATTCGACAAATAGCCGAGTCGCAAACATGTTGATACATTCTAAAATAAATGTTCTTTCAACCTCAGCTTCTTTAAATTTCAAAACTAAATGAACAAATATTGTGCAATTGTACCCACAGACGATACAACATTTTATATTGTGCAATAGGTAAATATCAAAAGGGTTTTGATTTTCTTCTAGGTCTAGGGACCGCTTTACATTTATCTTTGAGCAATATTCAAATGATTAATTTAAATTATTGCAACTAGTTTTAAGATTATTAAAAGATATCAAAAACATGACAGCCAACAATTAAAACAAAAATATTCCATTCTTATTAATCAAGAACATCTCTGCTGTCAAAAATCATATTGGTTTTTAGAGTTGTCTTAATTGAATCAAGAAATTGTAAAAATTAAATTGAGAATAAGAAACTCAAAAATTGGGCAAGATTTGTTTCTTATAACCGACTGTTTCTTATATTCTTAGAACGGATATGAGAAACAAGTTTCTTATACGAATATAACGAGGAGCTTTAAAAATGTATGCTTGGCTCATTATTGAAACCAATTAACACCCGGTCTTCAAAGTAAAGTGAATGTATGTATTTATTTTATTTATGAAAAAAAAAATATGAAAACAAAATATATTTTCGCTACATTTTAAGGAAAGTTTAACACAACGGACAGAACACAAACACATCAAACAACAATAACTTAACAAATGTCCAATGAACTAAAATTACCTTCAAATGTCAAATTGAAATGACATTTGCATAAATTGCTTTGAATTTTTCTTAAAAAAAAGAAAGTCCGTGTTTTGCGTTTTTCTTTTAAACACACAATTCCACATTTATATATATGTATATAGAAAAGTACACGGTGCTTTTCTTAAAAAAAAGTGTTTCTTACAAAGCGGCTACTACTCTACAAATAAAAAAAAAAAAACATGCGCATTCGAGGCGGAGTAAGCTTAAACTGGTTCATAGGAGTTTTAAAGCCGAAATAAAGCCGTTCTAATATCTAAATGTCATTTTGACATACAAAACTGGTGAAAAAGGGTTTTACAATTTTACATCTCTTTTTACCTAGCTTATTTTATTAAAACTACAAAAATTAAAATTAAAAATTAATTATTTAGAATTGTATAAATGTTACAAGGCCAGGCTTCTTTGCCTTAGTGGTATTGGTATCCATACTTTCATTTTCTATAATAGATTTCCTTTTCTTATAATAATTGTCGGAGAAGTCCGTATATTGTAATTTGCTGTTTATCAGAGTTGTAAAGACTGAAGTCAATTATTTAGTCAAAATTGAATTAACTAAAAAATTTAACTAATAGTTAATTTGATTTGACTATGACTTTTTACATAAAAGTTGAAATTATTTGTATGACTTTGACTTGAAGTCAGTTTAAAAGTCACTTAAAAGTCAATTTTGAAAGTCAGTAAACCATTTGAATGCAGTCTTTTGAATTTTTAAAGTTAATGAGTCATTTGAATGCACTCTTTCGACTTAAATTGATTGCTTCGACGCACGTAAGGAATTTGATGTTGGTGAACATTATTAAAAATATTGTGTGTATTTTATAGACAAATTTATTAAGAAGCTCAATTCAAATACGAATATCACCATTTGACATTGGGTAGCCTATTTTATGTTGAAATTCGAAAAAAAAGAGGCTGGGATGCGACCCACACTGATAACTTCCCATCCCGTCTGGCGATTTGTCTTGCTTAAAAGTTTGTCTATATGTATCAATTTTTACCAAATTTGCGTACTATTTTTTGTAGATACTAAATATTGAAAACAATATTTTCTGTGAAATAAAATAAGTTTGAAGCCAATATTTGTAATTTTTGAAAAGCTATTTGAGTCGAAAGTAAATTTTTACCAAGTTTTAGTATTGTTTTTTTTTTAGATTTTCATTTTTTTGTAAAAAAACTGTCAATTCGATTTTTCTCAAAATTTTATCGAATGTTGAAAACACTTATTTCTTATAAGATAAAATTAGTTAGAAGCCATTATCTCAAATTTTTGAAAAGACATTTGAGTCGAAAATCAATTTTTACCAACTTTTGTTAAATTTTTTTTAGGTTTTTAATTTTTTGTGCAAAAAATGTCAATTCGATTTTTTTCAAAATTTTACTGAATGTTGACAACAATATTTTTTGAAAGATAAAAGTAGTTTAAAGTCAATATCTCAAAGTTTTGAAAAGATATTTGAGTTGAAAATCAATTTTTACCAACTTTTATTAATTTTTTTTAGGTTTTTATTTTTTGTAAAAAATCTGTCAATTCAAATTTTTCTCAAAATTTTTCAGAATGTTGAAAACAATATTTCTTATAAGATAAAATAAGTTTTAAGCCTTAATCTCAAGTTTTTGAAAAGATATTTGAGTCGAAAATCAGTTTTTACCAACTTTTGTTACATTTTTTTTAGGTTTTTAATTTTTTGTACAAAAACTGTCAATTCGATTTTTTTCAAAATTTTACTGAATGTTGACAACAATATTTTTTGAAAGATAAAAGTAGTTTAAAGCCAATATCTCAAAGTTTTGAAAAGATATTTGAGTTGAAAATCAATTTTTACCAACTTTTATTAATTTTTTTTTTTTAGGTTTTTATTTTTTGTAAAAAATCTGTCAATTCGATTTTTCTCAACATTTTTCAGAATGTTGAAAACAATATTTCTTATAAGATAAAATAAGTTTTAAGCCTTAATCTCAAGTTTTTAAAAAGATATTTGAGTCGAAATACAATTTTTACCAACTTTGAGTAATGTTTTTTTAGGTTTTTATTTTTTATAGAAAAAACTGCCAATTAGATTTTTCTCAAAATTTTATCAAATGTCAAAAACATTATTCTTTGTTGCACAAAATTGTTTGGGAGATGAAATCATATTTTTAGTCGTAAAATTTTCGAGGTGACAATTTTTTTTTTCAGTTTTTTTTATTTATAAAAAAAACCGTTAATTGCATTATTTTCCAAAAATGTATTTATCACGTTACAATATATAATATAAAATTTAATTTAAGTCTCTAGCGTCATTGGTTCATGAGATATTTAGGTTTAATCAAAATGTTCACCTTTTTTTTAAACTGCTATGGTAAAAAAAACCACGCAATTTTCTTGAGAGCCCTTTCTGCATTTTTCTGCCGTATTATCTGTATAACAAAATTTATTTGAAGTCGATATCTCTTCTGGTACTTGAGCTATGGACGACGAAAAAAACGTACACACGCACGCACACACATCTTTCTAAAAAAATTTTATTTCGACTCTAGGGACTTTGAAACGTTGAGAAATGTCAAAATTTTCAATTCGACAAATCGGACCCATTACAATAACTTCCTATGGGAAATAGAAATAGAAATAGACTTTTAAATGACTTTAAAGACTTAACAGAGTCGAATTCACTTTTTGACTTCAAGTCATGACTTTTAAAAATAACTTAACATCTATGTTAAAAGTCAAAGCTATTTTTGAAATTAAAAACTTTGAAAAAAATTTTAAATCTTGACACTAAAAGACGTTAGTTTTCAAAACTCTGCTAATTATATTTACTGAATTCCCTTTTATCCCACTTTTAAGAACTTTTTTGTTTGTACATTTCTCATACTGTTAATAATGACAACAAAATACGGTTAACATTCCAATCAATTTAAATGAATAATTTTGCAAATCAGTTTGGTTTGTTTACATTTATAACAATGATCGACAATACTTTTTCAAATGATTTAGATCAGGCTTTTAAAATATGCCCCTTTTAAAATAATAAAAAAAAAAACAATAAAAAACGGTGTTCTTAAAGCTAAGTTAAAATGCAAAATATCTCTTAACAATAAATTGTATGATGATTTTGTAAACTAAAAATTTTTTCCTTCTTGATACAATTCAAATAGTCTTAGTAATCTTACTTAGTTTCTGGAAATTCTCATTAGTTAAAAATCTTTGTTTGACTAAATGAAGTTTCGAGAAAACATTTAATTTAATACTTTTATAGTTTTGACAAATACGTTTTGGAGTTAATTTTTAGTGCTGATTTCGATTGCAAACTTTAATTTTAACTGTTTGTACAAGTTTTGAAAACACCAGTTTTCAACATTCTTTTTTAAGATAATTCAAAAAATTGATATAATAGAATTTTAGATTTGAAAAATCATCACGGATTTTATTTAGATAGCCTCAAAACATCCTTATTTACGTGTTTTTTTTTAGAATTTTAAAAAGTAATATCTCAAAAACCTGACGTATTACACTAATTTTAAAGTTGGAAAAGTGCAATTTTATTGCCAATAAGAAAACCTTGTCGACCAGTGGAATAACGAGAGTTTTAAATTGGTAGTTTTTTTAATGCAATTTTTGACATAAGCAATTCGTAACTAAACGTGTTGGGATATATTTTATAAATAAGGATTCGTTTGACGTAGCGTAAAGACGGTGGAAGTGTATCGACTCTTCTTAAATATTTTTAAGTTAAAACGAGTATTAGTGAAATTTTATAAATAAGGCTTATAATGTTTTCAAGTGCATAGTTTAAACTTTATTTTAAGTTAACTGTCATCTGTCAAAAATATAAGTTGAAGTTAGGATTCAAATTCAGAACAGAAAATGATGCAGAAAAAATGCAATTCATGAAATCGTAGCTAACCTTTATTTTATTTTTTATCAACTTCACATAGAAAATTTGCCAAAGACAAAAAAAAGACCATCTCAAGCAAAGGGTAAGTACTTTCTAGTTTCTATAGTTTCTACCTCCATCTATGCCTGTACAGTAGAACCATACACCTATAGTTTCAATACCGTGAAAAAGACGATTTCTTCTTCTATTTTCCATGACTTTTTCTTCTTTTAACTTCACAGATATCGTATCGAATTGACGACGACAACGACAACGACGAAGAGGAACAACGTAAGAAAAAGTTTTCAAGGATGCAAGGTTAGAAAAAGAAGATGTCCTTTTTATCGTTTTGAATATAGAAACTTCTTTCCCAACTTATATGAACCCGGTGTGCATCTTGTCTTGAAGACTTTCTACTCGTACTTTTACCTTTTTAGATCTCTCTCTACGCACTCACTCCTTGCCCTGCCACACATGAATATTTGTATTTAATTTTAAGTTTTGTATAAGAAAATGGAAACTTTTTGATTCTTGGTTTAACTTTGATTTTTTAAATGTCCCACGTTCAACTGTCAGAAATGTAAGATAAAGAAACGAATTGGGAGCTAGGGAGGGTACACATTGTACACATTTGACTTTCTAATATCCCAAAAAGTTTTCATAGAAAAAAAGGAGTTTTTGAAAGAAAGTCGACAGGTATATGAGGTGCATGATGGTTTTTCAGTTAAGCGCGAAAGGGAGGATGAAGCGAGATGTCTTGAAAAAAAGCCATTTCAGGTATTTCCGAAAATTGAGATCATGTGTTTTCCAGGATGCAATCTACCTCCTGCACTTATATTTATTCTCGTATATAGGTATCTATGGGAAGAATAAACTCCTCACCATTCCTGTGAAAAACGTGTTGTCACACCTCTCACTCACTCATTCACTCACTTACTATCACTTCACTATATTCCCATATCCACAGTATAAAAAAAAAAGAAATTGTGCATCACACATTTTGCTGCAAGCGCACGAATTTCATTTAAAAGTGCAATAAATCAGGTTTAATGCCTTTTGAAGCTATTGGTACGAGTAGTGTGTTTACAAGCCCGCCCCAAACTCAGCCAAAATGGTGGCATTAACACGCGGGATGATCATTAAATGGGGGTGTAATAGGTTGCACGTGCTTAAGCACAGTATAGTTGAGTTCCAATGTCAGTTAAATGTTTGTAAGGGCTAGAGAGGGTGGGTTGAAGGGCTTTGCTGATGATGACTCCTGTATAAAAGTTGTAGGTATGTGAACTTTTAACACACAACTGAAATTAAAAAAACCAAGTGAAGTGTGTGCAAGTTCAGGATAAGGGCGTTAGAATATAATTTGGAATGTAAGCCATGACATGATTATGCCGTGTTAAGTAGATAATTACTTTTGGGCTGATATGATATGGGAAATACATACATACCTATGTACATACATGCATAATGCGGAAATTGGGAGCGATTTTATGACATGCACTTCCTAGATTTTTGGAAATATTTGGAATTTGTATTCTTTGAAAAAGCTATATAGGTATTTAGTTAAGATATAAATTGGAGAAATTCTGAATAAGAGGAAAACGTATAAAAAGGCTGTTTTGAAGTTGATAAGACATATTAATTGAGATAAAAAGGAAGTGAATTTCTGGTGGAACAAACTACTTAAGTGAAGATGCAGAGTGGCAGCAATAGCAAGCTTTCGAATATGTTAATTGATGAGACACAAATTCATCAACAACGCTTCACTGTTTTGTGGGGATTGTCAGACCACTTTAAATTGTTCTTTATCGTGATTACCCAGTTTTTAACATTTTATTTACAAGATAAAAATGTGACCACCATGTCGTTTCAAAAAAAAAAAATGCTAACAGCCAAAATAATAATTAAATTACTATAAAATTCATTTTCTAATCATATAGTCGACTGTTTTAAAGATCAGAATTTTCCATCCAGATCTTGCAATTTAACGCCACTATACGTTTTTCTTTTAGTTTTTTTTAGGTTAAATACTATCCAAGAAACTCACAGCCATGGCCTTGAAACACGGAATTGGGACTCGCAGTCATAAAATTCAGCTGCATTCATGCAGAACGGTCACAGAAATTTTCAATAAAAAAGATTTTGTGGCGTGGCGGTTATTTCCTTCTATGAACCGATAAAAATTAAGCTTTCTAATTAAAACTATTTAATTTTTACTAAGATTACAATTCGCACAATTAGTTTTTTTTTGTAAATATGAAATGTGCTAAACAACTCCTAATTGGCGCTTTTCAAAGTCGAACAATTGTCTTATATACTAGGCGAACAGAGTGGAAAAGAAGGTTTCTGATCTTCATTCTTTCTTCTTGTTTTCATTGTACACATACACTTGACACGATCGTGTTAAATGATGTGGTATTGACAAAGAAAAAAACAATTTTAGGGAAGTCCTAAAAAAGTTTACCGTTGCAGAAGGGCGGAGCTTTTCAGTCACGAGAAAGATGATAGAAGAAATATACTGGAAAACAGAAAAGTCTGGGGGACAATAGACATAATAGACAACAACAAAAGTAACAAGAACACAACATTAAGTGTTTTTATCGGTTGAAGCCTTTATCTTTACCCTTACCCTTCCCCATCAACGTAAATCATTCATTGAAGTACCATCTAATTTCTAGACTTTCACCAGGCGATCATAATTAAAAGTAGGTACGAGGTACGCACTGTCAAAATCTTTCTGTACGCTTACCTCCCCAACCCAATCAGTATTTTCAGCCTGCTGAAGCGAATTTCATCAAGGTTTCTGAATTTTCAGCAGCAGCAGGCGATCATAAAAGAAAGTAGGCATATCATTTTGCTCTTACTTGGGTTTACCTTACTTACTTACTTACTTAAGGTGGCGCTACAGTCCTGTGTGAACTAGGGCCTCACCCAACAAACTTCTCCATCTAGCTCGGTCCCTAGCTAGATGTCTCCAGTTTCGCGCTCCGAGTTGGGTGAGGTCACCTTCCACTTGTGCGCGCCACCTGATTCGCGGTCTTCCTCTACTGCGCTGTCCTGTGGGTGTGGATTCGAAGACTTTCCGGGCCGGAGCATTGGTTTCCATGCGCTCTACGTGACCTAGCCATCTTAGTCGTTGGACTTTTACCCTTCTTGCTAAGTCTACGTCGCTGTACAGCCCGTACAGCTCGTCGTTCCATCTTCTCCTCCACTCCCCTTCGATGCATACGGGACCGTAGATCACACGAAGAATCTTTCTCTCGAAACGACCCAAGGTGCTTTCATCCGCTTTTGTCAAAGTCCATGCTTCTGCACCGTATAGCAGGACGGGGATGATAAGGGTCTTATATAGCGACACTTTGGTCCTTCGAGAGAGAATTTTTCCACTCAATTGCTTTCTTAACCCAAAGAAACAGCGGTTAGCAAGAGTTATTCTTCGTTTGATCTCAGCGCTGGTGTTGTTTTCTGCGTTTACAGCGGAGCCTAGGTAGACGAAGTCCTTGACTACCTCAAAGTTACGTCTGTCGATGGTGACGTTTTGACCAAGACGTCGGTGTTGTAGGTCCTTTCTTGATGACAGCATGTACTTTGTTTTGCCCTCATTAACCGTTAAACCCATTTTTGCCGCCTCTGCCTCAATACTCACAAAAGCCCCATTGACATCACGCTGAGTTCTTCCGATTATGTCAATGTCATCAGCATATGCTAGTAATTGGACAGACTTTTGAAAGATAGTGCCTCTGGTGTTGACGTGTGAGCTTTGCACTATTCTTTCAAGTACGATGTTAAAAAAATCACATGACAGCGCATCACCTTGTCTAAAACCTTTTTTGACATCGAAAGGTTCAGTTAAGTTGTTTCCAACCTTTATGGAGCAGCGTGAATTCTCCATGGTCATCCTGCACAAACGGACGAGTTTGGCAGGGATGCCAAAACTAGACATGGCTCTATACAGTTCGTCCCTGTAGATACTGTCATATGCGGCCTTGAAATCGATGAAAAGATGGTGGGTGTCGATTTGGTGTTCTTGGGTTTTTTCCAGGATCTGCCGTAATGTGAATATTTGATCGACTGTGGACTTTCCTGGTCTAAAACCACACTGATAAGGACCTATCAGGTTGTTGACGATGGGCTTTAGACGTTCACATATTACGGCAGAGAAGATTTTATAAGCGATGTTAAGTAGACTGATTCCTCTATAATTGGTGCAGTTTAGAGGGTCTCCTTTTTTCAGGATCGGGCAAACAATACTGAGGTTCCATTCATCGGGCATGCTTTCTTCCGACCATATCTTACAGATAAGTTGGTGCATGCTCCTAACCAACTTATCTCCAGCTGCTTTAAAGAGCTCGGCATTCAAGCCATCCGCTCCAGCGGCTTTGTTAGACTTCAGCTTAGATATAGCAATCTTTACTTCGTCTAAGTCGGGAGGACGGGATTGTTGGCTTTCGTCGTCTATGTTGAATGGATCATCCTGCCTGACAGCGGAATTCGGTTCGTCGTCGCCGTTATACAGTCTGCAGCAGTGGTCCTTCCATATCCTCAGCATTGACTGCGGTTCCGCTATGATGTTTCCACTTTCGTCTTTGCAGCCTTCGGTTCTAGGTTTATGTACTTGTGAATTTCGTTTCACCTGTTCATAAAACTTTCGAACTTCGTTTCTACTTTTAAACCTCTCAACATCTTCGACCGCACGCTTCTCATGCTCTCTCTTTTTCCTTCTGAGAAGTCGGTGTTCCTCTCGCCTCTTCTGCTCATAGAGCTCATGAGCAGCTCTCGTCCTTTTATGCAGCGCCGCCTTGCGTGCCTGTTTTTTGGCTGCATTTGCCTGCCGACATTCCTCATCAAACCAGGGGTTCCTTGTTGGTGGTCGCTTGAAACCCAGCACGTCAGAGGCGGCTTCTCTGAGTGCGTCTTGGCAATGTTGCCACTGGTTTTCAATACATTGTGTTGGCGGCACAGAACTTCGAGAGAGGTTACTTGTAACTCGGTCGGAGAAGGATTTGGCGATCTCTTGCGATTGTAGCCGTTCGACGTTGTACCTTCTCCCAACATCTCCCTGTTTTGCCTTGGGCCTGGAAACCCGAAGTGCTACCTTGGCTACAACAAGGTAGTGGTCGATGTTAGCTCCTCGGAAAGTTCGGACATCCATGATGCTGGAAGCGTGTCTGGCGTCGATCGCAATATGGTCAATCTGGTTGACGGTAGATTGATCTGGAGATCTCCAAGTTCCTTTGTGGATGTTGAGGTGTGGAAAACGCGTACTGGCTACCATGACGTTTCGCCCCGCAGCAAAATCTATGAGCCTGAATCCGTTGTCGGAAGTGTTGTCGTGCAGGCTGTTTTTCCCGATTATTCCACCAAAGATGTCTTCCCTTCCTAGCTTGGCATTAAAATCGCCCAGGACAATTTTAATATCGTAGCTAGGACACTGCTCGTATGTTTTGTCTAAGAGCTCGAAGAACATATCTTTGGTGTTGTCATCCTTCTCATCTGTGGGGGCGTGCGCGTATATCAGGCTAATGTTGCCGAATTTAGCCTTGATGCGGATGGTCATGAGGTGCTCGTTGATGCACCTATAGCTTAAGACTTGTTGCCTAAGTCTGGCTCCAATAACGAAGCCGCATCCAAAAAAGCGCTGTTGGTTTTCTCGGTAGCAGTCACCATAGTAGATATCGCAGTTTTTCATCCTCTTTTTGCCCGGCCCATCCCATCGTATTTCCTGGAGTGCGGTGATGTCTGCTTTATAGCAGTCTAGGGCCTCCGCTAATTCTTCGGCTGCACGTGGTCTGTTAAGGGACCTAACATTCCACGTGCATATCCGAAGTTCGTTGTCCTTAATTCGTTTGCGTTGGTTGTCAGCAGTAAATCCGTCCGTATCCGAGGCTTGTTGGTGCTTCGCAACTATAAGATTTTTACGTGGTCAGGAAGTCACCCTGACGGCACAACCCCCAACCTGGAGGGCCAGATCCTTAGTATAACTCCAAGGACGGGGAGCCGGATAAACCGCTCCTTATAGGCCTGGGCTCCGAATAAGTCGTAGAAGCCCTATAAGGTGTTCACTAAGTAGTTCAACCTTACTGGAACTGTAGACGCCACCGTTGATTCCATCTCGGGAATTCCTCCGCTGCCGTCTGGATAAGGAGAGGTGCCTTAGTGGACGCACCTCTCCCCCCCTCTCTCGTTTGCTGCCCCCAACAACTTTCCACTGGTGTTGGAACCCAATCTCCAGTTGAGGTACTAGGCACCCGATGTTCACCACGGGGAGGTGAGAGTGGGAGTTGGTAGACAGAGGTTGGTTTTGAGAAAAACCTGTGGACGCTTGTGTCCTCTTGAATGCACATGTCTACCATTTGAACATCGGTTTACCTTACTACATTCCTTTTATTTTTGTCTTCTTTTTTGTTACTTAATGCTAGTTCCGCCCTCTAACTGTTAAAAAGAAGATATAATATATATAAAGATATAAACACTATATGTGTTTTTAATGAGATATATGTATAAGTGTGCTAAGTTGTATTCCTTCTTATACTCAGTGATGGGTTGAGTTGTTACAAGTACATTCGTTATCGTTATTTTTATTTCGAAGTAATCGTTGTTTTTATGTTTCTGCAGATTATTCAATTTTAAGAAAAAAAATTGGCACAAAGCATTTATACGTCATATAGAGCCTTAAAAAAAGTTTTTAGCCTATTTTTATCAAAAATGTTAATGAAAATAAATGTTCCAAATTTAATTGTCTATAACATTGATCATGATTTTTTTCTAAAATTGACATTTTTCAACTTATTGAAGAAAATATTAACATTTAATTTGTATCTTTTTAGGGAGCAATTTCACACTTGAACGCTGAATATTTGGTGATTTCCGTCGAGTTTAGTCTATCAAGTTTGTCAGCAAAATTGAAAAATCTTATCTAGAGAATTGGAATTTTTATTCTTTTAAAAAAGGTGTAGGTATGGAGTTCGATTTAAAGTGAAGATACTGAAGATACGTATGTTATGTTATGTCACATTATTTAGTGCTTATTTAAAAATAATACTCTTGTAATAAAAACTAAACGAATACTATTTGTTGTCTAATTTTTAGTGTTTTTAAAGAGTTTTGTTAATTTGTTGACTTGCGACATATAGGAACAAGGCAAGTATAGGCAAGTTTTGCAATCGTAAAAAATTTGAACTCGAGATTTCAATCAAACACGACATTACGATAGTAGAGAAGTCGATAAAAGTGGGTCCCCCGATTCCGGCCGTCTGTCTGACTGTTCTGGCCACTACAGCCCAGAGGTCGATTGATATAAAAATTATGTATGCATACAATATATATATATAAAAACTTAATTAAAAACAAAAAAACGCTCAAACGATTTTCAAATGTTGAAAAATTAAAGTTTTTTGAGAAATCAAATGGCATTTAAATTTTTCAAAACAGATTTTTTGCAGGTACATCTTTAAATTTTAAAATACATGAAATACTTTTAACAGACTCTTTGGATACATGAGCAAGTTCGTGCGACACAATCGTGCATTTTATTTTTCTGACCAAAATATAGAACACACAAGCAACAACAAACTAGTGACACTTTTTAAAGAGCTTTAAGCGATTGAAATGTTAAGCACAACGAAAAACTAGAAAAATAGTTGATAAACTTTCGAACACTTGCATTTATCCCTGATCTTAGCTGCTAATAGTACTGAATCTAATGCAATTCTGCGAACTTTTCGAAAGCATTAAAGAAGAATTAATGTTGAATTTTATTTTGTTTTCAGTAGGCTCGTGGATTCTTTAAAAAATGGCTGACATCATGATTATAGGTTTATATTTTGCGAATAATAAAACGGTTGAAAAATCTTCGTCAAAGAAAACATCGATTTTGGGCATTTCCTTCGATGCCTTACATTTTTTAAAGTTCTTTTTTTTTTGTAAAAATAGCCAAAAAACAAATTTATGCGAAACGGTCACAGAAATGTTCAATAGAAGAGTACGTACTTGTCAGTAAAGTCTCGACGGAAATTAACTCTATGAACCAATGAAATTAGCTTCCTAGGTAAAAATATTTGTTAACTACCAAAATTACAATCTGAAAGAATTAATTTGTTTTTAAATATGAAATGTGCTTTTGTTGTGCTCCTAAATCAGACCTTTCCAAAGTCGACGATTCATCAACTATAAAATTATATGATGCACCAGGCAAACAGACTGAAAAAGAAGGCTTCTGATCTTCATGAATTCTTTTTGTTCCTATTACACACATACGCTTAACACATGGTGTGGTATTGATAAAAAAAAAAACGTTCAAGTTAAGTCATAACAAGAAATTTACCGTTGCAGAAGGGCGGATCTTATCAGTGCTGTAAAAGAGGTCTGGGGGTAGAAAAAATATACAAAAAAAAAACACGCCATATGTGTCCATGGCGGCTGAACCCTCTGTCTTTCCCCTTATCCCCTTAACAATTAATCATTCAAACAATTCTTGAAGCGCCAGCGAATTACTCAAATTTCACCAGGTGATCGTGATGAAAAGTAGGTTCCCACTGTCGTAATCTTTTTTTCCCTTACCCCCTACCCAATGAGTATTTCCAGGCTGCTGATGCTGTAGCGAAATTCATCATCATTATTTGAAAAAAAGCTTTTTTGTCTTTAGCCACCAATATCCTGGAATACGTGCAAGTATTAAAATTATGGAAACAAACCCACAACAATGGCGAGACAGTGAATTTCGACGTGCATAAATAGAATTCAGATACATTTATGCGGGACACGGTCACAGAAATGTTCAATAGAAGAGCACTTATTTGTCAGCAGAGTCGTAACGAAAATTTACTTTATAAACCAATACAAAGATTCTAATAAAAATATTCCTTTTCTACCAAAATTACAATTAGAGTGAATTAATTTATCTTAGAGTTCTTCGTGGTAAGCGATTTTAGTCGAAGAGTATCAACCATAAAATTCTCTCATGCACCAGGCGAACAGAGTGGAAAAGAAGGCTTTTGATTCTTACTTCGTTTTGTTTCCATTACACACATATATATAACATTTGGTGTGATATTGATATAAACAAACGTTCTATATAAGTCCAAGAAATGTACCGTTGCAGAAGGGCGGAGCTTATCAGTGCTGCGAAAGAGGTCTCGACTCTCGGGTAGAAAAAATAGAAAAAAAAGAAAAAAACACGCCAATTTGTGACCATGTCCGTTGACCTCTCTGTCTTTCCCCTTATCATTCAAACACTTATCACAAACAATTTCTTAAAGTGCAAACGAACTTCTCAACTTTCACCAGGCGATCATGATGAAAAGAAGGTTTCTTTTTTTTATTATTTAGCAAAATTATAGCAAACTTAACTTGTGTGAATAAGCAACACTGTCGTAATCTTTCTTTCCCCTTAACCTCTACCCAATGAGTATTTTCAGCCTTTTTCAATGAATGGTTATAGGTACGAGTATTAAGTTCGATATAAAATGAAGATACTGAATAAGGAGGCAAATGTATATAGAGAGGATGTATTGACGATGAAAGACATAGGCTCCATTCCGAAAGAAATGAAGAAAAACACTCCAATAATTATTATTTAAAAAGTAGGTACATTCTTGCTGGGCTACATAGCTTAACGTTTTACAATTTCAACACACATTTATATAAAACTAAACACGTTGTATCGGGTGATTTTTTTGAGGTTAGGATTTTCATGCATTAGTATTTGACAGATCACGCGGGATTTCAGACATGGTGTCAAAGAGAAAGATGCTCAGTATGCTTTGACATGTCATCATGAATAGACTTACTAACGAGCAACGCTTGCAAATCATTGAATTTTTTACCAAAATCAGTGTTCGGTTCGAAATGTGTTTCGCGATTTACGCAAATTTTATGCGTTTTTTTTTTTTTTAAAGTTCTCAAGCTCTTAAAAAATCACCCATTATGTATTTATTGTCCTCCATTGAAAAGAGGACATTGTTTAATATAATGGGTGATTTTTTAAGAGCTTGAGAACTTTTTTAAAAAAAAAAACGCATAAAATTTGCGTAAAGCGGAAGTGGATACCTTTTCAATAAAATAATTTCAGAGAGTTACGATAAAGAACGTATAAGCTTTTTGCATCACTAGCAAGCAACAATTAACATGTATACTTATGTACATAATTCGTTCTGATTCTAATTTAGATTTTATTAACGAAGAAGAAATGGAATGTAGTTAAACTCAAGTAGGAGCAAAACTATTAGCCTACATACTTTCTATTATGATCGCATGTTGATCACCGAAAAACTTTGATGCAGTGCGCTACAACGCGCTACTCATGGGGTATTTCTGTCACTTCAGGAATTATTTGAATTATTTACGTGGTACGAACAATATTTGTTTTGTGTATATTTGGTCTTCCCCCAGAGTCCAGTGTTGCCGAAAGTACTCCCATAGGAGTATTGTACTACTTACAACACCTCCCTGCTCCCGTAATCATCCTTTCAAAATTGTACTCCTATTTTTTTTAAAGGCCTAAAATATCTCAATTTGTCGGCAATGTCTAAAGTCAAACTAAATAAATTTAATTCATTTAATAAAATGCAATCTCAGTCCGTCCAAATTCATAAATTCTTGTCATACGTAAAAACTTTTTACAAAACTATTATATAAAACTTTGTCAAATCGGAGTTTTTACGTGACGACTTTCTCTCTAATCAGTATTTTTTCGATATTCATTTAAAAAATATTGACTCGATATACGTTGTGGCTAAGGCTGAACTTTTTATTAAAACTAACAAAATTTAAATGTGCGCAAATTTCACAGCAAATGACGGAATTTTAAAATCTATACAAGGCATTGACCCTTTAATTTTGGGGCGCAGGGACATAAGGCACAGGGACATAACGCCCAAATTTTTTATTTGGGGCTTATGTCCCACCCGAGTGGGACATAAAGCCGAAATTTAATTTGGGTCCTAAGTCCCACTCGGGTGGGACATAAGCCCCAAATAAAAATGTTGGGTCTAATGTCCCACTTAACAAGAATCACCAAATGACAAAACTTGGAGCACTTCAATACCACAAGACTTTGTTACCTTTTGTTTTTATTAACTCATATAATTTAGCAGTGCTTAACATTTTAAGTTGTTGATATAGGCGCCTGCCTGGCGACTTTACATACCCTAAGTGGAGCAACGGAGTTGCGTGAGCGGGTGTGACCCCGAAAAAGGGAGTTAAAATCCTGAGAACCCGCGAAGCGGGCCACCCTCAGGTGCTTTTATTGAAAGAAGTTGTTGATATAGGCGCCTGCCTGGCGACTTTACATACCCTAAGCGGAGCAACGGAGTTGCGTGAGCGGGTGTGACCCCGAAAAAGGGAGTTAAAATCCTGAGAACCCGCGAAGCGGGCCACCCTCAGGTGCTTTTATTGAAAGAAGTTGTTGATATAGGCGCCTGCCTGGCGACTTTACAAACCATAAGCGGAGCAACGGAGTTGCGTGAGCGGGTGTGACCCCGAAAAAGGGAGTTAAAATCCTGAGATCCCGCAAATAATGTTGAAAATAAACTTTTTTGTTTTTCCTAATTTTTGTATTATCACCGTATCAAAAAATTATTGTTCATTGTATTGAAATACAAAAACTTTATATTCATTTTTGGCTCTGCAAAAATTTGGGGACAATGTCCCATTTTCAACAAACAAATTTGGGACTTAGGTCTTACTTGGGTGGGACTTAGGGCCCAAATTAAATGTCGGCTTTATGTCCCACTTGGGTGGGACATACATAAGTCCCAAAAAAAAAAATTTGGGCGTTATGTCCCTGGGCCTTATGTCCCTGCGCCTAATTTTGACAGAAAATACAACAACAATAATTTCACCAATTCCTAATTTAATTAATGAAAATGAAATTAAAAACATTGACATGGAGTGGTGAATACTACTTAACCAAACTTTCAAATTCCCTAGAAAAAGAATACCTATATTTTTTTTCAAAATACTCCCTTTTTTTGGCTTCAGTACTACGTTTTAATATTTTTTTCGGCAACACTGCCCCAGACCCACAAGAACTCTTCTGTTTTCAATGGTGTATTTCTTCTTCTTGCTCTGATTTTCTTTAGGAAATTTCAACTTGAGCAAGCTTAAAAGTGATAAGCTCCGCCTTTCTACAACGGTAAATTTATTGCAAGGACTCCTATTGAATGTTTTTTATTTCAATACCACACACTTAGTATGTGTGAAATTGAAGCAAAACGAATTAATGAAGATCAGAAGCCTTCTTTTCTAGTCTGTTTGCCTGGTACATGAGATCATTTTATAGCTAATACCTCTTCGAATTTAAAAAGCTCAGATTTAGGGGTATTAAAAAAGCACATTTCATATTTAAAGAAAAAAACCAATTTAATCAAAATTTTTGGTAGAAAATAAATATTTTTAATTAAAACTTTAACTTTTTATTGGTTCATAGAATAAAATTTCCACCACAACTTTGCTGACAAGTATGTATTCTTCTATTGAACATTTCTGTGACCGTTTCGCATTAATCCCGATATCATGTTTCAAAGCTATGATATTCATGGCTTTTAAAATAAAAGTTTTAATTTTAAAAACTTCTAAGAAAAAAGTCCAATGGCGTTAAATTGCAATATCGGTATGGACAGTTTTGATATTTAAAACAGTCGTTGGCATGATTAGGAAATAAGATATTGAAAAATTCAATTGCTTTTTTTGTTTCGTCGTAATTTTCTAGAATACTGGTGGACAAACACGAAAAAGTATTTTTGTGCACACACAATATTAACCGCAAATAAAAAAATTCCCAAAGCTAAACACTAAGAACTGTGAAAATTGTATTCGTTTATTTTTTTTTTACAAGTGTATTATTTGTAATTAATTTAAATTGAAAAATGAGACTTAACATCAGTTGTCACATTTCTTTCACTTGCCTTTTATCACAATTAAATGAAATTCTTAGTATAATAAGAAACATTTATTATGATAGAAAGATATATACATATAAAAATAACGAATTCTTTAAAAAAGATGATTTTGTTCGTAATTGCCCGAAATTTTATTTTATTTTAACGTTCATTTTCATAAAACCGTTCAACAACACTTATAAGCTAATAAAATGTGTACCTGTCCACGGTTTAATTTAGCTAAGACTGAACAACGATATGACATGGTTGTTCTACCCTTCAATAAATAAAAAGTTGTTGAGGAATATGAAAAGTGCTCGAATAATATTCCTTACTTTTAAATCAGCGCTTTCAAAAATCGACCATTTTGTACGTACGCACTACACTGTCGAAATATTTCTCTCTTACCCTCTACCCCATAAGAAAATTCTTACCTTTTTATCTTTGGCCACCAATATCCTGGTAAACTATGGCGGAACAAAAAAGCAGGACAAAAAGAAATACCTAAAAGTATTACTGATAAAGTGTTTGGTTATCAGATACTTTACAAATTTAACAATACGCTTTCACGAAATGTAAACACTTAAACGAAGCATGATGCCCGAACCAAATTTATAAGTATGTTCGTTAAGGTCGAAATGTAGGGGACAGTTATAGCAAACCTTCGAGTAATTGTTGACACACACATTAATTTAAAAGGCTTGATTGTTTGGTTCGGATTTTGAAATGGAAGCATTTCAGACCATTCTTCTACAAAAATCTCAGTGTTCAAAGCTTTAATTACAAGATGTAATGTGGATGTGACCAGCACGTCGGTCGTTTCAAAAAGACATGCTAGTAGCCAAAGTAATAATTGAATTACTCTATAACGCATTTCCTAATCATGTAAACGACCGTTTTAACTATCAGAATTGTCCATCCAGATCTTATTATTTAACGCCATTGGACTTTTTCTATTTTGGTTTTGGAAGTTCAAGACTATGAAATCGACTAACATAGCCTTGAAATATGAAATTAGGAAGTGTATTAAAAAAAACACATTTATGCGGTCACAGAAATTTTCAACAGAAGAGTGCGTACTTGCAAAGTAGTGGCGGAAATTTACTGTATTAACCAATCAAAATTCAGCTTCTAATTAAAAATATTTGTTTTCGACCAAAATTACAATTTTAGTGAAAATTTGCGCTTTTCAAATTCGAAAAATTCTCTTATACACCAGGCGAACAGAATGAAAAACAAGGTTTCTGATCTTAATTAATTCTTTTTGTTTCCATTGTTCACATGCACCCGACACGATCGTATTGGATGTAGTGGTATTGACAAAAAACTGCCTAGGGAAGTCCTAACAAGAAATTTACCGTTGCCGATGGGCGGAGCTTTTCAGTCACGAGAAAGAAGATAGAAGAAATACTATACCCTAAAACTGAAGTTGGGGGACTGAGGGTAGACAAAATAGACAAAAAAAGGAACAAGAACACAACAGAATGTGTTCTTGTCGGTTGAACCCTTTATCTCCCCTTATCGACCCCACCGCCCACAACCAACTTAGCATTTAAACAGTACCATAAACTTTCTAGACTTTCACCAGGCGATCATGAAAAGTAGGTACTACGCACGCACTGTCAGCCTCCTGGAGCAAATTTCATCAGTTTCTGAATTTTCAACAGGCGATCATAAAAGAAAGTAGGCATATCATTTTGCTCTTACTTAGGTTTACCTACATTCCTCTTATATTTGTCTTCTTTTTTGTTACTTAAAGCTAGTTCCGCCCTCTAACTGTTATAAAGAAGATAGAATCGAAATAGGACACAAAAAACACTCTATATGTGTTTTTGATAAGACATATAAGTATTCTAAGGTGTATTCCTTTCTATACTCAGGGATGGGAAGAGTTGTTACATTCGTTATTTTTATTTTGAAGTAATCGTAGTACCCGTGGCATGATGGTTAGTGCGTTGGACTGTCATGCGAGAGGTCTTGGGTTCAATCCCTGCCTGTGCCACCTTAATTAAAAAAAAAAAAGAGTTTTCACGGGTACTGCCTCTTGCGAGGAATTGACAAATTCTCCAAGAGTAATTCTTGTCATGAAAAAGTGCTTTCTAAAATTAGCCGTTCGGATTCGGCATATAAATTGTAGGTCCCCTCCATCCCTGACAACATTACTCGCACACAGGAATGGTTGAGAGTTGTAAGTCACTAGGCCCTGGTTCTCTACGGACTGTTGCGCCACCTAATTTATTTATTTATTTATTTTAATCGTTGTTTTTATGTTTCTGCAAATTATTAAATTTATAGAACAAAAATTGATACAAAGTATTTATCAGTCATATAGAACCTTAAAAGAAGTGTTTGGCCTGTGTTTATCAAAAATGTTAATGAAAATAAATGTTCCAAGTTTACTTGTCTATTTTTGAACTTATTCGGAAAAATATAAACATTTAATTTGTATTTCATTTAGGAGTTATTTAATTGTGAACGCTAATTATATTTGATGATTTTTCAAGTCTATCAAGTTTGTCAGCAAATTTGAAAAATCTTATTTCGAGATTTGGAATTTGTATTCTTTAAGAAAGCTATAGGTATTAAGTTCGATATAAAGTGAAGATTTTGAATAACGTTTAAAGAGAAACGGTTTTGAAGATGAAAGGCATAATAACTGAGATGAAAAAGAAGTGAGTTTCTGGGGTAACCAAGAAGTTGGCTACTAATGTTAGGTCAGATTTTTCAGTACATAATATTTTTGTATGACTTTGAAAAGCGCTAATTAGAAAAAAAAAACACCTTTTCTTCTTTGGCCACCAATATCCTGGAAAATTATGACGGAACAAAAAAGCATGACAATAAGAAATACGTTCAAGTATTAAAATAAAGAGTTTGGTTTAAGATACAATACAAATTTAACAAGATTCTTTGAGGAAATGTTAGTATTTGAACCGAGCATGCTGTCCAAACCAAATATTATTGGTAGGGTCAGAATTTAGGGGACAGTTATAAATAGAAATCCCTTGAGTAGTTGTTGAGACACACATTTAACCACAACGGTTGATTGTTTAGTAGGTTAGGTTTTGGACTGGAAGTAATACCAGACCAATTTTCTTTGAAAACGTCTGGTAGTGTTTGTTATCGTAACATGATTACCATGTTTTCAATGCTTTAATTACAAGATATAAATGTCACCAGCTTGTAGTTTCAAAAATACATGCCAACATCCAAAGTAATAATAATTGAATTACCATAACAAAAATCAAAGTTGTTCATCCAAACTTTGCAATTTAACGCCATTAGACGTGTTTCTTTTGGTTTTTTTGAAATGCAATATAATGCAAACAAACCCACAACCATGGCCCTGAGACTGGGAATTTTGATGTGCATAAATAACATTCAGACACATTTATGTGGAACGGTCACATAAATTTTCAATAGAAGAAAACTTTTTTGTCAGCAAATTCGTAGCTTAAATTTACTTTAAAAACCAATACAAAGTTAAGCTTTCTAATAAAAATATTCCTTTCCTACCAGAATTACAATTTGAGCGAATTATTTTTTTTAGAAAGTGCTTCAGTATTACCCCTCCCTAATCAGCGCTTTTTTAAAGTAAAAGTCAACTATAAAATTCTCTCACCCACCAGGCGAACAGACTGCACACATACACCTAACATGATTGTGTAATATCGTGTGGAATTGACAAAAAAAAACTTCAAGAGAAGATTTAACAAAAAACTAACCGTTGCAGAAGGGCGGAGCTTATCAGCCTCATGAAAGAAGGTAGAAATCATATAGACACAAAAAAAAAAGATTAAGAACACACCATAATTTGTTTGTGTCGATTGAACCTTTTATATACCCCTTATCCTCCCCCCCACCCTTAAATCATTCAAACAATTCTTGGAGTACCAGCGAATTCGTTGATTTTCACCAGGCGATCATAATGGAAAGTAGGTATATTATTTTGATCTTAAGTACCTAAATTCCTTTTATTTTCGTAGGTAGGTCCGCCGTTAGAAACTGTTGAAAGAAACTAGACATATGTATGTGTATCGCTTCTTTTGCATAGTGATGGGAAACACTATCGTTACGTTTTTTTTCTAACAATTGTTTGCTATGGCCTTCTTAAATTAAAGATGGTTTCCCAACGCAAAAACTACTTGTAGTTGGTCATCCTGTCGTTCTTATTGGGCTATCATTATTACAAAGGAGTTATATTTATAAGGAGAACATCCTTACCTCTTATCTTAGCCTACTTTGGTTCGATATTTCAAGTCCTTTCATTTAATATCTCTCCCTTTAAATTGAAAACTCTCAAGTGCTACATACACACAACAAAACAAAACAAAGCTTCTTCAGAATTTTATTGAGAAATCATAGTGCCCTGTTGACGCATCATCCTATGTTCTTTTATTTTTATTTTTGTTTCGGTTTCGGTTTTTCCTCATAACCTTCTTATCGTTGAGTGAAATCTCTGATTTATGAGACTCGTTAAAACTTAATGTTATCATCTTGACTTTTCTGATTTATGGCTCCTAGAATCAAGACTGTGTTGTTTACAGAGTTCGTATAAAGGAAAAAAGGGTTTAAGCGCATTCAAGTGGAGGACCCGTACATTGTGTTTGTTGTTGTTGTTGTTATTATTCGAAGGATTATTTTATAATGTAAAATCTGTCAAAAGAAAATCCCTTCACTATAAAAAGCTTGTTAAAATCCAATATTTTCATAATTGGAAATTTTGCATGAGTATAAATAAAAATGTCGCTATAATATTTTATCAGCTTTTTTGTAACCCTTTAAAAGCAAAATTTATTCTGTTTTAGCAACCTACTGTCAGCTTTTTGTCTTGTTATTGTAAGGTTCAAGAAAAACAAATGTAATAAACTTGTTTCAAAAAATGTCGACTTTTTGACTGTGCGCAGATTGAAGTGCGATTTCTGATTGATTTTTCTGTCATGAAGTTGAGTCAAGTACACGTCATGTTTATTAGACAAATCAAACTTATGAATTATTTAGATGTACATACAGTAAAGTTTAATTAATTTTGTTTTGAGCTTTATCTATAGGCTAGATTTCTGAGAATGAATTATAAACCCAATTCACTACTCATTCTCACCCTTCAATCAAATTACATAGCTTTAAATGTTTGAGTTATGCGGTAAAGAATTCTTGAAAAATCGAATCATAATCTTTCTGTTCTCAGATTTCTGACAGCAAAAGTAAGAAATGTTGTTTATATATCTGAGAATACGGAAAACTCTAAAAATTTAAAAATACAAACTGACCAAGTGAGATTTGTAAATAAGCCACCCTTAAATTCGAATATGGCAGGCTAACTCTGAATGTTTCAGATTTGATATTAATTTCTATTCATCTCCTGCCTGCTTAAAGTTTATGTCAGATTTTGCTGAGGTTTTTTCAGAAATTTTTCAATTCATAACTTTACAGATAGCCAAAAATATTAATATCGTAATTACATATCCGCCAATATAATTTGCAAGTTAATACAGTAGGTTAAGACTCAATTTATGTACAATGCCAAATTTCAGATTGACTTGAAATGCTAAATCTGTGATTGTTAACAAAAAAATTGTATTGTTTGCTTCAAACCCGCTTGTGAAAATAAGGACCTATTGCATTTGGTCATTTCAACAAATTAAAACGTAAAAAGTTAGTAAAACTTTTCGTTTTGTTTATTTGTAAATATGTAGATTAATTCGGTTGAATCCCAAACTTTCCATTTTATTTTAATTTAATAATTTTTAATGTTCTATAAACTTTTGGGCCAAAATAACTGTAGAAAAATGTACAAAAATGATTTCGCTAGGTTTGTTCCCAACATTCTTTGGCAGAAGTGTTTGATCAGTCAAATGCCAAATTGTAGTACGTAAATTGACTGTTATTAGCGTCAACCACTGAGTTTGCTTCGCGTCGATTGAGTGGCAGACAGTTTTTGCAAAGAAACTATTCCATGCTTTTTTGGCAGTATTCTTTTCCCTCAGAGAATTTTATCCCCACTCTTTAAAATTTGATAGACCAAAAGTGTTTGCCCAAAATGACATTTTACATACCAATAATTTCTGCCCAAAGAAATTTCTTGGGCAGAATTTGTTAGGAGGGAAAATTATTTTACTCTCTCCTAAGAGCTCTCCTCGGCCCAAAACTAGCAAGTTTGTATAGTGCAAAACAGCGTTTGATCAGCGTTCTTGACAATTTACAGTTTTGGTCAAGGTTGGGAACATACATATGTACCTATTATTTTTAAGTCTTGAAGAATCAATCAAAAACAAAAATATGGCAGACCAATTTTATTTTTCTGTTGTTAGCTGATAATTTATCACTCAGGGCTGGGAAGCACTTAAGTATAGAGCAGCTTTTTTAAAATGATAAATACTTTAAATTTTGACATACATAACCTTTGATTTTGTACAAATATTTGACGTCAAACGTACAATAATATTGTAATCGTAGCTTAAGTTTATCCGCTACAGCAATAATTGAATTGAAATGTTCAGTTTTTCTAAGATCCGTTTCACACTATTTAATTGGAGTGACATCCGCTAGACGATAAGTGATTGTCATGGCTGAGTCTTAAGCATCATTCACATGAGCGCGACCAACGAACGACGTTCTTTTTCTTACGATATTGTCAAACGAAACGTGAGGTCGAAGCTCCATCGTGAATGATAGCATGCATTGAACTCCTGTGGCTGAACTCGTAAAGGTCAGGCAAAGCCGAAACTGAAGCGTGTTTGTGATTCAGCCATCACTTGCATAGTCAAGTGCAGCGACGCGAC
The DNA here is from genome assembly GCA_920104205.1 of Eupeodes latifasciatus. Lineage (NCBI taxonomy): Eukaryota > Metazoa > Arthropoda > Insecta > Diptera > Syrphidae > Eupeodes > Eupeodes latifasciatus. Next base: position 142,907,521 of record OV049924.1, on the reverse strand, counting down.
GTATCTATTTGTTTGAGAAGATGCAACTCAATTGAGTTCGATTGTACAATTTCTAATAAGAATTGTCAAAATAATAGTTGCCATGGTGAAAGTTTCAAGTGGATCCATGGCAGTAAAAGTACCAGATTGGGTGGCTGTGATAATATAGCTTCCTTTTTTTAGAGGTTGTAAACTTTCCCGGTCACATGAACGTTTGCTTGAAAAGAAAAACAGATTGCTAAGAAAAGTTTTTAAATATTTTTTGTAAGCGTTTGGTAGCTCCAGAGACGTCATACTCGATGACAAATGACTATGACATTTGAGATCTTTTCAGCTATCTTTAGGACCATTACTTTACACAGATTAAATTGGTTTATTTGACTGTGATTATCAAAAATCACCTTAGCTGATGTTACCTTGAATTTACTAAGGTGGCAGTAATAGCTACCATTTTCTTCATTGTACATTTTGTTTTGAGGTTTAAAAGCGAGTGTTTGGTGTCAAAACGAATCTGATGAGTTGTAGATTTGTTAACCATAAAGAGTGCTTTATTTAAACCAGAACTTTACCTTAAGTTCAGTTTTAATTCTCAAATGATGAAATCATTTTCAAGAAACAGCTGTTTTTTGATTTCACATTTCGAAACATAATCGTTACTCGAAAGCTTTTTAATTTCTTTGTGTTCCCACTTATCAGATTTACTTTCAATGATTAACTCATACCTCAAATGCTTCTAATCTTACCAGAAAATTCTTGATTCAAATCAGGAAATATTTATCCAATGACAGAAATTTTCAATGAAAGCTACATATGTATGTATGTATATATGTATCAAACCTTTCAACAAAAATTCCAACGATTGCTTTTAACAATGAAACCCAATTATAGCTGTAACTGGCCCGACTTTGGACCCTCTGGGACGCATATTAAGCGAGATATTCGCATTTTAAGTATTTCACATTTTCACATTTTGAACTAAATTTTGCTAATTGAAATTGTTTTGCCTAGTTTGGGAAGTGAAAGAATTGGCAGAAAATGTCAATGAATTTTCAGGAACTAGGTTGTCTTTAAAAAGAAAAGTTGTATTTTTTTTTTTTTTTTTTTTTTTTTATATAATAAGCGAACACTAAAAGGGTTTTTTTTTATACCTTTAATATGCCAAAGACACAGTGTGAGCATTAGGAAAGGAGGGAAGGGTTGGATAGGAGGTGTCGGTGTACATTGATTTTGAACTCCTGAACATTGCAATGATAGGGAAAGATAGAGCGTGGCAAGGCGTTCCACATTCGCGTTGTACGGCTAAAAAATGAATCTCTGTACTTCATAGTACGGCCGAAGTTGGGCTCAAGGGTAAACTGATGGGCATTCCTAGAAGCGCGAGTATTACGGTTAAATTGTTTAAGGGGAGGAATGCAACTGGCTATTTCACTAGAGCATAGTCCGTTAAAATAACGGTAAAAAAGGGTTAGACAAGAAACCTTGCGTCGATGTTCGAGTGACGTAAACGAGTTGATGATGTTAATGTCACCAATCATTTTAAAAGCTCTACTTTGAATACTGTCCAAGAGGCTTAAATAAGTTACTGGAGCACCAGCCCAGAGATGAGAGTTATATTCAAGTTTCGGACGTATATAAGTTTTGTAGATTGTAGCCAGATCAGACGGAGAGAAAAATTTCTTGCAACGTCTCAAAAAACCTAGACATCTTGCGGCATTTTTGGCAACATCGCGTATGTGATCGCTCCACAAAAGGTGGCTGCTGATGCACATTCCGAGGATGTCGAGATTTTCCGTTTCGTTGATGCAAGTGCCACTCATAGATAGTGGCAAAGAGGGTTTATCTCGCTTTAACGATGCAAGACAGCATTGCGTTTTCGAAGCATTAAATTCCACACGATTTTTTATTCCCCATTGTACAATGCTGTGTAGGTCGGAATTTAATGAGCTAATCATATTTTGTCGTTGCAGTTCCACATCCGAAGAGGAGGGTTGTGAGTCTGGAAACGAATATGAAAAGCTAAGAGTGCTATCGTCAGCGAAACAATGTATTGGATTAGAAGTAACAGACAGGAGATCATTTATAAAAATGAGGAAGAGGGTCGGAGACAAAACGGAGCCCTGGGGAACACCAGCATTTATTTTATGGGTTTCAGACTTGAATCCGTCCAAAACAACTTGTATTGAACGGTTCGAAAGAAAATTTCTAATCCAACGAAGAAGAGATTCGTCGATACCGAAAGCACGCATTTTCGATAAGAGAGCAAGATGCCAGACTTTATCAAATGCCTTTGAAATATCAAGTGCAATAATCTTACTTTCTCCAAAACGATGTAAAGATTTGTTCCACTGTTCGGTGAGATGAACCATGAGATCACCAGTGGACCTATTGCTACGAAAGCCGTATTGCCGGTCATTAAGAAGGTTCCGTTCCTCAAGATATTTCTTAAGCTGATAATTAATCAGCGTTTCCATGACCTTGGAAAGAAGGGACGTAAGTGCAATCGGTCGGTAATTAGAGGGTGAGGAAGATTCGCCTTTTTTGGGAATAGGCTGGACAAATGCGGTTTTCCATCCACTCGGAACGAGACCTGAGGAGTAGGACAGATGAAAAAGCTTACGCAGTGGTTTTGCCAGCGTTGAAGAACACCTCTTCAGAACAATAGCGGGGATACCATCCGGACCAGCGGATTTATGTATGTTAAGATCTTTTAGGACTCTCGCCACAGTACGAGTGCGAAAAAAGATTGGTCCCATAGAATCACTAACGCGCTCGATGACAGGCGGAGTCATAACACTCATTGGCAGCATTGAATTGGCGGCGAACTGCCTAGCGAAGAGATTAGCTTTCTCTAAAGAGCTAACAAGTGGAGTGTCATTGACAACGAGGGTAGGAACCGACGAAGAAGAAGAATTCCTCATGTTTTTTACAAATGACCAAAAATTTTTACTGCCTTTGGGACATTGCAGTATTTTTTGCCGTAATTTTTGGTCATGTAAAAATTTGGTCCGTCGAATATGGACGTTGCAGGCCTTCCTGGCTTGCTTGAACTTATTCCGGTTTTCCTCAGTTGGATTGGCTTTAAAACAACGGAAACTTACCTTCTTGACCCTAATAACCTCTTTACAGCTCGCATCGAACCATGCGTTTTCCTTAGGTCTGATGCTTTTAACCCTATTCGGGATAAAAGTTCTCATTCCAAGGAGAATCAAACTTGTGATCATATCAGCGCTGGCGTCTACGTCACTATCGAGGAAGCATAGTGACCAGTTAAAGATCCTAAAATAATTATTAAGACCGTCCCAGTTGGCTTTCTCGTATTGCCAAACGGTTCTCTTAGGAGCTCTTTCTTTAACTGGAGAGTTTTGACACGAGAAATTTGCTGATATGACACAATGGTCAGATGAGCCTAGAGGAGATAGAACACTAATAGTGTACTTACTAGGGTCAGAGGTAAGAAACAAGTCAAGAGTGTTTTCTGCTCGACCTACCACGTCCGATATTCGAGTGGGCTCGTTGACCAGCTGAGTTAGGTGGTTCAACTCAGCGAAGATCTCAGCACACACTCCTTCTGGTGTTGTCTGACCCGAATGTTGAAGCCATGAAGAATTGTGTACATTGAAATCGCCCGTAATAACGATTTCAGTGTGAGGATACAGGGAGACAATTCTTTGAATGGAGTCAGACAGAGCATCAAATTCCTGAGAAGTCGAAACTCTGTCCAGGTTTGGGCTTCGATAAAGGAAACAATAGTGAATGATGTGCTTATTCACGGAAAGTTTTAACCACATGAAATTAAAGAAGGAGTTGGTACAATGACCATATTGTGGTAAAAGTTGATAGGCAACATCATTCCTAATATATATGGCGAGACCATGGTGTGAAAAGAATAATGGCACCAAGCAATACCCATGAATAAAAAATTCAGCAGGATCGGAATCTTCACCTACTTGGGTTTCACTCAATGCCAAAACAGCTGGTCTGTTAGAATTAGCGTGGATGTACACAGACAGAAAATTCGATCTCAGCCCGCGAACATTGCTATAATCTACTCTAAAATTACCAGTCATTGCAATATAAAAAAAATCCTAAAATCAAAACAGACGAACTTCTAAGTATATCACTGTATGAGATTATTTAAGAGGTCTTTACAATAGAACCACACTACTAGTGTTATGCCTTTAGTAGTGAAGTTAAATTGGTCCGGACCCTAACAATCAAAACAGTAATCTACAATCCATGTGTTATTGAATGAACCAACACATACACACAATTGAGCGAGCTTTCAAAAAGCTTAGCCCAATGCATGCACCTGCTGAGCCACTCAACTGTACAAAAAATGAAAGAAAGAGTGAGGGGAATGCACTTACTGCGTTCTGGTAGGTATTTATATTATTGCCTTTTTCCCTTTGTGTTGCTTTTTTTTATTATATTGCTGTTGTTGTTCACTGTTTTTTTTGTTCATTATTATTTTCTGTTGATTAATTGATTATTTTTGTTGATTTTATTTGAGCTTTTTGTTTTTTTTTCGTTTTTAAATAAATTAAATTAAACGAGACTGCGACGGGGACGGGGACGGGAGACAGACAACAATTAATTAAAACGCAGAACACGACAAGAGGACATGAACCTCCTCACACGAGCTTTCACTGACCACTGTATTAAATTTACACATAAATATTTCGGTTAAGACTTTAAAGCTGCTTGCACATGATTTTTTAAATGATAAATTGTGACGTTTGAGTTTAATTTATTCCTTAAATTCGTATACTTGCGCCCATAAATTCTTTTTTATTGTATTGAGTTTTTCATTTCATTTTCATTTACGCACATTAGATTTTGACACATGAAAGCACAGCAAAATCTGCGAAAAATGACATAACAACGTCAACCTGTTCAGACATTAGTCAATAAAAAGTTTTATTTTTTCCTATAACATACCCTACTTAACCCCAAATCCCAAGTTATACGAACTGATGTTGCCCTGAAGGAATAAATCAGCCAAAGTGGCAAAGACCATAAGACTCTATGGGTTGGCATGATGAAAGTATGAATACTAAACGCCCAAAACCTCCCTGATCCCTAAAGACTTGACAAATAATTGAAAATTTCCAACAACCCAAATAAAACTTGGGTTATTTTGTTACAGAATTTTCAGATGTGCTTGATGAAATAACAAATACCTCTAAAAGCTTCTATTATTAAATTATTTGTTGGCAACTACTCGTACTACTTTTTTGTAACTTCTCAATTTCAAATTAATTTAAAAATAATACAATTATTAAATACTCCATCACGTGTGTGTCTGAAGTCATCAGCGCCACTCCACGTCAGTCGTCAACCTGCCATGTCAGCATGCCACTGATGGCGGATGCCTAATCACAAGCACACACTACACAACGCGTCACTTTGTCTAGTTTAACTTTCAAAAACAATAAACAACATTTTTTAAGGTTTTTCCCTTATTTTTATTTTGAAGTCTGTTGTGTTTTTATTTTTATTCAAGTTCAAAAACACTGATAGGTATAACCAAAACTGACTGCCCATCAACATTTTTCTATTCTTTTTTAGTTGTCCTATGAAAATAGAGTAAAAGTTTTTGTTGGTTAGAGATGATGGTAACAATAAAGACTCAAAAAATAATAAAAAAGTCGACATAACCATTATTTTGTCAAAGTTCGTATATTTTTCCACCCGCATTTTTGTTTACATATCAACTTCATTCCCTGGCTTGACCCTCTTATAGTCGTATTAAGGGCGAACGAACATCCATCAGGCTATAAATTTTCAACTCATAACAATAGCAACACAGGCAGACACACAAAATAAAACAAACATCTCCTCTTAAAATCACACATCACCCTGGAAGGCTTCAAAAGATAATGGAGCATATTCATTCCATTCCTGTTTTGGTTTCGGGATTGTTTTGTTTTTTGTTTTTTGATTTTCATTTTAAGTTTTTTTGAATTCAAATACAATAGAAAAATCTTGATCGAAAAAATAAGGCAAACAAAATTATTCGTGATTTTTTAAATGTGTTTGTTTTTTTTTTCTGTTGGCTCACCCTGTTGATGGTCCTGAAATCGAATTCACCACTTCAGCCACATAAGTACAAATTGTTGAATATCATGTTTACATGTATAGATACATACGTATATTATATTCATCAGGTACCTGCATACATACCTATACTGATACTGATGGTGGGATAAAGGACCTTTCTTTTGGCAGAGAACGAGATTGGAGTTCTCCTCTGTACTCTGAGTCTCATTCCCATTCCTTTTAAGTCCTCTTGTGAAAAGGACACAATAGTAGGTAAAATTGAACTAATTAAAAAGGAGAGTTCAATTTTGACGAGCCCCAAACCATATTGCATCAGGAAAATTTTGTGAAACGCAATCGAAAGCAATTGAACTGTCAAAAGCAGAATGAAATGAACAAAAGAGTAGGGGCCTTACACTTGTACCCTATGGCACATCATCAGCAAAGCAGTATGGTCTGGTTGTAGGGTAGTATAGGTAGTGTATAGTGCGCATACCGCACTTCAAAAATTTGAGATGTCCTTTCGAAATCACAATCATTTCCCTAGGCGCCCTTTTGCATCGTAGTTTAATTAAGGACCAGTTCTTTTTTGTATTTGAATGTACGTCGCTCGTGTCCTTTTCATCTTCCTTTTGTAGTTTGCATCATCAAGTGAAAGAGATGGGGTGGGTTATCGTTTGGGGGCTTGGATGATGGACTTGGATTTTTAGGGAACAGACGTGCTGGAGAGTTGATCGAACATAATGGTTTGAGTATACTTCCACTAGGTGTCGTTTGTATAGTTTAAGGGGATGTACATTGTACATTATTAAAGTGAATCCTTTTGTTAGGTTTCCCGTACTTACGCAAACGCACTTTGAGAGTTGTTATAAATTTGGAGATGGGTGGAGATAAATATATTAGTTGAAGGCGCTAAAGTTCATTTCTAGTTGCTGTTAACGAAACAGCTTTAATTAGAAGCTCTCGTCTCGGTCGGTATATAATTCTGGATACGCACATATTTATAATCATCGATGAAGTGCATACCAAAGGATGACAAATTTAGATTTAAGAGGACATTGGGAATGAGAATAGCAAAGTTGGTACACACGTAGTTAACTCTGCTCTGTGCAAATGTGAACGCAACAACAAACATTTGTGAATTTGAACTTTTGGTGGTTTATGTTTTGGAATGGGTATCGAGAAGACTAAAGACAGGCTATGGCACTAGGCAGACGGACAGACAGATAGACAAAAAGGCAGGACCTCAATTCAGCAAGCACACACATCGGGGATATAATGTACAAGTGATGAGTTCATTAGCATTCATGGCTGATGGAATAATTCAGTTTTCACTCGTTGAAGGCCGGCACCGATTTTCCAGGATATAGACAGGACTGGACATATGTATTGGATGAATGGATCGTGTTGGATGTGCGCCTCATGGTGATTTTGCAATAGGCATATGCATTATGCAATGCATTTAACAACAAAAACAACACAGCATAAACCATATTTTAACTTAGATAAATCAAATGGAATTAACAGTAGATTTAGTTGGATAATTGCAAGTTTACTCAACTATAACACACATACACGCAGAGTCACAATGTATCAAGTGACGGGTTTATTTTGTATAATTTGTACTTAATTTGTAGACTGTTTATTTGGAGGCTAGGACAAATTACACATTAAACTACTTCATTACCTCTGTCAATTTAATGAAGGTGTTGTTATGTTTTTTTTAAGTTTTAAATGTCGACATAAATACGAGAAAACTTAGGTTTTCAGCAACTCTTAAATTCGGTATTTGACGAGATTTTGACTACCATCTGTGGCAACTTTGTTTCCCCGTGTAAAAGAGCAAGAGAGATTGAAAGAAAATTAGTGAGAAACGTCAAAAAATCTGCAGTTGTCTGTTCTTTTTTGTTAACTATTGTTGTTATGTCAAGTGTCATTGTTGTGAATTGTTATGCAATTTGTTATAATAATTTAAGCACGACAATTATTGTAAGAAATTATTGAATTGTCAATCTAAAAATATCAAAATTGAAAAACAAATATTTGTATTACTTTAGATCGGAATATAAAACGAAAGAAAAATTAAAGCTGGTCTTAACATTCCTAAGAATATTAAAAACATTAATGATTAGTTGAAAAGAAAAGATAGGAATCAACGAAAAACAATGGGTTATTGTATAAAACAAATGTTTGGTTCAATTTAGATGATGAATGGCATTTAAATTCATTTGGCAGGTCTACACGACATAAGATTCTTGAAAGTAAGGCTGTAAAATTAGCCAAGAAATATTTCCTTAAGTATCAAGTCAATTACACTTATTATTATTATTATTTTATTATTATAAGCTTTTATTTGCCATTATTGATATTTTGTACAATATTTATTTACATTTTTGTTTACATTTTCTGTTTCTTTTGAAATAATTACTATATAAAATTGACATAATTTTTTTTTTTTTAATCAACTTTAATATGTAAGCAAAGTTTGAATAAATAAATGGATGCGTGTCACAATTCTATGATCTGGCATAAGCCTCCCCCAATGTTGCCCAGAGATCTCTATCTTTTGCGTCATTGTACCAACTTTGTCTTTCTTTAAGCAAATCGTCTGCCCATCTTTTCTTCGGTCGTCCAATTGGTCTTCTGCTTTCTGGTGGTGTCCATTTTGTAATGATTTTTGTCCATCTTTGGTCCTGTATTCTAGATATATGTCCTGCCCAATTCCATTTAAGGAGTTTTGCTCGTTCAACCACGTCCGTTAAACCAGTTCTTCGTCTTATTTCTCTATTTCTCACTCTCTGGCTTATTCGTAGGTTAAGTAGTTTTCTTTCCATCTTGGTTTGGCATATTCTTATTTTGTCAAGTAAACTTGAAGTCAAGGATATAGTCTGTAACCCATACGTCATAACAGGAAGAATAGCAGAGTCTAGTATATATTTTCGTGTTTCGTCCCTTAGATTTGATTGTAATATTTGTTTTAGACTCCAAAATTGTTTCCAACTATTGGTAATGCGTCTAGAAACTTCTTTTTTCTCTTGGTTAATGAATGACTTAGTCTGTCCTAGATAAGTATAGTCTTCTACATATTCTATGTGTTCGTTATCCAGCATTATGTCATCTTTAATATGGTTAGTCATTATCTTAGTTTTTGACTTATTGATATGAAGTCCAACTTTCTTGCATTCATTTGTCAATTCTATGAGCATATTTTGTATTTGTCCGGAAGTTGATGAGATGAGAACTATGTCATCAGCGAATCTAAGGTTGCTCAAATATTGTCCCCAAATATTTATTCCATATCTATTATCCCAGTTTAGTTTCTTGAATATTTCTTCCAGTACCGCAGAGAATAATGGTGGTGACATTGGATCCCCCTGTCTTACGCCTCTCTTTATTTTTATTTCTCTTCCTATTTTTTCGGTTACACTTACATATGTCAAAATGACAGCTAATCATGATTTTTGAATTAACTGTAAGCTGAACTTTACTCTGTGATTTATGTATATATTTTCTGTACAATTCCACTTAATGTTTTATTAAAAAGGGATCATTGTCAAATTGGAAAAGGAATAAGTAATATTTCTTTAAAATAAACAATTATATTGGTGTTAGTTTTTGCACGATCAACTGAATGTAGAGTTTCGTAAAGTAAGGTTCCGAGTTTGAAGTTCAAGACATTTGCCCAACTAACAAGTTGCCTTGGCCAAAATGTACGTTCAAAGAATGCAGTTGACTGCTAATTAAGCACTGTGTTGTCTTAAAATGCCCATTGTTTTCTACCAAGCCAAACAAACACCACAATTACTTTGATTTTTAAACAAATCATTTACTCTCAACTCAGCTCCGCTGCTAAGTTTTCAATTGGAAGCGAAGCTGTCATCCAAAATCAATAATTATAAAGTTGTAATATTGAGACGTCAAAAGAGTCGGCTTAAAAAGACTATTGCTCTTTTGAGAACACCACCTTCACCTGGCACCCAATTACAACTTTTTAACTCGGTGTTGCTGCGAGTTACTTGTAACAGACAGCAACTAAAGTTGCTTTCTTTGCCCATTATAAGCTTTAAGGAAAGCTAATTTGTGCACATCTAGAAAAGAAGTAAATAAAAGAAACATAATGTCAGATGGAAAAGCCATTTTGACTTTTTCGTTGGAAATGGCAATTTAAATTGTATATTTTTATCTTATTTCTAAAAGATAAAGTTAATTGAGAAAGTTAGTAACTAAAAGTTGCTCAGAATAACCGCCAACAAAGTTTAGCGAACTCCCAGCATTTTAGCTGTTTATAGTGTCACAATCTGCAGTGGAATTTTATTAATTTATTAATTTTTAGTTCATGGTCAAACATAACGCAGTCCGGCAGGACGGAAAACAATTTTTCCCGATGCGTTCACTGCCTTTTATAGAACTACATTTATACCTATTGTTAAAAATGGAACGCGACGGTCAAATTGAAGATGTAGATTTTTATAAAGAACGCGACGACGACGGTCAAACGTCAAAACACAAAAAATTACAAGGATGTCAACTTATACTCTATATCTATGAGTTTAAGTTTACATTTATTCCTATTATTTTTTTGTGAGACTGACACCAGAACCGACTTCCTAACACATGGGATCAATGTTATACACTTACCAAAGACTTAACATTTGAAATGCAGGCAAACCTTGGTTAGGCCAACTGTTGGTTAGGCAACCCTTTGCTATCAGATGGATATTTGGATGCGCTTTCATTTACACAAAAACCGATTCAATAACACACGCGATCAATTATAATACTATACTATACTTACCAAAGTGTTCAAATTAAAAATACAGGCAACCCTAGATTAGGCCAACTTTTAGTAAAGCAACCCTATGCTATTAGACATATAATTTAATAACATTTATTTAAACGAAAAACCGACTAAGTAACACATGGGATACGTTTTCTCCACTTACCAAAGACAACACTTCAAATGCAGGTCACCCTGGGTTATGTAAAAATCTTTGTACAAATCTACAACTTCAATTTGACTGCTGCGTCCCATTTGTGCCTTCTGGACCTGATCGGGTTCTGTTTGAACGTCAACATATAATTCAATAGAAGACGGGCAAACTTGTTTCCCGCCCACCAAAACCGCGTTCTGTTAGACCAGGCCTTAAGACCAAAATCGTTATGTTTCGGAAACTTTTGACATCAATATCAACTAATCTAAGCCGGAAAATAACAATCGATAAGTGAAAAAAAAAATCAGTCAGATGTTAGTAAAAATATTTTAATAAAGAAAGAGTTAAAGATTATGAAATGTAGAAAGAAAGTGTCACTAAAAGAAATTAATATTAGGGTGTGTTTGTTGATATGGTTGAGAGTTGTAAGCCACTAGGACCTGGTTGTGTATGGACTTCTGCGCCACTAAATAACGAAATTAGAAAAGCTGAACCTTACGACCTGCGTTTCCATGAATATTTCAATTCGACAGAAAAATTACATTTCTGAACACATCCCAGCGAACTTGACAATTGACATAGCATGGCATGTGCTTTGTTAACAATGCCAGTGATACCAAAAATTAAAATCTAAGAAAAAGGTAGTTAGATAAGTGACTATAGCGTTCTATTTGTCCTTGTTTTACCGCACTACTACGCGGTGCTAAAAAAAACCTGGCTTATGGAAAAATTATTCATTGGACATTCGATTGGGGAAGTTATCTTTCCTTGACTCATGACATTTACATACTTGCGAGGAATTGACAAATCCTCCAAGAGTAATTCTTGTCATGAAAAATGCTTTCTCAAATTAGCCGCTCATGATGGTTAGTGCGTTGGACTGTCATGCGAGAGGTCTTGGGTTCAATCCCTGCCTGTGCCACCTTAATTAAAAAGAAGAGTTTTCACGGGTACTGCCTCTTGCGAGGAATTGACAAATTCTCCAAGAGTAATTCTTGTCATGAAAAAGTGCTTTCTCAAATTAGCCGTTCGGATTCGGCATATAAATTGTAGGTCCCCTCCATCCCTGACAACATTACTCGCACACAGGAATGGTTGAGAGTTGTAAGTCACTAGGCCCTGGTTCTCTACGGACTGTTGCGCCACCTAATTTATTTAAATTAGCCGCTCGGATTCTGATTAAAACTGTAGATCCCCTCCATCCCTGACAAAAGACCTTGCACTTAGGAATGGTTGAGAGTTATAAGTCACTAGGCACTTGTTCTCAATGGACTGTTGCTCCACTTAATTAGTTTATTTATTTGTGTTGTGAAACCTTCCAAAAATTATAGTTAAAAAGAACAATAGTTAAGTGCTATGGAAAATTCAAAAAGAAGGCTTCTTCTACATTGAACTTCGAAAAGTTCAAAAGTTCAAAAGTGAAAAAATCTTCTCATCTCTATAGAACAAAAGTTAAAACGACCTTCCACCAATCCATGTAAACAAAGTTGAAAGTATTAACTGATAATTGCCTTTTAGATCTAATATTTTTGGTGAACACGATTTTTTGACAGATAATGACTTACAATTGTAAAGTACTAAACACAACATTCATATGCTTTTTGAGAGATAGTTGTCGCTACCATATGTGTGTAGATTTCACTTACTTTTTAAATGCAGTTAAGCCTTAAGAAAAGTTATTTATTTTACTTAGGCCGCTCCCTCGCTTCTCGGTGCGGTATTATTTCTTAAAAATAAAATAAAATCTTTTCCACTCTGATGATGACGATGAGTTTATCGCAATACAAACCTCCATCTAGTCACGTATTTACCCGACAAATTTCCTTTGATATTCTATCGTGAAAATAAGCCTTATCATCGATTCACTTTTCAAAAAGTAAAGTTAATTTTTAGTTAAATATCCAAAAACTCTCTTTGTGGATGAGATTTCATCCTTTTCACCACTTCAAACCAAAAATTTTGCCATAATTTATTCATACAATGCAATTTCGAAGTATACGTCTTCACTAACTCTCCTTGCAATTATCCTGTTAATCACATTCTTCTCTTATATATAAGGATTCCAAAGCGTCGTATAGTGGTGATGCTAGAATGGTATGGCTTAAGGAAACAGAGGATATCCTTTGCTTTTAAACTGAACTTAGAAAAAAAGGAAGATATCACCTCATTAATTTGGCGAGAAAGTTCATTTAAATAGTAAAAATGGCTTTTCTAGTTTTAAGATTTGGGGTTATTCCTTATTTCTTTGTAGAATAGAACTACGATGAAGGCGATGGAAGTCGCTGAAGAAGGAAGAATACCACACCGCTATCCAAGACGACGACGAGCCAGAGTAAAAGATTCTATCCTATATAGAGTTCTGCTAAGTTAGGTTTGTGAGAAGGAAATTTATTGGAATGCAAACTTTTTAAATGAAATTTACTTTGCACATCCTTTTGCTGGTTAGCTTCAGCAGCAGCAAGTTTCTGCATCCAAGGACGCAGCATGTGGAAGAGAGGTAGGTACACGATGAGCGTTAAAAATCTTTGTTTTTCAAGTCTTTTGCAGGTTTTACAGAAATATACAAGACTTTTCCTAGTTTTTGAGAGTAATTTCAGTAATTTACATAAATCGTTTTTATTTTTTTCGTCCTGACAAAAACTGGGAATCAAGTTTAGCTTTTGTGGTTGTTGTTGTTTCCGCCGTTTTTTTGTATGTTATTCAATTTCGTTCCTCCTAAAATCTTGTCCTCCCATTCACTTCTTGTATATTTTTTATAGTTTCATGAAACTTTATCCAGAATACGAAATTTCAAAATTCACTTCACTTTTAAAACACACTTTAAAATGAAAGAAATCCTTTAACAGACATTTTTGTTTTTGTTTTATTTCTTTGTACTTAAATCAAAAAGTTGCTGAGGACGACAAGTCCTTTGAGAAAATAATAATAAAAAAAAGTTGTGCATCAGAGCAAGAGACTTTAAGGCGCGTCCTTGGTTCTTCCTACACACAAATTCGTGACATACATTTTTGATGTAATTAGGATAAAAAAAGTGAATAAGTGAGAATTGAAGTCTGGGGATGATTTTTCTTTGACAAAATAAAAGTTGTTAGCAATAATAAATTATAAATTCTTTTAACGTGTATTATCAAATGGTTTTTTCACAAATGAAATTGAAGAAATGACATTTGTTTGTCATTTTAATTTAGCTAAGAATTTAAAAAGTTCCTACCAACTTTAATTATTTTCAGAAACTTTCTGAAGAATTCTTTTTATTAACCAATTAAAGGTCGGGTGCTCAAAACTCAGCAATATTGCATTCATTAAGAACAAACTATAAATAGTTTACCCTAGAAAACAGCTGAGTGTCTGCAACGTCTTTAATGGTATCTATCCTAAGTATTATTTCAAGTAAAATATGAATTTTATATCCTCAATAGTTGTTGAGTCAAGTCTTAATGGCTGAATCACATACACGCTTCAGCTTCGGCTTCGTCTGCGTTACGTTGGGCATGCTTCGAGGTTGCTTTGAATGACATTTCTATTATTTTATCCCTCCAAAGAGCAAATATTTTGTTTGTTGACATTTTTTTACAGCTCTTGAGCTGTCAGACAAAGCAAATGTTCAGATAATTGAACTAGAGCTTCCGTTTAGAGTCACATTACGTTCTTTTCCTTACGATTGTTAAACGAAACGTGAGGTCGAAGCTCCATTGTGATAGCATGCATTGAATTACTATGGCTGAACTCGTAAACGTCAGGTGAAGCCGAAGCTGAAGCGTGTATGTGATTCAGCCTTAACAGTTAAATTAAAACCAAAAAACAGTATTTTTTGACAAAATAAACGCTTCATTTTGATAACAGGCTATGTGGGCATTGCTGTCAGCTGTCACTTTTGAAGTTGTCATCTTTTGACACCTGGTAAGTAAAACAACGCCATCATTAGTCTCTGAATCTTCAGAGCTCACGGAATAAGCTCAGAGCGTAGTCCGTTCTGAAAATTCAGATTTCGTTTTGAAATGAATTTGAGAATTTAAAATTGATTAATTGACTTTGTGATTTTTGAGAATTCGAAATTTAAACGAAAAATTTAGTTGAGTATGAAATTTAATATTCTATATGATGGATAAACCAGGGCCTATAGTCATTTGCAATTATCAACCATTTCTGTGTGCAAGTAATGTCAGGGATGAAAGAGACCTACAGTTCTTGTGCCGAATCCGAACGGCTAATTTGAGAATGTACTGTTTATGTCACGAATTACTGGGCAGGTTCAGGCAACATAAGGGACTTCAAAGTAAGGCAAGTTTCTAGTATCTGATTGGCCAACTGCCAAAAAATTGCCTTCCAATTAAGTCAACTTTATTGGAAAAGTGAATGGAAAGTTAGTCAAGCAAAATCTCCCTTACTATCAATTCAATTCCATTTATGTCAAAATGACAGCTAATCATGATTTTTCAAATACCTGAAATCCGAACTTTATAGCTCTGTAATTTATTTATTTTCTGCACAATTCTATTTAATGTTTTATGTATAGAAGGGTTCCTTGTCAAATTTTAAAAGGAATAAGAAATATTTGTTTAATATCCAAAATACAAGTCGAGATAGACTTATAGCTTGCCTGAGAAATTATGTTTTTGGTAGTTTTTGCACGATCAACTGAAAGTAGGGGTTAATGAAGTAAAGTTCCGTGTTTGAAGTTTATGACACTGGACCACTATGAGGCAATTAGTTAGTACCTTGGTCAAAATTTAAGTTCAAAGAATGCAGTTAACTGCAAATGAAGTCCCTTATGTTGTCTGAACCTGTCCACTCTTGAAGGGTTTATCAACTTTGGGTGGCACATTTAGCGACGGGCACTGCTATTCGAGAAGATATGGAATTTGTATCTTTATTTGAGAGCTCTACCAATGACATTATGTGTCAAATATGACATCGTTTGAGTGGCGGCTGAGGTCTCGCTGGGTTGTACGCGTTCGAAAGGTTATCGATTATTCGCATAGACCGCGACTTAAAAAATCCCTGAAACAAAAGGAAAAGACGTCAAATCACACGATATTGGTGGCCAATTCACGTGTCGTATCGGCGCAAGATAACCATGCCAGGAAACCGCTCTCGCATAATATCGATTGCGTGTGGAATTGTCTGGCGCTTAGCGCCATCCTGTGGAAACCATATACGTTCGGTGTTCATATCATCCAATTCAGGCTACAAGAAGTTGGTGATCATCGACCTATAGCGAATAACGATCGCCGCCGTTAGTGGTGATGGCCTGACCAGCATTGTTTTTGAAGAAGTACTGACCGATTAAGCCTCCAGCCCAAAATCCTCACCAAACAGTAACTTTATTTGGATGCATTGGCACCTCTTGAATCTTGCTTAAATTGGTGCCGTCCAAAAATGGGCCTCATAGCTAAAGATGATTTTTCGATCCAAATTGGGATCAACATCCGAGTGCTCCAAGATCCCGTTAATAATCAACACGACGGTCGTTTGGTTTCATTACAGCTCCTGGGTCAGTTGGTTTTTGTTTGGGTCCAAATCACGACGCAATATTTTCATGTTTCGGTCCGCGACATGAAAAGTTTTTGTGATCGACGCGGAATTGACTGCCTCGGATTTTGCTGCTTTTTCACGAACAACGGAGATGTTTTTGGCAGATCTTGAATTTCGTTGACATACGGGTTTGACAGAAATTAAATGAAACCAAATGGCAGCCATGAGCTGTCAAAATCAACCCATTCCTATTGAAAAACCCTTTAAAAACATAATATTTAGATAGGTTTGGGTATTTTCATGAATGCGGCCAATTTAAACGCATTCCACAAATTAGCGAATAAAAACTTCATTCAAATATAAAGTAAGTGTTCAAAAAGAACGCAATCAGAGGTTGCAGTTTTCGTCATAAGTGTGTTTTTTTTATAGGTGTTGTTTTCAACCTGGCAATTCTTTTTTCGTAGTTGGTCTTTTCGACAGATGTCACTTAATTTATGCTCAGTTTAGTTTTGGTTTGCAATTTCGTAATGACAATGTTTTGCAAATCGTGCAAATTTATTACCAAAATAATGGCGCGGTTCCACACAACCAACGAAACAATCAATTTATTGAAGGAAACTTTTGGTGAGTGAATTATCTCGCGTCGGACCTGTTTCATAGATTTTTTTCGCCCAATATGAAATTTGAAAAGTGACTTCAGTTTTGTTTTAATAATAACTTTGTATAATCAAAACTAGTTTTCATATACAAATATAATAATTAAATTTCTCATTTTATTTTATTATTGTGAATAATCAAAACAAGTGCGATTTTTTCGGAGTCATTTTCGAATATTATTCCATTGAACAACCAAAGTTCATCCATTTCTTTCGATATTCGAAATCGTCTTATTCGAATAAGAAAATTAGCTCATTTTCTGACAAAAAATGAAAACGTTCAGTTTTAATATTATGGCTACTTTCGCGAAAGGAATTTCCTTTATAACTTCGTTTGAAAGCTAGTTAAGTTTTCAAAACATTTTATTTGGCCCGATGATTGCCTGTTTCCTGGGACTAATCGAGAATCTCAAGGTAAAAATTTACACAAGAAGAATTTCATACAATTTAAGAATTTAAAGAAACTTTGATAAACTATAATTAATTAATTCATTTGTTTCTAAAAGTGTTTTCTCTTTTTACAGAAGTAATTTCACAAAATATGTCAGTCAAGGGCTCAGCTTGTCGTCTTACAATGTTTATACGGAAACTGCGGATTCTTCAGTCGAATGGGCCAAAAGATATCAGAACGGGGAAAAAACGGGCTCCCGCCATCCAGTGGAAAATAAATTTTAAAAAATAAATAAAGTGATAAATAAAACTGCGACTAAAAGAAAATGAAGATTCGACAGTCGACCCCAGGGAAAGGATGAACCAATGCACAATGCTTCCTAACTTCAATAAAACAGGTGAGTCTTATTATGATTTACTCGTACATGTTTTAATTATTAAACCTACATATATTATTACTCTTGCTGTTCACTCCTGGAACTGATATAAAGGGGTTACAAAAAATGTAAGCTCTGCAAAATTGATCTCCGCTTAACGATTATTTTAACTTTTGTATTGCCTGTTGATAGTGGCTACAATGAACTCTTTTGAGGTGACCCATTTAAACATCTTCACTATATTTGTAGCTTTCAAACCATTTGGATGTAAAATGATAAGACGGCGAAATGAGTCTCTTCAAAAGAGTTCATTGGAAGGCCAATAATGAAGTCAAAAGTGGAGTATTGACTTTGTATATGAAAAATGGTTTTCATATACAAAGATATTGACATATTCCTTATATAAAGAGTGTCCCACAATTCACATAAACTACAACGATGGTTCCTGAGGTGATTTCAAGTCGAAAAACTTACGACATAATTTTCTCGATTCCTTTTGCTTTTCAAGTTTTTCCAACTGATTCTTGATTAGTTTAATTTTACTTTGTGCAAACTAAATGAGTATACAACTTTTTCAATGCGGATAAGTGTTTCCGTAATTCAAAATCAAGGGAGGTCTGGAGATTCTGCTTACTTTGCAATAGGTCTTGAGGTCTGGAGATTTCGGGAGATATCTGGAAATTTCATGGGAGTTCTTGAAATTTTAAAGTAGGTATGGAGATTCCAAAAGAGTTCTTGAAATATTAGGGGATGTCTTAAACTTTAAGGAATATCTTGAGATATCAAGGGAGTTCTTAAACTGTTAAAGAAGGTCTGAAGATTTCAGACGAGATTTTAAAAAAGCAAAGAAGATCTTGAAAAATCAAAAGATGTCTTAAAATATCAAATGAGACTTAGGTTTTGAAAAATCAAGGGAAGGCTTGTAATTTCAAGAAAAGTCTGGAGATTCGAAGGAACTATTAAGAAGGGTCTGGAGATTTCAACGAAAGGTATTCAAATATTAAGGAAGGTCTTAAAATTTAAAAGGATGAATGAAGATTCCCAAGGGACTCCTAAAATATCAAGGGAGGTCTTGAAATATTAAAGCAGGTTTGCACACTTGAAGTGAGGTCTTCTAATTTCAATAAAGTAATGTCGAGGGGAAGATTTTAAGAATATGTTTGCATAATTAGATTGTTTGAAGGCTTAATAGAAGCTCTCAAAGTGTGTGTGTATGTAGGAGATAAGTAAGAGAATAAAAGGTGCGAAATGTTGTGTGTCGTGGGCTAGCCAAATCATACTCAATAACCACAAGAACAAGTATTTGCGTATTAGAATTTTATGTTTCAAATAAAAATAATAAGTGTTCTAATCTCTTTATAAAAGTCGATTCGTTTAGAGAGCTCTTGACCAAGATTTCAAATGCAAGAAAAACTAATTTGATTTAAAGAAAGTTTCAAACACAGAAGTGTCCGAGGTACTACGGGCACTTAACCTTATTTCTTCAAAAACATCTTTATTTTCTGCTAATATCTCGTAAATGGCAAGAGCTGTAGAAAAAGAAGTGAGAAACAATTTTAATGGGAGTTGAATGTCCTACAAAATTCTTCTGCAACAAACCGATAACGACTAATATCTTGAAAACTATTACTCTTAGATGTTTGGTATTGAAGTCATTTCTGTAGGAAATTAAAGTCCTCATAAAATTGTCCCTAACTTGGTTAGATTAAATGGCGCGTACTACCTCGTTACTAAGTGTTACGAGTTGAAGCATAATTAGCTCTTTTGTATACAGTTAAATTATAAGATAAACTTTTAACTGAGCGAGCTGACTATAAAAAGCAGCAGAGCTAAATATCCTAAAATACGATTGTAATAATAAACGATATTATTTTTATTGATATTTGCAAAAAATTTTCAGCATAGGAACGATTTGCCCATGGCTTCGGATCACTTTATTCCGTTACTTGTTTTGATCCAACTTTTTTAATGCGTCTTCTATAAACTAACCTGTTGTTATTTTATTTCTTTCTTCAGCAAAACTTTGCATAAACAATTCACTTTAAGAAAAAACACAGTTTGTATATATTTTACATTTATTTCCAATAAGTTTGGGTAAATATATTATTTTGAAGTATAGAACAATATTCAGACGTTAAAATGTTTTAATTTTATAAAAACGCCTCCTTACATAACTACATTAAATAGACAAGAGGATAGCCTACATAGCCGCCTTCAATCATAAATCTTGACATACATAAATTATAATTAATTCAAATGTCATTCCAAAACTCGATAACATTCTGTCCTTTGTCCATTTTGTTTATTCATTCAAATTGAATATCAGAAAAAAGAATGAATGGGTAAATACTAAAAAATGTGATTATAATATTTCTGTTTGATTAAAACTAAGTAATCTTGTTGATTTGTGATGCTATCGCTGTCATATTCTTAGTTAAGTTGAGCAGCGGACATAAGATCCAAAGCCCGAGGAATGCTGCCATCGACAGATTCCAAAAGTTGAGTTAATACAGCTCCTTCATTGCTAAAGCCCATAGCCATCATTCCATGAACTGCTCTGTTAATACGGGGATCTTAGTAAAGGAAAAAGAGAAACAAACGAAATAATTATTGAAAACTTTTTATTAAATTTTCAAAAACCTTACCTGCATGAAAAACAGCAACGGCGCGCCTATCAGTACATGGAGCAGGAGTTGGAGCAGGAGTTGGAGCAGAGGTTGGAGCAGGAGCATGAGCTGGAATTGATGCAGGAGCATGAGCTGGAATTGATGCAGGAGCTGAATTAGGAGCAGAAACTTGTGGAGGGGTCACTGAAGCAGAAGGCATTTCAAATGAACCCGACTCAATTTCGTTCTCAATGTGTGATTGGAGTTGTTGGCTCAATTTTAGAAAATCAATTGGAGAATTAGCTGCTGTTGCAGATGCAGCAGCAGCGGCCGCAGCAATAGTTGCTGGCGACTGGGCATCTCCAGCCGATGCGGCGACATTGCCATCGATCATTGTCCAGTCGTTCTCTTCGCTTTGTGAATTACGTGAACGAGTTTGAGCAGGCTCGGCAGCAGTTGCAGTAGCAACTTGTTCAGTTTCCATTGGAGTAACCAATCCGGAACCTGCAGTCGAAGATGTCCTTGAGTTTCCAGGCTTGTTTGGAGTTTCGGCTGCAGTTGGTGGTGGGGTGGCTGCAGCTCCATTCTCTCCAGTCAAATCAATGTTGACAACTGACACAGGAGCCGAATAAGTACGGCTTGTTCCTTCGGTAACAGCTGGATCCAAGATCTTGCCAAACATTTCACTGAAATTGTTCAAAATTTGAATGCCGGCCCTCATGAATTGTGGATCGATGAGGTTCTCCAACGATGGTGTAACCGGGGTTCCTGTTGGAGTTTGGGGGGTTTGAGGGGTTTGAGCTCCTGCCGAGGATGTTGAAGTGCGATCAGAAGATGTGCTTGTTTGCTTTGAAGCGTTGTTAGCGGCAGCTGCGACTGATGCAGCAGCGGCTGCGGTTGCCATTGCTGCAGCTGATGCGGCCTCTTTTGCAGCAGTTTCTGCCACTAGTTTAACCGAGGTTATGACCTGTTCAATTGGTGAACTTGGTTGTGGAGGAGCTGTAGGCTGTTCTGAGCTCTGCCTTTTTGGCGGAGTCGTTTCTTCGCTTCCTGGAGCGCTAGTAGCAGCTGCTGCAGCTGATGCAGTAGAAACACCTCCCTCAGCCAAATCTTGCATCATATCGTAAAAGTTAGACAAAAGTCCAGCTCCTCCCGAGCACTGCTTGCGATGGTGACGATGGTGGCGACTCTTACTCTCGCCAGCTGATGTCTCAGCTCCTAAGGCAGCAGCATTTGCTGCAGCTGCAGCACGAGCTGCATGCTTCTGCTGACGACGAGCTGTCCTTCCAAACAATCCCGATATTGGGCAAATAGTTTCCAGTTTTGGTGAATTTGTGTGTGGTATGCGCAACATCAAGTGATCAGGATGTTTCATTTCAGCTTCACATTTCATGCACAAATCAAAATTGGGACACTGCAAGCACTTGTAACGAAATCCTCGGATAGGAGCTGTCAAACAAATGTCACACTCAACAGTCGGATGAACGCTTAGGGAATCCTCACTGAACAATGTTTCCGGACGAGCTCTGTTCTTGCTAGATGAAGAAGATTGCCTCTCTGGAGTTGCTTCGAAGTAGATTTTGGGGGTCTTATTCGAACCGCTACGCTTAATAAAGAAATCAAAATCAACTTCATTGATAATATCAATGCGATCTTGTTCGTCATCTGAAATGGAATTAAATAGGAAATAATATTGAAAATTTGGATATCTTTAATTGAAGCTATAGATAGACGAATTTTTCTAATAAAATTATGACTCACAAAGTGTCATAATACGAAAATAGATCAAAAGTAGAACGTTATCGTTTGGGCTATGACTAATTATGCAACTCAACTTGATGATTTCACTACCATTTTTCCCTGGGAGGCTTATTTTCGTGTTTATCTTTTAAAATACTTTGAATAAAAAGCTAATCGTAAATTTTCAATCATAGATAATATTTGTAATTATGTCATTTACTCTTCACCCTAAATAATAGCTCTGTTCCTTTGCTTGAAATGTCTATTTTTTTCATTTCAAACAATGGAGGGAATAAAATTTAGGACTTTTCTAAAAAGGTTAATTTTGATACATAAAAATCGAATGGATGTTTATTTCATTTAAAAGAAGAAAAAGGCCGCCACAGATTCGATTGCAGCACCATAAACTGTTTCTTGAAATTGTTGATGACCAATTCGACCATTTTTTGGTGTATGTCCTCAATAGCTTTCACTAATTCCTTCTAAAAGGGTTTGAATCGTTTGTGGGCTTAAATTACATGATAAACTACAAGATCTCAGTGACCAATTGTCAGCATCCCCTCTTCGGAAAATAAGATGGTCAGGAAACTTTCTTACTAAATTACGCGTCTTTAGCAAAAATATATGGTTTTGTTTTACAGTTTCTGTATGATGTTATTTTAAAATTTAAATAAATATTTTGGATCAAACGTTCCACCACATGTTAACCATGTGATTAAACACATGACAACAGCTCGTAGTAGATTTAATGTGGTCCATCATCCTTCTACAGGGTGCACCAGAGAAGGATTTAAACAAATCATAACTCAATTTCTAATTGAGCTAGAAAAACAAATCTTGCTTCGTTAAAAAGAGAAAAGAAGCAGAATTTTGTTTGATATACATATGGGTGATTATACAAAAGTTGGGTAACTTTTGAGGATATTTTGTTTACGATAGTTTTTAAATCAAACTTCTATAATGTCGGGTGTATATGATAGCTAATCTAATTAATATATTGTTCCCAATCGGGCCAGTCACTTTTTTGAGTACATTGTAAGATATTTAAAAATTTCAGAATTTGACTGCCAGAGGACTGACGAGTATACACAGTTTTGAAAGTATTATAATGAAATTTAATACAAATTAGTAAAAATCTCTTAGGATTTAATAATGATCACTTAAAATCACTTAGTAACAATTAAAAATAATTATTAATATGTAATACTAGGAGAAAATACTACATCAGTTTTCAAAACAGACTTTTGACATTTAACGTAACGTTATTCACTTATCTTTTAGTACTTTCACATAGTTTTACTAAATATTTCAAAGTAATCAACAAACAAAATCTAACAATATTCATCTTAAAAGTACTAATGATCAGGAAATGAAGAACAATAACAATTTACCTGACACAGAACTGACGCCACACTACTGACGAAAAAGACGAAATTTGAGATTATAATCTGGACTAATGTTTTTTTTTGTAATTTCAAATATCAACAAACTACATTTTAACAAATCAAAGTCTAATACGAATAAATAAAAATAAACTTTAGATTAACAAAAGAATAACGACTCACCATAAAACTGACGTGTTGACTGGCTAAGCACGTGTATAGACAACAAACATAACCCAAACTCTGGTACAGTTATGGTGGCCGTCAAATTGTGCGACCCGCAACTAACTTTATTACCAACATTAAAATTCAAAGTGGGATTTGACGTTGAGTCGGCGATATTTCGAATAAAACTGAACACATTTCTTATTTTTTTAAATAAAGTGGAGAACACTGCATTATGAAAGTTGTAGTATATATTAAACTATATACATAGGTACATCGCAGATTGTATTAATTTAATAAGTTTTCTCAAATCAATGATAATGTTTAATAGACAGTCACTTAATGGTTGGTTTTCAGGGATGTGACATGCCAGAGGACTGACGTTTTAAGAACTAATTGTGTTTTTTTAATAACTTGTATTCAAAATGAAGAACTGAAATTGGGTGACTAAATAAAGGTATTTCCATTGTTTTAAAATAAATTGCAATCTCAATAAAATATAATCAGACTTTGTATATATTGGTTGATGACATCGAGTTACCCAACTTTTGTATAATCACCCATAAACATTTATTTCGAAAGCTTGTGAGTTTTAAAAATAGTCATTCAGATGACTGCCCCTCTTTTCTATACATTAACGCAAATGAAACACAAACATTTCGTAGACTTTTATAACCGTAGAAAAGTTGGTAGAATTTGCTCGAATTAAAGCTTTTAGTTTTTCAAGTCCCATGGTTTAGTTTCATACACTTTGGACTTCAAATATACTTATTAATAAAGTCGCATACAGATAAATTAGGCCATACACCGTAACCGTAAAATAAAAATGGCGCTTTGATTTTTTAAAATTCTTTCCATTTCCCTAACGCATTCTGTACTAACTGCGCTTATTCTGAATTTCAACTTTCGACGGGAAACTAAACTTTCTGATATGACTAGATCGTTGCAAAATAAAATTTAAACAACAAAAACGTTATTAAAGAGTTTTTCAATAATGACCTTGTATGGGTGTGAACAAAGATCCTTATGAAAAATACGCCATAATAATTGTTGAGAACGCCGTGTAATTGACTGATTTCAATCGTTTGCTACGGACGCTTAACCGGCAGCGATATTTTCGACATTTCGATCAACCCGTTATCTCACTACCACCGCAACATCACACAAGGAACATGTTGATTCTTATTTCTGCGATAAATTTGTTATTGCCTGTCTACTAGGTGAGATTGACGGGAAATTGAAGTTAAAGCTTTTAAAGTTTGCGGGCACCGATTTCCAATTTCCGTTGAAATTTTTTATAATTTGAAGAATGCACGTTCGTGTACTTTATCATGATAAAAATGTTGAGTTTACTGAATAAATTGACAGTTAAAGTTGGATAATTAGCGAAAGGGTGTTATCACAAAGGAAATTCAAAGTTGTCAACCACCTATTAAAAATCTAACTAACTCTTAACCCGTAAATGCTATTGAAAATCAGTCCCAACGCTTTAAAAATGTCAACATTTCAAAAAACACGAAAAGAACAAAATTTCACTCAAATAACTTCAGAGTAAAGAAGAGCTTTTGCCTTTTACTGTTTGTTGCACTTGCTTAAGCATGGTATTCGTATCTCGAGCTAAAATTTAGGTTATATACAAAATTATCCCCAAAACTTAGTCAAGCTAAAATTTAGCAAAGCATTTTGATTGAGCTAAAATTCCATATTTTTGTTAATAGTGTACATTATTGAGCTGTCAAAATTTAGCAGACTAATAAATATTGCTCGTTGTATTTATTTCCAGCTACATTTTGAAATTATTGCTAAAAGGGGGAATGTTGGGGTTTGCGTCTCTTCAGAAAATTTGTTTTGATATTAAGAAGTTATTTCTTGAAGAATGTCTTTTGGACCCGAAAAAACATAAATAAAAAAACAGAACATTACCTCAATTTGGAAATTGGAACACAAGGTTTTTTTCTGTCAAAATTTAGCTCAGTTTAAGCTGAAGTTTGGAGAAAAAACGTGACTAAATTTTACCTCGAGCAACTCGATTAAAAAGTTTAAATATATGGAAATAGACATAAGCTGTATGTTTTTGGTACCTATTTTGCAAAAATTTAGTGTAAACAAATATAAAGCCATCATCTGATTTACACAAAGATTTACACACAGTTAGACCATAATCTACGAACAAACCCATTTTGACCAGTTTTTAATTCATTCAGCTTAAATTTACAAAATGGAAAACATAAATAAAAATTATTCATCTCTAAAATTATCCATTTCATTACGTTAAAATAACCTCTGGGGTCTATTTCACCAAACACCTTTGACTTTGTAAAGAAAAATAATAATGTTCAACAAAATCTGCGAAGTGAAAAGACTTAGGTATTACTTTTCAATTTTTTGAAAAGTAGGTATAACACATCCAGCTACATAAGGAAATCCTCCTTGAAAAAAAAAAAATGTCGATGATATGTACCTATGAAAAATTTTGTGGCCAGCAAATGGTGTTACGAGAGAAATGTATCAATGATAAATATTCGACACTTTGCTTTTTCCGTGCAAAGATGCAATACCGTCATATTGGGCTTCATTCCCAACCCAAAAGTTGTTTGCAATGAACTTTAACACATACCTATATATTTTTTTTTAAGGCATGGTACTTTTCGTTAATCGAAAACTCTTCTGTTGAAAAATGATTTCCGATATCAAAGTTAATTCTTAGTTGTACTACTCTTTAGTCACTATTTTTAACTTCTTCGTTTTATTTAGAACTGCTTTTCAAAAGAAAAATGTTTTTGGCTAAAAACTATCAAATTCCATTGAAAAGGATGGCTACGATTCGACATGAATTGTATTATCTTCTGTTTCATCCATTTATTTCACAGAAAACTGTATCAATTCAATTCTTAAATTAAATCAAGAAATCTTCTATCCTGCTGAAACCAAACAAAATAATTTCAAAACGATTTATTCTAAAAGCTTCTGAATCACCAATTGAAAAAGCAATCAGACGTGGTAAAATTTTGTCAGACTATGTAGTAAATTAAAATGTTTGACTCACTGTGTATGTACCCAAATTTATACCTTCCTATAAAGATAAACTAAACTAAACTTGTTTGTTTATTATTTTAATTGACCCAAAGATTTTTTGGGCAAATAGGTACGAATAACATGTAAATTAATTATTTTTTCTTTTTTGCCTATTCAACAATTTTCATTTTGCTGACTCATTTGGGAAGTAAAAAACAAAACTAAACTAGATACAAAGGCAGATGGACTTTGCTTCAGTTAAAACAAATAAATAAACAATAATAATTAGGTACTTTTAATTTATGCATGAATTAACCTTTCAGATTTCAGTCGCTCCAAAATAACAAAAATGATCAAGCAATTTTTGAATGGAAAAATTTTAATATCTATTTTTTCTCAAGGTTTTGTTCTTTTGGACGAATATGGATTTCAATGAGGAAAATGTTCTTCGGACGAGTGTCCTGAGTCTGTACTCAAAAATATTATCACTCTCGACTCGAAGAAAAGTGATATCCGGCAACATTGCTTGCGATTGCATTTTCGTTTTTATTTCGGTTCATGGTATGTGGCTTCTTTTGTGCAAGTGAAACAAAAACACTCCGTAGAACACACATTACAACAACAATAATCTTATACGCAGTTACGTTTTTTAGTTTAAAAAAATACACAAATAAATAAATATGGCTGCCTTTCTATGCACAGTTAGATACTTCTAACTTGTTTGTTATGTATATGTATGTCAGCTGTTATATGTATATTGGAGAATGAAAAATGCAGTTCTTGCTAATTTTTGGCCAATGATAAGAAAATAATTGAAACTAAAATCTACGATAAGAAAAACATGAGAAATTAAGCTTTTTATTACTCAATATTTTTATTTTAAATTACCGACTCACTCATGATTCTTTTCAATGTTTTTGTTTGGTTTTCTTAAAATCAATATTTTTTTTCAAAAACTTAAGTATCTACCCTCAAATGTTTTCAACTTACCAATCCAATATTTACTGAATGTTGCATTAGCTAATGCATTTTTCTCCACATCCCCGAGGCGCTCCAAAACATGGGATTCCACTTGCCACATTTGTTTAATTGATTGGGCATAAAGAACGGTTTGTTTATCGCCAGTTTTGAATACAATTTTTAATGTAGTCATTTTGTTTTCTTTAGTTTTTAGTAGATTTGAGTGTTATTTGAAAATTTTAATTGATATATGTAACTTTTTCGTTTTTGATATTTCGTAATAAAACTTGTTTTATACTTTTTGTGTATTCTTTGTTTAGGAGAATAAGAGAGAACTTGTTATCGTTTTGGACACTTTTAACGCAATGAATACGTTTTGCTTTACTCTTTTGGTTTTTATATGAAAAATATAAATTTCATAGAGTTCTTATTTGTTCGGGAAACTTCTGGCAGTCAGCTTCAAATTTTGCAAATCACTGAGAAAGGATTTGTAAGTTGTTTCAGTTTTGTTTAAATTATGATGATGAAATTGAAGTTTTTTTTCAACTAGATACTAGAATTGCTTCGTCTTCGTCTTTCTTGAATCTTAATTCAATACGTTATACGAAATACGAATCGAATTGCATGAACTGGGGGAAATACCCGATAAACTAGAGAGCAAAAGAGAGCAAAAAAGTGTCAAATAATGACGTTTGGGATATGTTTGGAAAATTGACTTGCTAAAATGTGGTTGCGCTGTTCACTAATAGGTGGCGTGGTTAAATATATAAATTGAAATATAGGGTAGAAGGGAGTTATGAGTGCTCTTTAATAGTAGATTAACTTAATGTGGACCATAATTGAGCCGTTTATTTTGAAAGTGGCATAAGTCACTTTTTTTTTAAGTCGAGATATTTAAGATATTTGTTATACCGTTAATTACCAATACTTCTCTCGAAGAAATCGCAATAGTTCTCAACTTATTGAGTGCAAATTTTTTAAAAATGAAAAGATACCGTTCAATTGTATTTAGTGTTGCCATTAACTCGATTTTTTTAAAAAAGGGACTTATGCCACTTTCAAAATAAACGGCTCAATTATAGTTCTTTGATAAGTTCTGATTTTGTCTTTGCTAAATTATACTCCAGTTTATGTTAATCAAAGACAATTTAAACCCATTTTAAAACGATAGTCTAAAGTTTAAAAATAAAGAAGACAGGACCTATGTTTAAGCTGTTTTTAAATTTATAAAACGTCATATTCAAAATATAAAAACACAGTAGTACGTTTACATATAAATATTCTTTGTTCTGTACCACTCGCGTACGGAAAGGGTTAAACCTGTTTCTAACTAAACAGAGCTGCCAAATTCTTTATGAATAGCAGCTGTGTGTTAAATTTAGACTCCGGTTCAAATAGACTCGGGTTTGAAATATGGCTATGAATATGCCCCATTGTCTTAGCTAAACTAAACTCCAGTTTATGTTAATCATAGACAATTAAAAACTATAGCCCGAAGCTAAAAGTGAACATTACAGAATCTATAATTAAGCTGTTTTAACTCTATAAAAGTCAACAAACTAATTAAGAAAATTACATAGCGATACATTTTACACTCCTCGCCACTTATATAGGACATAACTTGTTCCTGTTTTTTATCCTCCATTGCTCCCAAACCAAGCAAGCTAGAGACTACTTTTTTTTTGTAAATTAAACTTAATTTATTTCTTGTTATTTGATTGAAAGAAAGATTTGATCCTAAAGGCCCAACTATAATAGGCATAAGCAAACATAAGCTTACGTCAAAAACCCAACGAAAATTCACTTAAGTTTGTGAAATTACTGCGGATATCCATAATGCAATTTTGCTCACGTATCTACATGTCAAAATAATATCAACACAGAATGACAATGACAGAATACACAACAGATACACAGAATGAGATATTCATGTGCACACTGTCTGTTTGTGTGCCAACTACACAGGAGATTTTTCTTTCCAACTAAATGTCTGATATCTGATATGTTTGATATCTGAAGGTTTTGTCTCTCTTGTATGGGCTGGGCATACTTGGATATTTTATGTTATGATAAACATTCTGAGAGAAATTATGTATCTGTAGTGGAGTTGGCCTGTGTGTATTTGATCAAAACTGTCAGATTTTACTTATGCGGCGAGCGACTGGGATCGCTCTTGCTTAAGTTTGCTTAAGTTAACGAAACTGAGAAAAATTGAACGAAACGGAGCTAGACTCCATTATGTTCACTCGTATTGAGATTCTTTGCATTCGCACGTTTACTTATGCGCGCATATGCTAGCTAAGGCCCAACTATAATAGGCATAAGCAAACATAAGCTTATGTCAAAAACCCAACGAAAATTCACTTAAGTTTTTGAAATTACTGCGGATAGCCATAATGCAATTTTGCTCACGTATCTACATGTCAAAATAATATTTGCAGCTGTGAGATTTGGTTGATTTTTTTGATTCAGGGCTTTTTTGATTCAGGACTTTTGTTTTTGTTAAAAAAAAATGGAGATAAATAACAAATTAAAAAATTGGTTTTTTATCTTTTTATGTTTAATAATATCTTTAATAATAATAAACAATAAACAAATAATCAACACAGAATGACAATATCCGAATACACAACAGATACAGAGAATGAGATATTCATGCAAAAACACTCTATATGAAGATATAAATCCTTCGTACGTATCACCCTCCAAAACCCATTTGTTAACATTGTTGTATTTGTAATGTGAAAGAATTCAACAAGAAAAATTGACGTGTTTCCTCGCATACATAGAAATAACTAATAAGTTTTTTGGTGAAATTTCATAAATTAGAGGAGAATTGACACGCACACTATGAATAAGTTTATGAGGCTGATTTCCGGTTATTATAAACATTCTGAGAGAAATTATCTGCAGTGGAGTTGGCCTGTGTGAGTGTGTATTTGATCAAAACTGTCAGATTTACTTATGCGGCGAGCGACTGGGATCGCTCTTGCTTAAAGTAGTATTCACATGAGCGCGACCAACGAACGACGAATGAATTACAAAATGTGAGTTTATATACGTTTGAAGACATATTTCCACACAAATTCTTAACAAAATGATAGCAATGTAGTTTCTATTTGATTTATGGTGCATACTTTTACTTTTCAATATCATATATTAATAAATTTAAGAAAACAAATTTATTCGTCGCGAAAAAAATTTTAGTTGATACGAACTGTCAAACTTTATTCGCGTTCCACATTATCCACACTCGCAACGAATAAAATAATCGCGCGTACTTAACCTAAAAAAATCATTCTTGTTTTGGTTTCGGTGGTGAATGGTGTTCGGCTGTCAAACTTTATTCGCGACGAATTAAAAACTCTCATGTGAAAGAAATGTCAAAATCGACGAATATTCGTTCATTCGTTGGTCGTTGGTCGTGCTCATGTGAATATTACTTAAGTTTGCTTAAGTTAACGAAATTGAGAAAAATTGAACGAAACGGAGCTAGACTCCATTATGTTCACTCGTATTGAGATTCTTTGTATTCGCACGTTTACTTATGCGCACATATGCTAGCCACCCAATTTATTTATTTATTTAAATATTCACTTCAAAAGCCAACTTTTTGGAAAAAGAGATGTTAACCCATTTGATCGTCGAAATTTACTTATCTTAATTTTGCTCTACATTGGATTTCGTTCGATTCGCTTCTCGTAATAAGGGCTTATATGTTGTCCAAAAAAAAACAACATTTTCTAAATTATTCAGAGGATTGGTATAAGGTACACTAAAAGGCTATAACGAGTAGGTAGGTTTAAGAAAAGAATTACATCTCAGTAAGGCGGGATGAGCAATTTCATAAAAAAATTGACTTAAAACAGAAAAAATATAAACAAATATGGTAACACTTATAGAGTCATTATAAAGCATTTTGGAAACCCAGAAACTCATTCTTTAAAATTTATTTTTAGATAAAGTTGTTTGAGTAAATAGTTTTTGAAAAAAATAAAACTTAAACTTGTACAGAATAGTTTATATAGTTTAAGTTATTTTCAATAAAGAAAATACTGTACTGTACATCACATAATACAAAAATTGCATTTTAAACATCAGTTCTCCTGTAAATTTCAGATTTGTGCAAGAAATACAATTTTGAAATTATGCATGTTTAAGATTTTTTGCCACACCCAAAATAACATAATGATATTTTAAGTTTATTTAAGATCTTACTCCGAAATCCAACTTTTTAAATATTACCGATTTAAAAACCCAAACAATTATTTTTTATTTGAATGCGATTTTTTACAAACAAATGTAGAATCTTTTTAAAATAAAGATAAAGGCATTCCCTCATCTCGCAGAATGTAATTATAATTTGATGATTTTTATGAACATTTTTAGTATTGGTAAGATTCAAAGTGGTTTTTAAATCACCGTCAATTTAATTAATTTTCCACAAAAATGACAATGTTTTGTTTGTACACATTTGTTTTGAAGTTAGCGTACATATTTGTTGTACAAGAATTTTCTCGTATGACTTTTAATAAACTAAATTATTGTAAAAATTGTGTTTGAACTACAATGCATTTGTGACAGAAGTTTCTGAACCGTTTGCAATGTCACAAATTTAACAATTTCACTCATCTGCAAAACCTATGCTTTTTTTGACACATGTCAGAGTTTTGCAAATGGCGGTAAATGTCAATTCTATTATGACACTTTTGTGAATTCAACAACTCGGAAGATTTGTCTGAAAACTAACTAAATTTACACCTGCTGTATTTTTATATTTTTTGTTTGGCATAAAATATGATATGAATAAAAATAATACATTACAGATTTGGTTCCTCCCTTTTGTGTCGGAAATTCATTTTGTCTGTGTTCTTATATTGCATGTTGGTCAATGAACATTTTTGTAACTAATTTCTCATTCTCGTACCTAAACCCCATCTTCCTGCAGGCTGCAACAAAACATATCCTTCAACATATTATTACAGATAGCATCTGCTAAAACTATCAGAATTTTTCAACCAGCGACAAAGTTCAATTGCCAACCAAGTATCATACATGTAAATGATACCATATATAAGCACTCCTCACCTCAACTCACCAGAAGGAGCTTCTATAGCCCATCACCAGATATAACCACAATAAGCCAGAACCCAAACAAGGACAGTTGTTGTTGTTGTGGTACAACAGATTTATGGGACATGAACATGACCTTCAACATAAACAACCGCACAACATACACCAGTCTAACCATATTAGACAAAAGTAGTAGTGGCAGAGGTACTTGTTCGAACAAGGATATTTCTCAACTTGTGACTGGACTGGCACAAAGCCACAAATGTCAGGATAATACCAATTCCAATACCCTCGCACTCCCTCCCTCTCTCTGGCTCTGCATCCAAAGCTATCTCTCTTATTTACCTCAGGTGCGAACCTGAATCGATGCCAATTTGTAAAACAGCACCTAGGATGTATCTCATGTACTCGTAGCTAGGTATAGGTATTTATAATGTAACCTATCCTTAGGTGTCGTTCGATTGGAGTCGTCCTTTTTACCTTATACACCTTCAGTGAAATAGGGGACTCTCTCTCAGCACAATTTGTTAAAGTTAATCGCACGGGATGAAGTTGCAATTAAAACAGAAACACAAAAAATAGGTAGCTATGTCCTTGTCTGAGACTTGGTATAGTAGGTATATCGTCCTGGCGCGATAATCCTTTCATGTAGTTGGTTGTAATATCCCTTCATTGGCATCGTCTAAGGGCAATGCAACAAAAACAACGACATTGAAAAAAGTCCATAGGTCTTGGCTGCATCGCCATTTCACCACCACACGTTGCGTTGCCGAAGGTTGACGGCGAGTTTCGTTTAAAATGCAAATCAGGATTATATTTAAAATCGTGTATACCTTAAAGCAACAACCTGACGACATGGGTGTTAATATGAAACCGAACGTATTTTTAATAATTTTCCAGCTCAGTGGACATCACCCTCCTCCGAGGTTTTTCGAGCGTTAAATGCGAGAAGGGCCAATAAAGAATTATAACAAGATTTTTGTACTTGGGGAAAGGGAATGAAAGGAATGGAAAATCAACCCTTTTTGATATTACATAGTTATAGTAATATGCTACTTCTTTAGTATTAGGTAGGTAATTATGCGGTTTAAAAAGTGAGCTAAAGTCTAATCAACATATCGGATTTCCTTTTTCCATCGACCAACGTTATGGTCGTTCGTCTTCGACTTGAGGTCATGTTTTGTTTTCATAGGAAAATGAAGGTAAAAAAAACAAACAAGACTCCATGTCATAAGGGAGAAATAGGCTTATTTTCAAGACTGCCAATTAAAATAAACTGTTCCACGGAAATGTCAAATAAATGTCAGTTTCCTGCTGGACGATAGAGTTATTAAGTAACAAAAAGGTAGATTTTTTCTTTGAAGTTTTTTGGAGTTTCTGCGATTTTTAGTCCCATTTGATTTTTTTGTGAAATTTTGAAGGAAGTCCAGACAAATGGCACTGGACACCACAGAAATTTAGAGTTAAGTTAAGATCTAACATTAGCTGCTTTTTTGTATATCTTCTTTTTTTCGTACGTTTGTTTACTTTCCAAAAGTAGTCTGTTTCTTTTCTTTGAACTACAGTTCACACTATTTTACCATTTGAAACACAAAATAGCCATCTAGCTGTCATAATGAAAAGTATTTTTTAGGTTTCTTAAATTTATATTATTATTGTTGTATTACGTGTTAAAAGATGACTCATGCAGATCATTTTCGATAGTAAAACACAGCTGTTTAGTTTCAGTGAATGTGTCTTTAAGCCCCGTGCACACTAACGTCATCTTAACGCGTTTTGACGTAGTGGCTCCGTATTTATTGTAATAAAACTAATGGAAAGTGGCTTGTTCATTTGTTTGAGTGCCGTAAATTAGAACTTAAGTGAAATGCAGCATCTTTTTTCATTACAACAGCGTAATTCGTTATTAAATGTAAAGTAGAATAAAATTGCATCAAACGATTCTTTTGAGAAAATTGGCTATAAGTTCAGTAATGGTAATTTTAAATGCGTCTACAGTTCGAAGATTATTTGCGTTAACACAGTCCTTTGCGTAGGTCTGCAGATAATTTTTGAACGTTGTCAAAATACATGATCTTGGTGGCAAATTGACTTCACCAAAACGTAAAATTATGCCACTAGGAAACTCCTCACAGAATAAAGCCATAACACTGGTCATGACATGGTTATGTTGCTGACAAATTGCACTTTTCCAATAGCTTCTGATGAAATTAAATCAAATTCTACTTTTATTGTACCATGTCAGGTTTTTGATGAGATATTACTTTTTTTAAACTTTTTTTTTTAATTTCAAATACTTTCAAAAGTAGCTCGATAAAGCTAAACCATTTGCGCCAATACTGTTTTTAAGAGCCCCCGCAGACTGCAGACTTTTTATCGGCCGATAGTTTGGTCGGCTTCTTAATCAGTATGGAGAGGAATGCATATGATAAAAAAGTTTGATAGGCTACCCGATTACATTCAAACTAATCTGTCGGCCAACTCCAGTCTGCGGGTGCTCTTATTCTAACATTCTAATGAATAGCCAATTCGTTAGAATAGATTAGAATGAAATTTCTGTATTTTGACATTCTAACGAATAATGTTCATCGTTGAATGAATATATTAAATGAACCGGAATGAACTCGAATTCGAAGTCAGCTGTTTGAAGTTTCGATCTTATTTAGTGTGACTAAAGTAACAAAATTTAAAATTGTTCCACAAACTTTCAATGTCATTGAAACAATTGGATGGAAAACAAAAAATACCTTAACTTAAGAAAAATTAAATTAATAAAGTTCTAAGTGCTAGTGATAATAATTATTTAAAAAAAAAACATCAATGACACTTTGAATATGGGAACATAAATTTAAGTTTATTGATATGAAAAGTAAAAAAATACAGTAACAAATTTTGAACAGCTAACTCAGCACCTTTAAATCTAATAAAATAGTTAATGTACTTATAATTCGATTTGCTTTTGTCTCACATGCATTACCAAAAAATGTGACTTTAAAGTCTCTTTATTTAAATCACACCTGGTCACACTTCACAATTGTCAACAAGAATCAAAAAGTAACACAGTTGTTAAAATCGTTTAAATTGTCTTTCAAAAATTCAAATTGTTTTATTTATGAAAAATCAAAACAGCATAAATAGAAGAAGAATAATAAATTATGGATGCATCAAATCCATTGGGGATTCGATTTGTAAGAAAACCTCTCGCGATTTCATGGTTTTCTTCCATTAATTTTATAAGAACTTCCTTTTGTTCTCTAGTTGTCCAATTTGAGTGTGCCTGTGACCTTTAATAAAAACATCAACAGATTTTCATAAAAATATATTCCATTTTCTTTATTTTTCGGAAAAGAAAACAGAACTTACATGTTACATGTGTTTCTTTTAATTCTCTTATCAAGATGTGAACGCGTTTCGAATGATTAGAAAATCAAAATTTGCTTTAGTTTCGAATTAAAATGAACTTTCGAATCGTTAGATAGTGTAAATATGTACGTATCATACGAATTCAAATAACTTTCGAACGAAAGAGAATGTCAAAATAAGGGTGATTATAAAAATAATGTTAAAAACGGGTATTTTAAAAACATGAAAAGATAGTTAAAATCAAAGTTTTTGATTTGAAATAAGCACTAAGAGTTAACTCCAAATTAGATACTAAAATGACTTAAACTATAACTAGACGACAAAAGTTAATACTTTGAAAAATCACACACAATTTATTATTTAGGAATATGTTGAGTTTTAACTTTAAAATTAAAAACCCGTTTTTGGACAACCAAACATCTTTGAAACATTTTTAAGGAGGCATATGTTAAAAATCTTATTTAATAGAAGAATTTAATGTCAAAATTCAAATTCATTTTAATCCCTTAAAAAAGTATTGTTTCATCGACCAGTGTATTTGGTCGTGTTGTATGGCTTTTTGGAACCACATACTGCCCAAGTTATGATCGGCCAAAAAGTTTGTGTTCAATTGCTACGATATGTAATACTGGCACTTGCAGCAGCAACACTCTTCTTCATTCATATTTATATTCTCCGATAAAATGCCTCCTGAAAGTGACAAGTTATATTTGTTCATACTTCCAAATTTGAATAATGAATTGGCTAGTTTATGTTTCTAAGGTTTCTGAGAATTTTCTAAGATGGTTTTGACGGACCTGGAGAATGAAATACAAATACAAACATAATCCAAATTTCTGAGATCTTGGAATCATATACTGAACAAATATATCTTTTATCTCAGGAAAGCCAAACGCTGTCAGAATAGCTTATGGGCATAATCGAACGAAAAATTTTTCTCCGAAATGTCAAATTCAAAGTCAACTACTGAACTTCTTTTAAAATAATAAAAACAGTGACATAAATTAGGAAAGTTGGATGATTTAGAGAGGAAATGCAGATGCACATTGATTTTGAATGTCTGCACATTGCAATGAGCGGAAAATAGTGATTCGTTTAAATCATTCAACATTCGTGCAGTACGGCTCGAAAAAGAATATCAGTACTTGTTAGCACGATCGAAATTGGGCTGAAGAGTAAATTGATTAGCATTCCTAAAAGCATATTTTGTATTACGAATGAATTTTGAGACGAGAGAAATGGAACTTTATTTTTCGCTTCAGGACCCTGTTTAAACTTTATTTTTAGAGCTCTTTTGAAAAGTGACTTAAGTGGTTATTATGTAAGTTGCCCAAATATAAGAATTTCACTCGAGTTAGAGAAGAATAAAGTCTTTATGTCAAGTCCAATCTAAAGAGACAAAAGATGGTTTGTTGAGTTGTTGTTTATTTTAGAGTTATCGAACTTTGAAGTGGAATAAAACAAAGATGATTTTAATATATTAACTTACTTGAAAATTACTTTATTCGAAAGATAACCTTTTGGCATTATAACTTAAATATGCTTGGCTCTGACGTAAACTAATCTAGAGGTCCAACATTTGTGGATCGGCAATAACGCGAATCTATTTCTCCAAGTGGTCAATCGTTTTGGGTTTATTGGCGTAGACTAGGGGCTTTATATATCCCCACTGAAAACAGTCAAGCGGTAAAAAATCGCACGATCTTGGGGGCCAATTCACTTGTCCGTAACATGAAACTATGCTATTAAATAAATCAATTGTGACACGTCTTATTAAAACCACGGCTACTTTTTGTACTTACTTACTTACTTTAGGCCTAACCTTAGTCTTCATTTAGCTCGGTCATTAGCTAAAAGTCTCCAGTTGTGCACTCCAAGTTCGGCCAGGTCACTTTCCACTTGAGAGTTATACCTGATCAACGGCCTTCCTCTATTGCTCTGTTCACACAGCTTTGGACATTTATCCTTTTGGCTAACTCTACGTCTCGCTATACAGCCCGTACAGCACGTCGCGTCGCGTCGTTCCATCTTCTGCTAGATTCACCTTCTATAGGGGACCGTAGATCACGCGAAGAACTTTTCTCTCGAACCGACCCAAAGTGCTTTCATCTGCTTTTGTCATAGTTCATGGTTTTGCATCGTTTAGCAGGATGGGGATGATAAGAGTCTTATATGGTGACATTTTGGTTGTTCGAGAGAGGGCTTTACTATACTCAATTGCTTTCTTAGCCTAAAGAAACAGAGGTTAGCAAGAGTAATTCTTCGTTTGATCTCAACGCTGGTTTTATTTTCTGCATTCATATCGGAGCCCAGGTATATAAAGTCCTTAACTTCCTCAAGGTTGACCGAGACGTTGCGGTGTTGTACGTCATTTCTTGATGACAGCTTGTACTTCGTGTTGCCCTTATTAACCGCTAACCCATTTTCCCAAAACCTCCATTGATTTTTAAGGACGATGTGACAGCGCACTACCTAATTTTAAGTCTTTTTTGACATACAAATTTTCTGTTAAATTTGTTCCAACCTTTTTAGAGGAGCGGGAATTTTCCATAATTATCCTGCATAAAAGGATAAGCTTGACAGGGGTACCAAAACTAGACATGGTTCTATACAGTTCATGAAATCGATAAAAACATATGGTGATTGTCAATTTGATGTTCTTGAGTTTTTTTCACGATCTGTTCGACTGTGGATTTTCCTGGTCTAAGACCACACTGCCATCATGGTTGTTAAAATTTTAATTGTGAAGTGAAACAAAAGAAATGTTCATATTATAAGGAATATAAAGGGTGTCCCAAAATTAACGCAAGATTTGAATTAAATAGAAAACGCCGTTTTTAGTCTTTTGATAGTTATATTTTTATTGACTCGAAAAGTACATAGGATAGGGTTATGTATGGAATAACACATCGGACAAGTGGCCTCCACGGCTTTGCATGCACATGCACACTCTTTTGTTGAAATTTTCCATGACCATTCTGCATAAATGTGGCTGAATTTCGTTGATGCAGCGTTGAATCTCCTCCTTTAATGCACGGGTGGTTGTGGGCTTGTTGACATAGACTTGTGATTTCAAATAACCCCATAAAAAGAAGTCTAATGGTGTTAAATCACACGATCTAGGAGGCCAATTTTGATCAGGTTCTTGAAATTTGCAATTCTTGTCCACGACGTCGAATTGAGGTTCCTGGATTGTCAGCAACACTCTCACGCACTGCTTCGACATTCACATTTGAACGGCTTGTTTTTGGACGACCAGTGTGTTTGGCGTCTCCAACGGATCCAGTCTCCATGAATTTTTCAATTAATCTCTTCACAGTTGACGAAGTTAAAACACTATTCCGACCATATTTTGCATGAATTTTTCGAACTGCAGCCGCCAAGCTTTCACTATTTTTGAAATATTCTTTAATAATGAAAACACGTTGTTCTCTCGTGTAACGCTCCATTTTTAATAACCCTATACTGTTAGCTGTCAAATTGCTTTTTTTTCAGGGTTGCCAACACTTCACTGCACAAATGGCGGCGAATTCAAATCTTGCGTTAATTTTGGGGCACCCTTTATATATATATATAAGGAAAATTTCAAAAAATAGAATAATTTTTCAAAATTCTGATAAAAAGAAAACAGTTTGAAGAGTTAAGCTGAGATCACACGATTGGTCATATGTACCGATTTCGGCCAAAATTTGTCTGTACACATTTGGTGACAGAAATTTTGTGTACCGAAAATATTTTTAGGTGTTCACACGATTGGTGTATTTTAGCCAAATATTTTCTGCGCTTATTTGTACAATAGAAGAATATGACCGATATCTGTACAACCCTGTCACACGATCTGTCATTATTATATTAAAATTAAAATTATATAAAATTAAAATGATGTCCATACGGAAAAAAAAGAAAATAGCTGCCATAATGTGCATTTGTGTATATTTAATTGAAAAACAAAAAAAAAAAAAGAAAGGCACGGAAGCGAAGTGTTTGGGTGCGGGATTGGCTCCTGAGAAGGAGTACTGATGGCGCTTGTGTAAAAACTTTGGCGGAGTTCCGAGAAATCGAAAATCAGAAATTTTTATTTAAAAATTTCTTGCGAATGAATGAAGCCACTTTTAATGATCTGCTTAAATTAGTTTCTCCACAAATACAAAAAAATAACACCAACATGCGCCAAGCTATCTCAGCAAATGAAAAATTGGCAGTCACGCTACGTTTTTTAGCTTCTGGAGACAGCTTCAAAAGCTTATCGGTTCACTTTCGAATAGCACCAAATACCATATCTTTGTTTGTGCCAGAAGTGTGCAAGGCCATCTATGATGCATTACAAAATGAATATTTAGAGGTATACTATATATAATCATATTTAAAATATAGATATAAATTAATATCACATTATGCTCTTGCTAGGTCCCAAACAATGAACAGATGTGGATTGACATTGCCCAAAAATTTAATGCGAAATGGAATTTTCCCAATTGTATCGGCGCAGTTGATGGGAAGCATATTGTTATGACGGCTCCGCCGCGGTCTGGTACTGGTAGTACCTTTTATAACTACAAAGGCACTCATAGCATAGTTCTCATGGCCATTGCTGACGCCGAATACAAATTTTTATACATTGATGTCGGCTGCAATGGAAGAGTTTCGGACAGAGGAGTTTTTGGAAAGTGTACATTTCAGCACGCTTTGGACAATGAATCTCTTGGATTACCTCCGCCGCAACCTTTATTGGGCCGTGTACTGAATGTGCCATACCTATTTGTGGCGGACGATGCTTTTCGAATGCAAAAACATATACTGAAACCATATCCAGGTAAAAGTTTAAGTGCAGGTCAACGTATATTCAATTACCGACTGTCACGGGCCAGACGCGTAGTTGAAAATGCATTTAAAATAATGACGAAGCGCTTCCAAATATTATATCGGCCTATTCAGCTGAATGAAAATAAAACAACCCTGGTAACCCTGGCTTGCTGTGCCTTGCACAATTTTTTAATACAAAAAAACACCAATTAGGTACATGGATGGATTTTCTATGGATGCTGAAGGCAACCTACTTCTAGGGGAACTCAACCAAAATGCTTTTGAATTACGCCAGCAAGGAACAGAAGAACGCCCAACAACGTACATAAGCAATGAAGCCAAAGAAATTCGTCAGGAATTCGAGCAATACTTCATGTCGGCTGCTGGTGAAATACCTTACCAATATAAATGTCTATGTTAAAAAAAAAAACAAATGTATGACATATTTATATAATTTTATTAAATTTCAAATTAAATGTAATGAATTCATATGAAAGAAGTAGATTTTAGCCATCATCCAACTCTGCAAGCGCATCCATGGTGTTTTTCATTATAGTAATGTGTAACTTTTTGGCCAGGGCTTTGTTTGTTTTTTCCAATTCACGCAGCTGTGACGCTAAATACATGCCGAAGCTATGCCACTGGTCCTCTGTATCAGATTCCAATATATATATACAATAAAAAATATTCTTTTAATTATTGCATCATCCGCAGACAAACTAAGATTTGCTGCGTTAAATAAAAAGGGATCGTTCGATCTCAAACAGTTCAGATCTAATATTCATCTCGACGTATAAGCGGTAAGGGATCTGAGGCTTCAAATTGAATAAAGTGAACATTTTTTAAATACGAATTTTTGTCTTTTATTTTCTGTTCTCCGGTGGAGAACAGATAGAATATATTTTTTAGTATATCGGCACTTATCTGCTTTGATTGGTCACTATGATCGGTCATTAAGTCGCAGAACAAATTATCTGTACATTTAAGAATTTTTTCTGTCTTCATCGGTGTATGAACAGTTCACACGATTGGTACAAGGCAGCTCATTTTTATCTTCCTATCGGCCAAAAAAATTGTCCTATCTGCCTTATGCCCAATATTTTCTGCCATTCACACGATCTGTACATACAAATGGACAAAAATCGGTACATTTGACCAATCGTGTGATCTCAGCTTTATATGTTCCCATTACCATCAAAGCTCCTAAAAACCAGAACTAAACAATCAAAAAACGGTTGGATTACCCATTTTCGAAATGTATCCATTGAAATCCGCATTAATTCCGCCTAAAACCACACTAATACCCGCATTGTTCATTATGATGGTTTCAAATAAAAATTCAATACAGATTCTATACATAA
Organism: Eupeodes latifasciatus; assembly: GCA_920104205.1. Taxonomy (NCBI): domain Eukaryota; kingdom Metazoa; phylum Arthropoda; class Insecta; order Diptera; family Syrphidae; genus Eupeodes; species Eupeodes latifasciatus. The sequence continues at coordinate 142,865,206 of OV049924.1, read as the reverse complement.
TCCTATCCTATGTATATATGTATGCAGACACCTAGGTATATGATGTGCAGGTCTAAAATCATACATAGTCCTGTATTGCTGTCATTTATTGAAAACCACAAGAATTTGATCAAAAGCAATAAAAAGTCATATCTAACAATCCTATATAACACCTGCAGCTATGCGAATATCCCGTCCGTAACGTGTCGTGTCGTTGCCGCGCCGCCAATGCCATGTCTATAGGTATGCCAAATCCCCAACTCCGCCAGGCTTAAAATGACAACACATAACCATAGATGCAAATTGAAACCATTGAACCAAGCCATATAGACAAATGCCATCAGGCAAAGCAAACCAACCACATAAACATCATCATGGAAAGCGTATATAGGCAAAAAAAGGAAAAATTTAAATGAACACGTCATGGAAAATTGGTTGAAAGAAGAGGAAAAAAGGACTTTTTCCTTACACAAAGCATCCGAGACCGAGAGTTTAAAGAAGCTAACATAATTCGTTTAGAGAAATGAATAAGAACTGGTTATAGGTACGAAAAGCTGCTCGGGCTGAATGAGCTGGAGTGCTGCTTTCCTGCCGTTGGTGGTGCATCAAGTGCAAGAAGTGGTTATGTAGATCCCTAGAGTGCTTTAGCACCTCTTATCAACCTTTTTTCAAGTCCTTAGGCATAACACACATGGGTTTATAAGAGATGACGACGACGATGATGATGACACCGAAGACAGCACAATATGGAGCTTCATAGTACGAGGTCCTTAGGGAAAGGCAAAATATACTTATGTTTTTTTATTCTTGTAGCAGCTGGTTGAAAGGGAAAACAGTACGTTAGTCCTAGTTGTTTTCTCTATGCATATCTATAAAAGGTGCACACTTGCATACATGTAGTTGCTTCCGCTTGCTTACGCCTATTGTCCTTCTCTCTGTTGTTCATTTTTCTTTGACTCTGAAAAATAATATAGCTATACGATAACGTTATCGTCGGTCGTCCTTAGAGAAACACAATCTACGTATCTTTTAGTTGTTTGTCTCACACAAAAAATGAAAAAAAAGTTATTGCCATCATCAGCTGTTTCGCTCTCATAGTCTGTTGCAATGTCCTTTTTGCATATAACGACAAAGACTCTATCACTTAACTTTCAAAGGACCAAAACAATGCAGTCGAAACAATAGCTTAAAAAATTCACATTCATATTTTTTAACCAAAGCAACCATACACCACACACATACACTTTGATACTATCTCCCTACACACATGGTACATGGTATCGTTACCATTGTCCTCATCGTGAATTGAGAAAAGAGAATAAATGCAATTGTCGTAGTTCCGGTATGTTTTTTTTTGTTTAATGGAGAAAGAATACACCTTGTATCATACTCTGAAAACATGAACAAGGACAACGACGACCTCTCTACTCGTTGGCAACTAAAGAAAAAGGGGTTAAAGGCCTTCAAACTATTTAGGGTTATTTTAAAGGAACACTTTACTTCGTCTGTGTACTGTTATAGATATATGGTAGATACAGTTTTGAAAATGAAAGGCTATTGTTCATGTTTGGCAAGGTGCCGATATACAAAATACAATACACACATGATGACAGAGATGGCGGTGTCGGTGTCGGTTTCGTCTTCAATTTTAGTCGTTCAGAAAGAACCTAAGCATTGCTTCACATACAAGCACCGCAGGAGCCGGAAGGATTTTTTTGTTTTTGCAAAAGTGTTGTCGATTGGACGCGTTTTACTTATTAAACGTATTGGAAATCATAACAATATTAAAGGCTTTATTAAGTCCTTAAATTAGGGATGGAATTAAGACTTGACAAGGAAAATTTGGGGTAATTTAGGCTTTTAAAATGTAAGAAATCAACTTCAAAATCGTTTCGTAACTTACTTGTAGCTGCCTGACATAATTTGTTTGAAACTACATTAAATGTGTAAGAAAATCAGGGAATTCAATTAGAAACCATTTAAGGAATATTGAAACCTTTTATTCGAAATTGTAGTTACATAATTCTGAAATAAAATAAGATTTTTAAAATAATCAAAGTATATATATTTTGTTTGGCTGTATCTTTTTCAAAAATGCTCATATTGAAGAGTCTAAATTCGAGAGCATTTCAAAGAAGCAATTCATTTCTGTAAGTCTTTTTTTCAGATCCTTATACTGTTCGGCATATAAAGATGATCCATACATTTTAAGATCAGAAACGAAATTTGCTTAAAACTCAATGAAAAAAGAATTGTTCCCTTAATTTTTAAGTAAGCAAGTAATTAATACTTAATTGAACGACCACGATGTTTTCAAGTAATTTGATATCTTTGTGTTTAACTTTCCGCTAATTTCTGACATCTGCTCTTGCGGATAGAGTACCATGCTTCCTGAACTCCCTTCCAAAGCTCTTCCGAATTCTTGAATTTTTTTCTCAGATCTTAGCTCTTGCATAACCCCACACTTTTTCAGTACGGTTAAAATGGGGAATTTGCGTTGGCCAGCTTTTAACGTCCATACTTTCTTTAATAAACCAATCCTTGACCACATTGGCTGCATGCTCTGAATCATTATCATGCATACAAATCCAAATCGTGCTTTTTAAAATGTCAAGATATGGACATTTATCCATCCTTCTATTCTAACAACTGGTCCCAACCAACGCTAAGAAAAAGCAGACTAGACCATCACACTTCCTCCACTGTGCTTTACGGTTTTTAAAGTTTATTGTGAGTTGTAAACTGGGCCTTTCAGGCTATGAACAAATGTATTTCCATCTGGTCTAATGCGGTTAATCTTTGTTTCATCACTTAACAGAACCCTTTTTCAAAATTTAAGACCTTTGTTAAAATGAGTTTTGGCAAATATGTACCAAGTGATAAGTAAAAGTTTTTTCTTCTTACGCGTCCGTATAATTTCGCATCATTGAGACGTCTGCTCAAGATACTGACAGTATTTTCCTTATTAATATGGCCGAAATGATGCGGGAGGATTTAAACGGATCGGACTAAGACTTTCTTCTGATGGATTTGTCAATGCGTATTGAAGTTTTGGAGAGAAGGGCTTGCGAATTTTATTTTTTATTCTTCGGTCTTGACCCAATTAATGACATTGTGTACTATTTTTCGCGAACATTAATTTAACACTCTTTTACTCAGGAGTACAATGAACGCCTCTGGCCTTATTTATTTATTATTGGTCTATACTCTGTTAAACATTCTAAAAAGTTTCGATTAAAACATGAAAAATGAGGTTAGGATGTCACCCACACTTATAACTTACAATGTGTATCCACCTGTCAATTTTTCAAAAAGTTTATCAGAATATTATTAACAAGTTATACAAATTTTAAGTCCATATCGTTCTTTGCTCTCATAATACTTGAGTCGAAAACCATTTCTTATCAGTTTTTTGTTGTTTTTGTAGGTTAAAGTGTTGTGTAACAAAAGTTGTTCATTGATTTTTTTTAAACAATTTTTCTAAAAGTTAGTAAGAACGTTTTGAACATGACAAAATAATCCTCAGAAGTTAAGAGGCCCTGGTCTTCTATGGCTCTTCTGCCCTAATGACAACCCAGTCATGCATAGGATCAAGTAGATTTAACCTCTGAAGACAGCTTCTGCCCGCTTGGCTTAATGCCCATAAGAAACAACCAAATGCGAGCCTTAGGCTGTCTAGGGATGTCCTTAGATGAGATCTCAGTCATTGCTAACCTTATCAACGCTTTCTCTAAATAACTCCGTGGAAAACTTATTATTTCACCAGAGAGTCAGAACTAGGATAGGGGCCCCCACTTTTAGACAAGGTAGGTATAGGTAAAACCCATATTAGAGAGCTTGTTCTCGATGCCGTTCCACACCGCTAGCAGACATCTGCTGTTGCTGGAGAGCTCAGCCACAATCGATACCTTGGAGGTCATCCCTAACAACCTCACTTATAAAGTATGCGATTGCGCTGCTCTGGGAGATGGCACAATACCTTTTTTGCCCGTCCGTCAAGCTTACTCTTTTTCTCAGCTGAAAGGGCATCTTCCTTAGATCTTGAGTAGCCAAAAGGTTATTTCACTCGTCAATAACTTTGTGGTACATTATTTTGTCTTCAGCGTCCTTCACATGAATTGTTCCGGCTGCCTTATTTTTGGCAATTTTGTAAAGAATGAAGGTGGCTCTATTAAACTGGTTTCTGAGAAGAATGACTCATGACTTTTTGTTTCTCAGAGTAGCTCCGCTATGGCTGACTTTGCTACTCGAAGGTTTGGCTGGATTAGTAGGTTTAGGAAGCACAGGAGTACTATGGTTAGTATTCATTCTGCTCCCTGAGGGTTTGAGAAACATCACAGCATCGAAAGTTGTAGTGCTATATGTATACTCCCCGTTACGGTCTCCTGCCTAAAGGCCAAAAGCTCATTCTTAAAGTCAGCGAATGATCAGAAGTTTGTACTGTCAGTTAAGTCCATAGAGGGGAAAAAACGAATGAAGGTTCCACGAGTAGGTCGGTAGGGAAAGATCAGCCTCGGCAGGTCCGATTACCGGGGTAAGGCAAAAAATAAGACGGACCATTCGATTTCTCTTTTTTCTCACTAGATGTAAAAATATCGCAAGGTCAACTAAATATTTCCCTTTTTTTACCAAATTCGCAAATGTCTAACTTTATACTTACTCTATTTTTCACTTCAAACTTTGAATTCTCAATTCCGTTTTCCCTTGTTAAATTCACATTTCGCACTCAATGTTTCCATTCCAATTTTGGCACCATATATGTACTTTAAACTTCGGTTTTCTCACTTAACATTTCACACTATTCACTGTTCACTTTAAAAAATTCACCCTACTCTACAGAAATCTATTTAAAATCATCAAAGTTAAAAACTCTTCTTAAAAAATGTCCTGTTAAAGTATTACTATTTTCTGCCTACCAAAACACTTTACTCCCATTGTATCAAAAGTTTTTGAAATAAACCTACATCGAAATCACCGTCGCGTGTCGCTTGCAAGGCTAACTACAGTGTTACCGCTATGCGACTTTAGTCGCATTTTGACCCTTTTTTGTGCCTCATGCGACCATGATACTACTTTTTAAAAAAATGTCTATTTTGACCCTTTTTAAAAAATTATGCGACTTTTTTGACCCCATCTCTAGAAAAATACATTGAAAAGATAAGTTATTTTCTTAATTCATACAAAATTTCCAAACTTCCATTGAAATAAGAACATAACTAACACTGTCACACATAATTTCAATCTATAAAATGGTATCAAGTTGAAATTGTTTGGGTCGACTCGATCACGTTCGCTCAGAATCGAAATCTTGCTATTCTAGCATAAAAATTCATTTCCACAATTCAAATTCACTTAACCATTTCATTTAAAGACATTTTGATTATGATGTACAAAAATTTTTTAACAAAAGAATGTATACTACGCACTAAAATTGAAGATATTAATTTTATAGACCCAAAAACTATAAAAATTTTAAGTGATATTTACATAGGGAATGAAGCGGAAACATATATAAAACAAGAAAGTATTTCCAGTTGGGATATTGAAAATATAAGAAGTAAAATTCTTATTTATTACCAACTAATTTGCAGGCAAATTATTTCAAGGTTTGATACTAATGATAGGAAGTTTTCGGTTTTGAGGCACTTGGATCCTCAAGTAATCAAACTAGGCGAAGATTTTAATTAAAATGATCTAGTATCAGATTATCAACACCTTATAATTCAACCTGAAAAAGTAATTGAAGAATACAAGCTTTTAGAATTCAAAATTCATGAAAAGAATTATGAAAGTTTTTTGGAACTGCCAAATTTGGAGGAGAATATGTTTATTCCAACTTATACTCCTTTGTAAAAAATATTTTCACACAGCAGTGCGTGTGCTGAAAGGGTTTTTTCTAAGTTAACAATACTAAAAAAAATAGATTAACGAACCGCCTGTGTGTGGAAACATGTAATGCAATGCTCTATGCAGCAAATATTTTAGAGTAGTAAACTCTTGATGAATGGAAACCTTCAGAGGAGCTTATAAAAAGCTACCGTAAATTAATCACAAAAAAATAATGACTCCTATTTTAAATATTAATGTAAATGTAAAAGTCAAATATTTATAAATAATATAAATTCCTAAAATGTACCTTAATTTTTGTATTTCAAAAGAACTGAATAGAATATGAACTTATTTATTTTTTAGTTTAACTTTAAAACTTGAGTTAATATAACTTAAATCGACTGAATTGACTGTTATTGTTATTTAATGTTATATACATATACACTTTAACGTATTTATTAAAAAAAGGAACGTGTGTGATATAAATCGAATGTATTGAATACTAGTATAAGAATTTATTTTTCTTTAGACGGTATGCCTAATAAAAAACTAAAAAACAACTCATTTTTTTTTGTAATTTATACAGATTTCGTTTGATTTAGGTGTGTATTAAAAAAAATCTAAATGCGACTTTTTTTTTCATTTGACCCTTTTTTTTTGCGACCTTTTCAAAAATCCCAGCGGTAACACTGGCTAACTATAACGGAATTCTCTAAGCAAATCAAATCATTCTCAAAACTCTCAACCCCGCACATCTTTTATTTTATTTTATGGTTTTGTCTGCTTTCTGCTTCTGCCTATACCTTTTCGTTTTGAAAATGAAGGAATTGCCGACATTGACAACAATTATTTGCCCTTTTGTGTCAAAGGAGAATACCAAAAGCACTTGTTACAACAGCAAGGGTTGTTCTAGTCCTCTTTACAACTTTATACCTACTCTCAAAAAAATAAAAACTCCCGGTGGTTTTTATCTCATGGTCTTGTGTGCTGTCCTGACTCCTGAGCCCTGAGTCCTGTCCTGACCAAAGCCACACACAAAGGAGCAAGAGAATGTCTCTCTCGGATTTTTCCCCTCTTTAAAAGTCTAAGCAAAGCAATTTCTTCTCTTTTGACAAATTCACCTCTTGTGCTCTTCCCATTCCACCAGAGACGAATGACAATAAATAAGTAGACAGACAGACGGAAAATAATTATACACCCCCATATACTCTGAAGGGGTAGGTATAGAGCAGGTACCCTTAGTCAAGGCTATATTCTCCGAGTTTTAGTCTCAGACTCAGTTTATGTTCGGAATTCATTGCGACCGGTTTTGCGTGTGTGTTCTGTGCTCTTCATTTTCGTCATTCCGATAGAATCCCTTAGGTCTTTTTGGGGGGGTTGTGCGCGATACACAATAATTTCCTATTAACCGTTTGTTTCTTTTTCTCTCCAATTCATAAATTTGTTGTTATCCTTTTTAATGTTTGATCAAAAGATAAGTGTCCACCACCCTCTCTCTCTCATCAAGTGTGATAAAATGTCAATTAATTCCCACGGTTTCGTTCGCGATTTTGTCGAATTATAATAAAATAAAAAAAGCATATCCTTGCAGACAGAGGATACGTTTGTTTATCTCCACCTACATGTGAGTTCGTGAGTAATTGAGTGAGTGTGTCTTTGTGTGTGAATATTTGTGTGCAAGTGTGATGATGTTGATCTACTAAAAAGTTAAGTATGGGTGTTTTAAAATAGTAAAGAGTAGGCGGAGGAATGTGAATAAAACAACCCTACATCGAGTGCAAGTGGAATAATATAGATTAAATTGAAAAGTCAAAGGGAAATAGGATATACCACTCTCTCAAACCCCAACGAACGACGACACCAGTCCCTCTTCTGCATCCCTTATGTTCAAGCAGCCATCAGTGCAGTGTATGTTGTGATTTAGTGATTAATGGGCTTATGGCGCCAACAAAAGGATGAACCAACATAGTGCATTGTCCTGCAACATCGCGCCACCACCACCGACCGCGACCGTCCCTCCATCAGCTAGCCGTCTGGGATGACATATTCCACAAAAATGCAACTGTTAATTTATTTGGATACCTTTTATGACAAGCCGATGCTTCTTCTGTGATCTCTGGATGGTAGGTAAATTATTCGAGTGAATGGATGAAAGAGGATAACATATGGTTTTCCAGTGATGACACTTGTAATCCTTGTTCCAATTCCACATTACGAGTATAATCGAATTATGATATGTAATTCAGAGGTACTTTTATACCTATGTATATGTAGCTTCTACAGAATGTGACTAATTTTTATCATCAAGGACATCATCCTGAATTATTATCTCATCTCATATCACATCTCATGGATGATGATAATGATGAGGGGTGGTTTTTGTTTGTTTGTTTGTTGTTGTAGTTGTTGGTGTCCAAGTAAATTATTATTTCATATATCGCCTCCACCTCTTCTTGTCTATGTATCTGTTCTATATGCATCATGTTGTTTTCGTTGTTTTGAAGAGAGATATAGAAAGTGAAAGACATCCTTGATGGTTTTTTGGGGATCCATTAGCCAAGGGAATGTGGATGTGGATGCTATTATCATAATCCTGATGAAATGTATATGAGACAATTTTGTTTACATTTATTTTCCAAGAGGGTTGAAAAGTTATGTCATTTGATGGGCTGGTTGGGTGGTCTGTAGTCGGTAGTTTAATGTGATGTCATCTTGGGTTTTAATTTGTTTTCGATGTAGAAAAGGATTTCATTTTCATTTTCTGTTGATATACCTACTCGTATATGTGTTTGTGTGTTGTTAGAAGGTATATGTTTACATTTCAACTAAGTAGTACCTATGTATATGTGTGCGGATATATACGATGGACTACTAAGGGTACTAAAGTGCAGCACCCCTTATTATTGTTGTGGAGGTTTTAATCGAATTAGAAGCTCCCCATTCAATAACCCCCTTCATTACACCCTTCTTGGTATAAGATACATACTTCAGGGTGATTAAATAGAAAAAATAAATAAAGGAAAATTCTTTTTATTTTCGTGCCTTTCATTCTAAAATCCTGCTGATTTCCAATTATTACTTTGCCTCTCTTGTTCGTCCTTTTCCGGTTGGAATTATCCTTTCTTTTTTTTTCGTTTCTTGTTGTTATTGTTGTTTTGGCTGTTGGCTGTTGCTGTTGGCTGTTGCTGTTCCCCATTCCTTTATTCTGTGATGGATTTCGTAGAGCAAAACAAATAAGTTGTGAATCACTCCTCTTTTTGGTTTGGCAGCTTTTCTCTTTCTATATTTGTTTGTTTGACTAATGGACTTAATGAAGTATGCAATAAAAGTCCAAAACAAAATACATACAAATACGTCCTTATCCTCCCATAGAACTCCAATGAGTACTTTTCTTCAATCTAAGATGGACATAAGCTAAGCAAAGAGAGTGCAATAGCAAAGCGAAAATAAAGGAAGATTAAATTAACACAGAAATATCCTTAATTCATGTACCTCCCCCAAATTTGTTTTATTTTTTGTGTTCTTGTTGATTTGGTTGCTTTTGGCTTATGTGTAGGTATTAGTTTGATTTTAGGGATCAAATTTTCGTCAGTTGGTATGTTTATGGAAGATATAAGAAGGTCTATACTCTCTTTGTATTCCTCCTTCATATATGTAGATATAGAAACTTAGTATAGAAAATCATCAAGGATACAGTTTATTGAGTGACGGGCTTTCTATAATTCAATACTCTGAAACAGGATAATATTGACCACCAGGCTATATATTTTGGAAGGTCTTTGTGGAGTGCATGATGTTTAAGTCTCAAGGGATGTGATTCGGCTGCTGTTGCTGCTATGTGCACAAATAGTTGATAATACTGGTCAAATACGCTAGAGGGTTTTTGTGTTTTCAACAATCCCACATATCTACCTACCTTTTATATCTACCCTACCACCAATGAGTTGTTGAAATTGAGCTTTATTTCGATATGATGCAGTAAAATGTGTGTGGGTGATGAAGAAAAATAGGGGGGGGGGATTGCAGAGGATAAATAAATAAATAATCAAGAGGGGAACACAATTTTCAAATAAAAAAAAAGAATGAAGTTATTAATAATTGATAAGAAGAGTAGGTTTATACTTCTTTCTTTGGTTTTTATTTTATTGTCATTTTTGATGCATGGTAGTGTAGGTTGAAGGCTCAATTAATCAGTGAAGGTGAAAGACTTTTTGATACAATGAGCTTGAGAAAAAGCAAACACAAGTTTGTATTAACGGATTTTGTGGATTTGTTAAAAAAATTATTATGGACTGAATTTTTGATAATTTTGCTTTTAATAAAATTATAAAATGAAACTAGCATTTTATAAAGGGTTTTCTAATTAGGATACATTCTGAAAGCTTTATTAGTACTTTTAAGTACAATCAAAACATTTATCACTGCAAAGCGACTTCGTTCATATTTGCACTGCACGTTTGCAGCGGTTGATTCGTTGGACTCAATCTTCAATGACTCATTCATACATTTCAGCCGAAACTAGTCCATTTTTTTAAATAACACGTTCATAAAACTTACTCTTTAATAGATTGATTGTAAGGTATGCTGTGTGGATTGTGGCACCATCCTGTCATCCAAGTCCATATCTTCCAATTCGGCTTAAAAAATCATGGCGCGATAACACTGGCCAATCACAGTGATATGGCGAACGTTATCTTCGATGAAAATATATATGGCCCCATAATGCATACATTTTTTGTGGGGATGATATGGTGAATCATGAATCATATACTGGTCCTGGTGCCGTGAAATAAGATCAACTTTCATAACTTGCCCTTACTGCACTTTACAAAAGTGCAATAAGGCCAATTTTCAGCAATTGGTCATATTGCACTGTGACAAAGTGAAATAAGGCTAAACTATTTACAGAAACAAGACCAACTTATATTTACGGCGAGGTATGTAAGGGGGGGGGGATTCTTTAAATGTTGCCTTATTTTACTTGGCTTTATTTCATGGCACCATTGATGATGATGATCTTGCGATGAAATTCGTTATCTTGGCCCCTTTTCCCCAGAGCACAATCGGAGAACATACGACATTTCAATTGGTCCATCGGCTTCAATTCTTGATTCAGCTTGATCTTGTAAGGGTGTGAACCAAGATCTTTAAGCAAAATAGGTCATAATGTGGTCTGAGCGATACACACCTGCTTGGTTGAAAACCTTTTTTACATATACTTCTACTATCTAAATATTATGTAAAAGGTGAACCATTGTGGTTCCTCTTTAAATTATAGGTAACGTTGATACTGACAGGCAGCGGTTTCCCGCTCGAAATCTTGACTTTTCAGTAAATGGCCTGAATGTTCAATTCTGTTCTCAAAAGCGACCGATTACACGATTTGTAAATTAATCTTTATTGAAAAAAATATTCCCTGTCGAAAAGCATGCCTTTTTATTAGGCAGCGTCCTATGAGGGCACCCATAACGGGCTAATGTGCAATCTACCAACAGAAATGAGTTCATCTGTGATCCGCTTTTCCTATGGTACGTATCATGCTTAAGTACAAGCTTACATGTTAATAGGGGAATACCGATGTTAGATTTGTTGCCCAACATTTTTTCAAGTGCGTCAGCTTTGATTTTTCATGGAATATCTCTAGGATCCGAAAGGTGAAATAAGGTGAATGTTGAACTGTTCTATCATCTCCGTCATATGCGCGCTGTTTATTATTTAATGGCAACTTGACTATCTGATTTTATGGCAACTTAACTATCTGAGAAGATGCATTTATCAGTAGTCGATATCCCGTTTTCTTTGGCTTCTCTGTTGCCAGAATTTCGGCCTGAAACACGCTAAAGTAAGACGAAACGGGAGATATTGATTTAGTCTATCGGAGTACACGCCTCCACCGACCCCTTTATCACTTTTAGATCCACCTGTATAGAAGTGAATCGCCTTATCTTCCAAAAATTACTCATTTTGCCAGGTAGACCTGGAAGGGGTAGACACTTGGAAGGTTTTGTTGAATTATGGATGGGGGGTTACGATTTCGACCTTACTAGTTAGGAGTCTGAACGAGTTCAGAACAGTGGAGTGGCCAATATCGTTATTGATCCGCAATGACCTTGAGGGCGCTTTAAGCCGAATGGCTGTGTTTGTGGCCGATTGTTTGCTGAAGATATCTAGCGGTATGATTGCGGAGAGAACTACTTATTCATATACAGACTGTTCGTTGGACATTGCTGAGGTTGTCACGATTTGATTGTTTATCCAGCATAGTCCGCTTCCAAAAGCTGGAAAATCCAGTCATGTAAACCCTAAAGACTTAAGACCTATCAGCTTATCATCATTCCTTCTCAAAACTTTTGAGCGTTTGATCGATATTCACTTAAGGGCAAGTATTGATAAGTCCCTCCTTTCAAAGGCTCAACATGCCTACAACAAAGGGAAATCAGTTGAAACGGCTCTACACAGTATAGTACGTACAATCGAATATTCCCTCCGTCATAAAGAGTACACCTTAGTTACCTTCTTAGACATAGAAGGTACATTTAACAATGTCGACACATCTGCAATTGCACGTGTATTGACATCTCTGAAGGTAGATAAGTCGATCAGCGAATTGATTAATCAGATGCTGATAAGCAGGATTATCAATTCAAAACTGGGCGATTTTACTACACAAAGGGGTGTCAGCAGAGGTACGCCACAAGGTGGTGTCCTATCCCCTCTCCTCTGGAACTTAGTAATAAATGAATTACTAACTACTCTAGAAAGAGAGGGATACAGAGTGTTTGCCTATGCGGACGATGTTGCTATTGCAGTAACGGGTAAATATCCCAATATAATGGGTGATTTTTTTGAGGTTAGGATTTTCATGCATTAGTATTTGACAGATCACGCGGGATTTCAGACATGGTGTCAAAGAGAAAGATGCTCAGTATGCTTTGACATTTCATCATGAATAGACTTACTAACGAGCAACGCTTGCAAATTATTGAATTTTATTACCAAAATCAGTGGTCGGTTCGAAATGTGTTTCGCGCTTTTTTATCGACAAATTTTGTTCAGCGATGAGGCTCATTTCTGGTTGAATGGCTACGTAAATAAGCAAAATTGCCGCATTTGGAGTGAAGAGCAACCAGAAGCCGTTCAAGAACTGCCCATGCATCCCGAAAAAAAGCACTGTTTGGTGTGGTTTGTACGCTGGTGGAATCATTGGACCGTATTTTTTCAAAGATGCTGTTGGACGCAACGTTACGGTGAATGGCGATCGCTATCGTTCAATGCTAACAAACTTTTTGTTGCCAAAAATGGAAGAACTGAACTTGGTTGACATGTGGTTTCAACAAGATGGCGCTACATGCCACGCAGCTCGCGATTCTATGGCCATTTTGAGGGAAAACTTCGGAGAACAATTCATCTCAAGGAATGGACCGGTAAGTTGGCCACCAAGATCATGCGATTTGACGCCTTTAGACTATTTTTTGTGGGGCTACGTCAAGTCTAAAGTCTACACAAATAAGCCAGCAACTATTCCAGCTTTGGAAGACAACATTTCCGAAGAAATTCGGGCTATTCCGGCCGAAATGCTCGAAAAAGTTACCCAAAATTGGACTTTCCGAATGGACCACCTAAGACGCAGCCGCGGTCAACATTTAAATGAAATTATCTTCAAAAAGTAAATGTCATGGACCAATCTAACGTTTCAAATAAAGAATCGATGAGATTTTGCAAATTTTATGCGTTTTTTTTTTAAAAAAAGTTCTCAAGCTCTTAAAAAATCACCCGATACTAAAAGAACTCTTACAAAACGCTTTAAATAAGCTCACCAGATGGGCTAATCGGTGTGGACTAGGCGTTAACCCACAAAAAACCGACCTTGTCCTCTTCACAAGAAAATACAAAGTTCCATACATTGACCTTCCCCTCATAAACGGTGTACCACTTAAATTCTCTGATCAAGCAAAAAACTTAGGTCTCATTTTAGATAAGAAATTAAGTTGGAAACCTAACATTCAAGAGAGAATAAACAAGGCCACAGTAGCCCTGTTCTCCTGTAAAAAGGCCATTGGTAATAAATGGGGCCTACAGCCCCGCATTACACACTGGCTATACATGTCGGTCATAAGAACAATCCTTACTTATGGAGTAGTGGTATGGTGGACGGCGCTAGATACAGCGACAAACCGCGATAAACTCAGCAAAGTCCAACGAACAGCCTGCCTGTGTATGGGAGGAGCACTTCGCTCCACCCCCTCCGCTTCACTAGATATTCTGTTCCATCTAATACCGGTGGACTTTTTCAGCAAGCAAACGGCCGCTAACACTGCCATACGGCTTCAAGCCTCCTCTCTGTGGATCAATAATGGAATTGGCCACACCACTATTTTGAACTCGTTCAGAACTATAAGTAGTAATATTGACTACACCATATCCCATCCTCAGTTTAATAACTATAGCTTCAAGGTGACTATACCTCCCAGATCTTCTTGGGAGAATACATCATTTTTGAACGATGGTCCTATAAACTTTTATACAGACGGATCAAAAACGGAGGATGGGGTTGGTGGTGGCGTATACTCAGATAGACTTAACTTAAGTCTCTCCTTTCGTCTACCCGATCATTGTAGCGTGTTCCAAGCTGAAATCCTGGCTATAAAAGAAGTCCTATCCTGGCTTAGAGAAAACGTTATATCAACTAATGATATACGCATCTTCTCGGATAGCCAAGCTGCGTTAAAATCCTTAGACTCTGTCTCTACAAATTCACTAACAGCCCTAAATTGTCGATCATCTCTTACGGAGATGGCTACACAGTTCAACATTCACCTTTTCTGGGTGCCGGGCCATAGAGACATTCCAGGAAATTGCAAAGCTGACGAACTTGCAAAAAGCGGAACAACTTTACCTCTGCTGGCTCATAATGCTAGCGTAGGTATCCCCTTAGCTACATGTAAACTCATGCTAAAGCAAGATACCATAGAGAAAACAAACTTCAGGTGGAATAACACCACCACCTGTGTAGCGACTAAACGAATTTGGCCTAATCTTAGCACCAAGCGCTCAAAACAATTAATCTCTCTGAGTAGATTGCACATTAGCTACGTTATAGGTGTCCTGACTGGGCACCGCTTAATAGGAAGGCATGCTATTCGACTTGGAGCCCCTGCAAATGATTTTTGTAGGAGTTGCATGGACGAAGAAGAAGAGGAGACAATCTCTCATCTTCTGTGCACATGCCCTGCCTTATCACAAAGACGTAGAATCCACCTTGGAGACTACTACTTTAACGATACCAGTGATCTAAAAAATTCAGACATTACTTGTCTCCTACGCTTCATTCGAAGCTCCAATTGGTTCAACGAGTTAAGCTGATTAACTGATCCATGTGGTATCACAACGGACCATACTTTGGTCTAAGTGTGTTGGTCGTCCCAAACCAACAGCCACTTTAACCTAACCTAACCATAGTCCGCTTCACTGCTACTCCATATGTAAGGATCGGTCTAATGACTGAAATGGATAGCAAGTGTGTAATATGTATTTTTAGACATCATTTCTTATCAATTGATTTTTTACTAGAGAATAGGGCCATATTGGCTTTATAAACTCTTTCTTGAATATAAGGTTTCCAGCTTATTTTAGTATCCAAAATAAGATTCAAGTATTTTGCTTTGTCTGTTTATGTGCGGATATTGTATTTCCTAATAAAGACGACGAATTCGGTTTTCTGAAAGGGTTGACACCAATTTCACACCGATCTGTACAGGTATTGAACCTATTTAAAGAGAGTTCATTCAGTGTGTTACAATGTTTCGCTGTTACCGCTATGGCAAACATCGTACGTAATTTCAATCAATCTAAACCCCTTCTCCCTTTCTAAATTTGTTAGTACTTCCTTTAGTACTAAAATAAATAAATAAATAATGTATCAACTTACTCATCAATTTATCTGCCTTCAGAGATGACAGCGTGGATGTTATTGAGTATGTGTCAACATTGTTAAATACTCCTTCCATATGGAGGAAAGCATTGAGCATTGAATAAAAAAGATTTATAAATGTTTGTGCTCAAGTAGATATGAATCCGAGGTTCAAAATTTTTAAGTAGGAATGATAATAGCCTTATAAGTTTAAAGATGCTTAGGGTAAACTTGGGTAGGTTTTCCCGTTTTGGGTATAAAAACAACTTTGACTTCTCTCCATGACAATACAACGGATACAGATTGATACAACCATTCAAGTAGATTTGTAAGGATCGAAGCTGTTGATTGCCCATCTTAATATTTCCTAAGCTTTTTCCGTTGAAAATACTAAAATTGGCGTAAAATTAAAATTTTGCATGAATCCAAATGCAGTTTTTCTTTTGTTCGATTTAGAATGTAATTTCTGTCTGAAATATTTCTTAAATTAGGTGAAAATCTTTATTCCAAATATAATAATATACAAATTTCAGTTTCGTAAGAAAAAAACAGATATTTATTTCTGTCAAAGAAAAATGAAAAATAATATGAAGTTGCCTAGATATCAAAGGCTCAAGTAGGTATATTCAAGATTTCCTAGTGCTGGATGAAGTTTTAAAATTTTCGAAATCCATATCTTAAAATTTTTAAACCTACATTCCGCTTTAACTTTCAACATATTTTTAATGAAGTTTCTAAACAAATTTCGTGTCTTATCTTTCATTAAAAATCATTCCGTGTTTAACACATTGATTCAATTTCATTTTCTTACAAGGATTAGATAGGTAACATAAAACTAAAAACTAGGTCAATTAATGTTTACTTTCTACACAAGAACAAACTTATTGTAAGATCCTTCTTGAAAAGTCTTCAACATCGGACACTTTAAAAATATTTCGAAACCACTGTGCTTAACATAAATAGAACAAATATACAAGAAGTAGGAAAAAGGTAAACCTTCTTCATTCTTCCATTCCTCATCATTTCTTATAAATACCTATCTAGCTACTCTGTCAGACATACATATGTATGTATGTAGGTATAACTTACTACCAACTATCTATCAAAAGAAAAGAAGAAGAAACAACGATGCAAAGAAATGAGGAAAAAACAAAACGCGTATACAAAAATACCATTATTCTGCCTGTGTGTTGTTTACCAAAAGAATTCGTATTCTTATCACAGTTACAAACAAAAATACATCAAAACCTCCCCCCACCTCATCTTGCAACACATCACCTAAATGTAAAATGATGCCTTCCCAACCCCACATACTATTTTGTTCCAGTTCTGTACTTCTTCCTTTCGCTTCTTCGCCTTTTTAACTGAATCTGGATTTCCACATCCACATTTCCACAGGCTCCCTTAAGCTACATGCTACACCATCGCATCACATTGAAGTCGCGTCGCGTCGTCGTCCTCGTCGTATACGGTACCGCACGAATTGCATTACTTTCTTCTTTTTGTTTATTCTTTATTCTATTACAGTTGTTGTTTTTCAGCTCAGCCATTCCATAGTGAACTTTCTCCATCATATAAACCTACGCAGGAATAAACACTTACACACAAACACACACACCTCTATACAGACACAAAATTCACAGGACGATAAAATGATACCTTACGCCTTTTGGTATAATTTCTTGAATTCCAGAGTTTTATTTCTCTCGTTGGTGTTTTTGGTGTCGTTATGTCGTCCTTATTCGAGGGGTTGTTCTTCTGATTCTTCCTCAACACCGCCGCACCTTTATAGTGATGCTGCGGGAGTCTTCTTGGCTGAGTTGATTCAGTTGTAGTTCAGTCTTGAGTTTTCCCAACAACAACAAAAGAAAAAAAGGACGTAAAGCACACATAAACTCACAGATGGAAAAACGAGAAAAAGTCATTCACAAAATCTACGTGCCTAGACTAAATTTATTGTCTCACCCCCTTGGGACACTGAAATTTCGAAGAAGACGAAGATATCTACATTTTCCAAAGTATAGTTGGTTCAGTCTTCATTCTTGAAACATAGCCTAGCTCAGCCAAGCACGAATGGAATGGGAATGGGAATGGGAATAGAATAACGAATTGAACTTTTCTCGCATAGTTATGCGGATTCGAATTAGAATAAAGAAGCTCTCTCCATCCCTATTCAACTGTCATTCCCGGCTCCCATCACAGTCTTCACACTAAAGACTGATATAATTAGGGATAGGAATACCTACACAAAAGGAACTCAACACAACACAACATTTTGAGGTACAATTACCAGCCACCTTTGCTCCAGTGTCGCTGTTCCAGTTATCAGTCATTTATCTTGGGATTAGCTGGATGTGCCACCATTTTTATTTTGTATGTTATGTTGCTCTTAGTTCTTTTGTTTTTTCTTCCCTTTTTGATGGGGTGAGTAAGGAAGGGAAGAGAGGGGGGTGGTGGTGTTGGGCGGTTGGGAAAATGAGGAAAAAACGTGACTTTTTTGCCACAACAAAACGAGGACAATTTAGGATGATACCTTGATGTGTATAATACAGCACCATTGGAGCTTAATTGTTTCGTAACACGTGCACCATGACGACTACGACCGACCGAACGACGCGACATATACACCCGGCCCGGCTCTATACCAAAACAATGAGGAGTTTTCATCCATACTTATAGAACTTATAAGGGAAGAAGGCATCTAAACTGAAGCCACATCACATTCCAAAATAACACCCATTAGAAGGAACTTCAAACGGATTGGGGACGTTTCGCAGCAGGCACCCGGGTATTTTGTGTGGGCCTTATTTTCTTGTACGGTTCTTATGTGGCATAATATTCGAGTATGAGTTCGAGCATTTTCATGTTTTGCTGGTTCGCAATATGAACAACAATTTTGTTGCAGGATTAGAGATATGGGGATAAGATAATGTCAATAGCCTTTGAGTGTTGAATTGAAGAGAAAATCGGGGATATACATATTTTGTTTGTTGTTGTCAAAAAGCCTCTGTAGCTATAATGGCGCGATTTTATCATCGGAATTTAGTGTGGTTTTGGGTTGTTTGTTTTTTGTTGGGTTGTTTTGTTTTGTTCCATTTTTTCGTTCTATTTTGTAACCCGTTGGGCAATTAGTTTTTTGAAATATTTGGGTTGACAAGGGTTTTTGGGTGTATAGAAAAGAGTGGGATTTAATTGTAGACTTATCAGCCACACACGTATTGGTATAAGTTGGAAACAAATACGAGGTCAGTTAATTCAAAAATATAACATTCTGTTAGTGATTTAAATGTGGTTTCATATGTTAGAAGTTTTGAAACTACATATTATAATGTGCGGAGATTATCTGGCTTATAGTCAATTTTCAAATAGTGTCGTGTCCTCACGGCTATTATCCACTATTAAACCTTTTAATGTTGCGAAAACAGTTGAAATAGTAAAATGATATGGAAATAATAATAATACAATATCAAAATATTGAAATTAAGGTTGGTGGAAAAGTAGAATATTGTATCTGTCATTTCATGTTTGTTATGTAATACATATTTACGCTAACCATCGAAAATGAAAACAAGGTTATAAATTATAACTAATCAATAATATGAAAAGAATTGGGTATACACTTTCTGTACCAAACTTTTTAAGATGTTCTTTTATATTCTGCCATTTATGTTGCACAATGTTGGCAAAACGAAGTAGTTGGGTATTTCTGATTACATCAAGTTACAATATTCATCATGAAATTGAGGCTATGTTGCACTAACTTTAAATTCAGTCCAGTGTTTTTCTTTCAGTTTCAGTAAAAGAATGTTACGTAAGCCAAGTAGGTTCATGTCAAAGAAAAAATCCAACGAACATCCATCAAAAAGATCCAACCATTCCATAGCCCAGAAGATTTCCTTCTTTATAATGGCTTTCGGTAAAATTTTGGGTAATCTACTATAAGGAATATTTACGCCTGTCAAGTTAGCACAACATTGTAGCTTTTTTGTTGTAAATTAGTTGTGAAAAAAAAATTTGTAGCTCGTCGATTTTTCAAAAAAGTGGTATATGTAGTGCTAGGTTGATATCAAGTTAGCACTACACTTTTTGATTTTGTTGAAACTAAGTACGCAATTAGTTGCTAATTATTTATTGTAAATTAGTTGTGGAAAGAAAAAAATTCCAAAAATTTTTTTACTTTGATTTTTTTTAAAAAAGGATGTATGTAGTGCTAACTTGACACCGCCGTGAGTCCAGGCACAAAACAAGAATCAACTGTCTTTGACCTATCCCCCCTTTTTTGAAAATCGATTTTTGAAAATTATTCCAGGTTTTTCTAGTTGTTCTGAACATTGATCCAATTCCAGTTCGTGTCCAAATTTCATCCGAAATAGTTGCTAGAAAAAAATTGATCTTAAAGGAGTCAACAAAACTTAAAAATTGTAGAGATAAAAAGGTTTGGTTCTTGAATTTAAGGAAATAGTTGCATTTAAGAACATAATTTCTCTAAAAAATTAAATTAAAACAAAGTAAGGTAGGTAAACAAATAAGTTGGGAAGAAAAGTTTTTGTAGCACTCACAAATTACACGTTTCAAAGCTTTTATATCAATAGATATGAAACGTTTTTCACTTAGCCATTAGTTTAACAAAAGTGTTACTTGATTTTTTTGTATTATTGAAATTCGTGTTTAAATCTCAGTTCTAGAGCATCCAAAACAAATTCACTTCAAAAGTAGATTTATTTAATTTTTTGAGATCTTTTAAGATTTTTTGTTTTCAACAGAAAACCAATTTTGAAAGAAATAAAATGCACGACTGGGTCGCTAGAACTTGCTAATTTCTTCCAAAAAGTCTGTTTAAAAATATTTCCTATATTTTAAGATTTAAAAATGTACCTGCAAAATAAGTTTTTCTCAAAAATTTAAATGCCATTTTATTTGTCAAAAAATCTAGATTAACTTATTTTTTTTTGAACATCATTTCAAATTTTAAATTTTGTCTTAAAAATATTTTTAGGAAGCACTAAATAAAGAGCTTATAAATATGTATATGTACATTTTACATTTAAATTTCGTCAAAAAATGTTGTCCCCTTTCTGAGATATCGAGTTTTTTAAACAAAATTAGTATTTTTTTTAAATAAAAAAAAAATACATTTTTGATCATAAAAAAACATTATCAATTTGATCATTGACAAGAGCTTGTACAGAAAGAGAAGAATTTTGAAATCGGTCCATTAGTTCTTGCGAAAACTTAAAAACAAAATAAAGGTTTTTTGAGGGGTACCCTTCTGGAGCAATACGAAAATGTGTTTTTCTTGTAGAAAGAAGCCAAATTAAGAACATAAAATTTAGAGAAATTTTTAGAAAAATCACATGTTGAACCAACAAATTTGTATGGGGACTGCTGTTATTTTTCGTATTAATAAAATTAAAAAAACGCTTTACGCTAATCGGCTGAAAATCTTAATTTCAATCAACTTAATTGTTTGGACTGTAGGGGCCAGGAAAGACAGACAGACAGAAGGAATCAGGGTACCTACTTTTTGAATTCCTGAATATTGCAATGGCTGGGAAAGACAGAGTGTGGTAAGGAATTCCACATTCGCGTAGTACGGCTAAAGAACGATTCTCTATACTTGACGGTACGACCGAAGTTGGGCTCGAGGGTATACTGATGAGCATTCTTAGAAGCGCGAGTATTACGGTTGAACTGTTTAAGGGGAGGAATGCAGCTGGCTATTTCACTAGAGCATAAACCGTTAAAATAACGGTAAAAGAGGGTGAGACAGGAAACTTTACGACGATGTTCGAGCGACGTAACTGATCCTATTATGGTATTATCACCAATCAATCTAAATGCTCTACGTTCAATACTGTCCAAGAGGCTTAAGTAAGTTGCAGGAGCACCAGCCCAGATATGGGAGTTATACTCAAGCTTTGGACGTATATAAGTCTTGTAAATAACAGCCAGATCAGATGGGGAGAAAAACTTCTTGCATCGCCTTAGAAAACCCAAACATCTTGCGGCATTTTTGGCGACATCGCGTATGTGTTCGTTCCACAAAAGGTGGTTGGTGATACACATACCGAGAATATCGAGATGTTCAGTCTCCTCGATGCAAGTGCCATCCATGGATAATGGCAATTGGGGTATATCTCGCTTTAACGATACAAGACAGCATTGCGTTTTCGAAGCATTAAATTCCACGCGGTTTTTTAATCCCCATTGTAGAATGCTGTTTAGGTCGGAATTTAATGAACTTATCATATTTTGTCGTTGCAGTTCCACATCCGAAGAAGAGGGATGTGAGTCTGAAAACGAATATGAAAAGCTAAGAGTACTATCGTCAGCGAAACAATGTATTGGATTAGAAGTTGCAGACAGGAGATCATTAATAAAAATAAGAAAGAGTGTTGGAGATAGAACAGAGCCCTGGGGCACATCAGCATTTATTTTGTGGTTTTCAGACTTGAACCCATCCAATACTACTTGTATTGAACGATCCGAAAGGTAATTACTAATCCAATGAAGCAGGGATTCGTGAAAACCGAAAGCACGCATTTTCGATAAAAGAGCCTGATGCCAAAATCTATCAAATGCTTTTAAAATATCAAGTGCAATAATCTTACTTTCTCCAAAACGATGTAAAGATTTGCTCCACTGTTCGGTAAGATGAACCATGAGATCACCAGTGGACCTATTGCTACGAAAGCCGTATTGCCGGTCATTAAGAAGCTTTCGATCTTCAAGATATTTCTTGAGCCGATAATTAATCAGCGTTTCCATGACCTTGGAAAGAAGGGACGTAAGCGCAATCGGTCGGTAATTAGAGGGTGAGGAAGAATCGCCTTTTTTGGGGATAGGCTGGACAAATGCAGTTTTCCATCCGCTGCGCTCGGAACGAGACCTGAGGAGTAGGACAGATGAAAAAGCTTACGCAGTGGTTTTGCCAGCGTTGAAGAACACCTCTTCAGAACAATAGCGGGGATACCATCCGGACCAGCGGATTTATGTATGTTGAGATCTTTTAGGACTCTCGCAACAGTACGAGTGCGAAAATAGATTTGCCCCATAGAATCCCTAACGCGATCGATGACAGGCGGAGTCATAACACTGGCAGTGTTGAATTAGCGGCGAACTGCCTAGCGAATAGGTTAGCTTTCTCGAGAGAGCTAACAAATGGAGTGTCATTGACAACGAGCGTAGGAACCGAGGAAGAAGAAGAATTTCTCATGTTTTTTACGAATGACCAAACATTTTTACTGTCTTTGGGACATTGCAGTATTTTTTGCCGTAATTTTTGGTCATGTAAAAATTTGGTCCGTCGAATATGGGCGTTGCAGGCCTTCCTGGCTTCCGATATTCGAGTGGGCTCGTTGACCAGCTGAGTTAGGTAGTTCAACTCAGCGAAGATCTCAGCGCACACTCCTTCGGATGTTGTCTGGCCCGAATGTTGAAGCCATGAAGAATTGTTTACATTGAAATCGCCCGTAAAAACGATTTCAGTGCGAGGATAGGACGAAACAATTCTTTGAATGGAGTCAGAAAAAGCATCAAATTCACGAGAAGTTGATACTCTGTCTAAATTTGGGCTTCGATAAAGGAAGCAATAGTGAATGATTTGCTTATTTATGGAAAATTTAAACCACATGAAATTAAAGAAAGAATTGGTGCAAAGACCATATTGAGGTAAGAGCTGATAAGCAACATCATTCCTAATGTATATGGCGAGGCCATATGGTGGGAAAAGAATAGTGGCACCAAGCTATACCCATGAATAAAAAATTCAGTAGGATCGGTATCCTCACCTCCTTGGGTTTCACTCAGTGCCAAAACAGCTGGCCTGTTCGAAACAGTATGGATGTTCGCAGAAAGAAAATTCGCTCTAAGCCCACGAATATTACAATAATCTACCCTGAAATTAACAGCCATTGCAAATAAAAAAAAATATCAAAACCAAAACAGACAAAGACTTAAACAAATTATCACTGATTTGAACCACAGAATGCTATTCGATACACGCCACTACTAGTGTTATGCCTTAGTAGTGACTAAGATCGAATCCGCCCCTGTCAATGCAAAACAGTAAACAATTTTTTTTGTCAATAATCCGTCGAACGACGACGTAGCCCGTGTATAAATTGCATTGGTTATAAAACGCAATGCAATTTGATGCACATGCTAAGCCGTGCGACTTTTGGAGAAGAGGGGAAAGTGAAAAGGATGGTACTCACTGTGCTATGCTGAGGTTGGCTTATCATATTGTTTTGTTGTTTTTTTTTATTGTTGTTTTTGTTTTTATTGTATTATTTCTTTTTTGATGCTATTTTTTTCTTATCACTAATGCCATATTTGATTAAAAGCTCTTGTTTGAAATTGTTTACTAATGCAAAACTTGCTATTGTAGTTCCTATATGTCGCAAGTAAAAATCACTTAAATAATCACAGTATTTATGTGTGTCAAAAAAATGTAATAATAAAATTGAAGGCTAGTTTAAAGAATTTTAAGGCAACTTAATATAAAATTGATGATCTCTTATTCAGGGTTTCTTCTTAAGAACCTGAATATTTGATCTTTTTCTTAGAAACAATTTTTATGAAAATAATTTAAAACATGACTAAAGTTTTTTTAAATTCTTAATTGAGTAAAAACAAAAGTTTTAGTTGTTTTTGACAGCAAACCACTTTTTGGTGAATGTCGTTAAATTACTAATAAATCTTTAGATGAAATATTTTCTTATACAACTTAACTATATAAGCTTTATGGCTCATATGACCCCCCCTGGATCGTCTATTGGTCAAAAGTTGATGAATTTGTGCTGTGTTTTTTGAATAGGGCTGAATATCCGTTTCATTATTATGTTCTTGGTCCAATCTTCAGTCAAAAGTAGTACATTTAGCAACAAAGTTGAAGGAAGTAAAATACAAATGTTTCATATACAAAAAATAAATAATTCAAAATATAATGGGGGTCATATATCCATTAACGCAATACGATTAGTTTTGAATTGAAGGGAATTCCTACAAGAAAGCAAACAAATTATCTCCCAGGGGGGGTCATGACCCCTACGACCTCCCTCGATCCGCCATTGACAGCAGATCTAAAGATTCCCATAATCTTGAAGTATTTTATAATTTGAATGACGCTAAACATGTCAAAATGAAAACTAAATAAAATCTAAGTATCTAAGTAATTATGGTTTGAGCCTTATTATAGTCAACAATATTTGCAATACAAAATTGTTCTAATTTTTGTCTAAATGTGTCATAGGATCATTAAACTTTATTTGTTTTATCTGTTCCAACTTTCGAAATTAGTCCTGTGAAAACTCAAAAATCACACTGTTTGTTTTTATTGTGATTCCCTCCACGAAGCATAACGCACTTCCACCATAATAATGTTCTTTAAAACTTTTTAGCTGTGGCATAATTCCCTCTTGACAATGTGACAATTCCTTATATTTTCTGGCATCTGCTGCATAAGCTGGTTTTACAGCACACAACATACTATTTACACTTCTTTCAACTTCTTTCATCCTCTATTTTCCATTCTCCTTTCAACTTTTATTTTAACGTTTTTTCTTCTTCTTTTATTTATTGCAGTGCTAAGCAAAGCTTTCAATGAAATGAATCCTATGAGCAGAGAGTGGATTTTTGGAGATGTGCCTGTGCACTACAGCACATTCCTCACACATGCCATATCGACATCATGTTCCAACAACAATGACCCATAACAGCAAGGACACACACAACAATTTCAAATAAATAGCCCATGTCTAAAGAACACATCATAAAAAAACACACATCGATCGTCATTATTCTTGTCGTGCGTCGCGTCGCTCGTCCGTCGTGTCTTCCCGTCCGCGTACATCGAAGTATCGTCCTTAAAATTTCATCATCATACACCCCTCTTGTTGTTTTGGAATTAATATCCACTCAATTGAGTTGCTTATCACTATTTATCACGGAATTATCAAAACATTGTGTCTGTCTCACTTCAATTAAATGTACCTACACTACAACTAACAACTAAACAGGACATCCACTACATCACTCACAATCACAATTCATCCATCAGGATAAGAAAGAACATCACATCAGCACGCGGCGCGGCTCGGCGTTGGCGTCGGCAGCGGCAGTGGTAGCGGTATATAAAAAGCCAGCAAGAAAGCGTTAACGCTTCATAATGCCAAACAACGTCGATTACAATCGGAAGTATTCCGCCCAGGAAACAATTCAGGTAAGTGTTTTGATGCGATATAGCGACTTATAGAGTGGAATTATTGCTGTGTTTTACAAGGATATTTTGTTTTTGTTGACGTTTCGTTTTGTATCATATTTTTATTTATTCCCAACCCTCCCTCTGGTCTCTCTCTCTCGCGCTAAGTTTAAATCGTCATTTTCTTGTTCGCGTAATAATTAACACAAATTATACAGCTCCCCCTTGAAACACTAAAACCAGCTTTATAGTGCGCTATTCTCACTCTTTATCCTTGCTGATGGCTTTTAAGTATCTACAACAACTACTACGAAGGGACACAATAACACCCCCTCACAGTTCTCAGACATTGCAATAGAGACGAAGAGTAGCTGAGTTGAATACTGAGTCTTGAGTAGTGTGAAGGTAGATGACTACGAGGACGACGAGCGTCGTCGTCGTTGTCGACGAAAGATATAAAAAGAGATCCATTTCCGTGATAAAAAGTCCTTGATTAAGTAGTTTCCTCGTCGTTTCACTTTATTATTATGATATTTTGTCCTGTTTTTTGTTTTGAGTTGTTGTTGTTTTTCTTGTGTGTGTTGTTCTTATATTTTATATTTATCTCTATGTATGTGAAACATCATCATCTTTGAAATGACACAAACGACAGCACCATAACCAAGCAGCACCAACAGACGACAAAGTGGATAATTCCGAATGAGAAGAAGATAGGTAGGTTAGGTGGGTAGCCTATAGCCTATTTTATTACCTATGTACCTTTAACGAGAAAGGATCTTTTGCTCTTAGACTGGAATTGGTATGCTGGTGGTGCCGGCGCGCGGTGCTTCGAACGCTCGAACGCTTCTCGTCGTTGTCGATTTCCTCTTCCCAAAATCAAAAGACGCTACACGACTCGGCGCGACGACAAAGCGAAGAGCATGTGTCCTTTTGCTTCATCTTTTTCTGGCGTTATAGTATTTTTTTACGCTCCACCATGGAATAGACGTAGATGTATAGAATTTTGTTTACTATAACGGAATGTAGGTAGTAGTAGGAGGTGGATTTTTGTGTTGTTGCTGTTATGATATATGAAGGTACTTATTCGTAGTTGAGGGGATTTAAATGAAAAAGGACTATCTATTAAGGTGTAAGAATATTATGATGGTGTGATGAGTGGACATGGACGACAATTTTTTTGCTTTACGAGTATTATTTGTTGTTCTTATTTCATTTCCTGATGAAGTAGGGAGGAGGTTCTAGAAGTGAAGTGATACAATTTTATGAATGGCAGGTAGATACTACAATAGATAGGTATACTTAAACTTTTTGAAATAAAAGCTAAATATAATTAAATTTAACTTCAGTTTCTTTTGAGATTTATTTTTTAAAGTCATCAAAGTTGAAGAAGTTTTATGGTAATCTGAAAGTCAAAGGTTGTAAAGATTTCAACAGAGAACAAGAAATCTTAGAGGTCATTTAGATGTTTAGTACATCGACCTAGTTAAAACATTTAATGAGTCTTAGATCAGGGATTACGGCTTTTTTGGAGTGTTGTTAATTAATTTCAGTTTTAAGTTCTGAAGACCGATTTTACTTTGTAACGTTACATAGTATTGATAACCTTAATTTTAAGAAAGCTTAGATAAAGACTAGATACTACAGTCTTTTAATTCCACTCTTAAAAGCAGATCTATGGCGAGTTACCTTCGATGCAAGGCGGGCGTAGTTAGGTCGTAGGTAGTTATGATCGATTGAAAAATTAATTACCTTGGTAATGGTTTTAGAGTAATGGGTTTCTCAAAATCCATTATAATTAGAAACAAAATATTTTATAACTTCTATTGCTATTCTAATACTGTCTTTTTTTTTCTAAAACGATATTACATTTCTTAAGTGCAGTGATTGTGACATACGCACAAACACAACATTTTTGTCGAGTCTTACCCCAAATTACAAAAATTTGTTGGGGAGGCTGAGTTGTGGTATAATCAAACAGTCAAAACGGGGCTAAGGTCAATCATGATCGAACATCGTATACATACTTCAATAATTTCAAAATCATAGTTTGTTGCTTCTATGGGATTTTTGTTCCCAATACATTTTTTTTTCTTAATGGACTCCGTATATGAAAGCTTTGTGAATTTTTAACTTCCCATAGGAAGTTATTGTAATCGGTCCGATTTGTGGAATTGAAATTTCTCGACGTTTCAAGGCCCCTAGAGTCGAAATAAAAGATTTTTAGAGAGATGCCTGTGCGTGCGTGTGTTCGTACGTTGTGACGTTTTTTTTTGTCGTCCATAGCTCAAGAACCAGTAGAGATATCGATTTCAAATACATTTCGAATATTTTACGAACAAAAAATGACATCTGGTAAAATTTTGAGAAAAATTAAATTGACAGTTTTTTTTACAAAAAATAAAAACCTAAAAAAAAAACATTACTAAAAGATGGTAAAAATTGATTTTCGACTCAAATAACTTTTCAAAAATTTGAGATTATGGCTTCAAACTAATATTGTCTTATAAGAAATATTGTTTTCAACATTCATTTACATTTTGAGAAAAATCGAATTAACAGTTTTTTTTAGCAAAAAATAAAAACCTAAAAAATAATTACTAAAAGTTCGTAAAAATTGATTTTCGACTCAAATTCTTTTCAAAAATTTGAGATATTGGCTTCAAATTGATTTTTTTATAAAAAATATTGTTTTTAACATTCTGTAAAATTTTGAGAAAAATCGAATTGACAGTTTTCTTACAAAAAATAAAAACCTAAAAAAAAAAAATTTACAAACACAAATTTACTTTCGACCCAAATATCTTTTTAAAAATTAAAAATATTGGCTTCAAACTAGGCTTTTTCACTTTTGTTTTCGAATAAACATTTCGTTAAGCAAAATAGATTTTGAAATCAATTTTTTTTTATCATGTCAAAAATATTGTTGGTAATTTTTTATTTTTTTAGAACAATTCAACTGACATCTTTTTTAACAAAACACGAAAACCTTAAAACCTTTTAAGTAAGACAAATCGACAGACGGGATGGGAAGTTATCAGTGTGGGGGTCGCATCCCAGCCTCTTTTTTTTATAATTCTCCATTAAAATGCTATATGAAATATGAAAACCGTAAAATGCATAGTTCTTTAAACTTATCTAGCAATTTAGTTAAACTATGCATTGCAGGTCTGTTAAAAATGTCTGTTAAAAGTTCCTCCTCTTTCCAATCGATGCAATAAATTATTCTTGTCTAAAATTTTTGCGACCGTTCTATTAGTAAACGATTTTCCTTTAAAGGCGGGTCGATTTTTAAATTGAATAAAACAAGTTGTCTATAAGACATCAGTAATGTTTTATCTTTATTTGAGCGCCCTATCGACATATTATATGTGAAATATAACATCGTTTAAAGTTCCACTCTTCGATGACTTTGTTGACGCATAAATCAGGCTAAATTTGATCGATTGAATCGATAAGATGACCTGCATAAACCTGAGACTAAAGAAAGCCTCACAATAAAAAGTCTAAAAAAGTCAAATTACATGATCTTGGTGGATCAGGACCTATGGCAATCGCCGTTGACGGTGATAACCAAAAACACTCTAGTAAAGATATAAATCCTCGGTAGCCATATTGGTTTGCCTACAAGCTAAACCGGAAACTGGGCTCATAAAGTATTTCTTAGTGTGCGTGTAATTTCTCCTCTAATTTATGAAATTTCCCCTAAAAACTCAGTAAATGTGTCTATGTATGCGTGAAAACACGTCAATTTTACTCGTTGAATTCTTCCACATTACAAATACAACAATGTAAACAAATGGGTTTTGAAGGGTGATACGTACGAAGGATTTACATATATCTTCATATAGAGTGTTTTTGGTGATAACGTGACCAGCATCATTTAAGAAGAAGTACGGACCGATGACGCTTCCAGCCCAAAACTCATATCAAACAGTAACTTCATTTGGAAGTATTGGTGCCTCGTGAATATTGCGTGAAGTGGTAAGTCCAGAAATGTTGCTTAACCTTCCCTTTCATCTTAAAATTGGTCTCATGGCTAAGGATTATTTTTCGACCAAAATTGGGATCAACTTCCAAGATCCAATTAGCAAACACATGACACTCGGTCGTGCGGTCGTTTAGTTTCAGCTCCTGCGTCAGTTGGATATTATATGGATGTAGGCCCAAATCACGTAGCAAAATTCGCCATGTTTTAGTCTGCGATACGCCAAGTTCTTGTGAACGATGCCGACGAGGAATTGACTGCCTCGGATTTTGCTATACACTTTCACAAACAGCGTTGATTTTTTCTGCAGGTCTTGCTTTTCAATGGCCCCCGGGTGTTGGCTAATTATTCAGTGAGGCGCAGCCGAAGGACTCGAATTTGGCCACCAAACGTTTAATAGTGCACTTAGAGAAGAGAATATGTACCAAGTTGCATTTACGAGTGGTTTTAATAATTTCTTTCCGCGAAGTCTGTAAATTTGTATATCGGATACAGCCCAAAAGTTGTCTAATCTGTATATCCAGACAGGCTTAAATAACTGCCTGTAAACAAAGAATTTATTTGCCACTAAATTTCTGTTTATTCATTATTTAATTCTTCTCATATCTGATTTAGATGAAGCAATTTTAATAAATAAACGTAATCTATTAGTTTTATTATACGTACAATTCACGCTGACCGATTTAACCTTGTTAACACCATCACCATGTTACTGTTTATTAGGTGATATTATTGAGAGAGTTTAGCATTATGATGTTTGATGCTCATTGCTAAGATGGTTTCTTTTCTTTGAATTACATCGAGTGTAAAAAATAGGAACAAAATCAGTCCTAAAACCCTTCCTTGTGATATCCCAGTCATTTTTTATTTGAAATGTGAAAACTTGTTTCCAGATACAGTTCTATTATATATTCTTAAACAATTGAATGGAGGCCTCAACCAGCGTTGCCGCGAAAACAAAAATTTTAAGGGCCATTTTGAGGGCCATTTCCAAAATTTGTTTAAGAAAATAATAACAATTTATCTTTTCTAAATAAACTTATTGGGGCATATTCATAGATGTTTGCTAAACTCTTGCATTATCGAACTTTGTTGTTGTTTTTTTTTTGATTTTCTATCGGGTGATTTTTTAAGAGCTTGAGAACTTTTTTAAAAAAAAAACGCATAAAATTTGCAAAATCTCATCGATTCTTTATTTGAAACGTTAGATTGGTCCATGACATTTACTTTTTGAAGATAATTTCATTTAAATGTTGACCGCGGCTGCGTCTTAGGTGGTCCATTCGGAAAGTCCAATTTTGGGTAACTTTTTCGAGCATTTCGGCCGGAATAGCCCGAATTTCTTCGGAAATGTTGTCTTCCAATGCTGGAATAGTTGCTGGCTTATTTGTGTAGACTTTAGACTTGACGTAGCCCCACAAAAAATAGTCTAAAGGCGTCAAATCGCATGATCTTGGTGGCCAACTTACCGGTCCATTCCTTGAGATGAATTGTTTCTCCGAAGTTTTCCCTCAAAATGGCTATAGAATCGCGAGCTGTGTGGCATGTAGCGCCATCTTGTTGAAACCACATGTCAACCAAGTTCAGTTCTTCCATTTTTGGCAACAAAAAGTTTGTTAGCATTGAACGATAGCGATCGCCATTCACCGTAACGTTGCGTCCAACAGCATCTTTGAAAAAATACGGTCCAATGATTCCACCAGCGTACAAACCACACCAAACAGTGCATTTTTCGGGATGCATGGGCAGTTCTTGAACGGCTTCTGGTTGCTCTTCACTCCAAATGCGGCAATTTTGCTTATTTACGTAGCCATTCAACCAGAAATGAGCCTCATCGCTGAACAAAATTTGTCGATAAAAAAGCGGATTTTTTGCCAACTTTTCTAGGGCCCATTCACTGAAAATTCGACGTTGTGGCAGATCGTTCGGCTTCAGTTCTTGCACGAGCTGTATTTTATATGGTTTTACACCAAGATCTTTGCGTAAAATCTTCCATGTGGTCGAATAACACAAACCCAATTGCTGCGAACGGCGACGAATCGACATTTCACGGTCTTCAGCAACACTCTCAGAAACAGACGCAATATTCTCTTCTGTACGCACTGTACGCATTCGTGTGGTTGGTTTAATGTCCAATAAAGTAAACTGAGTGCGAAACTTGGTCACAATCGCATTAATTGTTTGCTCACTTAGTCGATTATGTAGACCATAAATCGGACGTAAAGCGCGAAACACATTTCGAACCGAACACTGATTTTGGTAATAAAATTCAATGATTTGCAAGCGTTGCTCGTTAGTAAGTCTATTCATGATGAAATTTCAAAGCATACTGAGCATCTTTCTCTTTGACACCATGTCTGAAATCCCGCGTGATCTGTCAAATACTAATGCATGAAAATCCTAACCGCAAAAAAATCACCCATTATTAAATAGTTTTGTTTTAATTACTTTTTTCGACATCCAATTCTAGGAATGACAGCACAAAATAACGAGTTTGAAAATATAACAGTATTTTTTTGCTTTGACCTGTCATTTGAAGTATAATTGTAGTAGAATACAACCTTAAACTGGGGTTTTACTAAACACACCAGGGAAATTGACTGTGAATAAGAGCTGTGTTTATTTAATCAACAAGCCTTAAACTATAGATCAAGAAATCACGACTTTAGAAATTCTCTATGAAATAACATTAAATTTTTTGTTTGCGTTGCAACAACTTTCTTTATTTTGGTGTTCTTCAAATCAAGATACTCTTGAAAAACTTTAAGTTCTTCTTGCCTTTTTGGGTTGTGTTTTAAGAAATTGTAGATATGACAAAACAAACAGACGAGATTCGTACTAGGTAGGTGAAAAAAAAATAAAGTGGCGATTGGCGAAAACAAATGAAAAGCAAACGTCATGTCAGTCTGAATGAATGATTTCAATATAGGAAGTTGTATATGGAGGAAACACATTGATAATTTTGTTGATGGAATAAAAAGATTGGATTGTTGTTTTAGAAAAAAGAAAATGTATGATATGCGGGCCATTTCATGTTGGCCCCGGGCCACGGGCCAAAATAGAAAACTTTGTGCCAAATGGCCCGATCGGTCACATTTTGGCAACGCTGGCCTCAACACCTTTTCTTCCTTAATTAAATCGGTGATTGTATGCATTGTAGCCAGTAGGGCTGTCATGCCAGAGCTCTTGGGTTCAATCCCTGCTTGTGCCAACTGTAAAGTTTTGTTCACAGACACTGCCTCTTCCGAAGAATTGACAAATATTCCGAGAGTAATTATTCTCATGAAATGTGCAAACTGTAGGTCCTCTCCTTGAAATGACTCGCACACAGGAATGGTTGAAAGTTGTAAGTCTCTAGAACTTGTTGCGCCACATAATTTAACCGAACTGGTATTTTTTCTATTGTTCGGTGAAGAAATATTCCCTAAAACTTTTGATATACTCGTAACATGTAGAAGCAAAATAGGCATATAAGATTTCTTTTCATGTGATGGTTTCCCAGATTTAAAAACCATTATAACTTCTATACCTTCAGTGTTACAAAGTTGACATATTATGAAAGTAAGTTCATTATCAAAAAATCTCACTAATTCTATTGAAAGAACTGCTTAATGAATTTTAACTGAGGAACTGGATGCATTAATACTAATCAGAGATTTATATAAATTATTCGCAGCATTAATACCTAAACTTGTATTAAAATAGAAATCAAGCTTCCGAATCAAAAGGAAAGAAAACTTAACAACTTTTATCAATCTTAGCTCAATTCAAAGTTCAAAATATATCATCACTCTTACAAGCAACCATTTAATTCAAGGCTAAGCTAACTGGCATGTTTCGATACTTAAATATCTAAATGGCAACACTCAGCACTTCCACCTCGGATCTCGCGAGAGAACATTTTCAAACTGGGGAAACTGGGTATTTCGCATCTTCAATACTAAACTAAATACTAAATACTAAACTCACCACACTGAAACCGAACGTCAATGTCAAAAGAGAATCCTACAAAATTATGGATTTCCCATTAAAGCATCCTTGCACAGGCGTGTTGTGATGTTGTGATGAGACAACGGAAATTCCCGGACTGCACGTGGTTTGGATATCGATGGGAAATTGGGAACAACAAAATTCAAGTCGAAGTTAGGCGAAGCGGGCAAGTGTCGAATCGAGGCATTCCGAAGAGAGAGGATGTCATACAGACGCCGCCGCCGCCGCGCGCCGCCGCTGTTATAGATGTAGTGTGGTGAGAAGTGAGAATCATTGACAAAGAAGAGAGAATATCCTGATTTCCTGTGTCTGTATGGCCTAAAGCAAATTGCGGGAACTCCAACAGAAGGCCAAGTGATTTTTTAACTGTTTTTAGCTCCAGGCCATTTGATGTTGGTGTTTGAAGGAACGGAATACCGAAACCGAACTGTTGTTGTCGACTTTATGCTGCGTTTGTATGTAAGTGTATTTCGAAGAGATATTGGTAAAGGTATGCCTCAAATATTATCAAGGACGAGGACCCCAATGCCAATGACGACGATGTTCATAAAAGGACACCGGATACAAGAAGAACATGAAGACGAAAAAGAAGTGGGGACAAGAAAGAGCAGAGCAGAGCCTGCCTATTCAAGTGGCTGCTACAAATCGCAGACACCACCACCGCCGCCTCCGTAGCACCTTAGAGTTGCAGGTTCAAGGAAAAAAGATACCTTTGGCTTTTTAGCCTGATGGCAAAGGGTGTACGTACAAGGTATACAAGTGTCCTTTTTCTTTTTGCTCGACGTCGCGTCGTCGCTCGGTCGTCGTCGTCTTCCTTGTTTGTCTGTTTGTGTTTCTTCTTATTATTTCATTGCCTTACATTTGATTTCCATACGAAAACTCTTTTGTGTGTTGACTTCCTTTCGGTGTTTTTTCCAGGTTTTTAAATTGAGTCTTCTTGTGTGTGCTTATTTGTTTTTTTTTTTTTGTTCTTGCTCCTATTTAAACTTCCTCCTGGAAGTAGACTTCTACGACTCACTATAATCGTGGGTGGGTTGATACGGTCGTTTTGCATATCTCTGCCTTTACTTTGCTTCATGATTATTGCAAGAAGCATTGAAAGGGGAGGGGGGAAAGGTTCTACCTGCCTACCTAACGACGAGGAATTTATTAATGTTGCAGGTATAATATGTCAAGTGAAACGGAAGATTGCTCATATGTTTGTCGTTTTCATTTTCCGTCAAACTGATGAGAAGGGCTAATGTTGTTGGGGGGGGGGGGGGCTGTTGTTGGTTTTATAAACTCTTTTTATTTCCCTGAAGTTGTTTGGTTTTTTTTTTCGTTTTGCGTTTCCTTTCCTCAAGTACAATGCCCTTAAGGGCTTTTAATTTATGGGCTTTTATCACTCTGCTGAATGAAAGTGTCTTGAGGGATATGCATAGGTAGGTATATTTAAAGGTTGTGTTAAAATTGTTTGTTAGACAAGATTTTTTGTTTCTCTTGTTTTTATGTGAAATGTGGCGTTGGTAATTAACCAAAGGAGTCATAAAAGGTTTTCCTAGAGCAACTTCCTGTGATTCTTTAATGGAATGTGTAGGACTTTTTTATATTTTAAAATGAATCATACATAATTAGTTCATGTATGGTGTTGATCTTTAGGCTGCTTTGGAATGCTTAATTTTACTGGGAACTTGTTGTTTTTCTTAAAATGAGTGGATATAGCCTTGAAAAGTCGCATTTCACCTTAGCCGTTCTGATTTGATGATAACTTTTAGACTTTTAGACATTCAAGTATTAAAACGTATGGAAGAAGAATGTACGTTGGAAAATTTTAAATTTTGCCATAGTGCTTTGAAACAATCAATCTTTGCTCAGAAAAGTTGACCATTAAAAGTTTAAAGTAATTCAAAAAAGAGAAGTGAAGAATTGCTTAAAGTTGCTTAGTTATCAAAATCATCATCTGATATGTCAGAAAATGCAGGATTTTCCTGTAAGAGGTTTTATTTTGATTTATCTTTCGAGAAATAAACGTCTTTCACATCCAAATCAATATCTTCTAATTCCGCCCATAATAAAACATAAGTCATAGCTCGGTAGATAAATCCATTTTCGAAAACCACACCAAACATTGACACGTTGAGGATGGAGAGGTTCTTCAACAAACAATCTTGGATTTTCCGAACTTGAACTTGGATTTTCTGGAACTTTAAAAACCTTAGGACCTATAAGACTTTAAGTAAAATAGTGTGTAATGTAGTTTGTGAAATGCCTTCTTCTAAAGATCGAAAAGGATCTGGATTTTGACAACACTACGGGCTACATCATCAATATTCTCAGTTGTTCTTGAGCAACAATTGTGAAGGAAATTAAGTTAAGGGAGTTCCTTGTGTATTCATAAAGTGTTGCCACCCAGGACTCTTAATGTTTCCAAAAAAAAACATATAGTTAAGCAAAAGACATGTCTTGACAATACTTTAACAATACTTCTACAAATAATTGGAACTATTAAGATTTCGCACTTTAAAAATGACTATACAACATTTTTTTCGGAGTTGGTCTTTTTTACAGCTGTCACTTGATTTATGCTCACTGTAGTTAGCAATTTCATAATGAAAAGACCTAAACCTGAAACAAAACCAACACAATGGACCTGTGGCTTAGCCTCCA
Source organism: Eupeodes latifasciatus (assembly GCA_920104205.1). Lineage (NCBI taxonomy): Eukaryota > Metazoa > Arthropoda > Insecta > Diptera > Syrphidae > Eupeodes > Eupeodes latifasciatus. Next base: position 142,828,666 of record OV049924.1, on the reverse strand, counting down.
AGATCGTACGATTTATATCAATCAATATATACAACATTTTTTTCGGAGTTGGTCTTTTTTACAGCTGTCACTTGATTTATGCTCACTGTAGTTAGCAATTTCATAATGAAAAGACCTAAACCTGAAACAAAACCAACACAATGGACCTGTGGCTTAGCCTCCAAGATCGTACGATTTATATGATTTAACATCGCTGAATTATTTTTTGTTGGGTTATGTAAAGTCGTTTGTCTAGGCCCGATAAGCCTAGGCGTCAAGCCCTCGAAGAGAATATTCGGCGCGTTATTTCTACGCTTACAATTTTCTTGCGTTTAGTTTCGCCTTGAAAACCACGCGGTTAAAAAAAACCCTTTAGAAAATATTTCTAAATAAAAGAGATACATTACGACGATGAAATACAATAAATTAGGTGGCCCAACAGTTCGTAGAGAATCAGGGACTAGTGACTTACAATCACAACCATTCCTGTTTGCGAGCAATGTCAGGGATAGAGGGGACCTACAGTTTATAATTCAAATCCGAATGGCTTATTTTAGAAAGCACTTCTCATGACAAGAATTAGTCTTGGAGGATTTGACAATTCCTCGCAAGAAGCAGTACTCGTGAACAAAAGTTTAGATGGCACAGGCAGGCATTGAACCCAAGACCTCTGGCATGAAAGTCCTACATCATTTTTTTTGTTAAATTCATTTTTATTAATTCAATCTTAAACTTACCTTAAAGCTAGACAAAAATTAATAAAACTAGCCTAATTAACCATAACTTACTGGTCCCATACGGACACTCTATTTAAAACAATAATACTTAATTCTAATGCCTTTCGGCCCTAAGATCCATTTTACTATAATTCAATTTTATTTATTTTTTTTATTTATTAGAAAATGTACAAAAAAAATTAATTTCAAAATCTTTTTTTATTTTTACTTAAAAACTGCTTAAAATAAGGTCCTTAATATAAAACTTAAAACTAGCTTAAAGTACCTATTTTACCTATAAACTAATTAAAACTAGAACAACCATGTTTCATGTTTTTTTGTATATACCTATTATATATTTATTTTTATATACATATATATATATATTTTTTTTTAAACTAAACCCTAAAACTATAAAACAAGTATTTAAGCCGACCAAGGTTAAGAACCCCATCCCGACTAACCACTAACAAGTGCCGATTGAAGCCACCAAAACTGGTTCTCCTGCGTCACCCTATCAGTTCGGTCCCGTTCGGACACAGTCCTACTGAACTGAAAGAGCTCTGCTCCGCCTTGTGCCATGACGTCCCGATTGTACAGGAGTCGCCTATCCACGGTTCGTCGTCTAACGTGGTAGATTAGTGGAACTGCCAATCTATTCTGTATATGACCGCATCTATCTAAGAAGAGGAATGCTTCTGAATGAAGCCACTCAAGCGTGCACTCTCAAAATACTCGTTGTTCGGATAGAACGCCCCGAAAATTAAATTATTGTTCGAAGACCTAGACCTAAGGCCCAACTATAATAGACTTAACCGAAAGTAAGCTAATGTCAAAACCGAACGAAAAGTTATCAGAAGTTATCGAAAACAAAAAGTAACCATAATGGTTTCAAGTAACTTAAGCAAAAACGTTTCAAATTTGACATTTGGCAACGTTGAATCACACTTTTGATCGATCCACGATGACCATCTTGCGCCAATTCTTGCACGTATCCCTCTTGGCCCTAGCCAACGGAGTTGGGAACAGAATTGTCTCTGACTTCTGGACATTTATTTTAAGTTTCCAGTCGTCGCAATATCGCTGAATCTTGTCGAAATCACGCTGCAAGAGAATTCTGATAACCTCAACCTTTCGGGCCGTTCTGTACGCAAGTAGATCGTCCGCGTACGCAATTGTCAATTGACAATTTTTAATTAAGAATGCTGTGGTAGAAGTTACATTGCCACTTTTGACAACAAACTTTCTACCGTTAAGCATATCATAAAGTATATACAACAATGGTTTGCTTAGTTTAAGGTAAAGACCCTCTAACCATACGGTGTCAAAGGCCTTTTTCAAATCAACCAGAACAGCACCTGTGCATTGTTGATTTGATTTATTCCATTTGATATCAGAAACGAGTTAAGACGCAGCATGAATTGTGTCATGACCCGCCTTGAACCAGTACTGTTTATCAGGAATTATTTTGCTGTTCGCAGCCCATTTAGTCAGAGCCCTATTCATGATATTTTCGAAAACTTTGCTGACGCTCATCATCAGCTCAGCTCACTCAGACTTATCTACCGAAGATTTGACGGGTTGAAGTTGTCCTTTCCTTTTTTCGGGAGAGGATGAACCACAGCGGTCTTCTAATGCACTAGCTAATATGCATTATTCAGTGCATTATTAAAAAGAGTGGTATAAATGTCAATTGCCTCCATCGGTGGTACAACGTTGGATATATGTACATACCATCGACACCTGCTGACTTTTTGTTTTTTATTGAATTGAGGATGAACTGAAGCTCAACCTTCGTCACTAACAAGGGACTTGGTCCCGTTTGCCCGGCGATTATGGCATTTGCCAAGGAATCGTCATTGAACCGCATGAAACCGCCATTGTGTCATATCATTTCGAAGGTAAAAGTGATTAAGTAGGGCTTTGTTTTCCAGGTCGTGGTTGGGGCGAATGCTAACATTCACCTTGTACTTTTGCTGGAAAGCACCTCCCACCGCCTCCTCTTTTTCCTTCGGATCTTCAATTATGAAAAAGTCATCGTCAAAGATGGCTTCTTCTGGATTTATTTGCGCTGTCCTAACTACGTCTCTGTTCTCTTCAGTTCTTTGGAGTTTCAGAAACGGAAGGTTATTATCGTTCTTTTTCCTGAATATCTTGTTGATTTTAGGGAACATACTAGGGTCACTGGAATTAACTGACCGGATCTTGCGGTCCCAGTACTTGTTAATTGATAACCTGTATTTCTCCTTAATCAACATATTGATAAGTCCTACATCCTTAACATCACACCACGGGTAATACATGACGGTGAGATTTTGATGATTAAAACATTCAGGTGTTTTACTATTAAAAATACAAATCTGTAACCAAATAAAGGGTATTTCTTTAGGTGTATAAAACTTTGAAATGGAATAACGAAAGATGATTTATTTTAAATTGATTGATATTTACTTTATTCAGAAGATTTTCTTCTGGCACTCGACTTTTTTAACAATATTTCTGGTAAATGACCGCCACAGCTGGCTAAGGCGTAGTCTAATCTAGAGGTACAATTGTCGATGAATTTTTCCAATATTTGTGTTTATAGTGGCGAGTGTTGTCTTCCATTGGTCAATCGTTTTGGTCTTATTGCCGTAGACTAGTCACTTCAAATAACGCTACAGAAAATAGTCAGAAGGCAGTTTTAAATAGCACGAGCTTGGAGTTTAATTCACGGGTCCGTAACGTGAAGCTTTTGCGGTTACCAAACGTTTTATTCAATAAATCAAATGTGTCATAAGCTGTGTGACATGTAGCACTGCACGTTAAAAAACATCTCTTACCTCGCATTACGTCTACTTTTGACAAAAAAATGCTGTTTGAAAACAAAAAATATCTCCATTCCTACTCATTTAAAAATAAATGTAACTGAAGCTTAAGCAGGAAAAAAAGGATACAAAAACCCTATAACTAATGTCAAAACAAAGCGGTTACCAATTATTTGAAACCAAAACCGCATAACATCCCGTCATCATAACCTTTTTATAAAAATATATGTACATAGTTTTTACTTTAATCCCATATTCATCCATCCATTCATCCATCCATCTTTTCTAACCCATCGTCGTCGTTGGTCTTTGCATCATCCCCACATCATATCAACGGTATCAAAATAAGCAAGGGAGGCTTTTTCATAAATATACATAATCCCCGTCATAATATTGCATTCGATTTCGTTTTAGACCAAAATATGCGTTAAATTTAGAATCTATGATCCGGAGACAGCCACAGCAGCTTCTAGTCCCAGGCAGCTTGAGCTCCATGCAAAGCCCCATCACTTACATACATATCTATAGCCCTATACCTACTCGTACCTATAGCTCCACCAAAACTGATCAATGGAAATTAAATTCATAAAAATTTACGACCAAAACATGTTTTGAATTTGAATTTAACACACAAAGAATAAAAATCGAAGACCGGAAAGAGCGGGGGGCTTTCGCATCTATTCTCGACTCGTCTACGTACATACATATGTATACCTATCTAAAGAACACACAGAATTTGGGGGGTGTGTCGTGTTGTATAGGCTTGGTGACTTTTGGGGTTGAAATATTAATTTTGTTTTTTATCTCAAGGAGAAGGAAAAAGAAACAACATTTTTTCTCATCATCTCTTCATCCTTCCGGCCTTCGTTTCGCCTTTGCCACCATCAGGACATTCACATCAGTCCCCAAAAGATCACATCTGTCTTGCTACCTTTTTTTTTCTTATTTTTGTTTGCTTTGAGGGTTTTTTATTGGAGCCATCTTCAAGTTGTGAGCAGCCTGTCAAATCTGAGAGAAATAACAGTAAATTCAAAGTGTCTTCTTGCCTACATTTTTGGCCGTATGCGTATAGCGTAAGGTTGTTGTTGTTGTTGTTAGGTCGAATCCAAACGCATGTTGTATGTAAGAAGGTATAACCTTCGCATCTTTCTTCACTATCCACAGTGGAAAACTTGAAGGGAGCAGGGTCGATGTTGATGTCGAGGTCGGTGTTGGGTTGGTGTTGTAAATTTACAACTTATACTTACCATACATTTACAAAACCATTCTATTGTCCTTGTTGTTGTTGTTTTTGTTGTTGGGTTATAGTTTTGTTGTTTGAAAGCTGTTTCGGGGGTGTTGTGTGGTCAAATTGACTTTGAGGATATAGCCCAACTATAGGTATGTAAGTAGGAAGAGGAAATCACAATCAAAACTTTATTGGGGTCGACTATTAAACTTAAGTCTCTGACGAGAAGTGAAAATGTACAATTGTACACATGTAGGTTTGTTAGACAAAAACATTCTTATACCTATACATATAATCACAAAGCAGGACATAAAAGACAATTAATTGCTGCCTTGAGGTTAATTACTTGTGGGAGGTTTTTCTATACTATATGTATATATGAATGTTCAGACAGAATATAAACTATAATGACCTTTTGTTTCGGAAAGGGTTGACCGATTATAGAGTGGGGTTGATTAAGAAATATATTTGTATAGATGTGATGACCTCTCTTGATCATAATTTATTGCCACAAAATTTCAATTAATGTCCTTGAGAAATATCTACCACCGTATACCAACATTGATGTAAAATAATAATGATTACATTGAGGTTTATCGTAGCCGTAGACCAAGAGGTTGAATAATATTTAAATAAATTGATGAACAAGATTAGATTTATAGAAATTCAAGAACATAATTGTAATATTTTTTATTGAATTCTTTAATTGGCAATCTATATCCAAGATTGTTTTGGATATGGCTCTTATTATTTGGCAACTTAAATCCACACATTTGGGGAGAAAATTACACTTTGATGTTAATCAAACAATGTCGAAAAATATTAATCCAAACATTTGTTGAAAACACGGTTCGAGGAGAGTGTGCTATCTGGTTTTTCCTGATTTTCCTTCTTTTAAAACTTGGTCTAATTGTGTTCCTTCCTTTCATGTTTTTTTTTTTTTGATTTTGAAAAAATGCGCAAAAATAGAAATTTTAGGATCCAAAAACTATAGTCCTTGTTGTTGTATATGGTGAGCCAGAGCATAGATGAGAAAGTGAAGGCATCATTGAACTATTTTTTCTGGAACATGAGGCTGAATACAACGTTTCTGGGTGGGGTTATTACACCTTTTTTTAATGAAATTAAAGAAATGAACTTGAACGATCTCTGTTACACTCATAGGTTAGGTTAGGTTATAGTGGCTGTCCAAGATGGAAACGGACACACTTAGGCCAGTTTAATGGCCCATTGTGATACCACATGAATCTTAAGGCTTCCTCCTAAGCTCAATGGAACCGGTTTGAGTCCCTTACGAAACGTGAGAGGCTGATTATGCTGATATGATTTAGATCGTTTAGATCGTTAAAGAAGAATTCTCCTAGGTAATTCTTGCGTTTTCGAGTCAGAGCAGGGCATGTGCAGAGAAGATGAAGATTTGTTTCTTCCTCTTCCTCGTCCATACAGCTTCTGCAAAAGTCATTTGAGAATACGCCTAATCTCGTGGCGTGCTTTCCTATTAGACAGTGTCCGGTTATGACACCTATTATCGAGCTTATATGCGATCTGCTTAGAGAGAGCAAGCACCTTGAACGTTTTAAATCCAGTGTTGGCCAGATGTTTTTTGTGACTGACTGTTACACTCATAATGGTGCCCCATGCCACTTAGCTTTTATTGCAATCGAGCTTGTTCGCCCCATATTCCTAAATCGTGTTATCAGGTTTCTTGGCGACGTTATTTGACCACCTTAAAGTTGTGATTTGACACTTTTTATTTTTTTTAGCAGGGAACCATGACAATATTCCGAAAGCTATTCAACTAAGAGCCAATTTCATCCAAGTAATCCTTAAGCTACACCCGAACCTGGAATGTGTTTTTTAATAATGGGAATGCCCTCCTTCAAAGAGCCTTAAAAAAATGAAGACTGTTCTACTCCCCGTGCTTCTCGGTCTCATAAGATCTTCCGCCCTCTTGAGTGAGACAATTCCATTGCATTGCCTGTCCTGCAATGCAGTCATTGCCTTTTCGAATCGTTTGTCCAATCCACTTTCTCTTGCAACTTCGTATAATAGTATCGATGGGTTCCTATATAGTTATTTACTGGTATACGATTGGTCTAGGAAAAATGTTTCAGTTTTGGTATTTTCCAGGTCCTGCTTCCGTATTACGGGATGATTCGACGTTTGATCAGTTTTAGCTTTGTCTTTAAGCTGAGAGAGTTATTCCTCCGAACATTGGACAACATACCGAACATCAGCCTATGATTTTACAATACGGTAAGCTACTCGTATATCTTGTAGAGTTCTGCCTTCAGTAGAGATAATAATTCCTAGATACTGGAAACTCTACTTTTTCTACAGGTTGATAAGTAATGTTTATCAGAAATGATACCTGGGAGACTTAAAACATAAATAGAATGTATTTGGTAACAAAAAGTTTTCTTAATCTGTAAATATCCTTGAAAAAGTTGATAAATTGTGTACAATTTAATCCATCCTTTACAATAAATATTGGCTATATTAAATTTGGAAAAATATCAAAAAACAAAATAATACAATTTTAATTTGTTTAAATGTCAAGTTTTCTCATACTTCTTTATTCATAGTTTATCAGTTTTCAAATACTTAAAGTGCCTATTATGTTTTAGCCATTATTCACTTAAAAAAAATTAAGTCCAGCATATATTGAAGGACAAATTTCTGCCATTATTTAGAGTGGTTTCGATATCATTTATTTTCTAAAAAATTAATTTATATTTAAAACTTAGAAAACTAGACCTAATTACTTTTTAGGGTAAATTTATTATTTAAGTCTTAAATTAAATTTTGTAGCCAAATTCGAACACTTTTTCATGACAGGAAGAATTTGGATCAAAAGAGGGGCAGGTTACCTTTAAGATACATCCAGACTTTCAAAAACCACTATAATTCCTAATATTGTTTTCTTATCCTAAAACATGATTTAAAAAAAATTTAAAACTTGTAACTTGATTAGTCCTATCATACCATTTTAATAAATTCCTGAAATAATCCATTTTTTCAAGAGTTTTATTTTGATGTTTGAAAGAAAATTAAGTTTGGACTTGCCCCCTTTTGATGCAATTATTATTGGAGGATTTGTCAATTCCTCAAAAGAGGCAAGACCCGTGAAAAAACTATTAAGCGGTGCAGACAGTTATTGGACCCATACTTTTGCCATGACTTCCTGCACTCTAAATAAAACTATGTTAAACTTGCTTTATTCTCCCTTCTTTGAAATTTTAATTTCGGCGTTAATCTGGAGTCTTTCATAAAATGTCTTATTGATTCATTTCTTAAAAAAACTCCAAGTTAGGCGACGTCACTTTCCACTTGTGCACACCACCTGCTCCGCGGTCTCCCTCTAATGCGCTGTGCTGTATTCATGGATTCGAAGAATTTCCGGGCCGAGCATTGGTTTCCATGAGCTCTACGTGGGCAAGCCATCTCAGTCGTTAGACTTTTATCCTGAACATCCCATACAGCTCGTCGTTCCATCTTCTTCTCCACTCATTTCTATGAATACGGGACTGAAGTTCACACCTAGAACGTTTTTCTTGAAAAGACAAAAGGTGCTCCGCTTTTGTCATGTCCAAGCATCTGGACCGTATAAAAGGACCGGGATGATACGAATCTTATAAAGTGACACTTTAATAGCTCGAGAGAGGGCCTTACTACTCAATTGCTTTGTTATACCAAAGAAATAGCGGTTTGCAAAAGTAATTCTTCGTTTGATCTCAGCGCTGGTGTTATTTCCTGCATTCATAGCGGAGTCCAGGTAGACAAAGTCCTTAACTACCTCAAAGTAACGTCTGTTGATGATGAAGTTTTGCCCGAGACGTTCGGTGTTTTAGGTCTTTTCTTGATGACAGCATGTACTTTGTTTTGCCCTCAATAACCGCTAAACCCTTTTTTGCCGCCTCCATCGCAAAACACACAAAAGCCGGTTCCTACTGAGTATGTCAATATCACAATGTCATATATTCCAGTATAATTGGATAAACTTTTGAAAGATAGTGCCTCTTGTGTTCACGTGGGAGCTCTGCATTATTCTTTTAAGGACGATGTTAAAGAAATCACTTGACAGCGCATGACCTTGTCTAAAGCCTTTTTTTATATCGAAAGGTTCGATTAAGTTGTTTCCAACCTTTATAAAGCAACTCTAATTTCCCATAGTCATCCTTCAAAAATGGACGAGTTTGGCAGGGATGCCAAAACTAGACATGGCTCTATACAGTTTCTCCCTGTAGATCCTCTCTTATGTGGCCTTGAAATTAGTAAAATCGCTATCGATTTGATGTTCTTGGGTTTGTTTTCCAGGATCTGTCATAAAGCAAGCAAATATTAATTGTATCTAATACTAAATATAATAAATGTAAGCTTGCAAGAAACCAGTATTCAAATCACCAAAACTCAATGGCAAATAAAAATCTTTTATGAACGTAGGGTCATGCATTAGTTTGAAGTTTTGCTTTATCTGAATATAGTTAGAACACTTTAATCTCTACTTTTCATTACCAAAAGCTTATCATCATAATTAAAACCCCAATAACCCTAATGTAATCAACCCCTTAAAAATTGCCAAAAATATAAATATTTCTGCTTAAAGCAACTTTACACATCATATAATAACTCTTATCATGTTTCCCTTTAAATTTATTACCATAAATATACACCTGCCATTCATTCAAAATTCATAATACATATTTACCGCTTTGTTACACACACCTTTACATAATATTATTTATTCCTATATTATACCATCGCAAACAACTCATAACAAAAAGCCTATAAAAAGTAAAACATCGATAATTCGTAGAAAAGAAAAACAAACACCATCAAAATTACTAACCCCATTACCTACAATATTATAGTAGATCCTTCAAATATGTAAGCAACCTAATGTTCTAGTCATAAATTCCCCAAAAAACATTCATATATCCTTACATTGTTATCCTCTCCCAAAAAAACCATTTAAAAGTAAACCCCATAATCGGGTGTAATAAAAAGTCATCTACCTACCTACAGGATCCATCGTTATACCTAACTCGTATTTCGTATTCGTACACCCTCCAATATCGAATATCCTGAGAAATAACAGAAAATAAATGAAAATAAATCGAATAAAATAGAAAACACATTTCAGTACCTTATTTCTAGGTATTGCCCTTTAACTTCAAGGAAAAGAAAGAAGAAAAACAGGAGAAAATAAGGAACCATCAATGGAAAAGTTAATGTTTCCGCTTTTGCTCCTCTCTTACGACTTTCTGTCTGATATCTCTGCCAAATAATCAACGATAACAAATCGAAAATACTTTTTTGTTAAGGAAAATTTACTCATAGAAAATACCTACCGCTATTTCTAGTCTGTCGGAGTTTTGAACTTGTGTCTTGTGTGCTTTCAAACCTCCCTTGAAAAAAAAATACCCAAAGAGTTCAATGCCGCATTTTTATCGATCTAACCATTCATTTCCCAGTTAACCTTCAATTTTGTTCATTCTTTCCATTTAAGGATACCTTTACACAAAGCACGACCAGAACGAGCTTCAGAAGACATTTAAACTTTCTTCTGTCAAATTCTTGCATCCCCAATTATTTTTAGCTCTGCAGCAAATAGTCTTGGTCTTGGTCTTCTTCTAGGTTCCTCATTGAATCTTTTCTGTTTTCTTTTTCTAAATCAAATTTATCACGGGCAGTAAATTTTGTACCCTTATAGGTAAGGTATCCAGTCCTCTTTCCCTTAATTTTATGGGACTACTTTTATATCTGTGTTCTATTTAAGGTAGATATAGACTTTTCAATTCTTCAAGTTTCCTTAGCTTAAAAAAAAACTAATTTTGTTTGGTGTTTTATGATGTCTTGACATTTTCTTTTTTTACACTTTTTTGTAGAAATGACATTTGAGATTGAACTTTAAGCTTAACACCCACAATTTATTCTTTCTTCAACCATCATGCATTAGCTTCTAGCTACATTGAGAGAGTGATGCATAATAAAATAGCTTCAAGGAAAAGAAAGACGTGACACAAAGAACTTGTAACCAGCTTAAGGATATTCGAGTATAAGGATACAGAATTCCTTCTATACTCGTTCTTAGATGAAGATAAACGGATTTCGATTGTTCGTTTTTCGTTCGTTGTGAGAATTTGTTAAGAAAAGTTTATATTTTTGCATTTGTTTCGAGACAGAGGATAAAATTTGAGAGTTGAGAGTCCAAAAAAGACTCACATAGATAAAATTTGTGAAGAGTTTATCCTGGGAAAATTATACTTTCTGCAACAAAAAAGTTTTGGGAAGAAGGATTCTTCTCTTTTTTAGTTGCATACAAATGTCAAATGTCACGGACAAATGGTGAAAAGTTAAATGGATCACAATTCACATTCATTCTTAAATGTCAGCTTGACTTTTTTTGTTGGTCTTGTTGTTGAAGGGTTATTGCTTTAGTGGAACTACGTGCCAAATTATCAGACAGACAATTAGATGTCGAAAAAGTTTCATCTATGTCTATATGCACATATTTGCTAAGTCAAGGAATACATTTTATGAAATTTGAACTTATTGGATGCAAAGATAAAGATAGCAAAGAAATCTATGAACATTAAGTTAGAAATAGTTGTTGTTAATTTAAAGACGTGGTTTTTCATTAAAAGTTATCTAATTTGGCTTAAAATGTGATGGACATTTAAACGCAGACATTTGATCATTTGATCCCAACGCTGGTATTGTTTTCTGCTTTCAAAGTGGAGCCTAGGTAGACAAAGTCCTTAAAGACATCAAAGCTACGTCTGTCAATTGTGACGTTTTGACCGAGACGTCGGTGTATTAGGTCCTTTCTTGATAACCTGGGTCAATGCTTTTTACAAATAATGCTGAAAGAAATTCTTCAAAATGTCAACCTTGTGGAGATCCATCTCAGCGTTAAAGTTATTTTATTATACATTCTGTCGAACTGAGTTCAAAAATCATGAATTTGTAAAAAATAGAAGGACCTGTTTCTACCTCTTTCCGCTATCCTTTCTTTAAAAACCTTGACATTTAATTCTTGTTTTGGAAAAGTTAAGCACAAATAAGCCCGTTGGTTTCGGCATAAAATTGTGTGTCTCCTATATTCAAAGAAAGTACAAAGAAATTGCCTGAGTATTATTAGTTCTATACTATCTGTGAAATCAAGAAGTGAATGAATGAAAGTTTTTTTAAGCCTGTGGTTTTCGAGAAGATACAGGGTTATCCATTTTGCGGTTTTAAAAGTAAACGTAAAAAAGAGGCTGGGATGCTACCCACACTGATAACTTCCCATCCCGTCATGTCGATTTGTCTTGCTTATAAGGTTTGTAAGTTTTCGTGTTTTGTTAAAAAAGGTGTCAGTTGAATTATTTAAAAAAAATTGTAATTAGGTACCAACAATATTTTGCATATGATGAAATAGTTTGATTTCAAAATCTATTTTAGCTAACGAGATTCTTAGTCGAAAACCAATTTGTACCAATTTTAGTAGCATTTCTTAAAAGTTTTTAATTCTTATATAAACAATTACAAATTGGATGAATGAAATCAATTTGAAGTCAATAAATAAGTTGAATGTTGAAAACAATATATAAAACATAGGATAAAATTATTTGGAAGCCATAATCTCAAATTCTTGGAAAGATATTTGAGTCGAAAATCAATTTTTACCAACTTTGAGTAGGTAATATTTTGTTAAGGTTTTTATTCTTATCAAAATTTTACCAGATGTAAAAAATGTTATTCTTTGTTGTATACAATTATTTTAGAGATAAGATCATTTTTTGTTGGTAAAATGTTCGAAGTGAAAAATATTTTTTTCAGTTTTTTTTTTGATTTATAAAAAAGTCGTTAATTGGATTTTCTTCAAAATATATATTATTTTGGTATCACGTTACAAAATATAATATACAATTTTATTCATGTCTCTAGCGTTATTGTTTCGTGAGACATTTGGGGTTAACCAAAAGTTTTACCTTTTTTTTAAACTGCTATGGCAAAAAACCACCCACTCAATTTTTTGAGAGTCCTTTCTGCATCTTTCTGCATTATTATCTGTATAAAAAATTTTATTTGAAGTCGTTCTTGAGCTGTGAACGACGAAAATAACTTCCCGAACGTACGCACAGACTCTAAAAAACTTTTATTTCGACTCTAATGACCTTGAAACGTTGAGAGATGTCAAAATTTTCAATTCAGCAAATCGGACCGATTACAATAACTTCTTATGGGAAATAAACAAAACCAAATCTTAAAAAATTTCTACATTCGTTGGTTATAGACCAGTTAAAATAATTTAAATTTAATAATTTTGATATTTTTCAATGAAACAAAATTACATTTTTAAAGTAGAAATCAGAACCAGAATTTATAAAAATACATACATACATATGTATGTATGTACATATCATATTATTTATTTAACCAAGCATTTTGAATCTTAACCGTCATTCAAAATTTGAAATTTGAATTTGAAATTCATTTCTTATTCCTTAAATAAATCTTACAACCACAATACCAACCATTTTGATTCCTCCATCCATTGTGATTTGTTAGATACTAGAATAATTATTTCTCCCTCTATGAGAATTTGCAATGCAAATGCACTGTATCAAACATTACTCATACCCGCAGTGTTGGGACTTCTACCACTTAAGTGGTATTTCTACCACTTTTTGGTGTTCATGAAAATCTACCACCTAAAAAGCAAATTCTACCACTTTTTGCAACTCACCGTTCACCTATCATTAAACTCTACCTTGTAATATTTATAGTATATTTAAATTTTTGTCAATAAATCTTAAAATTATAAACGAGTTATATAAAACATTTCAATCTGAGAACACAAAAATACACTTGATATTCGAAAGAATAACTACATTAAAATTAAATTTAATGAAAAATTTTGTAAAACCAGAAAATATGAATGTAAACACAAATATAAAAAACAGTGAAAACTATTTACCATATTCTCAAATGTATTTTGGCCTTTACTTTGAAAGGTACTTACTTGAAAATGATATTGTTGAACAAGATGTAATGCAACTACGAAATGTTATGTGCAGCTATTATATTGAATTATGTGTTCAAATTGGATAAAGGTTTAACCTTTCAAACGATGAACTAAAATTTTTCAAATATTTAAACCCGAAAAACGTCATTGATGGAACAATGCCATCAGTTTTAGGTCTCACGAAACATTTTTCACCAACTATAAATAACTCAGAACTAGAGTTATTTAATTATGAGTGGAGAAAATTAATTGGATAAAATCAATTACTCCAAATTTTTAAAACTGATGACATTGTTTCACAATGGATTTTGATAAGAAACTTAAAAGACGGAATGGACAATTTAAATTTTGAAAACATATCTTTTTATATGTTGGAGCTTTGTTGCTTACCGCATAGCAGCGCTATTTTCAGATTTAAAAAATATAAAAAATGAAAAAAGAAATAAATTAAAAACTACAACCGTTCACAACATTTTGGCTGCAAGGGAAATTTCAGTAAATTTTCAGAATTTTAATCCTCCGGAAGCATTACTGAAATATGCTTCAAAATTTAAATTTTCCGGCGGTCTATTTAGCAAAAAATAATTTTAAGTTTTTCTAACTAATTTAATTATTGTGAATTGTGATATTTGAAACTGAAAGAACTGAATTATGGTTTATTTAATTTTTTGTATTTTTTAATAAGTTATTGAATATAAGATTTACTACATAAAAATGGGTTTTAATTTCTACCACTTTTCTACCACCTTTTTGACATCATTTCTACCACTCTTTTGCTTCTGCGAGGTCCCAACACTAACGTCATACCATACTCAACTCTATCGTTAAGTCATATTCGTTAAGCTTTGTTCTTTACATTTAAGCTGTGAGTGAGAGTAAGAGAAGAGTAGTCGGCTTAACAAAATATTACAGTCAAAAACACTCCATTACCAAGACCGGAATCTCAGACTGACATTTCGGTTTGCCTACAAGCTACTGAGGACTAAATGTGAGAAAGTGTGCGTGAAATGATGCAAAAAACCAAACACATTCTCACATTTAGTCCTCAGGCCCATCAAAATGCTTCATTATAGTAATCAGCCCCATCTAAATGCTTCATTTTAAATGTTTCATGGCCTCGTTCAAAAACTAAACAATCCTAACCAACAGAATCTGAAGTGCTGACATGGTCTTAAATTGGAAGATTTGTATAGCTTTTTAATTTCCATCCAAATAAATGTTGTAAATGTATATTAAATAAAATAAAATTGACCAAATACATATTATTTAATGATTTATTAGTTTATTATTATTTATTTTGTTTACTTAAATAATTTGCGAACGCAACATGCGCTGCAACCGGTTAAGTATAGTTATTGCAAATGGACAAAAGTGTAACTCAATACTTTGTAAAACAAGAAAACAGACAATTTTTTCAGGTGTAGTTTGTTTAGAGCATTTTCTTGGCGACATTAGAAGTTCAGGTGGAAACAATAGGCGGATGCCTCCGTTTTTTTTTGTACAGACAATGCTACGAGAAGCATACTTGTGAAGTTCCATTGCCAACTTTAGCTAGTTCAGATTCCTCAATTAGATTAATATTTTCATCATTTAAGCAGTTCGGTAGTTGCAAGACCAAATTTTAGTTTTGTTTGTTGCAGAAATATTCCTGAAAATTTCTTTTTGAGGGACTATGTTAGAGTTAGAATTTTGTTTGTAGTTAGATTTTGGAATACAAATTTGAGGGAACCATGTTTTAAAAATAAGTTGCTTTGTGTAAAGCATCTTTAAGGAATAGAAAAAGGCAATATGTTTACACACAATACCAACTAAATAAGTGCAATAAATAGATTTAAGTAACTTTTTTTTATTCCAGTATGGGGAAACCGAACACCCAATAGAAAAAAACCGATATACGCGCCAAAATCCATACTTCTTGACTAAATAATGTTATCTTCTATGTTTACGCATAAAATTACGAATTTTGTAGCGTACGAAAATTTCTAGACATTTTACAATCTGAAAAATTAATTATGCTATGAAATAATTGGCTTCTATTAATGCTATTTTTTTTTTTTTTAAAGTTGATGAAGGGTAGCCGAAGCGGAAATTTCTTTAATGAACATACCTAAAATATTATTGGCTATTCTCAAAAATGTTTTTCTACACTAACCTCTGCTTTATACCTGAAAACTATTGTTTATGTATATTTTCTTCTATGTTCTGCATTTATAAAATGTAATCTACGGTAGTATTTATTATATTACGAAAAACAAAAACATATACGTAAAACTCATTAATTTTTTTTTTTATTATTAGCAGCATTTTTACTAAACATACTTTTCAAACAATAATAAGTAAACTTGAACTTTGGTAACTAAACATTTTTAAGGAATGAATGAAAATTATATTTTGCGTTACACTGTGGAAATTCACTAAAAAAAAACTTCTGTACAACAATAAACATTTATGACGATTACATGTTCTATTGAATTAGTTGTGCATGAATTCAGAACGATTTTAAGACGTTTTCATTTTGTGATATATGTCAAAATTTACATTATATTTGCCCTGCATTTATTCAACAGGTTCGCTATAATCGTTCTGATTACTTTTTTAAAACATTTGTGTTCCTTTGATGCAGTTTTTTTTGATAGCAAATACATGTATGCTTCCATCAATAAAGAATGTTATGGATAAGATATTTTTCGATTATAATTTTTTTTTTTTTAATATACAAACTATAAATATACTTGGATTATCAAAATAT
This sequence comes from Eupeodes latifasciatus, assembly GCA_920104205.1. Taxonomy (NCBI): domain Eukaryota; kingdom Metazoa; phylum Arthropoda; class Insecta; order Diptera; family Syrphidae; genus Eupeodes; species Eupeodes latifasciatus. Next base: position 142,812,174 of record OV049924.1, on the reverse strand, counting down.
TTGGGCCGTTCGTTAACGAAAATTTATTAGAATTCAATACAAAAATTGCACTCGCACCCTTAAATTGATGGTTCTTCGAACGCATCTTTGATACAAAAATCCGGGGATTATTATGAAATTTAAAGAATTTCGTAGTGATTACTGTAAATTATTGAATTAATTATAATAAACTGATGTTGAACATGCTTTTTTCAAGACAAAAAGGTACATTGGTTCACTATCCACAAATGCCTGCAAAATTAAAGCTTAAAACTGACTTTTTCATCGAAAAAAGTAAAAAGAAAAACCTGAAAAAAAACTTATTAACCCCTCCATTTTGTTTTTGCTTTGCAAAGTGCGGCTAGCCCACGGCATCTTTTTTTTTTGTTTGTGCTCACATCTATTCATGGACTAATTGTCAAAATTACAAATACAACAATGTAAACAAACGGGTTTTGGAGAGTGAAACGTACGAAAGATTCCGGTCTTGGTAATAGAGTGTTTTTGATTACAGTTTACAGAATATTAAAAATGAACCACAGAAAAAAGAAGAGCGCAGTTGTTGTCGAGTTTTTGTCAAGTGCGCGTCTGCGTAGTTTTAGATTAGATCAAAAGTTGTTCTAAAGGACCGTTAGTATTTATAGATGAAACTTAAACCAATGACTAATTTCATTCAGTGTTTAAAAGAAGGGCCGAAAGAAGTAAGCCATTAGCAGGTTGGCTGAACTGAATTCAAAAAAATAATTTCTGTCAAAATGGTAAGTGATTTTTTAGTATTTGACAAAAAAATTTTGAATTTATATACTAGAACGATAAATGATAAGAGCCTTTACAAATTTAAATTCAAAAATATAAAAAATCTTATGCGATACGTCTTACAGACCAATATCGCTTATACTAATCAATGCAAAATTTCGTAAAATTGGAACTAAAAAGACTCAGAAAAATAAAAGAAGAAAAAAGACTAATTCCTAACCATTCATTTAAATAAATTGGGTGTCACAACAGCTCGTAGAGAACCAGAGCCTAGTGACTGAAATCTTATGTTACGAAACAACTTTTTAGAGCACGGCACAACCAACATTACTCGGAACTTAAGAAAATAAAAGCTGGTGTACCGCAAGGAAGTGTCCTAGGACCAAACTTTTATCTCTTATATACAAGAGATATTCCAGTGGATTCCAACGCCATCATGGGCACCATTGCTGATTTTGCTGCAATTTTGGTGCCAGTTAAATCTGTTGCAGAGGCTACGCAAAAATTGCAAAATGCAGTCGATAAAGCAAGTGTTTGGACGAAAAAATGGCATACCAAAATGGCAGTACTAAAACCCGTTGGGACTTATGGCATCTAACCATAGAGCTGTACAAAAAAAGCAAATCCTGAACCCATTAAACAATTCTAAAACAAAGTCCTTTGACGAATAACAAAAAGGGTTACAGAAGTATTACATAATCAGCGACTGCTAAGTCATACCAACTCCAAAATGGAGACCGGGCTTAAATGTCCGAGACAATGGACCTCACCAATTATCAAACGTAGAGCGAACTTTAAACTTTGGGAAAAATTACCATATATTGTAAGGATCAATAAAAATAATAAAAAAAAAAATAATAAACCATAAATGTTAAGTCCAATTATTTTGATTTCAAACCATAAATGGTTTATTGTCAAAAGTCGACTTTAATATTTAGGTCACAGCATGTATCGTTTATTAATAAAATTAATAAGAATAAAATTTGTACCTCAATAATAATTATTAGTAGATCACAATGTTCGGAGATTAAGAAGAACCAATTCTCAAAAGCTCATGGTCTAAAAGCTATGGGGAAGTATTACAACTATATATAGTTCTTCTAAGTGAATTGAAATTAAGAAACAATAATCATTAATTGTCGGTCGTTCAAATATTGGTTCTGAGTAACCTGTGGGTTAAGTGCAGTAAGATTTTCATACTACTCAGTGCCAATTCTTACCGAGTGTGTTTTAAAAATTTCATGTAACTTCGAACTGAGAAAATATATTTAAAAACCTATGATTTCAATATTCTATTATCTTAAGCTATGATATGAAAAATTCGTAAGCGTTATTTCCTTCTTCAGAATTCTTTAATTTTCATAAAATTGCACATTTTGCTGTTTGTGAAATTTTTAATTCTAAACAATATCTACTATCCAAACCATTTTTAATTATATTTCAAAAATTTTAATTTTTCGGAGCAAACTTTTTTGTTCCGAAAAAACTCAAATTCGAATTTGCTCAAAAAACTAATTTTCGAAAAAAAACAATCTTATACTTAAACCAAATTGTATGTGGTTGTTGTCTAGGCACAACATTTCTTTATAATTCGGAGTAAAAAGTCTATTCACAATAGGTCTTTAGTTTTATAACAAAAAATAGTGTTTCAACATAAGTCCTTAATTAAATTAAATTAAATAATTTCAACGTTAAGAAATAAAAAATTACTAATTTCCAATTTTGTTTTGAATTAAAATGAGCTTTTCGCTCAATATTCAATGAAATTGATGAAAACAAATAGTAAGGGACCAAGAACACTTCCTTGTAGACCTCCATAATTTGTTTACTCTACTTCAGTATTTAAATGTTCTGAGTAAAGTACTCTACATAAACATAAATACATAGTGACAGAAGTTATGCAAAACCTTAATGGCTCTTTGACTTCAAAAGAGTTTTTAAAAATGGGGTTTGGAATGAATATAGCAAGTTATGTTGTTCTTTAAATATACATATAAATTTACTTATACATCCAGAAATATGTATGTCTTCTTTTGTAGGCAATATTGGCTAAAATCAAAAGTACAGGAAATATTTTTTTTTTTTTAAACCAAAAAGTAACTATTTCATTCGAAAAGGCTTGTTTTGTTTTATTAACATAAATTTATAAGCCTAGACGTCTAAGCTCTTTTTTGGCCAATATTTTTTTCTGTTAACACACGAGAAAGTAGTAAAAGGACATCCATTTTTTTTGGCAAAAAGATAGGATTTCATTTCATGTTATCTTTTCCCTCCTGTCTACAATTTATTTATATTCTCAAGTCCTCTAGGGAATTACAGAATAGATTTCCTATTGTGATAATTTTCATGTTAATCCTTTTTGTCCTTGAATAAGCGAGTATGAAATGAGACTATTTACATATACATACGAGTATGAACATATGTAATAGCAGCAGAAATAATAATAGTTAAGAGAGAGAAATAATAGAGAAATCTGTGTTTTTGTTTTGTTGACCTATACCATCTAACATGTATGTATATAGAAATGTTTAAATACATATGAAGCTTCACAAAGGATATTTATGTAAGAGAAAGTTAATTTTGTTTTGATGCTATAAATTCATGTTGATAAATAAATGCATTGAAGACGTTTTCGTTTATTGTTTGTATTGCCTTATAAAATTTATTATGAATTTCTAAGGTTTTTTTGTTTTGGGGCTTATGAAAGGGTTAAAGTGGAAGGAGTAGTATAGTCTAGTTATATAGGTATAGAGGTCCTTTATTTATATTTTTATTATAAAAGGAGAGCATAAAACTCGACTAGAATTTCAATTGCTTTATCTGCATTATATTCACTTCCACTCGTGGGTTGAGTATAAGAGATTTAAGGAAGGAAGAGGTTTGAGATTACGAGATAATTGGAGTTATAGAAGTTTATAATTTATGGGAGGAAAAAATAAAGAAAGGTTTTTTGGATTTAATTTGTTTTCCTATTTGGATTTTGATGATTATTTTTTTTTTTTCAAACCTGGTTAGTTGAATTCCAAAGCATACTTAATCGGCATTATTATGGTATTGCTCTATTAAGCAAAGTATTGATCAAGAGTCATTACATTTTTAAGTGTGGGAGAGCAACATTAACGTATAATAAAGTTCAACGTCCTAGGTATTTATACGGCTACTTTAAATTAAAGCATAAAAGCAATGAAATGAATTGGACGAAATTTTGAGTCATTTTAAAACTTATTTAAATGTTTTGATCAAAAGCTCTAATAATAACTCATATGGGATTTCCATGGTTTTTTCCTGTCAATTTTACTGACGATGTATGTATGTGTGTAGGTAAAATAGTGCGAACTAGAATTTTATTTGTTTATATAATTCAAATTGATGAAAACGTGTAAATAATTATTTTGAAAATATCACTTTTTATTGAAAAGTAATAAGTTGGTAACAACAATTTTCGAAGGTTAGAACGAAGTGGCGCAACGGTCAGTTGAGAACTAGGGCCTAGTGACTTACAACTCTCAACCATTCCTGTGTGCGACTAATGTTTTCAGGGATGGAGGGGACCTACAGTTTTATGCCGAATCCGAACGGCTAATTTGGGAAAGCACTTTTCATGACAAGAATTACTCTTAGAGAATTTGTCAATTCCTGGCAAGAGGCAGTACACGTGAAAAACTTTAGATGGCACAGTCAGGGATTGAACCCAAGACCTCTGGCATGACAGTCCAACGCACTAACCATCGTGCGACGGGTACTACTCAGTTTGTCTTAGCATATTTTATTTCATTTACAGCTCCATGTCTTGTGATTTAAGCATGGTTGTATCATTTCAAATTATTTTAATTTGTTTATGAACAAATATTAAAATAGAAATCAAAATGATGTTTGAATTTTATTTAACCTATTTTTCTGGAAAATTGATAGAACGCCTAGCTAATTGGACTTTTCAAAACAAATAGAAGTTACTTTTCTGTGAGAATAAAATATTAAGAATTTCTTAAGAAAAAAAAAAGTTAAAGATTTTAGCAAAGCATTTGACAAACTTAGCCATTGAAGCAAATTGGACTACACGACAAATTCTTAGCTTGGATATCATCTTTCCTTGTTGATAGACATTAGAATGTTGTCTTCTATAATGACCATTCTTATTCGTTTATTGTTAATTATGGTGTACCTCAGTGTAGCTACCTAGGTCCGTTGTTATTTGTTCTGTTTATAAACAACATCGCCTCTTTTATGCTCAACTCTATTGACATTAACATTAACAATAATGGACGACTCAAGTAACTCAAGTGAGTAAGGAAACAGCATGGTTTCTTGGTGTAAGAATCGCTATTTGATAGAGAAATTGATCTTCATAAATCTTATAGTGTAAATCAGGGTAAACCCTTGAAATAAGTTCAAAATTACTATGTACTAAACTACAGACATTTCTGCTTAGTGTTACATAGCCCTCGGCATAGGATTTTAACAGCACAGCATAGTTTCGTGCGTTAATGTCATAATAAGATACGCCTAATGATAATCAACGATGATAAGTCCAAAATCAAGAGGCACCTAGTGATATGCTACTTATTAGTGTTCTAAAACAAGTTTGTATTGAATATCTAATTATAACTGTTACGGACGATCTATTTGAATGACCTGGGAATGAGATATTTTATCGCGGTAAAAAGTAGCTTAAAACTATTTCCACCTCCGTATCTACTTTAACACAAAAAATCATACCATAATATGGCTACGTTACGACGTGAAGGACGGACAAACAAGCAAACAAACAAACAAACAAATTGACTTTTCCATTTATAAAATTAGTAAAGATTTGGTAGCGCATTCCAAGATCCTTATATCCATAAAACTATAAATGTATTAATTGTTAGATCATTCCTTGAATACTGTGGTATAATTTTAACAGTAAGTTACGCGACTCCTCATATTAATAGTTTTGAAGGTGTCTGAAGAAGGTTCTTAACGTTAGAGTAAACGTTAAGAACCTTCTTCAGACCTCTCCTTATTTCGATAGCTTACAACACTAATATGTCTATAACTAATCAAATATTTTCAACTTTGCTTTATTTTTGAAATTCTAGGTGAATATAATGTTAGCCAAAATAAGTTCAGAAATTGTAAAAAAAAGTTTGTTGCCAAATAAATTGGAGATGATAATAAAACAATTGTGATGTTATTAATTTTTTTTGCACAGTAAAGTTTTTACCTCATGTTTTTGTAAGGTTGCATTTGATGAGTTTGGCATCAGTACCTCTTATCGAAAATGTTTCCCTTTAGTTTGCAAATCCTTCCTTCGTTGGATTTGCAATTAGTTGGGTTGCAGTCTGAAAACCACAAAATAAATGCTGATGTGCCCACTCCTCTTTACAGTTCAACTGTAAAACTCCTGCTTCTAGAAATATATTCCTCCCCTTATACAGTTCAATTGTAATACTCGTCTTTCTAGAAAGGCTCATCAGTCCATCAGTATACCCTCGAACCTATCGTTGGTCTTACTGTCAAGAACAGAGATTAGTTATTCAGTCGTACTATGTGAATTTGGAATTCCTTACCTTACTATGTTTTTCTCAGTCATTGCACATTTTCACAGATAATTTACAACAAAAAAAGCTGCAATTAATTGCATTTCGGAAAATGTAGTTTAACCGTCAATTTAATATATTAGTTCAATATTCAATATATCCGCATTCTTCATATATCCACACAAAATAAAGATCTAAAGCAGAAGAAACATTCATTTCGTAGGCATGCTTTTGGTGGACTCCATAAGAATTCATTTTTACATGAATTCTATACCCCTTCTAATGTAAAGTCCACAAAATTGTAGACCTTTATTTCACTCGTAGTCGTAAGTAAAATAAGTGATATTTGTCTCCTTTGCAGAATGAATAACCGTTTGCAAAGGACTGTATAGTGGAGAGATCAATATATAAAAAAAATCTCCACTTGAAAACCTGCAAAGCTTCCAAGCTTTCTCCTTATCGACAGTAGAAATTTCTTTCTCCAAAAATGTGTGGAAAAATTGTAAAATCCTCCTTTGCTTGCTTCCCACACATACATTAATCTGCAAATAACCCCTACACAAATTCAATTGTCTCCAAAAGCCTGCACATTTTTCCAAACAAAAAAATCATCCCCTATTTGAAGATTCCATAACTCACTTTCCATGACGTCACTGTGCATCTGGAACATTTGTTGACACTTGACTGCGCACGCCCTTAAATAAAATTTCTAAGGTCAGACAACACTTGTAATGCCAAAAAGGATATTCCTATAATATAGTTGACATCACACACAGGCGGGGGTGGTTTCCCAATTTTATGCAGCGCCCGCGCCCTCTTCTCGTATAGTTCGAAGTTGAATATTTCCAACTCAAAGACAGCAGTCAACAATAAGCACTGTTTGAATACGGTTGTAGTAGAGAATACTCGGTATTAGAAAGAAAAAAATCTAAAATTCGTAAAAAGGATTTCGTCCTTTTTCCTTGTACTCGTGCTCTTGCTCCAGTGTTCGTGTTTTTATTTTTTATTGACTATATAACTAACTCACATAAAGCCGATCGGAAACGGACATAAATTCCTCAATGTCCAAACAATTTACCACCGACCAGCAATCACACAGGGATTATTCTTCGTTCAAGGATTACCAGTGAATTTTAAAGGATATCGCTTAGTGATTTTCGGATGGTTAATTTATCAGTGTCCCCGCGTGTGATCCCCGATTAGGGGATAAGAAAAAATAAAAAAAAATATTTTGTGATTGGGGGGAGTCCTTTAAGTGATAAATTTTGGAAAAATATAAAACTCCCCCTTCCGCCTCTCTTACCCGCGAAGTTGAAAATAAAAGTTCAAAAACAAGTGTCAGTGTGTGTGGTGTGTATAATGTGCTGTTTAGTTCGTCCTTAACATCCTTTTGCCATTTAGAGAATTTTATATATATGTATTTCCGTGTAAAACTCCTGTATATGGATTAGCTGGAGGGAATGCCAAGGGGTCGTGTATTATGTATATCCTGGATGCCTAAGGGGGTTTCTGGTAAATGGGGTGTTAAAGTAATGACACCTTGCTCGCGCCACCACTCTCTCTCTCGGTGATGAGATAATAAAGATATCCTTGGAGTGTTGATGGAGTTGAATTGCCAAACCAAAATCAACACCGGAAAGTGCCTACTATAATGGTTTACCCTACACATGATTATTATCCTTAAAGAAAGGAAGTTGGGCCAAAATAGGAAGGGGGGATATGTCTTGATGGTTTTTTTGTTGGGTGATGGTTTGTTGTTTATTCACATTGTACGTGAAAACGAGGAGTCCTGTTTTTTTTTTTTTTTTCATTTTTTGGCAAATTTTTCTTTGTATGACCTTCGTCTCGACTCGTCTCTTGGTTGGTATTAACTAAAAGACTAAAGGATATTCCCTAAAACGTGATACGTTCGGGAAGTAGTTTTAATTGCGCAACGTGCTCAGTAAAAAGGATATGAGTAGCAGAAATATAAAGACAAAAAATCCTACAGAACTGTTGTAGCTTTGGTTGGTTTTCAACAAAAAACTTTTAGGATGCAGACAGACTTATTCCATATCCTTATTTGTACAATGTCATGGGTGACTTGCTGTGTTTTGTGTATGTGACGTGCTTACTACTATTTCCACTGCTGCTGCTGGAAGTCGCCTTTCTGTGTGATGTAATTAAACTTAGCCCCGGAAGTGGAATGTTTCACTATATGTCCTGTGTCGTACATATGTATATATTATAAAGGGTTTTCAGAAAAAACCCAGAGGTCCTTTTTCCCTATAGACTAAGTATTTGCTGGCGATATGTGTGTTGAAATGGATTGTAACTATTTTTTGTGTTACTCATTCTCTGTCGTTTCGTTTGTGTCATTGTCAAAGGAATGTTGGCCCTTTAAGTTGTCACCCTGTTTGTGGGTATGGATATAGTTTGTATGCAACTACAACTGTTAAAGGATGTGGCAATGACTCTTTTGGTTCATATAGGTTTTTGTTTTTGGTTTTTTGGGTCATTTTGTATTTGTAGGGGAATGGATGGCTTGAGGTTACAATTTCAAGTTGATGGTTGTTTGTTGTTGTTGATTTTTTATTTTAAACTTTGTTGGCTAATAGTTGGTTCGTTCAACCAAATGGAGAGTGTCCTCTTGTGTTCAACCAGACAATTTGGGTTTCTTTGATTTCTTTTTGTCTTAATTTGTGAATTTAAATTAAGTTGGCCTCTTTTTTACACATTTTTTTTTGTATCCTTGTATTTTGTTTGTTTTTGAAACATGTCTTGATTTTGTCTGAGAGAAATATCATCTGAATTTAAAAGTGAGTCATTTGATGTTAATGGAAATAAAAAGTATGAAGGTCTGCAACCAACAATTCTACATGAAATGATGGAATTTATATTGTATGTGAAGTTATGTCTTAATTTCTGAACAAAATAAATAAGGTTTATTTGGCAAATATTGAAAAATTTTATCTAAGGCAAAAATTAAAACGAGCTGAATTTCTAATGCTCATTGAACAGTGAACAGTTTAAAAATTTTGCATCAGGACAATATTTTCCAAGCTTGAAATTAAGAAAATTTCGCTGATGAATAAAATCAACTTGAAAATATTACAAGCAAATGTAAAACAAGTGTTGTCAACTTTGTTAGGTTTTACCTTTAAAAGTCTTAGTTCATACAATATAAGTTTTTTAGAAAAAAAAAAGAAATTTCAATTTCAAAAACAGCAGCCAACCGAAATAAATTTGTATTCGTTAGAACCTTTTTAATTTCCAATTTATAGGAAAAAGTGAAATGACTATTTTTTTTTGTTAAAGTGGAAACTGGCTTCAAAAAATAAGAACGAATTGTGTTGTTTCAAAAACAATACTCTTTATGTGATTCTTCGTTTATTACATCAATTTTTGAATAAAAACACTTTGATTTTATAAAAACTTGATTTATGAAAAAAGGAAATTAATAAAATTATTTGCTCAATAATATTTCAAAATGTTTACATTGCTTAGCTCATAAAGTGAAAAAGTTGTACTTGTTTAAAACTTTTTATTTTTGAGAGTGTTTTCAATTATATAAAAACATTATGACCATAGTGAGTTTAGGGAAAAAACAAATAAAATTAAATCAGAAAAATGCTTTGTTTCAGAAAAATTCCAAATTTTTCATAAATAAATGTTTAATATTTAATTCGTCTGTTTTTTTTTTAACAATTTGAGATGAAGTTTTTAAACATTTAAGTTTTAGTTATACTCAAAATAGTGCATCAAATAAAGTTGATTGTAATTGTTTTTTAAGTGAAACAGGCAGTTTATGTGTCCAAAATTAAAAAAAAAATATTCTTTTAACAGACAAAAAATTTTGAAAAATGTTTCACTCTTAAAGAATAATTATTTCTTTATTATTTGAGGCAAAAGTTTGAAGCAGAATTTCTCTAAATTTTAAATTGAAAATTCAATATTAAAGTTTATTACTGACCTCAAACAAATTATTCAAATCAATGTTATGATTTTCTTAAATCTTTCACATGATGACTGTGAGCAAGTTTACCCACGCTTTTAGAAATATCTGTGTTGGCATTGAAGACGCAGAAACTTCTCAAAAATATTTTTTTAATGCTATTGTTATATTTCCGCCATTATAACTGTTAAAGCAAAAATAAAATTTAATCTATTGTTGTACATGAAATTTAAATTTGTTGTGCATGTATGATAACGAATTAAGAAAATAGTATTTTGGAATTTTAAAATATTCTTGTTCAAAATTCAACACACTTTGAGAATATATTTATTTACCACATAAAATTATTGTAACCGGTCCGGTTATAAATTGAAATATTTGACATTTTTCAAAGTTTCAAGGTCCCTAGAATCTAAATCTGTGGGTTTTAGGGAAGTTTATATAGTGCCAGATACTTTTTAGGTTCTTCATAAATATTTAATGATAGCATTAAAATATCTATAAAAAGCCTTAAAAATCTATTAATTGTTTTTTTTTTTTGTATTAATATTAAAAATCTAATGTCTTAAGAGCTAATAATGCTATAGACTTCAATTTAAATTTATTTAATACATAACCCATTTTAATATGTTTTAAAGCTTTTAGAAAAATATAATTGACATCGATTTTAACAAAAATTAAAATCCTAGAGGAATATAGTTTTAAATTGATTTATTTTCCCAAATATCTCTACAGAAAACAACATCAAGTTTTGTGTATTTAATTTTTGTAAAAAGACTTATCAGAAGCTTTAAATTAATAAAAAGAGGCTGGGATGCGACCCACACAGATAACTTCCCATCCTGTCTGTCGATTTGTCTTGCTTAAAAGTTTGTAGGTTTTCGTGTTTTCTTAAAAAAGTTGTCAGTTGAATTATTCTTAAAAAAATAAAAATTGCCAACAATATTTTGCATATAATGAAATAGTTTGATTTCAAAATTTATTTTTGTTAAAGATTTTTAGCCGGAAACAAATTTTTACCAATATTGGTAGCATTTCTTGAAAATTTGTATTTCTTATGTAAACAAATACAAATTGGATGAATGAAATTAATTTTAAGTCAATATCTCTATTTATCACAAGATATCGAGAACCGAACATCAATTTTTACCAAATTCTCGTACTATTTTTTGTAGATTTTAATTGTGTATGATAGATGGATTAGATAGATTTGTATTTACTTGAAATTATTTTTACAATTTCATAAACAATCTTTAAAGCTTGGTTTTGCCGTCTGCCTGATTGACAAAGTTTTAATTGTATTAAAGTTTTGTAATTAACTAAGTTGCAGTTGTGTTAACTAAATTCTGCTTTTATAAATAAGTGCTGTTTTGCAATATATAAGCATATAAGTTTCGTTTTCTGATAAAAAGTCTCTACCAAGTTTCTCTCAGGGCTGGACACCTTCCGACAAAATGAAAAATATCCTCTCGTTCAGCCATGTTGCAAATATCACAGAGCAGTGAAAGATCTTCGCGATGTGGAACGTAATTTATGTTTAGCAGTCCACCTCTTAGCCGAAACATGTTGGAGATTTGCTCTACAGTATTTATAGTCCGGTCAATTTAGACAATTGAAATAACAAAAATTCCGACAAAGCCAAATTTTGGTGGAGACCTTGGGCTTACCCTAAGAAATAAAAATTTAAAAGTCCCCATCAATCCCATGCGAGCTTAAAAAGTTATTCGGGGTCAAAGGTCAAAATTTTAGGTTTTTTGGATTTTTCTCAAAAACGGTAAGTTTTATCACAAAAATCCTCAGACCGAATTTGTAAATCTCAAAATTCTCTACAAAAATGGTCCTAATAATTTTTTTTCTAAGTATCACCCTTCCTGAGATATCGCGATTGTAAGAGTTATGTTCAACAAAATATGCACACATTTCCACACTGGTAGGCCTATTCCACAAAACACTATGATGTAATTTTGAGAGATAATACTTATTTAACTGTATGATGATTATTAATGTTGATTTTGGTTATTGAATTTAATTGTCGTTCTGGTTTCTTCTGAGATTTCAATCTGATTCATACTCATATTCAACTATCATGTCTTCTCCAATTTCTTCTTCTTCCTCTTGCTGGATGTTCATAAATTGTTCAAATGAAGATGAATCAGTTGTTTCTTCATCAAAATCACATGAATCTCCCTCTGTTGTATTCAATTGAACATTTGAGCAAGACTGACCTTGGCAATTGGTACACGCTGGAGAACACTCTAATCCGACTTTTCTACAGCCGCATTTGGTACTACAACCTTTCTTGCAATTGCAAAAAATAGTGTTAAGAAGTTTTTCTGGAGCAGGGTGGTGTAAAGTTTGAATCGGTTCTAAAATATTATTTATTAATTTTCAACCCCAGTCTTCAGGGTTCAGTTGATTGCCTTGCCACGTCTGGACTTGATAGTATACTCGATACAAGTTTTGAATAGCAGATGCCGATGTTGGAGGAAGACAAGAACTTCAGTTACTCATAGCATCGGCTCTTCTTGTAATACTGAATCTTTGGGGGTAACAATTTGTATAATACCCATTATATGAAGTGTATTATTACCGTCCAAAGTATTTACATTAATATCAGCATTGTCTGCAACATATTGAAGAAATGTACCACTTTCTGGTGATAAAATGTGAGGTGGGCGACTGAAAACTTCAGTTCATAGTTCATTGTTTCACTGTAAGATGTGCATAAACCAAAAGATAAGAAAATTTGTATGAGACGTTTCGAACCAAACCGCCGATGGAAAAAAACTGAAAGACCCAGTTGTAATTTAGATTTAAAGGTTCTAGGCCGAACAGCAGTCATATATATGGCAAATATTTGTACAAACTAACTTTAAATGATCCAAATTATGACGCTTATTTTTAAGAATGATTTGTTCTAAAAAATATGACAATGACTCAGGAATATCGTTATTTACATCCTCGAACAATCTACCACGTGGCGGGTACCTACATAGAATTATCGAATACACAAGATTGAATATCTTCTCGAAGGATTTTTGCCGCAGCTTTCAAAGTTATCAGGCGTTTTCCTTTTTCATCCAAGTTTTTATTAGACCAAGCTTGACTTAAACTGTCTTGGTAATTGTCTACAAAAACAGATAAATGTTAATTTTCCAGGCTTCTCCGTAATAACAATTCTACGACCATACTTTGACTTCAATCGTACTTTTATAATTCTGTTATCTAAAGCTACATTTACATCGTAAACTGGCAGTCGTCACTACTTTCGATGAATTTAAAAATTTCCTCCATCGCAGAGTTCACATCCTCGTTTTGGGGACCCCCAATTTTACCGCCAGTATTAGGTCTTAGGAAAGATTTGTAACAACTGTCATGGTATTTAGCATCAGAAGCTATTAAATCATACTCAAAATTAATACGTTCAATGACAGCTTTTGATACGTCATCAAAACTATCTTTAACTAATTTCAAAAGGGATTCTTTAAAGTTAAGTGCAGAAACTTTGTAAATTTTTTTTCGAAGACTGCGGTTTCTTTTTTTCAGCCTCTTCATCTGCTTCATCGCCACAAAATAAACAATTCTCTTTAAAACAAAAGCTTTGAAGTACTGGCTTCTTCATTCTCCCGTTGTCTTTTTGCTGCAGAGATTTAACTTTTCCGGGTGTATGCTTTTCTGCAATCCACGTGTATTGTGACGGACTTTTCACTTCTTAAATACTCAATAAACTCATCATTTCTCGCAACACTTGCATCGATTAAAGTTTGCATTCCACGACTAACCACAACAGTTTCATCTTCAGACAACAGTTTCTTGCAAGTAAAACAAAATTGTGACATTTTTTTAAAATATTGATCAACACAGACTCTAATAGTCAACGCTTATAATAAATACGTATATTCACTCGAACAGAACGTTTAACAACTAAAGAAGCAGGTATAAGAACGACACGAATATGTGTATATGGGGCAAATACGAGTATGTGCATATTATGTTTGACCTTTGACCCCGAATAACTTTTTAAGCTCGCATGGGATTGATAGGGACTTTTAAATTTTTATTTCTTAGGGTAAACCCAAGGTCTCCTCCAAAATTTGGCTCTGTCGTAATTTTTGTTATTTGACCACTATTTTTATGTCTAAATTGACCGGACTATTATGTCCTGGAAGTAGTTTCTTTCATTAAGATTATAATTCAGCCTGCTATAGATCATCCGATGAAGTGAGGTGGATGCCTGTTCTGTGAACACATTTCTAAAATTTTCATCCAGACGCCTAATTACCTGGTACAGTGACGATTTCCATGTACTCTGTTCACTAAGATTTAAAGTTAAACCTGTATCTTCTGCTAGCCCAATCCACTCTTTAACCCATCCTGTTTTGCTTTGTATCGCTTGTAAAGCTGCTTTTTTTGGTAAGCGATTGTTGGGCATATTCAGTACTTTCAGAATGTACCTAATCGACTTGCAGCTTCAACGTTTTTATGAAGAGTGGGGATAAGCCTGTTTCTAACATTATCATGTAGTTTGGGGTGCATGAAGGAAGGCGGAATTGTGTATGAAAAAACTGACTGTTGGATTTTTATAAAAAAAATTTATTAAATGTCGAAAACAATATTTTCTGTGAGATAAAGTAAATTTGATGCTACTATTTTTAATCTTTGGAAAGATAATTGAGTCCAAAGTAAATTTTTGTAGGTTTTTATTTTTTGTAAAAAAAACTGTCAATTCGATTTTTCTCAAAATTTTACCGAATGTTAGAACCAATATGATTTATAAAACAATAAAAATAATTTGAAGCCAATATCTCAAATTTTTGAAAAGATAATTGAGTCCAAAATCAATTTTTACAAACTCTTAGTAATGTTTTTTAGGTTTTTATTTTTTATTAAGAAAACTGTCAATTCGATTTTTCTCAAAATTTTACCAGATGTCAAAAACGTTATTCTTTATTGCGCAAAATTATTTTGAAGATAAAATCATTTTTTAATCGTGAAATATTCGAGGTGACAAATATTTTTATTTAGTTTTTTTGATTTATACAAACAAATCTTAGTTGGAATTTCTTACAAAAATATACTCGTTTGGTATTACGTCATTAAATTAAATTGGGTGGCGCAACAGTCCGTAGAGAACCAGGGCCTAGTGACTTACAACTCTCAACCATTCCTGTGTGCAGGGATGGAGGGGACCTACAGTTTATATGCCGAATCCGAACGGATAATTTGAGAAAGCACTTTTTCATGACAAGAATTACTCTTGGAGAATTTGTCAATTCCTCGCAAGAGGCAGTACCCGTGAAAACTCTTTTTTTTTTTTTTTTTTTTTTTTTTTTTTTAAATTAAGGTGGTACAGGCAGGGATTGAACCCAAGACCTCTCGCATGACAGTCCAACGCACTAACCATCATGCCACGGGTACTACACGTCATTATTATATAATATAAAATTTAATTCAACTCGATAGCGTTATTGGTTCGTAAGATATTTTTTAAATTGCTATGGTAAAAAAACCATCGACGCAATTTTTTTTTTAAAATTCCTCTCTGCATCTAAATCTATGGGTTTTAGGGAAGTTTCTTCATAAATATTTAATAATAGCATCAAAAAATTCAGAAAGAGCCTTAAAAATCTATTAATTGTTTTTTTTTTGTATTAATATTAGAAATCTAATGTCTTAAGAATCAATAATGCTATATACTTTAATTTAATTTTATTTAATACAAAACCCATTTTAATATGTTTTAAAGCTTTTAGAAAAATCCAATTGACATCGATTTTAACAAAAATTAAAATCCTGGAGAAATATTACTAAATTGTCTTAATTTTCCCAAAAACAGCTTAAACTTCAATTTTTTACTAAATAGTTTTTTAGTTTAGTTCTGTAATTTGGCTTATTGCACAAATAAGACATCAAGTTTTGTGTATTTAATCTTCTTAATAAGACTGTTCAGTTTCTTTAAATTTAAATACAAAAATTTAAATTAGAATAACAGAAAACTTTTTACAGAATTTTGTGAATGATTAAAATGCAGCAAGTTTAAATACGATTTTGCCTTAGAGCAACGTTATTGATATCTGCTAAAAATTGTCTTCTTAAGTTAGAAAAGTTTAAAACGTTTTTTTGTTTTCACAACAGTCAACGCAAAGCTTTGTTGGTCGTAGTTTTAAGAGGATATAAAACTACGAAAAATTTACGACATTGACTTAGCAAGTATATAATTTTTTTTAAACTTGTTTCAAGCACAAATTAGCCAATTTTGTAAAAACCATGCCATTTTAAACTTTGATCTCGAGTTCTTACCAATACAAATTTAATTTAATTTAAAAAAAAATTTGAAATAACCAGACTAGAATACGAATTGATAGTTTTTCAGGTAGCGCAAAAATTTTAGATCTGTTCTTGTTGAAAAATTAAAGAACAAACTATTTGACACTTACTTAAGTTGAAAATTGAGGTTGCATTGTTGATATCATTTAAAATAAACACACAAAAATGAGGTGGCGTAACAGCTCATGACCAGGCCTACTGAATTATTACTCTCAACCATTCCTGTGTGAAATTAATATTTGGGGTTAAGGGGATCTACAGTTTGTTTGCTGAATCCGAACGAAAAACGCACTTTTCATGACAAGAACTTTTCCTGGAGGATTTTTCAATTCTTCGCAAGAGGCAGTACCCGTAGCAAAATGTTTGAACCCAAGGCCTCTGACATGAAACAAATATCACACCAATTGCACACAATTAATTCCGTAAATTCCGTTGATTTTATTATAATTTGATTTACAAATCAAGAACATTCCACATGTTTTCTCGTGCCCTGGGGCGTGTACGCACTATCTTAGTTATTGTTTGAAATATGAGCTACACCATCTACATGCAAAAAAATTAAAACATCTGCTTTGCCTAACTTTTCATAGGAACAAATAACTCCAGCGACATCAATTAAATTTTATTTTATACATTGTGACGCGATACCAAAATGGTGTAAACTTGAGAAAAATTAAACTAACTTTTATTTTCCACAAAATAAACAGAACTGTAGGTCAAAAACCTGAAAAATTTCACCTACTAAAATTTGGTAATAATTGATTTTTGATTCAAATATCTTGATAGCAATTAAACATATTAGCATCCAACTAATTTATTGTTATAAAAACATTACAACAATTTGATAACATTTTTAGAAAAATACAATTGACAGTTTTTAATAACAATTAATTTAAAAATACGATTTTCAAAAAAAAACAAAAAAATTGAAATTAAGGTTTTTTTAAGAAATTAAATGGCATTTAAATTTGTGACACCCTTTTTTTGCAGGTTCATTTTTAAACAGACTCTTAGGAGTCAGGAGAAAGTGCATGCGACCCAGTCGTGTATTTTAATTCTTTTTCATTTTATACAAGAATGTTTATAACATATATTATTGAAAAACCAATAACTCCATTTCCAATCAACTTTGAAACTATCGTAATTAAAATAATGCATTTGTTTCTTAAATTTTCTTTCGACTAAAAATTCTCTCGTTTTTCGGGTTAAAGGTTTTGATTGATGAAAAATAAAAAAAAAACAGGTCTCAAACTGATAACTTCCTATTGGTTCACTTATAAAGGTTTCTGTAATAACTTCTATCGAAAATTGAAATTGTTTTGTTCGGATATTTAAGATGTCATCAATTTAGTTATATTTTTTGAAGGTTTGCAATTTTTTGTCAAATAAAATTTGTTTGGATTTGGATATCAAAAATATATTTTTTTGTTATTATTATTATTATTATTCATGCTTTATTCACTCTTAAAAGTATACTTTTTTTTTTTTTTTTTTTTTTACATTTTTATTCAATAAGTTTGATGAGTATAAGCCTCCCCCTTCGTCTTCCACAATTGTCGGTCTAAAGCTTCTCTCCAATAGTTTGGACAAAAATGCTGTATTTCGTCTCTCCACCTTTTGAGTTGTCTTTTTAACGTCTTTATCGATGAATGATATAGTTTGACCCAAATAATTGTAGTCTTCTACGTATTCTAAAGCGATATCATCAATTTTTATTATGGAATGGTTGCCATTTGACATTATTTTGGTTTTTTGTCGATTAGTTGATAAACCGACTTTTTTGCATTCTGTACAAAGCTCGTTTAGCATAGTTTGTAATTCATGTTTTGACGTGGCGATTAAAACAATATCATCTGCAAATCTAAGATTTGATAGAAATCTACCGTTTATATTCAATCCTTTGTTTTCCCATTCCAAGTTACGAAAAATCTCTTCCAAAGTTGCGGAAAAAAGTGCTGGTGAAAGTGGATCACCTTGCCGTACTCGACGTGTCGTCTGAAATATTGGTCCAGTACTTTCCGTTTTAATGCGCGCAACATTATCCTTGTACATGTTTTGAAGAACACGAACAATTTTCGGTTCCACACCTTGTTTAATTAGCGCTTGCCAGATAAATATTTGCTGAACTGTATCGAACGCTTTGGCGAAATCAATAAATGCAATATATAGCGTTACATTATATTCCTTGCTCTTTTCTATGATTTGGCTCATTGTTTGAAGATGGTCCATTGTTGAGAATCCAGATCTGAACCCAGCTTGCTCAAAAGGTTGATTGAATTCTAGGCTTGTTTTCATTCTATTGAAAAGGCATTTCGCAAATACTTTATAAACGCAAGGTATTATACTAATGGGCCTATAGTTGTTTATGTCGTCCGTCTTGCCTTTTTTGTGGATGAGGATTATTTCGGATTTCTTCCATTGTTCTGGGATTTCCTCGGTGACCAAAACCTGATTGAAAATATCTTTCAACCAGTTGGCCAATGAACATTTTGCGTATTTTAAATACTCTGCAGCAATTCCATCACTTCCATTGCATTTCTCGTTTTTTAAGCTTTGAATCGCATTCTCGACTTCGCTTTTAAGTAAAATTGGAAACTGTTGCTCTTCTTGCCAATCAGTGCTTGTATCAGCATTAAATAGTGAATGAGAGTCAGAATTGTTTAGGTGGGTTTTGTATAAATTGCTGTAGAAGTTTGTTGCTATGTTGTTGATATCTTTTCTGTTATGAGTCTTGCTAGCATTTTTGGATAAGGCAACGATCCATTCTTTATTAGTTTTTAATGAAGCATTTGCTTTTTTAATTGATTTTGTTTTTTTCAATTGTATTTTGTAAAAAGTTGTTGTTAAAAGTTTGGATGTCTTCTTGTGATTTTTTCTTAATTTTTTTCCTAAGATTTGCAAGATTATGTTTTTCGGATCGATTAAGACTGACCTTTAGGCGTAGACTTCAATAAGCTTTAATGTTTCGTTTGAGAGTTTTTGCGGTTTCATTGCTGATGCTGTCAGAATGTGTCTATCTGCAGATTGCTTGATTGTTCGTTCTAAGATGTTATATTGGTTTTGAAATGGTTCATGTCTAGATGCAAGTATTTGGTATCTTTGTTGTAGATCAATATTGTAATTCCTTATGGCTTCATCGGTGAGGGTCTTTGATACATTCTTCTTTGTTGTTCTGTGGAGTTGTCTGCTGTTGTGACTAATTCTCAGTTTGGCTCGTACTAGTCGGTGATCCGAATCAAACTCGAAATTATTCAAAACGCTTACATCTTCTAAACCAGATCGTTTATTTGATAGGCTATAATCGTATTGGTTTTTGTAGTTCCTGTCTGGCGATATCCAAGTCCAATGGTTTTGTGGTTTCTTTTTAAATAAGGAGTTGCCCACCACTAGCTTGTTTTGCCAAATATGCTGGATGAGGCGGCTTCCTCTTGCGTTTCTTTCTCCATATCCAAATTCACCCATAATTGGTTCTTCTTCTCTCTCCCTTAATCCAATTTTTGCATTAAAGTCGCCAATTGTTAAGAGAATGCTTGATTCTGTTTGAGTTTAAATTATTATAATTATTATTATTTTTTGTAGTGAACAATTATTCAAAAAATTTAATTATTTTTTTATGCTAAGATAATTGAATTGACAAAATTGTTTGTTTAGTTTGTTTTTGATAAAAATTTATGAAAAAACACCCTTTGAATTTTTTTTGACTCACACTTATTGTGCCCGACGTCATAATGTGTGAAATATAGTTTCAAATAATTCAATAAAATACAAGTTACAATTAAAAGTTGGTAAAAATTAATTGACTCCAATATCTTCGCAACAATTAAAGCTATTGACTTTAAACTAATTTTATTTTGCACAAATTGTTTTTAAACATTTGGTTAATTTTTTAAAAAAAAATCCAATTGAATTATTTTTTAATTAGGGATCCTCACGGAATGAGACCCGACTAGACTTTTTTCTTGTCAATTGTTTCATCGGTAATCTCGCCTCGCTTATGAATATTTTTAAATATGAAAGCCTTCAATGAGGCAAGTCAGAAGTTAAAGAAGTTTTGAAGGGTTAGCAGATATAAAATGGAATTTGACAACCGGATATTATATTCTGTCACAAATAATTGCCGAATTCATCCTTTTCTAGGCAACAATTCAAAATTAAAATTTTTAAAAGCTTCTTTATACATCGAAATCGTAGCCAATTCTTCAATGGAATCTTTAATAGTTAAAGGTGTTTGGTTGGAGTCATCCAAATTATTCACTGTAATAAAAATAACAATTGTAGTACCATTGATTCTTGTTTAAAACCCCTTATATCCACCTTGATGTAAATGATTTTAAGTTGATAGCTATGCCCATTCTTGAAATATAGTTGAAGAAATTGCATACACACACACTCACAAAAATGTCTCTCAAAACCATGGACCTTGAAACGTTAAGAAATTTCTAAATTCTGAATTCGAAAAATGGTATCGATTACAATAATTTCAATGTGATACCTGTTCTTGAAATGTATACCTACCAAAATGTTCTTAATTGTTATTATGAAAGAACTTTTAAGCGTTGCCACCCTTAAATTTTTTGTTAAAATAAGATCAAACACCAACATAACAAAAATTTCCTCCCCATAGGTAAATAGTCATCTCTTATTTTCTTCAGCTTAACCCACATCTTTACCCAGACAGACACTATATATACCTTTACATAGAATTTGTTGAGTTCATTATTAAAATTCCATTAAAAATAAAAAAAAAAAACTACATAGGTATAGATAAACCACCCTTAAAATGTTTCATACAGCCAAACATCCACCTACAAATATCTTCTATATAAAATGTAGGATGTTACTTCACGTAAATCGAATACCCTTAGGTCATGTTTTGTAATTGCACATCCACTTAGCATGCCCATCTTTATGTACCATGTGCTAGTCATCGAGACAGCAACCCCCAAAATTTACTTAAAATTCTGAATCTTAAAATTATCAATACCGGATTTGCTATATTTCATAGTAACACAAAAATAAACTCCGTGACGAAAACAAAAAAGTTAAAATTAGGGCGGTTAATTTTTGCTGTTTGGAGAAGTGAAAAGTGCTTTTAATGGAGGTTTTAAGTGTCAACAAGTATTTTAAATATTTTCCAATTAACTATTCTACAATGTTAAAATATAGGTAAAGACAATTTAGTATCACGTCGTCGCGTCGTCAGTTGATTCTACAACAAGAGTCATTCTGACTTCTGCAAAAGAAGTGTAGACTTAAAAGTCTATAACAGCAGTTAAATAAAAGAAATTTTTGTCAGAAGTTATGAAGTTAATGAATATGAGACTTCCACAACCTGAATACAGGAATTAAAATGACTTTCTTCTACCTTAGACTTTCCTATAATCTTCAATCCACTCCTGTTCTCTCCAATAATGGTGCAATTCTCAAAAGCCCCATAACTTAAAAAAGAAAAAAAGTATATTTTAACATTTCACTTTTAAAATGACATATTTTAATTTTTCTGAACGCAGAGGGAGAAAGAGATTGCCAAAAGCTATGAATTCTTTTTAGTCTACGCGTTGGTAGGGTACGTTTTAGGTTTGTACGTCTTAAAAATCTGAAATTACACTTGAACAACTTTAAATTAAAATTAAATCCTTGGAAAATCTCTTCGTCCTTTTTTCCGTCGCATCTTCTCTGCGATATACATAAATACAAAATAAAATGCACAGCATTTATCCAATGTTTGAGTTTGAGTTTGAGCTTGAGCTTGAGAGTGCAAAGAGGACACCATATCGCCAATGCAAAGCAAAACGAAAAAAAAAATAAAATAGAAGAATTTAAAGTACAGTAGAAGAATATAACTGAAAAACTTTTCAAAATGTGAAAGCCACGACATCAATTGCAAAGACAACCAAGTGGAATGTAAGATAAGCGATAGGAATTGGGTTTTGGTTGCTTACTTTTTTTCGTCCTTTCGTTTGTTTGTTAGGGATTCGAATTGGGATTCCCTGATTCCCAGATTTTGTTTTTGTCTATTTTTCTCTTAGTTTGAATCAACCACAGATATTTCGTTTGAGAGAATTGAAGAAAAAGGAGTTCAGGCTCCAGAATTCCAACCCCATCCTTACCACAAAATGACGAAGAAGAATAAGTATAGAACTTTGAGAACACTAACTCTGTGCTGTGCTCCGGAGGCAGATTCAAGTCAATTCTCATTCTTAACTGAGTGAATGGATGAGAAGTAAATGTTCTTTGTATAAATCGGTTTTGATTTGTATTCTCCATTTTTATTACAACCACCTCAAACCCCTCCAAACCTGCCCCCACGCCTAGAACTTGAGAAGGATGATGCTAGGATTCCTTATGTGACTTCTGAAGTGAAGTTCTTTGCAAATAAATGTCACTAAAGTGCATGATTCAAAGATTGTTGTTGTTCTTCTTCTTTCTTGGGTCCTCGTCCTTCGTTTTTCTGTTTCAGGATCAGTATATGGTATAAAAGTTGAACAATATGCCATCAGAAATGTAATTTAACCTTTTGTCATTTGTTAATTTGTTTTTCCTCAAGTGTTGTCCTCAAAAAAACATTGAGAAAGGACACGAGAATGAGGTCATTCACAACCACATCATTCGAAATTGTTTTGTAAAATACTTTTAGATAGAAAAAAAGGAAACACACAGATAGACAAGGATAAGAAATTGGAATAGGTATATGTGTTTTAACTATAGTGTTGAGGTTTTTGAAAATACTTTATCAGTTTGTTCTGAATACACAGAGTTTTGGAAATTTAAATTATGTAGACGATGTGTGGTTTTTGTTTGAAGTGCCAAGGACACTATAATTCTAGGACAATTTCAAGCTGGTTTTGGTTTCTTAACAGAGGTTTTACTTAAAGTGAGGTTGATATTTTTTTTTGGTCAGGAAGGAAAGAAAGGACATTTGATGTTTATTAATTCTGGGTTATAAATTCTGACATTCCATCTTGTCTATTTCAAACTTTTCCCTTGATCACTTGGGGTTTTGAAATACTATTTATTTATTTGAGTTCGGCTTCTTTATATTGCTGAGAGTGCTCTTTTAACTCATACATTAACCCTACATTTTTGTTAAAAATCAAGTTGAAAGAGGCGCTGAAAGTTCAAGTTGATTCTGGTCATTTTGAAAAAGATGAAAAAACTGTTTTTGGAATCCTAATGAACGCGAATGTATTTATAAAATATAACTCTTTATTCTAAGAAGTCTAGGCCAGGAGTCTTGAAAGATGATTCTTTAAGTATGGCGTTGAATTTTTTCCAATATGAGATTTCGATATTTGGGCAGTTTGTCACTTTATAATTAAAAAAGAATTAATACCACTCATTGGCAACGTATTGCACTTTTCCAATGAGTTTAGTTATATTTTTTATTCAAACCCTACTTCAAAACTAATCTATCATAAAATTCGTGATGGTTTTCTATATCTTTAATCTTTTCCTTCAATATTCAGTTGAAATATTTACAACAAAAATCTAAAACTCTAAACCATTTATGAAAAAACTGTTTTTTAAGTTTTTGAGATATATTAAAAAAGTAAAATTAATGTTGAAAACGAGTATTTTCAAAATTGGAGAAAATGTTTAGAATCAAAATTTGAATCCGAAATCAGCACTAAATTTATGTCCAAAACGTGTTTTTTTTTTAAAACTATGAGAGCATCAATTTTAAGGTTTTCTCAAAACTTCATATAGAGTCTAAGTGAGATACTAAAATGGTTTAAATTGTATCTCGAATAGAAAGATTTGTACTTAACAAAATAATAATACAATTATTTTATCAAAGATACTTTGATTTAAGAACACCGTTTTTCGATTGTTTTTTAGCATTTTTAAAAGGGAATATTTTAAAAGTTATATAGGACATCCAGCCGCAAACGTGTGAATTGGTCCGAAAAAATTCCATGAAAAAAATATTGTATTACAACCGTAGCCCTGGCACCCATTTGGCTGATAGTTCCATTGTTGATGGCATACCGCTTCTACAATAAAAGGAACATCAACGCTTCTACAATAAAAGGAACATCAAAGGAACATCATCTTAGAAAATACTCAACATTGCGAAAAATTCATACCAAGAAGGAGCATTTTCTAGATTTCATTCGATATATTTTAACATTTTTGCCAATGCTTCGTTTTCGAAAATAAACTTTTGACTAACAACGAATGACAATTATTGCTTTTCCTTGTTTAAAGCTAATTTCAGAACTTCAATTTAAATTTCATGTAGAATAAGAACGTCTGGATTATCTATTTCTAATAATAATAGTCTAAAAATAAAAGACTTTTAAATTTCATATCTTTCGATATCTTTGTATTCAAATTAAAAATAGTTAAAACTTAAAAAAAAACGACAGTATTTAGTTAAATAGTACAAATCAACTACAAACTGATTATTAAAAATTTACCCTAAAACTGTTAAGTACTACCAATTTTAATTAAAAAAAAAATAGTTTCGCTAGAAGTTCTAAAACTTCTGAATTCGAAATCAACCACTGCTGCCTTCTAGTTATTAGATTCAATAGATAAATTAGGTGCGGTGCAACAGTCCATTTAGAACCAGGGCCTAGTGGCTTACAACTCTCAATAATTCATGTGTGTGTGTCTTTTCAGAAATAGAAGGGACCTACAGCAAATTTGAGAACGCTCTTTTCATAACAAGAATTAGTCTTGGAGGAATTGTCAATTCCTCGCAAGTTGCAGTACCGATAACAAAAGAAACTCTCACTCCCACTGTTTAAAGTCTTGTCTTTAGAACAAAGCTTATTTGCTTTTAAAGCAGTATTATTAATTCTTCTAGGGTCTGGAAAAAGTTTAATTAAAGATGTTTCTATAAACATTTTGTCCACATCTTATGCAAATTTAAATTTATATTTGAGTGTACTAATTTTGTTTTAACTTCATATTAAACGTAACATAAATATTAAGAAAGGAACATCAAGTTTCTTGTCTTCCTCTTTTCCTCAAAGGCATCATACCAGTTAAGAACTCGTATTAAAATGACAAACAACCATCTTAATATTTTACCACTAAGAAAAGTTATGAATAAATTATACAAATTTATCATTTCTTGTCCATCATATACAAAAATTATTCCATTTCCAACCAAAAATTCCTTAAATGAATAAATAAAGACTTCACTTTGTATCTCAATTTGGCCTCCATCTGTTATTCTGTAGGAAACCTAAAAATAAAGCTCCGCAAAATCACAGTGATTTGGGAAATAATTGCTTAACTCTTTATCAAAACAAAACCATATCAAACGCAAGCCTTAAGCCTATATAGAAGGAAGGAAAGACCTAACAAATTCTTCCAATTCATTTACCCAACATAAAAATAAAACTAACACTCCTTCATCATCATTAATTTTACCACAAACATAAACCAACAGCCTCTGGGTGGTTTTCTCTCTGTGCCTAAACTCAAAAACTGGGGTAGAAAGGGGCGGGGGAAGGAATCTCCAAATAGGTCTTAAATAGAAGGATGTAAAGTAACAAGTTCTCCTTAATTCGAATGTCTGTGTTTTTAGAAATGTTTTGTTTTTCTTTTTGACAACTTAAGCAAAACCCCTAGCAACACCACAAAAAGGCTGACATAGGCATGCCACTTTAACAGAGCCCCAATGATGCCAACCTCTCTTGAAAAAAAAAACAAGAAGCTTAATAATCCCTGTTCATCCTTCATCGTGTGTCCATTTAATTGATATACACCCCATAAGTGCTTCCCTCTACGTCTTTTCCTATGATGCTTTTACGGAATATCTAAACTAAACATCTGTTCGTCCTGTTTCTAGAGCTCAAACATACACCCCCAAAAAAGGGGCTGAAATCTAGAAGAAGAGATTTATGAAAACCATTAAGAGTATCCTTTTTCAAAGTACTCGTATTTATACACACATTCAAAGGAAAGTAACATAATAGTGTCAAATAAAATCCCTTAAATGTGTCCTTTCTCAATTAATAAAGTACAGAAACCTAAGGCAAACCCGAAAAAAAACATAAAACGAAAAGCTCGAAACCAAATTTCTCGCACAAAAACTACGAAAACATGTCAAGGATACTCCTGGCGAATGCCTTTGGCAAAATATGCTTCGAAAACATGCTTCTAAGAAGCAGCAGCAGTATCAGCATAAACTCGGAGCGATTGTCGGCGATGATGAAAAACAGTGCATCAGAACAACAACAATTGTTGAAGTTGTTGCTGCCTCTAATTTGTTAAAGACATCCTTATACGATTGGGATTCGCCCAGTTCGTTTACTGGTACTGTCAAACGACGCCCCCACTCAATAGCCACAACAAATTATTCGTCCTCTGCCTCTTCTTCGTCATCGTTCTCATCATCATCATCACCAGCATCTCCTCCATCGTCATGCTGCAATAACAACTCGCCAAAGGACTACCATAGAAAAAGTTTCCATTCTTCTGGTCAGCAACAGATACGAAGACCTCCTCGGGCCCGGGTGGATATCATCTACAATTCGGAGGACAAAAAATCGAATCAAAGACGAACAGCACCTTTGTCGTCATCGTCGACGTCATTGTTCAGAGGGGGTAAAATGTCCTCAATGCGGAAGGACAAACCGACAAAGTTACGTATTCCAAAAGTGTCCGATCGAAATGCAAACGCGACGGGAAACATAATCACACCCATAACTACTACCGCTAGCACTGGTGGCGGTGGTGGGAGTAATAATGTTGGTGGAACTCTTAAAAAACACCACCACGAAGCCAGGTCTAAACTTTTACAATTAAAATCACCATCGCCGGGGAACAAAGTTCCTAGTGCCTCTGCAACTGCAAGAAATCAAAGTTCCAGGAAATCAACCAGCACCACTCCAACGAGAAATGCACCCTTACCACCGTTGCCACCTCCACCTTCAACTATTGAGTTACCACCGTTTATGGGCCCTGGCAATGGTGGTGGTGGTGGTTATCGATTTACACAAAATCCTTATGATCCTGTGGAGTTCACAGAACTCTTTTGTGACTTTCCGGTTTGTTATGAGTCAACAACAATTATCGCAGCGAATAACTTTGCAAGCGTTAAGCCCTTACCACCGCCATATCGAGATCCACCCCCACCAACGCCTCCACCGATTTCACAAATGCCTTCTCTATTGCTACATGGTGGGAGTGTTGGCAAACGTCAACAACAGGACGAAATTATGGCAACACAAATACAAACAACAACAACAACAACAACAAATTCGAATAGCAACACATCATCGCCATCTCGAGGGAAAGTTGTTCTTAGTAAAAAGGAACGCAAGGAATTAACCAAGAATAACAACAAGTCAGCGAAAAGGACGAGGGATGATCCTGAAA
This sequence comes from Eupeodes latifasciatus, assembly GCA_920104205.1. Lineage (NCBI taxonomy): Eukaryota > Metazoa > Arthropoda > Insecta > Diptera > Syrphidae > Eupeodes > Eupeodes latifasciatus. The sequence continues at coordinate 142,784,322 of OV049924.1, read as the reverse complement.
CTGACAGTTGCGAAGCAACGGCTCTTCAAAAACACCATCATCACTATCAGGACATGAATAGAATTTCTTCGTCTTCTTCATCTTCCATCGTCGTCGTCAACAACTATAATACCGTTGCTATTTCTGCTTCTGCTGGTTCTGGTTCTGTTGCCGATGAAGAGGACGATAGAATTCATATAAATGCTGCAACCATAGGAACAGTAGCAGGAACAGGAATAGGAACAGAGGCAATTGTGGTAAGTGAAACTTCATCGCCATGCAAACAAAAGAGTCCCTACAAAGGACGAGTAACGGAGCTGAAAAATTGCATAGCAAAAATCAACAGCCGAGGTTTGTTCTCCTCGTTGAGCAGCAAAAAGGAATCCAATTGCAACAGCAACAGCAGCAGCATTAACGGTTCCGTGACTAATCTCAGCAATAACACCATCACGTCCTCCTCCTCGCCCATTCGCACAATGGGAGACCACATCACCCATACCGCCTCTGAAGCATCAGATTCCACAAGTCCTTTCAAGAACATTCCGGTTCGTCAGCGCAAAGGTGGAATACCGCCAATGGAGAACTACTGCCTCTTCGACCCGAGTGTAGACTTCATCAACGAAAAGACACTCAAGCGGCGAAAAATGAGCGGTGACGAAGTTGTTGTTGCTGCTGCTTCGCCAAATCTAATCGATGATGGCGATGAATTTATCGAAGAAATCATTTACGACGACAAAAATCCCTTTGAGCACCACAACTATTTCGTCATAGATCCAGAAGACTTTGAAGTCGATCCAACGCGCATTGGAATTCCGAATCCCTTTACCAACGAGGAGCTCATCAGTCAGAAACTTATCCTTGCCTCTGCCTCAAAATCGATATCCTTGGAAAAATGCAACGATGGAGATGGAGACGTGGATGACATCAGCAGCATTCACGATGCCACATCGACGAAAGACGATCCAAGTAGCTGTACACCACTTAACCAATCGACAACTTCATCATCGAAAACCGATGATGACAGCAGTGCCAATAGTGGCTGTCCAACTAACAACGACATCAGCGACAGCAACAACAACAACCACAATAATAATGACAGTACGAACGACAGCAGCAACAATGACATGATGATTGGTTCGTCGACGTCCACACATACGGCAGCTTCGAGTTCCTCCACATCGTCATCGTCCTCGTCCTCGACCACGAAGAAATTGTCCTTTTTGAATTTGTCACCATTTAGAAGCAGTTCGTTGCGTTCGAATCGCTCGAATCGCTCAGATGGCAGCAGTGGTGGCGATGGTCATGGTATAGCAAGTGGTGGAAGTTGCAACAATGCGGGTGTTGGCGGTGGCAGCGGTGGCTGCAATATAACAACATCAGGCGGACGTGGTAGCGGTAGTAGTGATGATGTGCAATTTCGTCATCGGACAATTCCAATCGAATCCAATTACGTGCTATTCAATCCGGGACCGGTGCCAAGTCGCAATGTTCAATATAAGATTCGCAAGCCACGACCACTGTCCACACATAGTGATGCTGATAGTGGATTTCTTAGTCCTTGTTCGCCCGATGAATTGAAATTCAATCCGGCTATATTGGTGTTGCAGCAGTGTGATAGTGTTCAAGGATATATTGAGGTGAGTTTTTTTTTCCTTTCTTTTTTACTTCTCAAATGTTGTTTCCATTTTTCGTTCTTCTTTTTATTTTTTGTTGGTTTAAAATTCTTTTGGTGTCCTTTTTATGTTTCCTTTATATGGACGAGGACGAGATGTTAAGAATAATTGTTGTTTTATTAAGAAACAAAAATGGGATACACCAGAGGAGGATTTATTGATAACTGGGGGCCCTTTGCGTTTGTTTGAAATAAATGGCGCCCAACGCAAGGCCAGTTAAACGTAAAGAGTTGTATACTCTCCTTGCACAATTAGTGGAAATTAATTTGTGTTATCATCTTATTAATGTTCCCTTATTCACTATATCCGCCATATTGATTTGAATGAATATTAATTTTTATTTACGTAATTTTATTATTTAAAACTTTTCACTAAAATTTATCAAAGTTTGACGTTTGACGTGCAACATGTGGTATACACAGGGCCTTCCAATAAGATATTTCATTTTATGATTTTTGAGAAAGTATATGACTTGTTTTTTTTTTAAATAAATCGATGGATGTTTATTTAATATTTTTAAGTAAAATGTATGTCATCAACAATAAAAAATATTATCATTTTTATGAAATGTTCCTATTTTCCAATTAAGTTAATTCTGTCTGTGTGTCCTCGATAACTTAACAAATTAAATCTTTAAGGACTTCAATCGAATGTATAGCAGTTATCTTTTAAGTGGCCCAAAAAAAAATCATAAGATCTCGGTAGTCAATTGACGTTACTTTTTGAGAAATAATAATTAGAGAAGAATTTTCTTGCAACAATCGTTGCTTATTCGTATCTATCTTCCAATAACGGATTTAAACAAATAAAAAATTATAAATCATAGCTTGAGCGTAGGGTCTTTTCGCCCAAAAACATATCGCCCAAAATGAAAATGTTAAAGCGCCCATAATTATTTTGTTAACATTTTGTTGTTGTACAATTTGGGACGGATATTACCAAACCTTTGGGCATTAAAACTTTCTTGAGTTTTATGAAATTTCAAACGAAAAGAAGCGCTCAGTCTTATTGATCAATAAAATAAACCAAAACTGGTTTTATCACCTAAAAACTTTTTCAAAAGGAAATGCCACAAAGTTCAAAATCAATGTCATATTGCCCAAATCAATTTTAAAAAATGTCATGTGTTTCAACATTTGGGCAATTTGAAAAAATTTGTGTTTATTTTGGATCTTACGACATTTTGAGTTTAAAGTTTTATCGCCAAAAAGCAAAAATTAAACGCTCAGATCGCTCATAAACTTGGAATTTCAAGAAAGCGTAACAAATATGTTAGGCTTAATTTCACTTTAATTAAGTGAAATAAGGCCAATTTTCAAAGTATAAACAGTGAAATATGTATCTGGGGCATGCTGCCCCCCTGCAACTCTCTGCTTGAGCAGATTTTGGGGTAGGTTCGATGTTGTGTTCGTGCAAAGTTTATTTAAATGCATAGAAACCTTGCATGCACCCAACTTCGCACCTACCTCAAATACTATAGTGTTTATAAGCGTCTAAAAGTATCATCATGCTTTTGGGCGTTATGACATTTCTTAATTTTGGCTTTATGACATTGACAGTTGGTTTGGGTGATATGACATTTTATTTGGAATTTTTGACGTTTTCTTAGTGATATATTTTACGAAATTTCTCTTTTTTTGGCCTTTATGTCATTTTATGATGTGGGTACGATACATAAGAAACGATAGAAATCATAATTGTTGTAATTCCCAAAATAAATGTCAAAAAGCTCAACCCCTTTGTCATAAGACCCAAAATAAAAAATTCTTTTGGGCAAAATGACAACTAACAATTTGGGCATTTATTTAAAATTTATTTGGACTTAAAGACATTCGCTTTGGCTTTTTGTCGATTTTTGGTTCCCTGTGACCACTGTTGGGATTACGGTTTTGGACGAAAAGAAATAACGCCCATAGCTTGGTAGCGCAACCCATTCTGAGTAACATTTGCAGGAAAATCTAATCAAATCCAGTCCAGTCAACTGAATATTTGACCTTGATCGCAGTAGAATGGTCTGTTTTTTAAATTCCAGGAAGAATTTATTGAAATCAGTCCGATTTGTTGAAATGAAAATTTTGAATTTTCTCGACGTTGCAAGGTCCTTAGAATTTATAAATTAAAGTTGTTTAGAGAGATTTGTTTGTACATTCGTGTTATTTGCTTGTTTCGTCAGCCATATGTCAAGAACCAGAAGAGGTATCAACTTTAGATACATTTTGTTTTAAAGATTATAAAATCCATAGATACAGAAAGTACTTTAATAAAAAATTGAATAATAAAGTTCAAGAAATGGTGATACAAATTTGAAGAACGAAAACAGATATCGACAACTCTCTTTTGTGTTTCGGCTGAAGAAAGATTGTTTGAGAGCAAAGAAAGATATTAAGTTCGAACTTTTAATTTTAATTTTAAGAAATATTGAACAACGGGCAAGACTGGGACTTAAAAAAAAAAAAAACTTAACCCAAAAAACTCTTGACAACGTTTAAAAAAAAATGATGGGAGGATTTTGTGTTGCTTTCATTTGTTAATTGTTTTGCTAATATCTTTTCTGCAGTATTTCGCAAGTTAAAAGTGAAACACCAACTTGTTTTTAATATTAAGGACTATGATACTAATGTAAATTTCTGAAAATTAGTTTTTAAGAGAATTTCCGTACATAGTAGGCCTAGTAATGACATTTTTCAATAAAAGGCACACCACTTATTCTTCTCAATGAAACTTCAGACCTCAATAGACTCTTTTTTTATTTTTATTCTAAGAATAGTATCCCTTAACAATATAAAAATGGTTTAAGACTTAAAAACTATCCTGCTCGCTACCTGCCTAAGAACTAACTATCATTACCAAATAAGATTAACTTCATGGTTTTATAAGATTATGATAAAAGCAAAGAAACTGAGCACTATGTTTAAAAGCCCTTTATCATTTTCTCTATCTCAACATGGCGACTTTCTAGAAGAACAAAAATGCCACAAGCTTTAAGAAACCGAAATCCGAATCAAATACCCGCTCATGGTTCTGTATTTTTCTTTCAGCAATCAACACAATTTCCTCTTCAGCCCCCTTGTAAAACAGCTTACTATGCATTTTTTAAACCTAAAACGAGCATTAAGAAAAACCAATACCTACCCACGTACAAAATGTACGTGGTCTTCGGCGTATGTACAACAACATAGCCACATGGCATACAGACTCTCGATTCGCACTTGCTTGCCAACTCACTTACCGCCTCACTCAACTTCAGATTGATTGTACCCTAAGGCATTGAAGGCAATTTATCTAATCAGCACCCCACTTTCTTTAGAATAACATCAGATCTTCTATAGCTTTAGGTAAGGTATAGGAGTATTATATCAAAGAGTCGAAAAATACCCCAATGTAACTGCTAGAGAAATATCTCACATGATGGATATATGTTATATGGAGGCAAGGATAACCCTCTTAAATGGGACAAGTGCGAGTTTCTATATACCTTTTCACTCCCTTTCAAGTGACAGACTGTGTTATTCGACTGATTAAAGTCATTTGCCCAAGAGTGTGCCACTGCAAGTTGCAGTCACAATTGTGCATTTTCCTTTTTTCAAAACTCGACATTTAGAATCCTTAAAAAGGGTGTCCTTGTGTCCTTTTTCTCGTTCCTTTAAACAGTGGTTGATGTTTTCTTCTTTTTTTTTTGAAGAATTTAATGTTGCCACGTGGACGTGTCACAGTGTCGCTTCGTCGTCGTTGCTAGTCGTGCAACCTTTAAACGATCCCCTTGTTCATTTTTGCTCTTCGATATTGGAAATCCTTTTGCGTTGCGTTCCTTGACGAATCTGATGGTTGGCAAGGATATAAAGCCCTTCTGTACGTACGTATATATATATTACAATTTATATATGAAAAAACAAAAAACTGACATACGGTATTATGGAGATAAGCTCTGCGACTTTAGCTGGATGATAAATGACCGCAATAAACGCGATAGAAATTATTCCTGTTTGTTATTTTGTTTTTCGTTCGTTCCTATTTTTTGATGGAAGAAGTGAAAATGTATTTTGGATAAGGGAGTATCGTGTCGTTTTCGGTTCGGAAAATTTGACAAAAATAATTGTCAGAATATCATAAATACATAGTATAGTGCTATCTTGTCTATGTCTAGGTATAGTATGCGGTGAGTTGTGAATTTGCATAGTTGGTATCTAGGGACATATTATTGTTGAGCATGTTAATTTTTTTTTTCTTCAGACCATTTTTCATAAAGTAATTTATATAAGCAGTGAAAAAGTTTCATGTTTCAAGACTCGACTCGAAAAAAGCACAGGGAAATGAGCTTGTTAAGAACAAAAATGTTAAGAAATTCTCGAAGGATGGGAAGATTAGAAAACAAGTATAGCGTACTCGAGTAAACTTTGAATGCGATTTATGATAGGTTTAGCTTGGTTTATTAGTCATCAGGGTTTTTGATGGGCCCATCAGGTTTTGAAAGTTAATTTTTTAAAGCTTTACAATAACAAACAAAAACCCAAAGGCTATTAAGCAAATAACTGCTTTGTGTCAAAATTTCATCAGATTCAAGACTTGTAACATAAATTTGCATTTATAAACTTAAGTTTCATCGTATTTCTTAATCGTGCTAAATGATTTGTTTCAAAAAATCTTGAATTTTCTATAATGTGAATGCTTGCCATAAGAAATGAGACGAAAATCTAGCGTCAAGGTGATTGAATAAGTTTGCAGAGTCCGGTGAAGTTAGTTCAAATAAAATCGTCACCTGCAACTTCGTTGCGAAAAAAGTCGTAAAATTCAAACAAAAATGGTTCAACAAGGAAAGTTTTATAGCCAAAAAAAAAAAATAGTTTATTTATTTTTAAAATATCAATTTTCAATTAAAATTATTATTAATAGCTTTTACCTGCGACTTCGTCCGCATTAGATAGTTTTTTTTTTTGGATAGTAGTATGAAAAAACCTGGGGCCCTACTATGTAACTCGATTCTACTTTTGATTCTATTCGAAACTCATTTCCGATTCTACTTTCAAATCGTACTACGTATGAAAGTAGAATCGAATGCCGGTTATACCAACTTGTTTTCAAAAAAATGTCTACTTTCGAACGAGTATCGAGTTGTTTGACAGTTTAAAAAAAAAACTAAAATAAAACATCAAATTTTTGGACAAGAATAATTATAACAAAAATGGACACCGTTGGATTTTGGTTTAATTTGCAAGGCAATGAAGAACGGTACGAGCAAATTGAACGCAAAAGAATAAGAGATAATTCCAAAATAATGGAGCTGAGTGAGAAAAGATTTGCACATAAAGGGTCCGCCATCGAACTTTTTTTTTCAACTAGTGCTTATTTCGTGAATGGTTACACTTAGCTCATGTCTGATTTCACACATAATTAGTTTTATCTTTCCGCTGAACGAATATGGTTGTGTATAGGGTCAAGGGGGTAATTGTGAACAGGGGTAATTTCAAACATACTTAATTTTCTCAAAACCGTTTATAATTTGAAGCATGTCATGAAATTATTTGAAAAGACATTATATTTAAATCATATTGACGCGTGGAAGGCCTTATCTGTCAAAGGGTTATTTATGTTTTGTTCGTTTCAAAACAAACAAAGGCGATCGAAGTAAGTTAAATTTTATCTTTAAGAAAGTGAAATATGAGTATAAATGCATGCTTTATGTTTTTATTTGTCTGTATAACAAAATTTAAAAGTTATTGGTTGTTTACAATTACCCCATTATGTTCCTATCGTGGGTAAATGTAAACACCGAAATGGGGTAAAAGTGAACAATTTGGGGTAACTGTAAACATTCATTTTCAATGGCTTTGGTGTTCATCTTACAATATTTTATATCAAAAAGATGCCTCGTACATATCAACCAAAAATCACAGCTCCATCATACATGTCAGTGGATCGGTGAAGGGAAAAATCCTACTGTCATTATATCTAGAGGCAGAAAACCAGCGCTTTCGTCAGACGTGGAGGACACTATAGCAAGGTGCCTTATTTCAGATCTCGTGCTGGTTACCCTTGTGATAAGGATGATCTCCTTCGTCTAGTAGGTACCTACATATATAAGGACAGAGAACTTGGTTACCCCTTTCCACAATCGTAGGACGACTGGTACCGTTTTCATTTACCCCATTTTTCTCGTTTACTTAAAAGACTAGGGGGGTAAATGTAAACATCAAATTTTATGAAAAATAATAAACAAACGCCATTAAGATTACTACTCTTTGATAGATAATACAATCCAAACTTAAGTAGCGTAAACAAAAATGTTCGACATTGCATGGTTAAGCTGTTACAAACATTTCAAGTGAACAAAAATAAAAAAATACAAAATCGTTTACAATTACCCCCTTTGACCCTACACTTCATCATCTTTTCAGATGAAGCTCATTTTAATCTTGTACATAAACAAGCAAAATTGTCGCATTTGGGGCACAGAAAACCCGTACGCATACATTGAATAGCCGGTACACCCAAAACGAGTCACTGTTTGAAGCTACACTCAATGTTTTTATAGCCAAAAAAAAGTTTTTTGGCGGACCCGTTATCTATACGGTAGAATATTTGAACGCATTCTTAATGAAAAAAATATACTTTTGTTTTAGTTTTGTAAAGAACTATCGTCTTTCTAAAGACGGATTTATGTTCCCTTACTTAACACCATATCATCCGACATGACTACTCGCAGAAGACAAAATGCTTTTCCGATTATCATTAAGTTATCAGCATCAGCATTGAAGCAACAAGAGGTTACCAAAACCAAATCGGTGGTGAAAAGAACGCTAGACGTGCACAGCAAACCATGTCAAAAATACTTGGCGAAAATTTGACTTCAATCGAAATAGTCTATTTGTGCTCGGTGATGATGAATTTTGAAATGAATGAGGAATGAAGAAAAACGAAAGTCCAAACGCTATTTTTGCCAAAAATCACGAATTCCCGGTGTAATTGGGTAAATTGGTAAAATAATAAAACACAAAAAGTTGAATGAAAAACTTTCAAATTCCAATTGCATATTAATAATTTATAACATTTTACTTACACTTTGACAAAAAAAAACTTCGTTCGCAAACACATTTGATGTAGAGTGATTATTTTCGATTTTGCCTTGTTTTGAATTCTACTTTCGAGTTACGTAGTTCCTTGTTTATTCGAAAGTTCATAAGAATATAGTTGGCACTACTAGAACTATTCGATTCTCGTTTGTTCGAAAGTAGTCAAACAGATACATAGTACCAATTTTTCGAATTCGAGCAATTTCATTGTAGAATCGAGTTACATAGTAGGGCCCCGAGCTGTACTTTTTTGTACGTATGTTTGAATTATGCCCAGATGGGATGAGGCCATACTACATAAGTGTGATTGTCATAGGTTAGGTTAGGTTAATACATTTTAAGAAGAAGATAGGTTACTGCAATACATTTTTATATACGACGTTTTTTGTTTTTCCTTCCTTGGCCAGAACGTAAAGATTTTGTGGGTTTGAGACTCGTAAGTACGCTACATATAATTGTCCATGAAAAAAACAGTTTTTTTTCCAAATTTACACCTGCAACTTTCAGTGTTTGCCCCTGAGCTTTATTTATTGTTATTGAAAATGCTGCTTTCAGAGGAAACTGCAATCGTTTAAACTGAAACGGCAAATCGGTTGGAATTATAGGAATGCGGGGAATAAAAACATTTTTTCTTTTTGCTATCCAGTTATGATTACAGCTTTTATAATATTTCGTCCTAGGTGAGTAATCTGTAGCCGTGTACCATTACATTGCTTTGATGCATCAAGATTTTTTTATTGACAGGACTGGAACACCAATCTTCAATCTCAACTTATGAGAAGGGTTGGGAATGCGTTGTTTTCCCGTAATACCAATTTTATCCAAATATTATTCAAATCTTTGGTAATTTAGGAGTGAAAGCGATCAGATTCCCCGGTAAGTAATTTTTCCCATGGGAATGCGTTGTTTTCCTGAGGTCAAAAGTAACTCATGTCCTTTCTTAAGTCTGAAACTATCTCCTTACCAAATTTCATTTAAATCTGTTCAGTAGTTTAGGCGTAAGAGCGATCGGCCCACCTGAATTTTCCCATGGGAATGCGTCATTTTCCCGGAATAAAAAGTAGCATATGTATGGTAGTACCCGTAGCGTGATGGTTAGTGCGTTGGACTGTCATGCAAGGGGTCTTGGGTTCAATCCCTGCCTGTGCCACCTAACTTTTTTCACGGGTACTGCCTCTTGCGAGGAATTGACAAATCCTCCAAGAGTAATTCTTGTCATGAAAAGTGCTTTCTCAAATTAGCCGTTCGGATTCGGCATATAAACTGTAGGTCCCTTCCATCTCTGACAACATTACTCGCACACAGGGATGGTTGAGAGTTGTAAGTCACTAGGCCCTGGTCCTTCATGGACTGTTGCGCCACCTAATTTATTTATTTATTTATATATGTCCTTTCTCGAGTATCAAAATATCTCCATACCAAATTTCATGCAAATTGGTGCAGTAGTTTAGGCGTGATTGAGTAACAGACAGACATACAGAGTTACTTTCGCATTTATATTATTAGTATAGATATGTGGAAAGAGCAGGTAGCAGCAAAGGCTTCGGCTTTTACATTGTTTAATGTACTGAAAAACTAAAACTTCCAGAATTTTAAAAAGTTGTACAGTGAATCGAACGAAACTTTGAAAAAGAAAACTGAACTCGAATACAACCAAGCTGGTATTCTTAGTCAAATGAAAAGTTCAAAGAAATTCGTGTACATTTCAGTGTCTATCTTTACACTTTAAAACTCTTTATACGCAAGGCTTACTTAAGATTTTTTTCTGCGAAACCATATATCTTGGATAAAATTTTAGATGCTGAAAAGACAGATAAACTAAAAACTGAAGTTTTGTAAAGGAAAAAATGGAAAAACAATTAGAGAAGATGGTATTTGAATGTTTCTAAAATGCGATGGGTTGGATACTATTGACCGCATTTTAAAATCTCGTTTTAAAAATCTCGCATTACGAAATCTCTTATATCGCAATCTCGCAAATACAAAATCTCGCATAATGATAGCCCGCAACATTAAAATCTCGCAAAGTTAAATTTCGAAATATGTAATCTCGCATTGAAATAAAATATTTATTAATTCGCGTGAGATTAAAGATCTGCCTTATATTCCTTATGCATAATCTGCTGCGAGATTTTGATTTGATTGATAAAATTCCATCATCGATCAAAAGGTCGCTTATTTTTCAAATCCTCAAAAAAGAGATTTGAACAATGTATAAAACTACTGGTTGGCAACTCTGCTGTAAAAGTGAATAGTTCAAGTTTCATATCGCTCTGATAAATTTTAAAATTTAAATATTTATTTTAACGTATAATTAAATTGAAAAGTTAATTATCTGAAAGTTTTGTTGTAATTATACACACACAAGATAAAAAACACCAGGTAACGATAGTGTTTAAGCTAAAAATCCAAAAATTAATGATAACACTTTGGTCACATGACCGACAAAAAAAGAAAAATCTACGAAACATCGCCAGAACAAATACCTAACACTGCTTTAAATATTAACGGACCGTATAAAATTTTTAAATCTTGTCAAGAAATGGCTATGACTCAAGAAGATTTTCTAACGATCAAAGGTATTATCGATAATTCTCTACAAGTTGCCATGTCCAACTTAGCAACTAAGGATGACCTCAATAAAATGAGCCAAGAAGTCGACCATCTGCGGAAACAGAACCTAGAGCTGATAAAACAAATTCATGAGTTTGAAATGCGTTGCTGTGTAATGGAAGAAGAACTTGAGTTGCAAAGCCGTGAAATACGTGGAAAAAATTTAATATTTTCATTTCCTAATGATACGGGTAATCCACAAGAAAAAATTGAAGGCATAACTCAACTTTTGTTGGATAACAACGCTCCCACAATGTCACAAGCAGTTAAGCTCAGTGAAAACAACAACTTCATTAAAATGAAATTAAACACGGGATCTAACGAAACCGCAACAAAAATGTTAAAAAATGCACACAAACTGAAAGGCACAGGTTCTTTTATTCAGCGCGATTTAAGTAAACAAGCTCAACTCAAACACCGCATCCTACTTGGTTATCGAAAAGCAATAAGAACACGCAACCCAGATGAAATAATATCAATTAAAAATAATACACTGATAATTCGTGATAGAATATTTTATTTAAACAAAAATAATATCCTTAAATATCAAAATACAGATGGAGAAACAGAATTGCAAAATATGTTTGGAAGTTTAAACTTTGAAGTTGTCACTTCTATCAACAAGAGCACACTGTCAAGCAGACGTCAGGTTGGGCCGAATGTACTAGATGATCCAGAGATGTTATATGAAAACCAAAATCATAAAAATAGAAATTTTAAAAATAATAATTGTAATAGAGCAGCTAAGAATTGAAATTTTGATGCCGTCAGCCAAATTAATAGTAATAATTATTTAAAAATTTTATCTTACAATATTGCATAATTAAATAATAAACTTTTGTTTTTAAACTTTTTTGAATATGTTAAGAATTTTGAAATATTTTTTTTGTTCGAAACTCACGTTACAAATGAAAATTTTACTAAATTTGAAAAATATTTTAGTGGGTATAAGCTTTTGTGGGGTGAAGCAATTAAAACTTCTGTCAAAGGTCGTGCAAGTGGAGGTAGTCTATATGGCATAAGAACATCAGTCTTAAATACCTACACTTTTGGTGAGTGTGAGGGTACAACAATAATAAAATGTCTGAAGGAGGAGAATATGTGTATCATCCCTTATTACATAAATTGTAATAAATGGGCAAATGATTTTGAAAATTTATATAATATAATGCAAATTCTAGCTAGCAAGAGTGTTTTACTGATTGGTGATTTGAACGCGAGAATTGGTAATTCGCAAACAACAACATCATCAAATATATCGAATACTTCAATTTCTCTTGCTATCAGGAACTCAGCGGACGTAATTTGTAATAAGAATGGAGTAGATCTTGTTCAGTTACTGCAATTGTATGATTTGATAGTTTTGAACGGCTGTACGGAAGGTGATATGGAGGGACACTTCACTTTCATTGGAGGGCAAGGAAAATCTGTCATCGACTTTTGTGCCGTTAACAATGACTGGATCGAACGGATCCATAAATTCGAAGTTGGTTGCGAGACCTTTTCAGATCACATGCCTATTGAAGTAAACGTCCCATATGAATCTTCACCCCCAGGAATGAATCTTCGCCTGCTTCCTCGTCTTCACTGGAAAAATGAACAAATAGCATTTTATCAACGTGAACTAGATGACTTCTTTATAAACAACGAGCTGAATACAGAGTCCACAAATGCACTATCTAATCAACTTACTGAGTCTATTCAAAACGCCGCACATAACAAAACTACAGGCACGAAGAAAGTATCTTTTAAACAAAAATGGTTCGATAAAGACTGCTGGAAAGCACGTACTAAATCATTTGCCCTTCTTCGAGCCCTGCGATCTACGAATAATGATTCTATAAAAAATTGGTACGTTGAAAGTAATATATATTACAAAAACTTGTGTTTTCAAAAGAAAATCGAATTTGAAAATCAACAAGCCTTAACATTAGGTCGAACACAAAACTCGAAAGAATTCTGGAAAATTGCAAGGGAAATCAATGGAATGAGTTTTAAGATTGGCGTAGGTGTATCTGCTGAAGATCTTGCAGCACATTTTAGACTCCTTCTCTCCAACGATGATAATTTGACGTTCTTCTATGCTGAACCACTAATTCTTGATGAAATTTTAGACGTTGAATTATCAATTGATGAAATACAATCCGTGATATTTAATGCGAAAAATGGAAAGGCTCCAGGGGAAGACGGTATCCCATACGAATTCTTCAAAAATGCAACACCTACATTTTGGAATAACCTTCAAATTCTCTTTAACAAAATATTCTCTACAGCCGAAATACCCTCCTCATTCAAAAAATCTGTGATATTTCCCATACACAAAAAGGGCTCTTTTGACGTTGTGGAAAATTATAGAGGGATTTCTTTCATGAATGTGATATCAAAAATATTTTGCGGTGTTTTGGTAAAAAGGCTGGAAAAGTGGGTAGAAATGAAAAGTATTCTAACAGAGCTACAAGCAGGCTTTAGAAAGAATTATTCAACGACTGATCAGATTTTTACTCTTTCATCCATTGTCAAAGCGTTTCATGCAAGGAACAAAAAAATATATTCATTTTTTGTCGACTTTAAAGCAGCTTTTGACCTTGTTAATAGAAATGCGCTTTTCTACAAGCTCTCTCAAATTGGCATATCCTCAAAATTTATTAATGTGGTTAAAAATATGTACACGGATACAACTGCAGCAGTTTGGAATGGCACCTCTTATTCTGAATGGTTTGGCACAAATACAGGTGTGAAGCAAGGATGTCTTCTCAGTGCACTGTTGTTTTCCTTATTTATAAACGACATAGTAGATGAACTGCCTGGAGGTATAAGGATTGCGAATGTCACAATAAATGTGTTGCTGTATGCAGATGACCTAGTCATAGTCTCTGAATCGCCGGAACACATGCAACTAATGATTAATCGCTTATCATGTTACTGCAAAAGATGGGGACTGACAATCAATACCGAAAAGTCAAAGATAATGGTTTTTGAACGATCCGGAAGAGTTCACACTGAAAGACAATGGAAGTATGATGGGCATCTTCTGGAATCAGTTAAAGATGTTAAATACTTGGGAGTTAAACTGAACTCAAACTTAAATTTCAAACAACATCTAACTGAAAAAGCCAAAAGCTCTCAAAGTTTGCTCAACTTTTCATGGAAAAATGTGTTTTCAAACAAGAGAATAAGTTTATCTGCGAAATATAAAATATTTGATTCAGTGGTTAAATCAACTCTTTGTTACGCTTCACAAATTTGGGGAGCGTATGAGTATGAAGAAATTGAAACATTTAATAGGAACTTCATAAAAAAGCTTTTTAACCTGCCCCAAAATACACCTAGTTACGCTATTTACCTAGAAACCGGACTGCCAAAAATCTTAACATATACACTTAAATCACAAGCCGACTTCATAATTAAGGTATGCAGTCAATATGGTGAGTCCAGACTTTCAAAGAAACTCTTTTTGTATGAGATGAGAAATAAAGACTGGTGGTATGCAAGGTGGCAAACTCTTGGTAACACTTGTGGAGAAACCTTTCAAATTGATTTATGCAACAAAGGTAATCTGAAAGATCAACTATACCGCATTATTCAAAAACATGAAGACATCACTCGTGATACGTTCATCAGAATGGCTCGTGAGTCTGAAAGCAGGATACCATACAGCCAACTTAATTTCAACTTGAACAAAAGAAACTACTTTCATGACTCACTAAACTATAGTGAAATATCATTGATATTTAAAGCAAGGTGTGAGGTTCTCTCTTTAAATGGCAACCCTTACAATGGAAGCTTCAACCAATTTTGTTCCCTGTGTAATCTACACGCGAAAGAGGATTGCTTTCACTTTATAAGTATATGCCCAATACTCAGACCACAAAGGTTGATTTTCTTCGGAAAACATTCATTATCCATGAAAGAGACTATTGATCTACTAAACACCTGCGAGTGGAAAAAAATAAGTAATTATTTAAAATCTATTTATAAATATAGAATGTTATTAATTTCAGAATACGTTTAAATATTTATTGTTTTTCTAAATTTTTGTTTTGATTATTTTTTATATTCAAATACACATTTAAAAATTTGCTAACCAGGCTGACGGCTTAGCCATAGCTTTTAAATTCATTTTTGTAATATAATTGAAAGTTAATGTGTAAATAAAATGAATTACTTACTTACTTACTTATAAAACTACTGAGGTATCTCCTTTATCTACTTTCAAACAGATTAGAGAACTGTGGTAATATACGCATTGATTAAATAAATATCAATATCCTTTTGTATGCCAATGATCTTGTGATACTCTTAGAGTCTCCAGAACACCTTCAAGTTACAATAGATCGCATAGGGAAATACTACAATAAATGGGGCCTTGAAATATACTCCAACAAACCAGAAGTAATAGTCTTTAGTAGATTAGTAAGGAGCTAAACCATTTATAATTGGGTGTTCAACAATTTAAGTTAAGAGATATTAGATGAGTTCAAATATTTAAGTGTGAAACTGAACCGAGTTCTTAATTTCGGTTTGCGGCTTTCAGAAAAATCAAATACTTCACAAAGTAAATTAAATGTGACCTGGCAAAATATATTCTGGAATAATCGAATTACTTATAGCGAAGTGTAAAATATTTGATGTCGTGGTCACAAGGTTCTTGTGTTACGCGTGTAAGTGGCTGCCCATGATGTAGAAGGAAACACTTAGGCCAGTTTAATGGCCCATTGTACTTCATCGAGGCTTTCTTCTGAACTCAATGAAACTAAACATACGAAACGTTAAATACTGATTATGTTAATATGATTGAGATCGTTATAGAAGAATTCTCCTAGGTATAAGTCTTGCGTTTTTGAGCTAGAGCGTGGACATGTACAGAGGAGGTGAAGAACTGTTTCATCCTCTTCCTCATTCATAAAGCTTCTGACAGTGCCCGGTTATGACACCGATTATGGAGCTTATATGCGATCTGCTTTGAGATAGCAAACACCTTAGCGCTTTGAATCTAGTGTAGGACAGATATTTTTCGTGACCTGCCCTGCCTTCTTTATAGCATTAGCAATAGTTTCGATGTAGTGATTGGTGTGCCAGTATTAGCTAAATATGGTAAAATGGGTTTTACTGTATCATTTCTGGCGAGTTCATCTGCCTTACAATTTCTTGGAAAGTCTCTATGGCCTCGCACCCAGCAAAGGTGAATGTTAAACTTTTATGCCATCTCCATTAAAGATGATCGACCGTTATGAACTGTTATAAAGTTTGTAGAGATAGAGTCCAGAGATTTAATAGCGGCCTCGATCCTTCTTGGCGATAAAAGAAGTCTTTTGCTGGCTTAAAGAAAATGTGATAACAACATCTGATATCCGTATTTTCTTTTAGCTAGGAAAAGACTTCTTTTATCGCCAAGAAGGATCGATAAAAGCGTAATGAGAGACTTAATTTTAGTCGTTCGTTGTTTTTGATCCATCTGTATTAAAGAAACTCGTCTACGTCTTACAGGAATGCCCAATCTTCTCAGAAAGATCTGGAAGGTATAAACATCTGGAAATTTCTGTCGAATTGTAGTTGGTGGATGGTGTAGTCTGTGTGCTTTAGAATTGATTCTAAATACTTAAGAATTATGGAGTGTCCAAAGTTTGAGGCGAATAGCAGAGCGTGTAGCTATTTGTTTGCTAAGTATATCAAGAGGTGTTGGTAGAGTAGATGTGTCCAGTGCCGCAGATGGTGTCGTGCCAAGTTATCCGCTTATACGTATAGGCAAGCTAAACGTTGGACTTTGTTAAGTTTGTCGCAACCCGTAAAAGTCGATTTTGTTCATTCGCGAAAAAGCGTTAACAGTCCATCTTCTTTGGTATAAACCACTTCTTTGTTCGTAAAAATTCATAAAAGAATAAATTTTTTGAATAATTATTCATCGTTGTAGTATGTAGTATGTAGTACCCGTGGCATGATGGTTAGTGCGTTGGACTGTCATGCGAGAGGTCTTGGGTTCAATCCCTGCCTGTGCCACCTTAATTAAAAAAAGAGTTTTCACGGGTACTGCCTCTTGCGAGGAATTGACAAATTCTCCAAGAGTAATTCTTGTCATGAAAAAGTGCTTTCTCAAAATTAGCCGTTCGGATTCGGCATATAAATTGTAGGTCCCCTCCATCCCTGACAACATTACTCGCACACAGGAATGGTTGAGAGTTGTAAGTCACTAGGCCCTGGTTCTCTACGGACTGTTGCGCCACCTAATTTATTTATTTATTTTATTCATCGTTGGCTCCGCTCGAAAATGTTTCTAATATCCTTTAATTCTAAAACGAAAAATTAGTTTTTTTTTTACATATTTCTATTACATCCTATGTCTACCCTTTTGGAATTAAAATTAATTTTTGATAACATTAAATTAATGTAACGATTAATCACTTTTTTTCTAATAATTTATACCACCCCAAACCTGAACTATTAGGCTGCAGCCCAGCAGTGTGTTTGTTGTTGGTGATGAAAGTATCCGAGCAGTTCCCTTCATCGGAGTTCTTACCTTGCCATCTGTCCTATCATAACTCATAACGAATAATTCGCGACTCACGGCGGCGTGGCGGTGTGATTTTTCTCGCGTTTTCGTTTTGGTTTGATTTTGTTTTCATTATTTTAGTATTTATTTATTTATCAAAGTTAAAAAAGTTTTTGACATATGTATGTATAAGTTTGAAAAATGTATTGTGTTAAAAATAGTAAAATTGCATTGTGTGTGTTTTTCTTAAACATAAAATATTTAAAAGATTAATGATCTTAAAAAGAACGATTCAAATTTTTGGCTTTAAGAAGCCTGACAACCAAAAACTTTTAAAATGTTTATAATGTCCCATCAGCTCTGTCGTTCTATTGTTTTCAGTGATCAACAAGCTTAGCTCAATTCTCGGATAAAATCAATAAAAGCTGTAATGGTCCACATTTACAGTGTTAGAACTGTGGAACTCAATGATTTAAGTGTTCTCTTTTGCTTTAGTTTTTTATAAGAGTCCTTAAAACAGTAAAAAACCATATTTCAAAATAAGGGTAATCTACATTAAAAAAAAATAAAATCAATTAATTAGAGAAGTTTCCAAAGTCCACGACAATACCTATTTATTCAATAAAATACAAACCAAAATCCACCAATAAAACTCCCTATAAGAAATTAAACAACTTCTTATATAAAATTTGGTTCTGTGTATTGAAAAACCACCACCCTTCCTTGTTTTACCCAAATCCCAATTTCGCCACTGAACCTTAAGTGATTTTAATTTAGAGAGGTGTTAGAGGCTAACAACACTTTTCCGTCCTTTTCTTTTGTCATTTTATAACCCTGAGAATCTACCCAGATGCAACACAAAATCTCCTTCTCCATTAAGTTTTGTCAATATAGATAAAAACAAAAATAACAATAAAAACAACAACAAAAAACAACACCTATACAACCCCAACCCTCTGCCTATTGTTTTTCAAAAATTTTATACTACTCGTTCTATAAATGAAGGAAAAGAAGGAAAAGTTTTTGTTTTATTCATCGTGAGTTAGAGCAATATTAATATTTATATCCACGAGGCCTTAATGTTAATTCATAAAATATTTTTCTATTCTTTTCGCGTCCTTGCTGCAATAGCAACAGCAACAGCAGCAGAAGGACCTTTTTCACCCCACTCTCTCTTTCTCTATTAGTGCCATCAACAACCCGCATTATTCTCAATAACAAGCTCCTGCAAACAAAACAGACAAAACAGAATATAAAAAAAAAACCCTCAGGATACCAAAATCATGTCCCATTGCAATGTACTGTACACAAAGGAAGACACAACAAAATAATAAGAAAGAAAATCAGGAATCATCATCAGGACGAAAAAAGAGGAAAAAATTTTAACAAACGATGTGAAAGATATCAGGTGAAAGGGATATTAATTTATAGATCGAAGCTCGAAGGACTACCGACCGAAGAAGAAGACGACGAAAACCATATTTGAAAATAAGGACTTTTTTTATGGTGTTTTCTATAATATTTATTTGAGGATGAGTCGCAAGGATTTGAGAAAATGTGAACAAGAGATTGTTTCGTTACTTGAAGTCGTTCTCACAAAACATATTGTTGACATTATTGATGGGACATGAGGTTTTTTTGTTGTTGTTGTTTATTGTACTCTTATGGTTCTTTTTGTTTCACCATCATCGCCATCATCATCATCATCATCATAGGGAGCAAGAAAGTGCGGTCATGTTTACATTGTTATCCTTATCCTTATATTCTGAAACCTGAACTGAAAGGATATTTACCCAATGGAGATTTTTATTCGATTTTTCTTTTTTTTTTCAGCTTTTTTCTTGTATGCATGTGTTTTCTATTGTAGTTTTGAATTCAATTCATTTACAAAATACATTTTCATCGTATTCATGGTTGCCAACTGTGTTTTTTGGGGTAGCTTTAAATTTAAATGATTTTTTACAAAGTGAAAATTGTGGTGGTTTATGTTTCCTATTTTTATATCTATATCTATACTAATATTATAAATGCGAAAGTAACTCTGTCTGTCTGTCTGTTACTCAATCACGCCTAAACTACTGAACCAATTTGAATGAAATTTGGTATGTAAATATTTTAATACCCGAGAAGGGACATAGGCTACTTTTTATCCCGCGAAAATGACTCATTCCCATGGGAAAATTCAGGTGGGCCGATCGCTTTTATGCCTAAACTACTGAACAGATTTAAATGAAATCTGGTAAGGAGATAGTTTGAGACTTAAGAAAAGACATGAGTTACTTTGACCTCGGGAAAACAACGTATTGTCATGGGAAAATTACTTTTCAGGGAATCTGATCGCTTTCACTCAACTACCAAGGTTAGGTTAGGTTAAAGTGGCTGTTGGTTGGGACGTCCAACACACTTAGACCAAAGTATGGTACGTTGATACCACGTGGATCAGTTAATCAGCTTAACTCGTTGAACCAATTGGAGCTTCGAATGAAGCGTAGGAGACAAGTAATGTCTGAATTTTTTAGATCGCTGGTATCGTTAAAGTAGTAGTCTCCAAGGTGAATTCTACGGCTTTGTGATAAGGCAGGGCATGTGCACAGAAGATGAGAGATTGTCTCCCCTTCTTCTTCGTCCATGCAACTCCTAAAAAAATCATTTGCAGGGGCTCCAAGTCGAATAGCATGCCTTCCTATTAAGCAGTGCCCAGTCAGGACACCTATAACGTAGCTAATGTGCAATCTACTTAGAGAGATTAATTGCTTTGAGCGCCTGGCGCTAAGATTAGGCCAAATTAGTTTAGTCGCTACACAGGTGGTGGTGTTATTCCACCTGAAGTTTGTTTTCTCTATGGTGTCTTGCTTTAGCATGAGTTTACATGTAGCTAGGGGGATACCTATGCTAGCATTGTGAGCCAGCAGAGGTAAAGTTGTTCCGCTTTTTGCAAGTTCGTCAGCTTTGCAATTTCCTGGAATGTCTCTATGGCCCGGCACCCAGAAAAGGTGAAACTCAACTACCAAAGATTTGAATGATATTTAGACAAAATTGGTATTACGGAAAAAAAACGATTTTCCAACCATTCTCATAAGTTGAGATTGAAGGTTGGTGTTCCAGTCCTGTCAATAAAAAAATCTTGATGCATCAAAGTAATGTAATGGTACACGGCTACAGATTACTCACCTAGGACGAAATATTTATTCTCCGCATTCCGATAATTCCAACCGATTTGCCGTTTCAGTTTAAAAGAGTGCAGTTTCCTCTGAAAGCAGCATTTGCAATAAAAATAAATAAAGCTCTGGGGCAAACGCTGAAAGTTGCAGGTGTAAATCTGGGAAAAAAAACTATTTTTCCCATGGACAATTATATGTAGCGTGCTTACGAGTTTCGAACCCACACAATCTTTACGTTCTGGCCAAGGAAGGAAGAAAAACAAAAAACGTCGTATATAGAAATGTATTGCAGTAACCTATCTTCTTCTTAAAATGTATTAACCTAACCTTACCCACACGGGAGCGGGTCGAAATGCTGTGTTTTAAAATAATGTATGGTCAAAATTCTGTATGATACTGTATGGTCATAATACTGTATAGTTAATATTCTGTATTTCAAAATACTATACATTTAAAATACTTTGTCTCAAAATGATGTAAGTATTGTCAAAATACTGTATCTCATAATACTGTATAATACTGGAAGTTTTGACAGATCAATTAGTTTGGTGCAATTTTTGACTATAATAGGAACATTTCATGTAAAAATGTGAGAGAGATACAAAAAACTAAGAAGAAAATGAGAAACAGAAAATAAGAAGAAGATATCATTTATGTTGTTTTTGTTTTTATTATTTCAAGGACTAATGAATTATCAAAGGTACCTACATATGTTATTGTTCAAGGGAGTATATTAGAACATTATGCTAATGAAAAATGATTATGATGTTTTCTTAAAAAAAGTATTCTGTTTTCAAAAAAAGTGCGCACTTTTTTACATTATCAAAACGATTTTTATTTTTTAGCCTTATTAACAGCATTTTGAAATACAGAATTTTGAGATACAGCATTTTGATCATGCAGTATTTTGTACTTTTTTGTAATTTGAAATACAGTGTTTTGAGATACAGTATTTTAAATACAGTATTTTGATCCATACAGTATTTCGACCCCAACCCCAATTACACTTAGTATGGCCTCATCCCATCTCGGCACAATTCATACTACTATCCAAAAAAAACTATCTAATGCGGACGAAGTCGCGGGTAAAAGCTAGTAAATATATAAATAAAATCAAAATGATTTACTTTTCATGATAATTATAATTTTCACAAAAGGTAAACAAAATTTGTATATTGATTCATTTGCTTAGACATAAACTTTTTTATTTCGTCCTTAAGAAATGTTGTAAGTTGTTAATTCAAAATACAAAAAAAAATACATAGCAGTTTGAGTTTAGTTGGCAACCATGACCAGTTTTCTATTTTGTTTATTTAAACACTTTTGCAATCCTTACCCCAGCTATTGTTAGCTTTAGAAACATATTGGAAAGACAAATAAAGTATACCAAAGACAAAAAAGAGTCCTGATTCAAATGTTTTGTAAGTTTTTGTCTGCTAACAGTGTTTTTCTGTAAATATCCTTTTGTTTTTATTTTTTGGTTTATTTAATCTCATTGAACAATGGATAAAAAAAGTACTTTTTTAAATTAATTTGCTTAAAACTGACAAATCAACAGCAATGAAATAAAAAGAAAAATTAAATTACATGGTCCTTGATGCACAACACTTGGTTGGATGATCTATAGAGTCCATTTTTCAAGAAGACACATT
Organism: Eupeodes latifasciatus; assembly: GCA_920104205.1. Taxonomy (NCBI): domain Eukaryota; kingdom Metazoa; phylum Arthropoda; class Insecta; order Diptera; family Syrphidae; genus Eupeodes; species Eupeodes latifasciatus. The sequence continues at coordinate 142,761,690 of OV049924.1, read as the reverse complement.
TTCATTTAACAGCTTTTTAACTCTTTCGAGAACGTATAAAAAATAATGCTTTTTGTGTGACGTGTGAATGGGGGATGTCCTTTTTTGCACACGTACACACTACGATGTATAACAGATAACTTCCTTGCACTTATTCATGCTCGTGTGTGTATATTGTTCATTTTCCGGTTTGATAAATTACCGATAGTTACAATTTTAATGAATCTTTTTTGTTGTGAATGAGCTCCTCTGCACTTGTCATATGGCGCATGGTGTTTAAAAAGGATGTATACTTGGAATTGGAATACGCCATGATGTTGCGAAAGTGATGTAAAATTGGTGTTGGTTTATTGTAAAGTTTTCGTTTGAAAAGACAAAGTCAGAGTTGTGATATAAGGTTCACTTAATGTTTTATTAATGTTATTATTTTGGTATTTGCATATTCTGTAGATAAGGTAATGGATGTCCCGAAATTCATCAACATTAAGTGTTTTGCTGAGATTTGTGTATAGCTAATCTTTTTAAAATCCAAAAGAAAAACAATTTAAAAGACAAACGATTATAGGCCAAGCGCAAAAGAAGAATGACAAGAGATAACACTTTATTTAGCCATAACTTACCTCCATGGTAGTTCAAGCTTATACAATTAAATAAAGCAAGTGCATTAATTACACCAGTTAAGAAGTAATAAACTAAGACAATGTCACTATACACACTCATTTGCGATAGAGACTGCATTTGAAGAAGCTTTATCCGATTTACTTAAGGAGGAAAGTTGTAATGACCAGTCCATGGTGGCCCTCTTAATGCGAAACGTATAAAATTGCATTGAGCAGATTCTATTCTATTCTAGTGGATCTCGTGAAAAAGAGTCTACTCCTAAGATGAGTACTCAAGATGGGGACAGACCAAAATGTTATATCGGGTGATTTTTTAAGAGCTTGAGAACTTTTTTTAAAAAAAAAAACGCATAAAATTTGCAAAATCTCATCGATTCTTTATTTGAAACGTTAGATTGGTCCATGACATTTACTTTTTGAAGATAATTTCATTTAAATGTTGACCGCGGCTGCGTCTTAGGTGGTCCATTCGGAAAGTCCAATTTTGGGTAGGTAACTTTTTCGAGCATTTCGGCCGGAATAGCCGGAATTTCTTCGGAAATGTTGTCTTCCAAAGCTGGAATAGTTGCTGGCTTATTTGTGTAGACTTTAAACTTGACGTAGCCCCACAAAAAATAGTCTAAAGGCGTCAAATCGCATGATCTTGGTGGCCAACTTACCGGTCCATTCCTTGAGATGAATTGTTCTCCGAAGTTTTCCCTCAAAATGGCCATAGAATCGCGAGCTGTGTGGCATGTAGCGCCATCTTGTTGAAACCACATGTAAACCAAGTTCAGTTCTTCCATTTTTGGCAACAAAAAGTTTGTTAGTATTGAACGATAGCGATAGCCATTAACCGTAACGTTGCGTCCAACAGCATCTTTGAAAAAATACGGTCCAATGATTCCACCAGCGTACAAACCACACCAAACAGTGCATTTTTCGGGATGCATGGGCAGTTCTTGAACGGCTTCTGGTTGCTCTTTACTCCAAATGCGGCAATTTTGCTTATTTACGTAGCCATTCAACCAGAAATGAGCCTCATCGCTGAACAAAATTTGTCGCGAAACACATTTCGAACCGAACACTGATTTTGGTAATAAAATTCAATGATTTGCAAGCGTTGCTCGTTAGTAAGTCTATTCATGATGAAATGTCAAAGCATACTGAGCATCTTTCTCTTTGACACCATGTCTGAAATCCCGCGTGATCTGTCAAATACTAATGCATGAAAATCCTAACCTCAAAAAAATCACCCATTATAAACCGAGGATAACATAAGGATTCTGAAATTTTTTAGACCATGTTGCTTAAGAAATTCTAACATAGAGTTGGTTTTACTAACGATGAAATTAATATTTTCGAGATTAGAATTAAAAAGAACTGCAAGATGTTTAAAACTATAAGTGCTGTGATTTTACGTTTTTTAGAGAAAGTCTTTACCTGACATTCATTGGAGCTAAGATTTACCCCATTCTTTTTAAATCACATAACAAAACTGTTAATACACTTTTGGACTAGTAAGCGATCGTTTAGAGATTTAATGTTGTGGTAGAAATTACCATATCATCCGCCAAGAATTAAATGTTTCTGTATCGTATACAAAGATGTTCATCTTTGATAGCTAAGATAAAGAATAGAGGTCCTAAAATACTGCCTTGGAGAACTCCTGATTTGCCAATAAAAGGGTTGGAGAAAGAACTTCCGATGAATTTAACTTGATAACACCTTTTTTAAAGATAGGAAGAAATCCGTGCGATAAATTTAGGAGGAAACCAAATTGCCTTAAATTTAAATTTGTTTATGTCTTGAAAAAGTTCCTTAAAGGCTTTAGAACAATCAGTGTAAATGAGTGGAGCTCTTGACCGAGTTCTACGGTATTTGATCACTTATCAGAAAATGCAAGTAAATTAGTAATTGTCGATCGTTTCCGCTTAATATTGATTGCATATAATTTTCTTGCAGTTGAAATATAAATTATCACAAACAACTTAAAAAATTTATAGCAATCCAGGACGATAAGAATAGTCTGAATAATTACTAATGTCTGGTATTATAAATTCCTTCTTTCATATGGTTGGGAATTTAAGAGGAATAGTTTGATGCTGGAAATAGTTCTAAATTACTTCTTAAGCTGCTCTGAATAAGATTGAAATCTAATCGACAACGAACAGATAGATATGAAATCGTTTCATTTAAACATCAGGTATAAATCAGAACTGCAAATACTCTGTGACAAGAAAGAGATGGAAGATTTATCAAGGGATGCCTTTGAGGGTATGGAATGAACGTAATAAAAGTCTATCAGGTTAGGGCGCTAAACGAAGAAAAAAACTTAAAAATCTACGTTGAAAACTCTCTATTCTATCAATTTGAATGGAATAGTATCGCGGCCATACAATGCAAGCATATTCAAGAATTGGCTTGACAATACAAACATACAGAATGTTAATAACACATTCTTTACAATCCTTTATGAAATTATTCAAAATTTTAACATCATCTGGATAAAATTTAAAGCAAATCATTAAATAAATAAATAAATCGGGTGGCGCAACAGTCCGTTGAGTACTAGGGCCTAGTGACTGACAACTCTCAACCATTCCTGGTGTGCGAGTACTGTTGCCAAGAATGGAGGGGACCTACAGTTTTAAGCCGAATCCGAACGGCCAATTTGAGCAAGCACTTTTCATGACAAGAATTACTCTTGGAGAATTTGTCAATTCCTCGCAAGAGGCAGTACCCGTGAAAAAAACTTTAGATGGCAAAGGCAGGGATCGAACCCAAGACCTCTCGCATGACAGTCCAACGCACTAACCATCATGCCACGGGTACTACAAAGCAAATCATTAATAAATAAAATAAACAGCAATGGACCAAGGTGACTCTCTTGAGGTACACCAGTACTGACTTTAAATTGAAATGAAAGGGCACTCCTGAACATGACGCTATAATATCTATTTTTAAGATATGACACATAACGAAACAGTCCAATTTTGTGAAGAATTTCATGACTTATTAGTTTATAAAATGCCTTGCTAAAGTCTGTAAGGATGCAATCGACTTGAGAGTGTTTTCCGAATACATCCAAACAATAAGTAGATAATTGTTATAAATTAGTAATAATTGTTGATTGTGTTTCACAAAACCCTTTTTGATTTTCACGTATAACAGAAGAATAATTAAAAGAAATTATGTCACAGACAAGGGATTTAACCAATTAAGGAATAGCAGACAATATCAGTACCGGTAGCATGATGGTTAGTGCGTTGGACGGTCATGCCAGAGGTCTTGCGTTCTACCCCTGCTTATGTCATCTAAAGTTTTTTCATGTGTACTGCTTTTGCGAGAAATTGACAATTCCTCCAAGAGTAATTCTTGCCATGAAATGGTTTTCTCAAACTAGCCGTTGGGATTCGGCTTTAAACTGTAGGCCCCTTCCATCCCTGACAACATTACTTGCACACATGAATAGTTGAGATTTTTAAGTCACTATGCCCTAGTTCTCAACGGACTGTCGTGCCACCTAATTTATTTATATTTTTCGACAATTTCGCTATGGGGCGATAATTCATAACAAAATTTTTAGAACTTTTTGTATGGACTGGTGTTAGATATGAATATTTCCAAAACTCATTGAAAGAAAGAAACATTGGATGGGAAAGACAAACATTTTTTCAAAATAAATAATGGTATTCCATCAGGACCAGGACTGAAACATTAATTTAGCTTTTAAATATTGTCACGTGCAGATGCCTCAAATTAAAAAATGTATTTATGTAAGATGACTCTATTCTTGTGCATAAGGAGAAATAAGAGAAGAGGTACTTCCACAAGAAAAATCCTTAAAGGCCCTCTTAAAATAATCTGCGAACATGTTTAAAATTGATTCTGGAAGCAAGCTCGAAATTCGTTAAATTTATATTTAATATTAACGTATATCCAAAACATCTGGGGGTTCATTTGAAGATAAAAGAGTACAAAAAGTTTGAATAAGTCACAAAGTATTGTAGTTCTTGATAAACTCTTACCGTCTCATCACTCTTACATAGATTAAACTTCAAATAGGTCTTAATTCTTTTATTTTTTAACGTTTTTAAATGCGTCTGAAACCATTATAATTATAGTAATTAGGTTATCTTTATTATAAATAGAAGTGACTTGATAGCCATCAGATTTCATTTTTGTGGTAAAAAATTTCTAAAAGCCTTTATGGTGAAGCTTAAGATAAATTTAAATATTTCCGAGCAAAAAGACTTTCGGCATTTAACATCCTCAACAATTATCATCATTTTCAACCAATTTTTACAAAACACTGTCTATGCAAATTCACTCAAAGGGTTTTGAGTTTATCGCTAAGAAACAGAAAAGCCAAAATTTGTCTTTAATATTAAAAAATATTTCAATAAAATCTGTTTTATTTTGAAAAGTTAATAAAATTATTCATTTTTTTAAGTTGTACACATTTCGAATAAATACATTTAAAAAAACAATAATTTACCTTTTTTCATTTCAGGTAAGTGACCGAAATTTCTTTAAAAATGTTCACATTATGGTAAGCTTTGAAAAATAAATATTTATTTTTAAGCCATAAAAGGTATACATTCTAAGCTCCTGAATAATGACAACTAAAAATTAATTAAAAACCTGTGTGTCTGTAAAAATCTATCTCCACTGTATTAAATCTTCAACAATAGTTTGTCAGCCTATAACGATGATCCTTAAAAATCAAACAACAAACAAAACCAAATTAAAGAAAAAACAAGTTGGTCTTTTCAATGGCAAAAATTATTACTCCTCATCAGGATAAAAGAAAGGATGCATCCGTCATTCTCGAATAAAAAGAAACGAAAGAACTATGTATAGTAAAAAGGAAAAAATTCAAAAAACAATATGAGCCGTACCAAGCGGCATATTATTCAACCTGCATTGTATACGGTATCGCCACTATACATAACTCTGCAAGGACATCGTAGAGACCTATACGTATGTATTGTATAACAGAAAGCGCGCACGTTGTTGCCGACGACGACGACGACGGTCCCGATACACACAGATAAAAGGCCCATTATTTTTACATCATCGTGTATATTTGCGCGGAAAATTTATGACTCGCTTCGCTGTGGTGTCCTTTGGGAGTAATTTGTGAATTTTCTTCCTGTTGTGTGTTGTTTTTTAATCCTTTTACAATATGCTTTAAGTATTTTTTTTGTTTTTTTTTTGTGTTTTTGTGAAAGCCTGTTTCTGAGCATTCTGTCTGAGGACAAAGCCTGGTGAAGTTGGTAGGGAGTCGGGCATCGGGATGCAACTTACTCGTTTATTGTGTATCAGTTTTTGTTTATGATATTTATTTTTTATCGTAGGTGAGCACGGAATTTAACTCTTTTATTTTTTGGTGAGAGGGAGAGAAAAAAATATTGTAGGTGGATAGGAACCTACTATACAATGCTTCAGTTGTACACTTGAGGGTTCCTTTTAAAGTAAAGGCATTGTTTGTAGATGTTGGAGTTGTCAGTTTGTCAATGGGCCTCAAGCATAAGCGTAAGGCACAGCGAACGAGTAGTTTTTTTCTCTTCCTTGTTGAATATTTAATGGTACAATACAAAAGTCGGTACCTTAAGGAGACCAGTGAAGGATTCGGTTAATTTTGAGACCTGTTGATTTTGGCTTAAGTTGTAATTCTTGCTTACTGCTTGAGTAAAATATAAAACTCTGCTGTTTTAACAATTTAAACCTATAGTTATATAGGACTTCTTTTGCGTATCGTACAAGTCTTTTGATTATTAAAAAAAGAGCAACACAGATTTTTTGACTATATTCAGCTTAAATTTAAACTCAAAACAACTTTGCTTACAAGTGCTTACAAAGTTTCAAAAGTAGCAACATTTTAAATTTTTAATGGATTGCTTTTTCTGAATTAAGTTTATAAGTCATTTATTTGAATACAAAAATCTTATTTTATAAAACAAGATACATTTTTACAGATACTGAAACTCAGTACCTTAAAATTGGGTTTTTACTTATAAGTGCTGCAAGGCATTAAAAGAACATGTCTATGCTAACAAAATATATATATGTGAAAAGGCTGTCTTTAAATTGTAATTAGACATAAACAACTTCCAATATTTGCTTCCATTGAAAAAAATTTAGTGCCTATTTGATCTCACAACTTTCCAACTCTTACAAAACTTCAAAAAAAATTAGTTGAAACTTTTATAAAAATATATATGCTTATACTAATGTTTCATATGTTTTCTTAGAATTTATTAAAAAGTGGTCTATAGTTGTTGCTGTTTTATAGATTAAGGTATTATAAACGTGAAATTGAATTTTGTCTTGTACGAATGTAATTTTGACTTGTTTCTTTTGAATTTATTTTGAGATGAAAATTCAACAGAACTAGATTCAAAGGCATACATACATTATTTAAAAATGTTGACTTAGTTCTTAAATAAAGCTTTAGAATTATGATTTAGATGTAATTGGCCCTTCTCATATTTAAACGTCTCAATGTATACTAATATAATAAAGCTGAAGAGTGTGTTTGTTTGTTTGTTTGAGCGCGTTTATCTCAGGAATTCCTGGTCTGATTTAAAAAATTCGCTACATAACATCACGCTTAGTCCAATACAAGCGGTGCACTAGTAAAGAAGATTTCAAAATCGAGGATTTTTGTCCCTTTTGAGAGCTTCCGGACCAGTCTGTCTTTTAAAGTTTGTTCACTATAACCATTTGTATGAAAACAAAATTTGTTCTGAAATAAAGCATTAATTACGAAGGTATTTTTATAAAATTAGAAAAAGAATATCAGCAACTTCGCTGCGTTTTTGAAGGGTTTTGCAGATTAATAACTTTTAAGCGATTTTTATAAACTGATAAGAATAGTTTATCATCCCAAAAAAGACCGCATAGGGCAAATCGAAAAAATCTGCGCTATACAGAAATAATTCTTTGAGAGTGAGAGTTATGATAGGAGGACCAGACTTAACTACCGTATTCAAGGAGAGGTCTAACAAAGGTGGTGTGTAGGGATTTAGTGACATAGCGGTTCACAAATTCTTTAGACCAATGTTTGATAAAATCAAGGGTTGAGTTGGCCTTTTTAATAATATAACCAAAATTGACTTGAAAACTTTACTGAGTGTCGCAAATAACTCGTAGGTCGTGAATAGAATAGACAGAATAAAAGGTAACATTGTGCACACTGTAAGTTCTCAAGAGAAGATACGATCGCTTACAAGTGATTGTTATCAATAGGCATTTAGCAACATTGAGTTCTAAGAAATTTGTGTCGCACCAAGTCTGAAATGATACAAAATCAGATGAAGTAGCATTAACCTTATTATTTATTATATTATAGTTATTTTCATATCATCAGCGCAAATAAAGGCAGTTGAATTTTCAATGACATTAATAACGTCGTTGATAGTTAAGACAAATATCAAAGGTCCAAGGTGGCTCCCTTGAGGGACTTCTGATCTTACATAAATATTATCAGAAATTGAGAACCTGAAAATAACTCTTCATCGGCAGTTCTATAGGTGCGATCTGAGCTATGCAATAAAAAAGGGTGGGAAATCAAAGGCTTAAAGTTTAAGATAAGTAATTTGGTAAATAATTTTGTCAAAGGCTTTACTTAAGTCTTTAGTCGTAACATCCACTTCAATTTTTTTCTCTAATTTGTTCAGAGTCTTAGAAAAAAATTCAGTAAGATTGGTTGTAGTCTGATCCGTTGTGAAGAAAAAATAGGTCTACAATGAAAACAGACAAAGTCGTAGATAATGCATTCGAAAAGCTTGAGAATTGAAGAAAACTTGGCTATGGGCCTGTAGTTCATAACATCATTTCTTGCTTTTTTTTTATGAACAGGAAAAATAAATTAACCTTTCCAAAGTTTTGGGAAGATAGCTTGAGAAATAAAAAGTAGAAAGTTTTAGTTTCAAGGAATTATGCATACAAAAGCGTGAGAAAAAAATCGACTAAAGTCGCAAGCATGCTTTTTTTCTGGTTTTAAGTTCTTAAAACTGATAGTATTACCTCAGACCACTCATTATTCTAAAATCAGAAAAATGAACGAACCCTACAGATTTTTTGTTAAACACTTGGCAATGTTAATATTTGAAGAGTACAATTAATCAGAAAACTTAATTTTGCAATGTTCAGAAGTTCTCTGAATATTTGACTAATCATAATAGTTTAATGGTTACAATGTAAGCTATGTGCTTACAAGTTTTTAAACATTTAAAAACACCACTTTTTTGTTATTCAAAATTAGAAACAGAATTTTTGATCTTAAAGAGTCTGCTTACAAGTTTAATTTTTGCTTGCTCTGTGTTCTTACTTAAAAATTATAAAAAAATATTGAGTTGGATGAGAAACAAGCTACAATTTTCTTGAACATTTCGAAGTGTTCTTTAAATTTTTAACTATTCACCTTAGCTGATTCTTACATGAAAAGAAATGTTTTAACAAAGGGCTTAAAACTTTTTTATAAAACGTCCTTTTTTCCAAATAAAAAATAATAGGTATTTAAACTCAAAAGTGCATTTTTGCTTACAAGATTTTTCAATTTATTTTTATTTAGAGAAAATATAATCCAGCCACAAAAATGAAACTGCCTCTAAAACCTTAAGTCTTTTACTATTCTTTTAACATACAAAATTCATAAAAACCAACATTGTGTAATTCAGTGTAGATTATACTAGATACGTAATAACATAACATAAAAGCTTATTGTAGTACTTCAAAGGTCATAAGGGATTTCTAATTCCCTAATCGCTCCATAATTCCGTCCCTGGTATATTTTTAAACAAACAATATATTTTTTCGGCTTAGTTGGTCTGTCCTACATAGAGCCAAGACTATACCTTTATACATATAACAAATTTTAATAATCTTTTGTTGGTGTGTTTTTTCCGTCAATATCAATACATATCTACATTATACCTTATAGAACTAAAGCTTGTATCCCACAACTATCCTTTTTATCATTTTCGTGTATCCTGATGGTTGTGTTCTCAAATCCCCAAACGAGTGTTCGTGCTCTTATCGTTTGTTTGATGTTGCAACATACATGAAAACAAACGAATGAAATGTGGAAATAACACAACAAAAAAAAGGACGAAACAAACACTTTCATATAATAAATTATTTTCAACTCAAAAATAGACGGAATCGTCCTGGAAACCGTGAATGCAATTTCATTATTGTTTTTATCACAATTGTATATTTTTTTTCTGCATACATATTTGGTATCCTGGATTTATCTCTTCTGATGTATTTATACATCTCTTCTTTCGTCCTGAATCCTGATGGTGATTTTCATATGAGTGTGAATATGTGTTTTAATTTTTATGTTTATTTATTTTTTATTTTATTTTATTTTCATCGAGTTCCCTGGGAAACGGATTTTTAATACGCTTATCCAGAATACAATTTTACTTGTGCACATACATACATACATACCTATCTATGTTAAGTTGGTATATGTATGTTTGCATTCCATATGTTTTTTCTTTTTAATTTTGTTGTTTATTTAAATTTGATCATGCACATCGTTTGGAAAATGAAATATATATACATATTATCAAGGTGTATCTACCTGGCTACATATTTATTTATTTAAATATTTTGTTGTATTCAATACAAATTTTTCGTTGTTATTTTGTATCAATAAAATAAATATACATATGTATATGAAGAATGTGCCCAAATTGATATAATGAGATTTTATTTTGTGTAATTGAGTGTATTGCTTTTGTAAATGATAAAATGTAGGTAGATTTAATATTTTTGTTTTTACTCTACGTTTACACACGTATCATTCAAAATCAACATTGCAAAAGTATTTCATTTTATTATTATTTGTTTTTATTTTGTATTATTTAAATTTTTAAATCAGGTAATTTTTGTATAAATTGAACATAAATACAATTTTAGTTGATTTATTACTTAAATAACTGCACGCAGAGATATAAATTGAAACTTTATTAAATTGAATGTAAATCGAAATTATATATTTAATGTAAGATTATATATTTTTTAATTGTTTTTTTAATTTTACACAATATTAATTAACATTTACGTTAAAGATAATATTGCTTACATTTATTAACTTGTATGGAGTAGGGTATTATATTGATTGAATTTTATTAAGTACATTGTAATATGCAATGTATCAAAAGCTGTTAAGTTCGTTAGGAGGTTATGTCCTTTTATATCGGCAAAACTCTTTCTTTACCAATTTACAAAATGTTGAAATTAAAGAGGTGGTTGTCCTTATAAAACGTTAAAAAAGAGGCTAGGATGCGACCTACACTAGCAACTTCCTATCCGTGTCAGTCTGTCGATTTTTCTAAAAGTTTTACAAAATATTAATAACAATATTTTGTGTAAAATAAAATATTCAAGTCAATGTCTTTCTTTCTGTTTATAATACTTTAGTTGAAAACCGTTTCTTATCAGTTTTTTTTTTTGTTTTTGAAAGTTTTCGTGTTTTGTAAAAAAAATGTTGTCACTTTAATATTTTCAAAACAATAATTAAAAGTTTTCAACAATATTTTGCATATAATAAAATAAGTTTAATTTCGATATCTGTTTTTGTTCTCGAGAATTTCTGTCGAAAACCAGTTTTTACTAATTTTAGTAGCATTTTTTGAAAGTTTGATTGTTCACTGTATGGCAAGTATTGTATTCGTAGAAGTCCAAAAAAATGGTTCCCCGATTCCGTCGGTCTGTCTGTATGTCTGTCCTCGCCCCTGCAGCCCTATCCATTGGGTTAATTGTGTTAAAACTTGGAAATTAAGGTCTTAAGACGATTCGCGTGAGATGTTTTTTTTTGTTTTCATTTTTTAAGACGAGAAATAACAGTAGTCCCCATACAATTTTTTTTTAGGCAAAAATCGAAAATTCGAATTTTGTCAAAAAGGAACCGGTATATTTTTATTAAATTGTATCTCAAATTTGTTTTCCTAAGTTTGGTTCTTTCAGTTAGGAAGAAAACCATTGTATTGCTCCAGAAGGATATTCCCTAGTACCGTTTTTTTGTTTTTAAGTTTTCTCAAAAACTGATGAATCGGTTTCAATAATTGTTGTTCTGCACAATCTCTTATACTGTCTTAATAATATTTGATTTGTCATTGTTTTTCATTATTATTATTTTCAAAATGCGATATCTCGAAAACGGAGCATCACTTTTTTAAATCACATAAAAACATATTTTATTTAGATTTAGGTAAGATTTGGATACACCAAATATTTTTAAACTTAAATTGATATAAATATATGTATACATGTGTATTGACATCTCTGAAAGTAGATAAGTCGATCAGTGAATTGATTAATCAGATGCTGATAAGCAGGATTATCAATTCAAAACTGGGCGATTTTACTACACAAAGGGGTGTCAGCAGAGGTACGCCACAAGGTGGTGTCCTATCCCCTCTCCTCTGGAACTTGGTAATAAATGAATTACTAATTACTCTAGAAAGAGAGGGATACAGAGCGTTTGCTTATGCGGACGATGTTGCTATTGCAGTAACGGGTAAACATCCCAATATACTAAAAGAACTCCTACAAAACGCTTTAAATAAGCTCACCAGATGGGCAAATCGGTGTGGACTAGGCGTTGACCCACAAAAAACCGACCTTTGTCCTCTTCACAAGGAAATACAAAGTCCCACACATTGACCCTCATAAACGGTGTACCACTTAATTAATACTTGGGTCTCATTTTGGATAAGAAATTAAGTTGGAAACCTAACATTCAAGAGAGAATAAACAAGACCACATTAGATATGTTCTCCTGTAAAAAGGCCATTGGTAATAAATGGAGCCTACAGCCCCGTATTACACACTGGATATATATCTCGGTCATAAGGCCGATCCTTACTTATGGAGTAGCGGTATGGTGGACGGCGCTAGATACAGCGACAAATCGCGATAAACTCAGCAAAGTCCAACGAACAGCCTGCCTGTGTATGGGAGGAGCACTTCGCTCTACCCCCTCCGCCTCACTAGATGTTCTGTTCCATCTAATACCGCTGGACTTTTTCAGCAAGCAAATGGCCGCTAATACTGCCATACGGCTTCAAGCCTCCTCTCTGTATATCAATAATGGAATTGGCCACACCACTATTTTGAACTCGTTCAGAACTATAAACAGTAATATTGACTACACCATACCCCATCCTCAGTTTAATAACTATAGCTTCAAAGTGACTATACCTCCCAGCTCTTCTTGGGAGAATACATCATTTTTGAACGATGGTCCTATAAACTTTTATACAGACGGATCAAAAACGGAGGATGGGGTTGGTGGTGGCGTATACTCAGATAGACTAAACTTAAGTCTCTCCTTTCGTCTACCCGAGTGCCGGGCCATAGAGACATTCCAGGAAATTGCAAAGCTGACGAACTTGCAAAAAGCGGAACAATTTTACCTCTGCTGGCTCACAATGCTAAAGCAAGACACCTTAGAGAAAACAAACTTCAGGTGGAATAACATCACCAACTGTTTAGCAACAAAACTTATTTGGCCTAATCTTAGCACCAGGCGCTCAAAACAATTAATCTCTCTGAGGAGATTGCACATTAGCTACGTTATAGGTGTCCTGACTGGGCACTGCTTAATAGGAAGGCATGCTATTCGACTTGGAGCCCCTGCAAATGATTTTTGTAGGAGTTGCATGGACGAAGAAGAAGAAGAGACAATCTCTCATCTTCTGTGCACATGCCTTGCCTTATCACACAGACGTAGAATCCACCTTGGAGACTACTACTTTAACGATACCAGCGATCTTAAAAATTCAGACATTACTTGTCTGCTACGCTTCATTCGAAGCTCCAATTGGTTCAACGAGTTAAGCTGATTAACTGATCCATGTGGTATCACAACGGACCATACTTTGGTCTAAGTGTGTTGGACGTCCCAACCAACAGCCACTTTTACCTAACCTAACCATATGTATACATAAAAAATAATTAAATAAAAGGTCTTACAATTTTGGAAAAAATGTATGTATCTAAATTAATAAAATGGCATTTAAATTTTTGAAAACAAACTTACTATATAGTAGGTACATTTTTAAATTTTAAAATATAAGTATTATTTGTAAACAGGGTCCTTTAAAAGAAGAACAAGTTCGTGTTAAATGGCTATAGTAAAAAACCAACAAATTGATAAAGTCGAAAAAGGTTCCCAAACATTCAAACACACGCCGATAACTCTCTAAAAACCTTTCATTTAGGTTCTATAGGGATCTTAAAAAGTCGAGAAATGTCAAATTTATTCGTTAGTAAAATAGAACCGATTGCAAAAAGTTCCTAAGGAGTAAGTTAAAAATATCGAAACAAATCAAAAACTGAAACATTTAATAGGAACTTCATAAAAAAGCTTTTTAACCTGCCCCAAAATACACCTAGTTACGCTATTTACCTAGAAACCGGACTGCCAAAAATCTTAACATATACACTTAAATCACAAGCCGACTTCATAATTAAGGTATGCAGTCAATATGGTGAATCCAGACTTTCAAAGAAACTCTTTTTGTATGAGATGTGAAATAAAGACTGGTGGTATGCAAGGTGGCAAACTCTTGGTAACACTTGTGGAGAAACCTTTCAAATTGATTTATGCAACATAGGTAATCTGAAAGATCAACTATACCGCATTATTCAAAAACATGAAGACATCACTCGTGATACGTTCATCAGAATGGCTCGTGAGTCTGAAAGCAGGATACTATACAGCCAACTTAATTTCAACTTGAACAAAAGAAACTACTTTCATGACTCACTAAACTATAGTGAAACATCATTGATATTTAAAGCAAGGTGTGAGGTTCTCTCTTTAAATGGCAACCCTTACAATGGAAGCTTCAACCAATTTTGTTCCCTGTGTAATCTACACGCGAAAGAGGATTGCTTTCACTTTATAAGTATATGCCCAATACTCAGACCACAAAGGTTGATTTTCTTCGGAAAACATTCATTATCCATGAAAGAGACTATTGATCTACTAAACACCTGCGAGTGGAAAAAAATAAATAATTATTTAAAATCTATTTATAAATATAGAATGTTATTAATTTCAGAATACGTTTAAATATTTATTGTTTTTCTAAATTTTTGTTTTGAAAATTATTTTTTATATTCAAATACACATTTAAAAATTTGCTAACCAGGCTGACGGCTTTTAAATTCATTTTTGTAATATAATTGTAAGTTAATGTGTAAATAAAATGAATTACTTACTTACTTACTACTACTTACTGAATTTAGAAAACTAATTTTGATAAAAAATTATTCTTAACTTAGACTCCTTAAAAATTGAAAAATTAGACCAGAACTTTGGAATTCAGGGATAACAGTGTAATTATGTACTGCTCAAAATACTAAATTAAACTGTATTTTTTTTACAAAACCCATAATTTAAATCAAGGTTGATGGCATTTAAAGCCGTTTAAAAACAAAATTGTATGTGTTGACAGTTTTATTTTATTATATTTTATTTATAACCATTGTTTAAATAATATTAGATTAAGTATAAAGAAATTAAAAGGACATACTTAACTATTTCTGAAATTTTTTAAGAAAGCTATTAATAATGATGATAATTTAAAATTTTGACAAGTAATTTAAATTAAATTCTTGAAAATAAAATAGAGTAAACATTTAATTGCGGTAACATTTTTGAAGAAAATTCAACTTTTCCAAAAAATATGTTTGTATTTTTTTGTTTTCAAATTTCCTAAAAAAATGTTTCTTGTTTTTTTTTTTGTTTGTATAATAAGCGCATACTCAAGGGGATATTACTACATACCATTATTATGTAAAGAAATAGACATAGCACTAGGAAAGAAAGAGAGGGTTTGAAAGGAGGTGTCGGTCCACATTGATTTTGAATTCCTGAATATTGCAATGACTGGGAAAGACAAAGTGTGTAAAGCATTCCACATTCGTGTAGTACGGCTAAAGAAAGAATCTCTGAACTTGACAGTACGACCGAAGTTGGGCTCGAAGGTATACTGAAGAGCATTCCTAGAACCGCGAGTATTACGGTTGAACTGTTTAAGGGGAGGAATGCAACTGGCTATTTCTCTAGAGCATAAACCGTTAAAATAACGGTAAAAGAGGGTTGTAGATAACAGACAGATCAGAAGGGGAGACAAACTTTTTGCATCGCTTTAGAAAACCCAAACATCTTGCGGAATTTTTGGTGACATCGCGTATGCGATCGTTCCACAAAAGGTGGTTGGTGACACACATACCAAGAATATCGAGATGTTCAGTCTCATTGATGCAAGTGCCATCCAAGGAGGGTATATCTCGCTTTAACGTTACAAGACAGCATTGAGTTTTCGAAGCAATAAATTCCACGCGGTTTTGCATTCCCTATTGTACAATGCTATTTGGGTGGGAATTTAATGAGCTTATCATATTTTGTCGTTGCAGTTCCACATCCGAAGAAGAGGGATGTGATTCTGAAAACGAATATGAAAAGCTAAGATTACTATCGTCAGCGAAACAATATATTGGATTAGAATTTTCAGACAGGAGATCTTTAATAAAAATGAGAAAGAGTGTTGGAGATAAAAAAGAACCCTGGGGTACACCAGCATTTATTTTGTGGTTTTTAGACTTGAACCCATCCAATACTACTTGTATTGAACGATCCGAAGGATAATTACTAATCTAATGAAGAAGGGATTCATGAAAGCCGAAAGCACGCATTTTCGATAAGAGAGCCTGATGCATAACAGTTTTTTATCTAATCAAAACGAACATATATAGATTTACTATAGGACTCGTGTTATTTTGGAAAAGCCATACGTAGTACAGTATTAATTTATATGAAAAACAAAATACACATCCGCAGAAGAATCACTGCCGATAAAAGATAAAGTAAAATCCTGTTCTGGATCCAGATTTGACTTTTATTCGAGTATCGAAAAAATTTTCGAAGTTTTCATTCCTAGACGTTGTTGCGTTTCGAAAATAATGGATGTGATCATAGAGTATTGTCTAAAATATAAAACACTATGACGTCACTCAAGATGAACTTTGATATTCGCATAGAACATTTTTTTTTTCAAACTATTTGTACTCATTTTTGCTGACGTTTTTGTGTTATATACTTCTTGGACATGTTTTTGAATTTCTTATTACTTCTACAAAATCAGAAAGTATATTGTTAAGTCTAGTATCAGTAAGAATCAACAAAAAATATAACAGTTTATCAACGATAACGCCATCTGTTGCACGTGAAGAATCATTTTACGTAGACCATGATCTACGAACGAACCCTTTTCTCACAGCTTTTATTTTCTTCAATTCAATTCAATTAGCAAAATGGAATACATGGGAACAAATAACATAATTAAGTATAAATTATTTATATTTTCTTAACATACCATCTTTAAAAATTACCCAACAAATTAACTTACAATTTTGTTTTAAATTATTCTGACAAAAACTCAATTGTATCAACTTTCAAGTATAAAATCTAGACTACTGCGAACCATTTTTGGCAATTTCTCACTGTACTACATATTCCAAAAAAACACTGGTAAAGTAATCGATAATACAAAATTTTAGTCCAATACCTTAATATTTATATCGTCAGTCAAAACGCCTTTATAGACATTCCAACATCGATCATTTTCACATCTCGCCAGATTTGCTTGCAATGCAATAAATTATAAAGACGGACAGACTATGAGGTGACCTTTGCATTGCAAATTACCACTAAGGATCTATTTCTCAGGGGCCGATATTATTGATGAAAATTATTAACCTGAAATATTTTTCATCAAGATAACTTTTTCGCATTAATGATTGAATCGTTTTTGTTGTGAATTACAAATTACAACGACACATTTAAGATTCTAAAAAATTAGACTTTCATTTGTTTTCTTGAAAAAGTTAATTATTTTATTTCTTACAGTTAAATTTCAATGTTAAATACTGAAGAGAGTTCAGTATCCAATAACGCTGGTCGACAGAATTAAGTTTTTCTTCTGTAGCACAAAACAAGGATTAAAGGATTTAGTGAATTTAAATCTCGCCATATCATATCAGGTTTTTAAAATATACAACTTTAAAAATCCTAAAAACTACCAAAAATTGGGTTTAAAAGTCTAAGTTAAAATTTAACATATCGCTTAACAATACATTGTATGATGATTTTGCAAATGCATATTTTTGTCTTCTGGGGTCTATAAATTTGAAAAACCATCACGAATTTTATTGAAAGAAACCTACTTCATAAATTAAGGTTGCCTCAAAAAACCTACAATAGGTCCGTTCGCGTACTTTCTGCACCAAAATTCGTAAAAAGAGATATTTTAAAGAGTGGGGGTAAAATTCTCTCACCAAAAAAAAAACTACAAAAAAGTAAGCGAACGGGAAAACAACAAATTTTTCGCACAATATTACTGTCTTGTTGCTGTTCTTTGAAAATTTGTTTTTAAATTTTATAACTGACAGCAAAAGCGAGCAATTTATTTGAATTTCTATCAAATTTGAAACTTTCACAAATCAGCCCAAAGAAATTTCTTGGGCTAAAATTCGTAGGTTGGGGAAATATTTTACTCTCTCGTGAGCGCTCTCTTTTACGAAAAACTACGAAATTTTTGAGTACGCGAACAGGATTTGGTTAAATTTTGTATTTTTTCGTAAAATTGGACTGTTTTAGGAGGGTACGCGAACGGACCTAATAATATGTGTTTTTTTTTCCGAATTTCAAAATGTTATATTTCAAAAACCTTACGTGATACAGTAATTTTGAAGTTTAGAAGTCCGATTTGAATTAAGAAAGATCATCAAAACCCATTGGAAAAGTTTAATTTGTTTTCCATGAACATTTCGCCAAGCTACGGTTAAATTTTCCTTCAAAATTTAAAATTGTAAGCGATAAGAAAACATGCTTTGCATTATTTTTGACAGGATTCGTTCTTATGCATATGCGACACAAAATGCTTGCCTTTAACAAAAATCATTAAAAATTAAGCTCTAATATCTAAAGTATTATGTGAAATACGAATCTAAACAACTTCTTTGTGACAAAAATGTTGTAATTTGGATCCTGATTGAATAAATTAGTAGGTCCTTCAAATTCTATTATTTTTCACGTGCGCCAATGATTACATCTTTTTACTTTTTTTTTAATTAATCCAAAGTTCATTAAAAAACCATCCCAAAAATAACATAACATAAAATCACCAATTTCCCCCCAACCATTGTACCATCGTCAACATCCCGCTGTGCTGTATCATTTCCCTGAGGGCTTAAAAAAACACCTGCACTCACATTTCATATCGTTAAAAAAGTAATTTCCTACATCGTTACGCAAAAGCACATTCCATTTCCAGGATTCATTATATAGTAGATATATGTATGTATATACATATGTATAGAAAGACCCCTTTTTTTAAAACAAATATATTTACTTTGTACGTGTGTTGGCCTAAATGATTATTCCATCGATTCACGGATTATTAGACCAGTTATGCAAACAAACAAAAAATAACATCTCGCTTTTCTAATGCAATTTTAAATTGTCGTCATCACACCGTTAACGTCATTTTCGTCCTGCCTGCCATCATCAGTAAAACTGGAATCAACACAGAAAAAAAACAACAACAACAAAACTTTCACAATCCACATAGGCACACAAGTCCTTTCCTTCCTCTGGGATTTCCCAAGTTGAAAAATTTGCATTCAAATGCTAGAACACCCTCATCGCGCGTTAACAGCAGCGGTAGTAGCAGCAGCAGCAGCATATTGCCTCTATTTTTGTATTTGCTTAGTCCATATCCTTTTTTTCTTCTTCTTTAGAAATATCCTTGTTTAGTTTGATGTTTTATGTTTTTTCCATATCAACAACTTTTTTCTCTTCTATTTTTTGTCCTGTGTATGTTGAAAATGAGAAAGGGAAATATGATTCTATTCGGTGAGCGGTGATGGTGGCTCTGCATTCTTATTTCGTTATCCCTGCAAATGACATTTAAATTGAAGGATATTCACATACATGTGTACATTTGTATATCCCAGAGCTATTCCTATACTGCTTCCAGTTTCAATAAACAAAATTGAAAGAACGTGTAAATGTTTGTATTACAAAAGACACGCACTACGACATGCAGCACAGCCAACAAACTAACCAAACTTCACACGCATATTACACCAAACTAAAGGCATACCATGCCTTACACTGTATAGTGTATATAACCAGGACTCATCTTCAAATAAAACGAAAGATATTTTCCATTAGATCTCGAGGGTAGATTCCGAAACCCCTCTCTTCTCATATTCATAAACTAAAACACCACGACACCAACAAGGACAAGAGTTTTTGAAATTATTAGTAAATTTAAATATCCTGCATAAGGTTGTGATGGTGCAGTCAGAAGTCAGGGAGGCGAAAAAGGACGAAAATAAAATCAAGGAATGCCCATCATGCCCATGCCCACCGACCGGTAAAATTATGCTGTTTATGTCATTTTATTATGCGAAAGGATTTGTTTCGTTGTTGACGATGACGTCGTTCATTGTCGTTGCCTTGTTTGCAGGACAAACTTTATGGAATGGGGAAATATAAGGGTGTTGAAATAATTTCTGATGATTTTTTTCCCGTCTTCTTCTTCTTTAATTCTAATATTTAGGCATCGGAATTAAAATACACGAGTTAAGGGTTTTATGGGTAAGGGTTGGAGGGTTATTGGTTGAAACTGAGAGTGTAATTAGGATGGAATTCAAAAAAGGACGACAACGCAGCAACGAGGACACACCCTTGTTTGTCAAGTTATACACATTTACACGTGTTGTTTGTTTAAGTAAGTTTATTGATGGTTAACAATAAAGTTTAAGCTTCTGGAATATATGTATTTTATATATGTGTGCATAAAGAAGGTGGTAAAGTTTGGTTTGTGGAATTTAAACAATCTGAACAAAATAACCCCTTTCCATCGAGAGGTTAAATCACATAACTTCCTTCAATAATAATTTAGTCAACGACGAGTAGGTAGAGGTATAAGTTTGGGTTTATTATATGGATGAAAGTTTATTTAGGTTAAGAACATTGCTAACCCTTTTTTGTTAATATTTTTAAAAAAATCATAAAATTTACATATAAAACAAAGGTTTGTTGATCTTTAGAAAGAAAAAAAGGTTGTACTCTTATACTTATAATTTTTCTGTCTTTTAAAATTAATTTTCTTTTGTTTAAAAAAGAAAAATGAAAACAACAAAATAAATTAGGCTGTTTATATTTCTTGAATGAAAATTTGCAATTCTAATTTTGTTTCAAAATTTTACATGAAGAAAGCCAAAAATGTTAAGTAAACAAGTTGAAAGGAAAAATAAATTAATTAGGTTCAAATAGGCGGGATCATGGAATGCAAATTTTACAAATTCCATAGAAATTGTAAATAAACATCAGGTATCATATTATTATTCTTAGGTAGAAGTATAGAATATTTTATAAGAAATTCCAGGACATTTTGTTTGGATAATAGAAATATTCTAATTTTTCATATCCTTTGTTATTATTTGGAGGCCGGATGGTCTATAAAAAATGGGTCTCTTTTGAAATTACTCTAAGGTCAGGTCCTCTATCTTCAGGCGGGCTTATGGTGATTTCTTGGATACTTCTATGGATATTATTTCAGAAAGCTGCAATTTAATCGACAAGTTTTTAAGGCTTCAAGAACAAAGGTTTTTGAACAGTGTCTTTTGAGTTTTGACAGGTGATACCGAATATATTTTCGAAGCTTCATTTCTTTTGACTGTTTTTGGATAAAATGTTCCACAACTTGAATGAGAATACTCATTCTACAGTATGACTTCGAGGAGAACTAATTCAGATATTTGTGTTTCTGGTGCATGATAACATTGCATTAACCGAATATATTGACAAGTATCTCGTCGTACTTATTACAGAATCTCCATATAGTACTGCTTTCCAATTCTCGGAATGCTAAGTTGACTATTCGATTTCCGGTGATCAGTGGGGATTCTTTATAAAGATTATTTTTATTAAGCGTGTTACAGCAAATAGTAAAAGTAAATCGGTGGAAACGGCATTGCACACCTTAGTACGCACCATCAAACACTCCCTCCATCATAGAGAGTTGCTTTCCTTGACATCCAATGTGCTTTTAACAACGTGGACACATCTGCAATCACATCTGCACTAACATCTCTAAACGTCTAAAGTAAAAAGTTCGCTTGGGGAGTTAATTCATTTAATGCTGGCTAGCAGAATAATTAACTCAAAATTGGGCAACTCTTCTGCCAGAAGATTCGTTATAGTCCAGTCATTTTAGCTATTTTAAACCCCAATTTGCGTAAAATTACTAGTGAGCTGAATTTTTGTATACACCTTTATTACCGCATTGTAATGAAGATGTGAAAAATCGATATTGATATCGTGCCGGCTAAAAAAGTTATAAAAGTCAAAAGGTCACGAAAATCAGTTTTCCGCAAATATCTCGCGATCTATTGCTCAGAGGTCAATAAAGGTCATTATAAAAATTGTTTGTCGTGAAATTGTCTACAAAAAATGTCTCTTGCATTTTTCTGTAGAATTAACGTAGAATTAACTGTTTTTGAAGTAGAGACTAGAATACACTCACATACGGTATTGTACACCGTACGGCGGCGGCGCGGCGGCCGGCGTATACCAAGGCGTAAACCCTATTGCTTTTTATTCATGTTTGTAAGTGCGTTGTTAGTAAAATCTTCTACATGCAATTTGTGAAGAAATTGAAAAATTTTGCCACCATTCATTTGATACCACAGATCAACATATAGACTCAAGAGATTCACGTATTGAATGAGATAATACTGACATTAAAAAACTTGTAGAGTGGTTTGCTTTGCATAATCCTTTTTCAAGTTGCAATCAACTAGTTTCTGTATCAACAGGAATTGTTTTCAATAAAAAACTATTATAATGCCATAGAAAATGGTCTGCAGTCAATTAAAAAAATTATAGGAGTAACATTTGACGAAATTAAATTAAAACGCTCTGACAGAGTGCTTCCATTATCATCAGTAAACAATTCTATCATGGTTCATGGCTGCAAGGTAACGATCGATCCGTTATTGCTATTTCAACGAATTAGTTTAAATACAAAATTTGAGGAAAATCTTTGTGAATATTTACAATACGAATTAAGTCCATACCCAATAGCACTGTTTGATACTGTTGGCATGAGAAAAACTAAAAAATATACGACTACTTCGAGCCA
Organism: Eupeodes latifasciatus; assembly: GCA_920104205.1. NCBI lineage: Eukaryota > Metazoa > Arthropoda > Insecta > Diptera > Syrphidae > Eupeodes > Eupeodes latifasciatus. The sequence continues at coordinate 142,738,859 of OV049924.1, read as the reverse complement.
ATTAATTATAAAGTAGTTTGTGATAATGCACATAATCGATGGAGGTGTATCGTGTCGTATGGCAAAACAAAAATGATGCATTTAATATTATCATTCACAAATATATTAATTATTTATCAAATAATTTTGGAACAAATACTGTTGTCATTTTTGATGGTTACTCTGACACCAGTAAAAATATCAAAGCGATAGAACAACTAAGACCAACCGCTGCCGATTCTACATCTTGTGAAATGCACTTTAATGAATCGATGGAAGTTCCTATCAGTCAAGAAAAATTCTTATCTAATCGATTTAAGAAAAGAAAATTAATTGAAATGCTTTTTGAGAAGTTCGAAGAAGTTGGTATTGCTACAAGACAATCACGTGATGATGCTGACGTTTTAATAGTTGAAACAGCGATTGAAAAATCAATAAATAATACTACAATTATTGTTGCAGAAGACATAGATCTATTGGTACTTCTCATAGCACGCACACAAATACTTGATAAAATACATCAATTTTTTTTTTTAAAACCAGGAAAAAACAATGTTGAAACAAAAATATTCTCGACTGGTAGCCTCAACAAATATCTACATTGCAAGAAAAATATTCTGTTTCTACATGCCATGACCGGATGTGATACAACTTCAGCACTTTTTGGAAAAGGAACAATGAAAATCATGAAGATGTTTGAAAAAAGACCCGATTTAAACAATTCAGTAGAAAAATTCCAACAAGAAAATTGCTCCCGAGATGTCATTCTCAATGCTGGAACACATTTTCTACTAGCAATGTACGTATGGTGCTCCAAAATCAGAACTTTCGATAGATAATTACAGATACTGTACCTTTGCTAAACTAACAAGGCAAAGTACAGCTGTAAAATTTCCATTATTACCACCTACTTCTTCAGTAGCTGAACAGCATATTTATCGAGTGTTATCAAATACAAACCTAGCTAGGAAGAGAAATTGATCCAGAACAGTGGGGTTGGGAGTTAAAAAATAATATACTACAGCCAATAACAACTTTATTACCACCAGCACCCGATAATCTACTAAGCACATCTTCTGTAATTGTACAAAAGGTTGCAGCGGCAAATGTGAATGCAAAAAAATTGGATTAATATGTTCAAAAGTTTGTGGACATTGCCGTGGCCAGCCATGCTCAAACGCAGAGTCAACCAATGATGAAAATGATGAAGATGTTGATTTAAATATAGGAATAAGTCCACTCGGTCAGCAACTGTTGATGACACAGAAACTGAAAATATCGACAATGAATGTTATATACTAAAGTTAATTTTTCTGTATTCAAATAAAAAATAATTCACTCGTAAATAAAAAAAAACTGTTATTACATATTATGGATTATGCCTACGGGTGGTGAGGAAACGAGTGCATCGTTATAATATAGTCGCTTTCTCGAAGCTCTACTTCTATTTGCGAAAAACTGATTTTCGTGACCTTTTGACCTTTGTAACTTTTTTAGCCGGCACGATATCAATGTCGATTTTTCACATCTTCATTACAACGCGGATTTAAAAGGTGTATACAAAAAAACTCTCAGACGAGGCTAAGTACCTGGGTCTTATTTTAGACAAAAAACTGAATTGGAAACGCAATGTACAAGAAAGAGTCAAAAAAGCTACTTTTCTTGCAAAAAACCTATTGGTAATAAATGGGGCTTACAACCCAAAATCACGCATTGGCTATACACATCGTTAATCAGACCGTTTTTAATGTACGGTGTGGCAGTATGGTGGACTGCTATAGAGAAACCTATAAAAAGCGACAAAATAAATAAAGTCCAACGTTCAGCTTGCCTATGTATAGGCGGATCGCTTCGCACGACCCCATCTGCGGCACTGGACACCCTACTCTACCTAACACCTCTTGATATATTTAGCAAACAAATAGCTGCAAGCTCTGCTATTCACCTCAAAGCTTCGTCGAAGTGGATTTAACACAACATTGGCCACTCCATAATTCTTAGGTATTTATAATCAATTCCAAAGCACACAGACTACACCATCCCCTAACTGCAATTCGACAGAAACTTCCAAATCTTTCTGGGAGGATAGGGCATTCCTGGAAGACGAGTCAGTCCACAGATGGATCAAAAACAAAAGAAGAGATGGTGGAGGTGTGCACTCTGAACCACTGAAATTAAGTCTCTCATTCCGCCTTCCCAATCATTGTAGCGTGTTCCAGGCGGAACTTTTGGCGATAAAAGAAGTCCTGTCCTTGCTTAAAGAAAACGTGATATCATCATCTGATATCCGTATTTTCTCAGATAGTCAGGCTACTATCAAACCTCTGGACTCTGTTTCTACAAACTGCTCATCTGCGCTAGCTCAAAAACGCAAGAATTACCTAGGAGAATTCTTCTATAACGATCTAAACGATCTAAATCATATTAGCATAATCAGCCTCTCACGTTTCGTAAGGGACTCAAACTAGTTTCATTGAGCTTAGGAGAAAGCCTCAAGATTCATGTGGTATCACAATGGCCATTAAACTCGCCTAAATGTGTCCTATTCCGTCACGGACAGCCACTTTAATCTTACCTAACCTATAGCAATCAAATCTTTTGGTGTTATAATTCGCAAGTAGTAGTCTAGGGAATACATTCTTTTTTGTTGATCATTTATCCCCCTCTAGTAACTTGATTTTGTTTTTGACCACATTTTCTCCTATATACTACGATAAGGCTTTGCCTCTGTTAAGGGTTTCGTTGCTCCCTTTTTTGCCAAGGAATCTGCCACTCTATTGCCCCTGATTCCAACATTCCCCTCCAAATTCCCAAACGAGTTTTGGATCCTAAGGAATTGAAATTTTGTGCTTTCAATGCGAGGATAATATTTTGGTTTGTATATTGTGTTTCGAGATTATATTCTGAGCATTTTTACTATTTTATCGGTTTTGAGACCCAATGATTCAAAGGGTTTTGAATACCTCAAATATGCCAGAGGCACAGTGTGAGCATTAAGAAAAGAAGGAGGGTCTTAAATGGGGATGTCGGTATACAATGGTTTTTAATTCTTGAACATTTCAAAGGCAGGGAAAGACGAGATTTACAAGGCATTCCACATTCGCGTAGTGCGGCTAAGGAACAAATATCTATACTTCACAGTAGGGCTCAAGGGTAAACTGGTAGGCATTTATAAAAGCGCGAGTATTTTAAGAGATGATAATGCAACTGGCTTTTTTACTAGAGCATAGTTAAAAAAAGGGTAAAGTAAGAAACTTGAAGACGATGCTTGAGTAAAATATTAAGTTAATGATGATATTGACACCAACCGTTTTCGTTGAATGCTGTCTAAGAAGATTTAGAAAGTTCTAGAACACCTTTCCTTGTAGATGTTCTCGATCCATATATCGGATATTACAATTATGGTATTTGAACTGAGAATAAAATTTTACGACGCTACCAAGACATTTTATTTTTGAATTTCAACGTCATGGCTTGGGCCGTACAAAATTCAATAAGTTTCAAAAAAAAAAACCAAAGAGGAATCACTAATTTTTATTTCGACAAATGATAGATACACTCAAAGTTTTGGATGCAGCGTTGCCACAATGTTACAAGTGTAACAAAAGTGTTACACTTTTCTTAATTTTTTTGTATTTTTGTTACACTTTTTTCTCCAAACTTTTTTTTTTTTTTTTAAATTAACTTTATGATTTTTTTAATCAGTGTGAAGTGCGCTTAAACAACACTTCCACCTATTTGTACACCTACGGCCTAAATTGAGTTGAAATCACCTTCATTCGACTCGAAATCTTGCAATCTTTCACTTCAAATTCAAACTCGATCTCTCGATCCAGCATATAAACATGGTTAGATATCCATTCCTCAAAGTATTCCAGTTTCCACATTCCACAGGTATCACTTGAATACCATTGAATCAATAATGTTTGCAAAACAAATAAAAGATCAATTCTCTTAATTTGCCTAAACATGTTTTTTGTAAAACTTAAAATGTGTCTTACTTATAATAATTTATTAACTTATTATTTAATGTATAGTTTTGTACTGAATTTAAAAAATGTGATGAAGAAAACTTATGTTCCTATTAAAAATAAAAAATTGAGTTCAAGAGCATTCTTTGATTAAAATCATTTTTTTTTAATTTGTAACATTTTTTTCGCTTTTGTTACGTTTTTTAAAAAAATGTGTTACACTTTCGTGAAGCCCAGCGGCAACGCTGATTGCATGTAAGAACATAGAGGAAATTAACATGAAATGAAGATTGGCTGTTACCAAGCTTCTATATTGGTGACTATTAAGCATTCAATTTGGCCATTAATTGAATGTAAATGGTTGTAGAAATGTAGAGGCTTCTCTAGAGCAATTGCAAAGTATCCCTTATTATCACCGAAAATCCATAAAAAAACAATATAGTCATATTTACATCTATAACAATCCACATGAGATCTAAAAACCTCCAATGCATCCCGATGAAGTCACTATTTTGAATTGATTTTGGATATTTCGCAGCCTTCATTATATTTGAGACGTCATCCACGATTTTGGCAAAATTATCACGGTCAAAAGTTTGTGGACGCAATGTGTCTATGATTAGAAACTTTTTTACATACTATATGTCGTTTCAACGTAAAGATGACATAAATTCGCCACCAAGATCTTCCGAAATGACTCCATTAAACTTGAATTTTTTTACTTCATACAAATAAGCATCGTTAGGCTTGTTAAAAGTTTATAAAATGTCGGTGATATTTTACATTAATACTTTATTTAAGACTTAAAGAAGATTAACAAAACAAATTGAAACTCCTTTAATATCTCATTTTTAGCTTACGGGTATTTTGTTAAGATGTCTAGAACCCCAGATTTTGTTGAAATCTCCCAACCTCTTGATCATATCGTGGATATCGCTGGTTTTGATAGCAATATTCTTCTTTAAGGTAATTTTAACCTCCCATACTGGGTCATATCAGAAGATAAGTCTTACTTACAAGCATCATTAAGTTAATCGCAACAGGAGCTTCTTTAATTAGTCCATATTATCTCCACGGATTATAAGTATTCAAAATTCTTTAAATCGACAACTCTATTTAGTTTTTCCATCAGAAGCTATTTATAAGTACGGCAGAAGTTTAATCAAACTAGCAATATCGAATATAGATAAATACCATCTCCCACTTAATGTTTTTCTTGACTTGGATGTTCATTTACTAAAAAATAGTAATCCGCATGAGTGTTTATGTTCTATTGACTTTCGGAAAGCTTATTTTTAGCAACTTTATGAACATCTATCTACTTGTGGTATTGAGAATATATTAATTTTAAATGGCATTGACGTTTCAGTTTCCTACTTTTACAATGTTTTGGAATCCAGCATAAAAGACATAGTTCCTCTTAAAATATCCAAATATTCCAGCTTTTGTTATCTATGGTATACGACAAAGCTAAAAATACTTCGAAATAAGACAAACAAGGCTTGGAAAAATCTCATTTAAATCATATCAGCTGAAGATCGTAAAGTATATGTTACCCTCTTTGGAGAGTTTAAATCTCTCTCCAATTATTTATATGCTGATTATCTTATAGATATTGAAAGTTGTTTTAAGCTTGACTTTAACTTATAATAAAGGTAACTTAGTTAGTACTCCTGAAATTTGAAATACGTTTGCTAACAACTTTTCAGTAGTCTTTCATTGACACTCCTGTAAAGTAGTTGAGAATTTCTTTCTACACTTGCAAGATTGATCCCAGAATACCTTTAATAATGTTCAAATCACGTAAGACAAAATCTTGCATTACTAAAAGATGGTTACTCCTCTGGACCAGTTGGAATACCTCCAACTTTTTAAAAAAAAATGTAAGTCAGTAGTGCCATCTCCCCTTGTTCGCTTATCTCAGGTAAAATTCATATCACATGGAAGAAGGCATTAATTGAGCTTTAAAAATGGTAACAAGTCTCATATTAGTAATTACAGTCCTGTATTTTAAAACTTTTTGAACAAGTTGTTTATGATAGTTCAAATTTTAATTGAAATCTACAAACGATCGATTACAACTCCCAGAAGATTTTAACAGTTTAGTTGTTTGGTGCAAAAAGAATTGGTTAAACCTTAACCCAATTAAATTTTAATCAATGACTTTCTCCAAAAAACGTATTAATTTTACTGTGATTGATTACAAAATGTTGCAGCACTCTATACATAGCGTTTATAGTTTTAAAGGTCTTGGAGTTCCATGGTCTGATCCTTATAACATCCCTTCTTATGAACATCGGATATAACTTCTTGAAATGAAGCCTCTCTCGCAAAGGAGGATTAATAATGATATACTCTTTATTCATCAACTTTTAACTGGTGTAATTAATGCACCTGATTTATTTAATTGTTTTAGTTGGAACTACTATGGAGATAACCAAAATACCTGCAGTTTCCCAACACCGCACTAATTATGGCATGCATGTGTCATTATCTCCCATGTCTAAACTTTAAAATATAAACTCAAGCCTCTTTGATTTCATCTTGAAATTACAATTTTTTTGTAATTTAATTTTTGTTGTATAAAATAAGTTAATAATTCCACTTCTGAACCTTTGTAGAAGTGGCAATGTTTAGTTCTTCCAGTTAAATAAATTATTCTTGTATTGTAATTTTAATGGGTAAAGTAGTATTTTGTATACGTTTTGTTTGACGAAATTTTGATAACAATTTAAACTATACAAAATGTCAATAATGGCTATGTTTTTGTCTACTTCATTAAAATGTTCCCAGAAGTTTCTACAAAGCAAATTGTTTTCAATAATGTTTTAATTGGTATCATTTAACAAATCAACTTTTCCACCACCACAAGCAATTATAATAAATTTCAAAAATAAAATATAAACACTAAACCTCAAACGTTTTGAATACAAAAACAAAAAAAAAACAAAAAACAAACCTCCTCATCGTTCTTATTTTACAATATAAGGGATGTTTTAGACCAACAAAACATTCGTTTTACTGAAAGTTTGCTTTTCAATTATAGGAACTTGTTAAACAGAGACGAAGCGGCTCGGTTCAGCGCTGCGTCCATCTTTTTTCACACTCTTGACAAAAAGACTCACGCCATAGCATGTTAAAATATAGAGGTACATATATAATATATATAGTATAAAACATCACGCTCCACCATTCATTCAATTATGTATAAGTATAAGTATATGTGCAATTGTCAGAAAGCTCTTTACAAACAAATTTTAACAAAAATTAATATTCCATTTTCGATATATAAGCAGCTTATAACTCATTTAGGCTTTCTTTCTCTCTGTGTACGAGCGAGTGACTCCTTACCAAGGACGACGACGTTATAAACGGTACCAATGCCATAAGTTCGTTTTTCTACCTCATACCAACTCATATTTATAGGGGAGCTTCATAAATTCTTTTCCTTTTAAAAAATTATTATAACCAAAACCATCCAACCAAACGGACCAAACAAACTCGCTTCCGGCCAAGTGGAAAAAAACCTCATATTTGGCCATAAAGATACAACAAATAATTTTTCGAATGTTTTCGTTCTGTGTGTGTGCCCAGAAATATTTAAGGATTTAATTACTTCGTCCATACCTCATCTCTTCGTCCATATAGCCAAACTGACTATGACTACTGAATTGCTTGGTCTTGGTCCTTTTGGTGCTATATGCGGTAATGGTGATTGGTAGTCCTTGGCGGTTTGTCGGCGGCTTGGAGTAAAAAAGAACTGAAAAGCTTTTGAATATTTTTGTAAGCAGCCCCTTTCGTGTAATCTTTTACTCACTCATTCCAATTTTTCGAAACCCCCCCTTCAAAACAATTTTGGGATGGGTGCTTCAAAAAAAAATGTATAGTCATCGCGCGAGCAAGCAAAATGCCTTATTTTCGTATAGAAGATACATTTGTATATTTACAAACTTGAAAATCCTAGGAAATTATTTTTTATCACGATTTCCGGATCGTTTCTGTGTTTGCAATGCTTTTTGCTTTTTCTTCTTCTCATCATATAAATATTTGCTCCCCTCTTTCTTCTCGTCCTTCTTCCTACCAACCAATTTTTTTTCTTTTTTAAGAGGAAGAAAAAATAAGAGACTTTCCCTATATAAGGACGAACGAGCGACGGGACTGAATCAGAGCAGTACCGTGAAAAAATAACCGGAGATTTAAGAATTCAATGTTCATAAGTAAACAAAATATGAGGCTCATAATTCATAGGACCTGGTGGAAGACGATGAAGACGAGGACGACTAAGTATATACCAACGAAGCAAAAGTCGTATAAGAGAAAAAGCTAGAAAACTAGAGAGTTATTCAATTTATTCTGACTTATGAAAGTCCTTTAGACATGCTAGACAATTTATCAAGTTGCTTTTCGTTATTCGCGGCACCAATGGCACAATTTAAGTGGTTATGGTCATGACGATGAAAAGGTAACGTTGGTAGCGAGTTGGTGGGGCTTACAAGGGTTTTCTAAGAAATGAAAACGAGCGAGAAAAAGTCGAAAAACAAACAACAGCGGGTATTGAAATGAAAAATCCCATGGTATTAAATTGAATCGTAGATAATGGACATTTGAAGAACCAGTACAACAAAGAAAAGAAAATCGAAAAAACAAAAATACACTGACTAAATTCGAGAGATAAGGAAATCTATATTTCTCGAAAGTCTTTGCAATTGATGCCTTGAAGCTTATTGTTGTTATCGCAGATGATGGGTATTTTTGTATACCTACCTAAGCTTTTAGTCATATAAAGGTTAACTTGTGTATTTTATTGAAACTTGAGCTCATTTTGTTATTCAAATAATTGTTGTTTTTTTGAGTTAATATCTATTGTTTTGAAATTTAAACCTTGAGGCATTTTAAAAAAATGTATAATATTATAAATTCTTAGAAGAAGCGATAAATTTAACTATTTTGATTTCATGTGTTTGATGTAGTGTTTCCATTTTTGTATTTTTGTTTTACATTTAAAATTAAGAAATATTCGCTTATCTGGTTGATTTCGACACGGTGAATAAAAAAGTAAAAAGCTTTATTAAGCATCCCGTTTGGTAAGCATCTCCTTCATCCAATATCAACTTCATTTAACCCTGATAGGTAATTAAAATAAAAAACCAACATCTCTGAGTGAAAAATAAAACTTTTCAAAATCACTTTCTTTTTTCCCAATATTTATTCCTGAAAAGAATTGTTCATAAAATTAACTTTACAAACACAAGCGATTTAAACAAATTTAATTCCTTTTTTATTTTCACTCATTATTGTTCTTGAAAATTAAGGGCTGCAACTCAACTGCTCTAGTTTATCTGAGAAAATCCTCCAAGAGTAATTCTTGTCATGAAAAGTGCTTTTTTGAAATAAGCCGTTTGGATTCGGCTTAAAAACTGTAGGTCCCTTCCTTCCCTGACAACATTATTCGCACATGAGAATGGTTGAGAGCTGTAAGTCACTAGGCCCTAGTTCTCAATGGACTGTTTCGCAATCTAATTTATTCATTTATTTAAGGTCAATATAAAATAGTATTCTTATCATGTCTTTTTTTCAAACAGCTAATTCTAAATTTGCAGAGTTTTTTCAATTCTCTTAAGGCAATTCTTCTATAAATTAAGACAGTTTTTGACTTTATTGACGGCAAACTTTTTTTTGGAACAGAAAAGTAAGTCTGAAAAATTCAAATTTTTAGACGTAAAATTCGTATTTTTTTAAAAAGACTTTTGAACTGCATTCAAGAACTGCAAAACTAACGAAACGATTTTGGTCGCAAATATGCATTATCGCTTTTCTCTACTCCGCACCTTTAAAACGAATGTGAAGCCGATGAAAATGGTCCCTTCACCTAAAAATTCCACTACTTTGGTCGATGACTGTGTTATCTTTTTTGTTAAAGGTTTTCGAAAGAATACATTTCTGAATTATATATCAAACTTATTTCTTCTATGCAGTCTGGCTTCCACAAAAAAGATAGTTGTGTTACCGTACCGCATCAATCCATTTGATTGCAGACTTATTTATATTTAGTCTCAAAGGTGTTCCACAGAGGTCGATTTTGGGTCCGTTGCTATTTTCCTGTATATAAATTCTCTCCCTTTTTCTATAAAATACTCCTTTTTGGCTATGTACACTGATTATGTGCAATTAAGTTTAAGCGGCCCTCTCGGTCTTATTGAACATTGTACAGTATGCATAAATCAGTGCTTTCATCCCAAAAAAATCCATTTATTGCTCGTGAAAACTTTGATCTTACCCTTTCTTACCTATTGATGTGAAATATTCTGCTTATGTAGTTATGAAAGTAAACGAAGACCTAACGAAGGGTTAGGTTAGGTTAGGTTAGGTTATAGTGGCTGTCCAAAATGGAAACGGACACACTTAGGCCAGTTTAATGGCCCATTGTGATACCACATGAATCTTGAGGCTGCCTTCTAAGCTCAATGGAACCAGTTTGAGTCCCTTACGAAACGTGAGAGGCTGATTATGCTGATATGATTTAGATCGTTTAGATCGTTAAAGAAGAATTCTCCTAGGTAATTCTTGCGTTTTCGAGCCAGAGCAGGGCATGTACAGAGAAGATGAAGAACTGTTTCTTCCTCTTCCTCGTCCATACAGCTTCTGCAAAAGTCATTTGAGAATACGCCTAATCTCGTGGCGTGCTTTCATATTAGACAGTGTCCGGTTATGACACCTATTATCAAGCTTATATGCGATCTGCTTAGAGAGAGCAAGCACCTTGAACGTTTTAAATCCAGTGTTCGACAGATGTTTTTTTTTGGCTTGACACGTGGTGATGTTGTTCCACCTGGTGCCTGCCCTCCTCACAGCGTCTTGCATTAGCAACAGTTTACAAGTAGCGATTGGTATGCCAGTACGTGCCAAAACGTGGTAGGATGGGCTGTACTGTACCGTTCCTGGCGAGTTCATCTGCCTTACAGTTACCTGGAATGTCTCTATGGCCCGGTACCCAGCAAAGGTGAATATTAAACTGTTGTGCCATTTCCATTAGAGATGATCGACAGCTATGGACTGTTATAGAGTTTGTAGAGACAGAGTCCAGAGATTTGATAGTGGCCTGACTATCTGAGAAAATACGGATATCAGATGTTGATATCACGTTTTCTTTAAGCCAGGACAAGACTTCTTTTATCGCCAAAAGTTCCGCCTGGAACACGCTACAATGATTGGGAAGGCGGAATGAGAGACTTAATTTCAGTCGTTCAGAGTACACACCTCCACCAACCCCTTCTTTTGTTTTTGACAAAATGTCAAAATATGATATTTTCAAGAAAAAAGTCACTTAAAACTTTAAAACTAACAACTTTTAACGAAACCACAAAATTCACGTTTATTCACAAAATTTTAACAAATGTTTTTGTTTTAAAATGTTTTTGAAAAGCAAAGTAAATGAAAAATTGTTGTGATGCTTTATTCTTAAAAATATTTTTTTTTCAAAAACTTCAGTTATTCAAATTGCTGTAAAAAGTTGAAAAAAGAAAAATCGCTTTCAATCCCAAAATAATTAAATACAAACAATAAATGAAAAACTGCTTCCGCAAGTGATCTAAAACTATGCCATCTGTGAAAATATGTAAATGCATAGTGCATTTTTTACTTGTTTTAGACGTGGTTCAGAATCTCAAGAATCCAGATGGCAAACAACTCAAATTTAACGAAAACCTTTAAAAATATTGTGAACAAGAATTGAAAGCTTTTAATATTAAAAATCAATTTTAAGAAACGAATTTCGGAGACATTTTACGATTTTAAATTTCGGCTTGATAGTAAGTGCGTAGGAAATATGGGTTCAATCCCTGCCGGTACCACTTCATAGTTTTTTTATCCAATTCATTATCATGAAAATGTGAGTCGTTCGGACTCAAATTTTGTTAGATTGGTTTTAAGCAAAGAAGAACTGCAGAAGAGTTTAGAAATTTAATAAATCCAGCATTTATTTTAAAGGAACTGAATTTTTAAGCCCTTTTGGTGGTATACAAATATAGATTTGTGCTTAAATTCTAAATTTTTGTCAAAGGCTGTGGCTCATTTGCCAAAAATACATTGGGGGGCATTATGATATGAAAAAGCGTTTAAAAGAGGTGTCAGTGCACATTTTTTTTTTGAATTCCTAAGAGCGTGTTAAATCATGACACATTCGCTTTGTACGGCAAAAGAACAAATCTCTGTACTTGACATTACGATTGAAGTTGGACCCAGGGGTATATACTGCTGAACATTCCTGATTCTCTTGGTTGATATGATTAAGGGAAGGGGAATATAAGAAGGTAAGAAATGGAATAGGTTAGTTTTTTGAAACAGTTTATTCAAAGAATTTCTAGAATTCTTAGAATATTTTAGTGCCATCAGTTTAAAGGCCATATTGAAGGATATTCAACTACCACTTTAAGTCCTAATGTTTCTTTAAAACCTTTCGATCGTGTTAGACTTACTACCAGTTTTATAAGGTATAATAATTTACTAGTGCCCGTAGCATGATGGTTAGTGCGTTGGACTGTCATGCGAGAGGTCTTGGGTTCAATCCCTGCCTGTGCCACCTTAATTAAAAAAAAAAGAAGAGTTTTCACGGGTACTGCCTCTTGCGAGGAATTGACAAATTCTCCAAGAGTAATTCTTGTCACGAAAAAGTGCATTCTCAAATTAGGCGTTCGGATTCGGCATATAAATTGTAGGTCCCCTCCATCCCTGACAACATTACCCGCACACAGGAATGGTTGAGAGTTGTAAGTCACTAGGCCCTGGTTCTCTACGGAATGTTGCGCCACCTAATTTATTTTTATTTATATAATAATTTACTATACATCTGAAAAGTCATTACAAAACACATTATTTAGCATAGTTTTTTTATTTTTATTTCTTCGTCAACAAAATGTTTAAAACTTCTATTTGTCATTGTCTCACTCTTGATCTCTTTCTCCATCATCCTTCCATTAGTTTTGTATTTTTAATTGAATTAAGGGCCAACAGGAAAACTCATTAAAACTGATTATTTTCTAATCGTGCTCTTCTCAAACTTTTTTGTTCCGAAAGCTAAAAGTTGCTATCTTAAGATTCCGTTTTGAGATTGCTGGAAATCTCTCCAAAGATTGATGGTTTTTTTTTCTTAGACTTTCTTAAAAGAAAACAAAAGTCGACACTTTGTTAAAAAGAGAAAAGAAAAAGAAAACAAAAAAATACAAATGCAAACATAAAAGAAACAAAAAATCACTTTCAAATGTAAATGAGAGGAGTGAAGCAGGTATAACACTACAGCTAGTATACATACCTACTTCCGGTCTAGTCACCATTGCATGATACTTTTTACACAAATTTTTGTTCTTTGTATAGTCAAGATATTTGTTTCACTATACCTAGTACCTACCCCCCTTACCTTCCTTGAATGACTTCTTATCTTCTTCTCTTCATCATCATTCGCCATCAGCGAGAAATATCCATCCGCCTCTTTGGAAATTCAAAAAGGCGACTTCTATTTATTTAAGTGAATAATGAATTTCAAGTAGAAAACGACAACAAACTGTGAACTAAGTGTCGTCCTTGGACGTCCTCGTCCATTCGTCAGTCCGTCTACGTCTGATGTTTGTTAGGTTAACTTGGGCTCCCTATATCCTGCTCCACCATCACGAACGTCATTGTAGTCGTTTTCGTTCCTTTTTTTTTGTAATTAATTGGATTTGGATAATAATTCGCTGTGCTGCCCGGCTGTGAGGATTGATGGTTGACTCAAGTTACTCCGGGAAAGCCTCTATCATTTGTCATCTCAACGCAGCAGGTACCACAATGAGTCAGGAAAAGTTTCAAAATGTGGATATAGTCCATGCAGGAAGATGCTAATGGTTAAGGAGGTTTTATTTTTGTTTTGTATTTACAAAGAAGCCCCCCGCAATGGCGAGTGACGCGCGTTGGCGATGAGTTGAAAACGACGACAAAATAGGGATAACAAAAAATAAATATAAATGAATAAAACACAAAATAGAATAACAGTCCGTGACAGCTTTGGCAAGATAAGCCGACAGCGGCCAACGAAAAACGAACAACGATGACATTAATGGAAATTCTAGGGGTGAAGTCTATACCGCCCGCCATTTTCAACCTACGTTAAAGATATAGGATAAATATAGGGTTTGATGGTTGGGAGCGAGGAAATAATGTTTTGAATTTCATTTAAGCCTATACAAAATGGTGGGCGGACAGAAAGAATTACAATAAGATTAACGTTGATACCTATAAGAGTGTGGATCGTATTCCTTGAATTATTTTTAATGTATATTATTTGACAAGAGAGTGTGAATGAGCGAAATATAATTTCATTGTATTCAATTACAAAGAGTCAAGGGAAATAATTGGTGAATTTTGAATAACAATGACTCAATTTTTTTTAATGGTTTTGGTTTTGTTCCAAAATACACAAAAGTATTGTTGAATAAGATCATTGATAGTAAGAATAAAGCCTTATTTTAGTGGATTATTCATATTTATGAAATTTTTTAGATTTAATGTGTTTTTGGGACCGTTTTTCTAAAAATATATTCATGTTTGTGGTTGCCATAATAGTCCTTTGATTAATTTAAAGGCAAGATCTGCCAAAAATATGAAAGATAGATAATCTAAAACTGTATATATTATTATTATTATTATTATTATTATTATTATTATTATTATTATTATTTCTTTATTTCATTAAAAACATTTGTTTACAATTTGAAAATTAAAATAATATATGAACATGGCAAGATTGCCGTCTGCTAGAAAATAACATTTGCTTTAATAAAATTATAAAATAAATATTTGGTAGGTTTTTATTACAATTCTTGTTAAATAAATAAAAAAAAAATAGATAAAAGTTCTTTTGATAACTATTAATTTTTGCGTTCTATTTAAAGTTTTTTTTTTAAAATCATATTATAAAATGTTTTAGAGTTTTGTAAATTAGTACTTTTAGAAAAAAAAAAACAAAATTTAAAAAAAAAGAATTAAAAGGTTGAAAAGCTTCTTCGATAATTTAAGGCATGGTCACAGAACATGAAGAGATTTGTCCACCCAACGGATCCGTTCATTACACCAAACATTTGTTCTCTAGAGAGAACAATATGTTGAAAATAGAGCCTTCGAATTTCTTGTAACATCGGACAAATAGCTATAAAGTGGTAAATATCGTCACGCTCATTTCTGTTACAATAATTGCAAAGGAGAGGTAGATCTGATCGATGCGGAATATAATTCAAGTTCAATATTTCAACCCTTGCTCTAAAAATTGTACCTATAGCTCTCGCAGAAAGTCTATTATTGAAATAATTTGTCACATTAGTATTTAAGGAGTGGCTTAAATTTCTATAAATTTCTCTTGTTGACGATGATGATGCTCTATTTAGATGTTGAAGATATATATTTTCATCAACTTTTGCGATAACATTGGAAAAGATATCTTGCCAATTATCTATGTTAAACTCAGACAGTTCAAGAGAAACATTATGCAACCGGGCAAGTTGAGTCCATTCCTTAAAAGGCGATGCTTTTGTTCGCAAAAGAACCTTAATGATAGATGTATGAAGATTCGAACTTGGTTTATTCATTACTCTTGTTAGAAAATCTGCATGCAATTTTAAATTTTTAACGTACATCGGCGCAATTCCAGATTCTACATGAATTGCATAGGTCGGAGTCGAATTTGGTAACCGAAATAATCTTTTGAAAAAAAAGCGTTGTATCAACTCAAATTCTTCAAAATAGGTGTGACCAAAAACTTGAATACCGTAAGACAAGCAGGTGTTAATGGTTGCTTCGAAAACTCGGTATTTAGATCCTAAGTCTATGTTTTGGTTTGAGAAGAAAGATGGCCACATCATGTTAAGAGCTACTTTAGCTTCTCTACTCTTACGCTGAACATGTTTATTGAAGCTACCGTTAGCAGACATCAACACTCCCAGATATTTGAATTCCTGTACTATTTCAATAGGTTGGTTGTTAAGGAACCACCTTTCTTCTCTCAATCTTCTACAACTCCGTTCCTCAAACACCATTATCTTTGTTTTCTCTGAGTTTATTTTAAGGTCCCAGATATTGCAGTACGTTTGGACCCTATTGATTTGTAGCTGGAGAGAAGATGGGTTATCCGCTAGCATAACCAAGTCATCCGCGTAAAGAAGTACTTTTATACGAATATCAGAAAAACACACTCCACCGGGTAAATTATCTGAAATATCGTCAATGTAAAGGGCAAACAAGATTGGGCTGAGGATACACCCCTGGGGAACACCTGCAGTCGTTTGAAACCAATTTGAAATCTCGGTTCCATCCCAAACTGTCGCATAAGTTCTACATAGAAATTTTTCGTAGATATTTAGAAATTTTCTAGATATACCGAGTGAGGACATTTTGTAAATGAGAGCTTGTCGATTGACGGTATCAAATGCAGCTTTTAAGTCGATAAAGCAAGCATACATCTTCTTTTTCTTTTGGATAATATTGTTAGCAATACTCGATAAAGCAAAAATATGGTCAACTGTTGAAAAGCCCTCACGAAAACCAGCTTGAAACATACTTAAACGATTGTTTGATTCTACCCAACTGATAAGTCTTTTGTATAGGATTCTAGCAAATACTTTTCTAATGGAATTTAATATTGAAATACCTCTATAATTCTCAGGTAAGCTAGGATCCCCTTTCTTGAATATTGAAAATATAACAGCTTTATTAAAACTCGTGGGAACGCAAGCAGAATCGTACAAGTTGTTATAAAAAGAAAGAAGATATTGCTTGTATTCTAAAGATGAGTTTTTAAGAAATTCAGCGGGAATGCCATCAATTCCTGGGGACTTATTGTTCTTCATATTAAAAAGAGCATGATCCAGTTCATCTAGGACTATAACAGAATCAAGCAAATCAACGGCTGTGTCTGGGCAAGCATAATGAAACGAGTGCAAGTCATCTTGACATGTCAACAAGGATCGGAAATGGGATGCCAGAACTTCAGCTTGCAATAAACTTGAAGACGTACGATTGCTTCCACCCAACTCTCGTACATTATACCAAAATTTTTTTGAATCTTTACACCTTTCTAAACTGGTCGCTAAATTTAGTGTGTAATTTAACTTTTTAGCCTCGCAGACCTGTTTGTATATTTTGTTTGCTTCCAGATATGCAGACTTAAAGTGGTCTGAATTAAATCTTCTAAATAACTTAAGGAAAGCGAAAGATTTTTTTCTGAGCCTCATACATTCGGAATCAAACCATTTATTTCTGGGTTGCAGCTGCTTGTGACTACAAATACGGGAAGCAGATGATCTAACAATTTCGCTTATTTGTTCTCCTAATTGGTCAATTGCCGAGGGGCTTGGGGGTGGCAACGATCCAACGTGAAGGTTTAATCTTTCTCGGAATCTCTCTCCCTCTTGAGGTTTCCATTTAAGTCTAGGAATTTTTTCTACGCTTGGGCAACGTGTTTCATACAAGAAGTTTGCATTCACCAGAATTGGTAAATGAGAAGTAAAAGTTGCTAATAATACTTCAAAATCCTTGAAGCCAATCACCATTCACTGCACACAGATCGATAACTGAACTTCCCTGCCCACCTACAAAGGTCAATTCACCACAAACATCACTTCTCGATACACCATTCAAAACCCAATAACCGAAACTTTCAAGTAATTCAATTAGCATTCTCCCGTTTCTATTTTGTGTTTCATCTTTAGAGTTTCTAGTTGAGAGTAAATCCGTTTGGGTATTCAATTCTTCGATGTTTGAATTTTGAAAAAGCCCAATTCTGGCATTGAAATCACCGATCAACATTACATTTTTGGATTTGAAACTATTTAAAAAATCGTACAATTCTTCATAGTCGTTCAACCAATTATTACAGTTTAAATATAATGGGACAATAAAGTGAGTTTTGTGGGTTGTGTTACCATCTATCTGGAAAACTAATTTACTTTCGACTATTCTAAACTTTACAAAATTACTAATTTTATTTTTTTTAATACCACACAATATTCCCCCACTTGCTCTACCGTGAATATTATTTCTTACAGCCGGAATATAGCTGGTATTAAAGTCCTTAAAATATTTAGAAATTTCATTTTGTCTTTCTGCTTCTAAAAACGTTTCAATCAATATATCTATATCGTATTTTTGAATTAAATTAAAAAAATCAGCTAGCATTAATTTGTTTTTAATTCCAGCTATATTGTAGCTTAAAATACTTAAATTAATAAATCTACTACTAGTACTTATCGTTTGGCAGACGGCACTGTTTTCCTATTCATTATTAATATACACCGGTGGAGGCGCTGCTGAGGGTAAAGAGCACTCAGTTTGAAGTTCTCCCACGCTGCAGTCAAAAAGTTCAAGTGCATTCGAACCAAATTGTTGTTGGATAAATGTCATCACTGTATATACTTATCGTATTGAAACTTTGGCTTTTGTAGACCAAAACCTGTCGAATGTTGCTTCATGACAAGTGCATTATCCCGTAGAAACCTCAAATGACTCAGCTTAGATTTAACGACTTGAAGTAAAATCAATATATTTATGAATAGAACTCGACTTTGTTCATATGGGCCCCGCGGTTGATTCGTTGGACCCAATTTTCGATGTCTCGGCCACATATTTCAGCCGCTATTTCGCTCTTTCAGCGTCGTTAATCAATGACATAACATAGCCCCAACGTCAAGTGGCGTTAAATCGTACGAAGGAGGCGACTAATCGACTGTCTCATTTCTCGAGATAACACGCTTATCAAATTTACTCTTCAATAACGTGTGCTTTGTGGCTTGTGGCAAGCTGATAACCTAAAATTCGGCACGGTAACGCTGGCCGTTCACAGTAACGTGACAATCGTTATCGTTGAATGAAACCAATGTACAAATGCAACTGATTCCCAAACTACGCTGGTCAAACGAGTCTGCATCCAACTATAATAGAGCACGTTTAGATGCTCTTCTGATGATGGAACAATACGAAGCAAGTCTGAACAAAGGTGAAAAAAGCATTAAAGGAGCTTACCATATACCGAATAACAGTCAAAGAAAAACTGAATATAGAGAACCTTGGGTTGACAAGGAATGCATGCAGGCGAGAAGCCTTTCTTACGCTTGGCTGAGCGCATATCGGAAGTATAATACAAATTTTTAAAAGGACCGTTACATGGAGTATAATCAGAATTATAAACTTCTCTGCCGAAAGAAGAAAACGGACTATTCGGAAGTCCAAGCACATCAGCTTGCAAAGTGTAACAAGTCGTCTGAGTTTTGGAACCTGGTCCGAAAACTTAATGGAACAAAATATACTATTAGCCCGGGTCTTAGTTCAAATAAACTCAAACATATTTCGAGCAATTGTTAAACCCAGATGCGCCAAATAGATTTCATATTCAGTATGCCAAACCTGGCTTCAAAAATAATATTTTAGATGCACCAATTTCAAGGTAAGAAGTGTTTATATCGATAAACAACCAAAAGGATGGAAAGGCTGCGGGCTCAGGTGGTATATCCGCAGAATTCTACAGATATGGTACAGATACTCTTGTTGTATCTCTAACAGCAGTATTCAACCAGATCTTAGAGGGAGGATCCATCCCAAACCAGTTCAGCGATGCCTTGATTTTCCCAATCCACAAGAAGGGAAGCACTGAAGTTCCGGAAAACTACAGAGGAATCTCGTTTTTGAACTTATCATATAAGATATTTACTTCGATTCTGCTCAGCCGTTTAAATGAATGGATACACTCTACTAATCTGCTCAGTGAGTTCCAAGCTGGCTTCAGATCGGGATACACCACCGTCGATCACATTTTTGTACTTCGCTCGATTGCTGACTCGTTTCTATCGAGAAATAAGAAACTATTTGCATTCTTCGTTGATTTTAAAGCTGCTTTCGACACCGTGGATCGCAATGCCAATGTTCGAAACGAAATCAGGAGTTAGACAGGGGGGCTGTGCACTCAGTCCAAGCTTGTTTGCACTCTTCATTGATGATATCGTCGAAGCATTACCAGCAGGAATCGAGTACGCAGGCATTAACTTTAAAGCTCTTCTTTTCGCTGACGACATTGTCCTACTTGCGTATACACCGCAGTCCCTTAAGCTTATGATAAATAAGCTTGCTGAATATTGTAAAAGGTGGAACCTAGTGGTAAATTTAAGTAAATCCAAAGTGATGGTTTTTAAGAATGGCGGAGGAAGATCGGGTGCAAGTGAGCAATAGCACTATAAAGTCAAAGAGTAGAGTTGGTGAAAGAATACAAATATCTAGGAGTGTGCTTTACTAAGGACTTAAGCATGGAAAAACATCTCACTGACAAACTTGTTAAGGCGAAAACAGCTATTAACGTAGCATGGAAGCAATGTTTTAATAATAAGGAAATTACGCATTCCAGTAAATTCAGGGTCTTCGAAGCTGTATCGGAATCAGTTATGTTTTATGCGGCGCAAGCTTGGGGAGGTCGGAAATATGAACAAGTGGAAAAACTGCTTATATTTTACATTAAACGGACTTTCCACCTTCCTTCGAGTACTCCAAACTACATGATCATGTTGGAATCAGGTCTATCGCCTTTATTTATAAAAACACTCAAGCTGCGGGTCAATTACATCCTCAAAGTTCTGGATATGCCCAGTTATCGTCTCCCTAAAAAAGTAGTTCTTCAAACAATCCAATCCCGAAGTGGATGGTTTAAAGACTGGTTAGAACTTGCCGAGCAGGTGGATGTTGGCCTAAACTACAGTAACCTCTCCTCTTGGAAACCAACTTTATATCGCCTAATAGCTCGTCTGGATGAAGCCTCAAGAGAACAATACACGGAGCAAGCCAAAAGCTCACTGCACCGCATGATATACAGTAGACTAGACTACGATCTCCGGGAAAGAAACTACTTTCACGACAAATATACCATCGAACAAATTTCGTGCATGTTCCGGCTAAGAGGAGAACTCCTTAATCTGAACTACATTCCTCACCGCGATGACTTATCGATTTTATGCAACCTGTGCAACTTGAATGAGCGCGAGGATGTTTTTCATTTTGTTGGGCGATGTGCGATACTGAGAGAAATAAGAAGACTTATAATAGGCAGTGACTTTCTTTCAAATACTGAAATCATTAGCCTTCTACAGGAAATGGAAGTCACAAAGTTATATGCATATTGCAAAACAGCACTTAAATATAGACATCAAATTTTAAATGAAGCGTTTTAATCTTAAACTGCACTTTCTGTTTTTAATCTACATAAAGCTATACTTTTAGTTGTCAATCAGGCATCATATTGATTGTATTAACCATATTATTGTTAAAAATTTATGTTTAAATAAAATCAATCTAAATCTAAATCTCGTTATCGTTGACGAAAAAATATGGTTCAATAACGCCGTAATGCGTATCGCACCAAGCAGTTATTTTTTGTCAATGAAGTAATGATTCATGAAGCAAATGTGGAATTTCACCCGACTAATAACGCATATTTTTCTTATTGATGAACCCATTCAGCAAAATATGAGCTTCTTCACTGAAAAACGATTATGCGAAGAAATTTGCGCATCTTCACAGAGCCCAATTGGAGAATGTACGTCGCGTCGCTTTAAAAGGTCCATCGGATTCAGTTCTTAACTCAGCTACAAGGTTGGAGTAAACCAAGACCAACCTCACCAGCCACATCGGGCACTCACAGATTCAACAAGCATACATAGGCAACAATGTAAGCACAGATTACATGACTCCTTGTCTGAACTTCAGTAAAGTTTTTAGTACTATCTTCTCTAATAAGAACGAATGGGTGAACAATGTCCCACACATAAGTGAGTCCACAAAAACGGATGCTGAAGTAGCTGCTGGTTTCTTTTCTGAAACACTCAATCTTTTCAAAGTAGGTACAAACCTGGACCAACCCCATATAAACTTACGTATAAACAACCCATCTTGTGGACTAAAACAGGTCATTGGTAATATGATACCTCAAGTAACCAATGGAAGATGGAAAAGCCTCAAAACCTGTGCTACGACCAGGAAATTATGGTACAAATTCGACAAAACTAGATTCTGTTCGAAATTATGCTCCTAGACAAAAAAATCTATGCGATTGCTTGAGAGCATAATAACAGGTCACAGGTTACCATAAAAAGAAAATGCGTCTTCATATCGATGATATGTGCAAAGGCTCCAGTGATCTTTAAAAACTGGTAGACATTTCAGAAAACAGCCTATAAGGCTTTGTCGAAACCTCTGAATGTCAGGAGCTAGCCAATTAAAAGGTTCTATTTTATTTTCAACGAAGTTCAATACTTCGGTGTATCACTATGGATCTACATTGATCTAAGTGTGGCGATAACGTCGTCAATCTCCAGCCCATTTACCTAACCTACCTTTAAGCCAAATACGATATAATTTGGTCTAAGTGGATACCCAATTCTTGAGAACGCCATGGAATTAACTGATTTGGATCGTTTGCTGGAAGATATTAACTGTTTGATCAAGAGGCAAGTTTATCGAATTACAAAAGTTCACATATCATGCAATCCAAGGAATTGGAAGGCATCCTAAAGTTTTTGTTTGGTGGATTTTTACTGTCAAGCGTCATCGTCCTTAGGTAGTTATTTGAGGACGATGTTTTTAGCAAGAACAAGCCGCAACGGCAAGAGTTTGAAAGACTAGTTTCTGATACTGCTGAACTATATTAACTATTTTAATGCTGATGGCACCAAAAAGACTTTGAAATTTCTGAAAGACCTACTTGAGTCAGATGGTACTTTATCTACTCACTCTTTTGTTTTTGAAATTTATCGGAATTTATTTTCTGCGTCACCAAAATAATAAATTTGCATGTGCTTCCTCTAATATTCCTTTGTGAACTAATAATAACATAAGGATATGATGTTCCAGAGCTTTTCTCACTTTTCTAAAATCCAAATCCGTCACACAAAGATTCAAATCAATATCGAAGTGCACCAAACTTTTTTGACCCATATATCTTTTTGATATCCTTTGAAGAAGTCCTATATACGCTCAAAATCCTTTTGCTTTTCCTTTTCATGCACATACAATACACATGTATACGAAGCTCCTAAAGGACGAATCATATAAAGAAAATTGAATAACACCCAGCTCCAGCTGAATAGCTTTGCAAACAGAACTTCATTTCCATAATAAAGGCATATTTATAATACGACGACTACGACGAAGAGAGTATCAACATCTTGACCCGATTTTCAAATTGAGTCCACGCCTATATCAGCCCTCACGTTTTCATTTTGATATCTCTGATATGTGAGGTGATGCTCTGCTCTGCTCAACGCAATGCTTCTGCTTATATCTGCTCATCCAGATAGAGTCGACCACTTTTTAGAGGAGAAAGAAAATGTGCCTTTCAATTGCCCTTCTAACATATTTCTCTTCATTTTTTTTTTTTGTTGTTTGATGAAACTCATAAATGTGCAAACAAAATATACTTAACTTAACTCTGATGCCCGCATAGACTAAGGAGGTATGTGCGGTGCGGTGCGTTGTTGGTTGCGGGTTCCCATAACTCCCATCACTGTCATATGATGTCTGATATAGTAAGTTTAGTGAAGAGTGAGTGAAAGGGGCGTGAAGAGTGGAAAATAAAAGTATTATAAGTTTTAAATGCATCCTGTTTGTATGCATACAATATGCATCCTTTAGATGGGTATAGAAAGGAAGCGGATACGCTTAAGCTTGAAAAATATTTGCGCTCCGATGAATCCCATTCGATAAATATTGTTCTATCCTGTCAAAAGGATCGACACGAAACATTATAGCAAAACGAGGACGAAGCATAAGCATATTCCATCGTGATATCATCCATCCTACCTATAGGTATAGCTCCTAGGATAACTATGAAAGGCACTGCAAAAAAGGACACAAAACACCCATAACTCCCATAGCAAAGCCAACATGTGCAACAAATACCACTTCGATGCAGTTAAGTACATATACTCGCTCCTACATGCAATATGCAATGCATGCCTGCTTCATGCCAAAGGAATAAGGATCCCCGGTTTTTTCCTTCTTTTTTAATTTCCTTCTTATGATGGCTGAAGGCGCAATCCTTGGATCGCTGATATGGGAATTTAGTTCTGCTCTCCCGAGTCCCAAGTTGTGTGTTTTTAGATAAAGAAAAAGAAGCAATATGTAGCCAGGGAATAGAGTGGACAGCAAATAATATAAGGGGGGAGGAGTGATCCTTTGAACATGCCATCATAAGGATGTGTGTGCGGTCCTGCTTCTCTTGGGTAACGGGTGTTTGCTTCAATTCTTTTAGCAAACAGCAAAAAATAAGGATATAGAAAAAAAAAAAACAAAAAACCTGCAGGATAAAGTCGGGATGTTATGATGCTGATGGGTATTATAATGGATGGATCGTTCCATATTAGACCACACATGTCCTCTTTTATCGAGCGAGTGAGCACGCTTTTGGCTCGCTCCTGGAAGGAGGATGTGATGTTGTGTTGAAGCTTTCACTTCGTCCAGATATGCATATGCAATGTACTTATATTGCAAAGACTAAAGACGAGAGAATTTTTTGAAAAATCGGATTTTTTAGCTTGGATTGTTCAATGAATTTTTAAAAGATGTTTTGAACGTAAGTACGACACCGTTTTGGTAGAATGTTCTGCTGCTAGAGGATGAGGTATGCACCTACATACAACATATATAATCAACATCTTGTTATCTGTGATGATTATCCGATTATGGAGACATGTTTATATACCTGATATCTTGTAATTGCGGATTGTTGGGAGATTGGATTTTTGTTAAAAGGTTTTTAGGTTGTGTATACGTAGAAGATGCAGGTTGCGTTAAGGAAAGAAACAAAATTAGGTAAAGGAATTTGTTTTTTTTTTTCGAACTTTGGTTGGCTTTCAAGATATTTTAGAGTAAAAGAGTTCGTGATGGTTGTAACAAAGCGTAACAGTTTTTACCCACAACACTTCGTCTAAGTTTACGACGGACAAGGCTTAGGTTTTTGTTATTGATTTGGATTCCTTTTTCAACTTCATAGACTTCATTTGATAAGTTTTAATCTTTCAACATACAAATTACAATTACGAAATTGCTAAAAATGGAATAGTGCAACGCCAACACATGGAAATTGTGTAAAATCACTTAAAAAATGGTAAAATTTTGTAGTCACAGTTCGCAAAATAAAGCATTTTTGGCCGTCAATCGTTGTCTTAAAAAATAGTGAAATTAATTGTAAAATTGAGTGTGATGCAAATCTAAGCCTTGTCTATCGTTCAAGAACAACCGAGAATATTGCTGTTGTAGCCCGTAGTTTTGACGAAAAACCCAGTTTCTTCAATTCCATGGCCTTGAATTAGGCATTACAACTTAGACTTAATTCTTAAGGTTATTTAAGTTCAGTTGACACTGAACTGAATCTTAACTAAATTGGTCCTTATAATGCACCAAAATGATCCTGAGTTTCATACAAACATCTTCTCCAGCGATGAGGCCTATTTTTACCTATAGAAGGCTTCGTTGATAAGCAGAATTGGCGCATTTGGGTCGGGAAAAAATCCTAGAATTATTGTTGAAAGATGTCTCTATTCTCAAAGTGTTGTTGTTTGGTTCGTTTTAAAAGCTTGGGTATGAGGTTGGTTCAGCTGTGAGGGTTAGCTACCTTGCAATACAAACAACGAAATAATCGAAATTTTGTATAGTAAACGTTTTTTGACCGTGTTATTTCTATTAAGGGGGTATTCTGGTCTAGAGACATGAATTTTAGGTAATTTTTTAAGCGCTGTAAAAAAAGCAAGCAATATTTTTACCATCAATTTGTTATACATTATTTATTCACATTAGAAGCATACAAAAAAAATAAAAAAGTAAAAAAAAAAATCAAGATTCCGTTAGTTATCAGCTGATGAAGTGGTGCGTCTCAAAAATTTGGTGCGTGACCATACCCACGATTTTAACTCTCCTAGCAATCTGAAATCAAAAAATAAAAGAAATTATTAATCTAGAATAATGTCAGAATGTCTGGAACTACGGAAAAGTTGCAAACAATTTTTTTTACAAAATGGCGACTGCCTAAAAAAAAAATGTTTATACCGCTTTTTTGAACACTCTTCGATTTGTTAAAAATAGTAAAAATGAAAATTTGGGGATGGCCGTAAATCCGGACGTAGACAAGTCCCTAAAGAAGACTCTCTTAAAATTTCAAGTAAATCGGTTCGGCAGAACCTGAGAAATCGTGGGTATCAGATTCAAAAAGACAGTTCTGAGAAAAACGCGTTTAAAGTTTCAAGTAAAATTTTTGCAGTCTAAGTCATAAAATTATATTTTTAACTTACATTTATTCAATCTGCCATTCTTGCTGCACACATCGGACCTTCCTCGACTTCGAAAAAACTATTTTCGGCGTTTCTGTTTTCTATTCGAGCAGTTCTGGCCTCCTTTGATGCGCTGGATGCTCGTATCTCGGAGCGGTCAATCCGGGCGTTGTCTCGTCTGATAGCAAATGCATGCGCTTCTGGACCAATTTTCACTCCCCTAATCGTCATCATCTTCAATATCGGTATAAAGCCTTTTTTGTCGCTCTGGACGCGTAATCCTTCGCGCTGAAGATTTTGTATCCATTTTATTTAAAAAAAATTGAAATAATCGCTCAAAATATTTTTATTTCACTCACAGCACATACGTTCACGTGGTTTACAGGGCGAATACTGAATATAAAAAACACAGGTCACCTAGAGTTATAGTATTACAATAATGGAACAAAAGGGCTTACTAAGAAATATAGATTCAGGTAGTCGGAGAACCCCATTATGTCTTTTGTTCGATTAGTTGCAGCCCAACCGATTTGGATCCCTGCTCAGCAAAATACTTATTTCTCCGAAAATAATTTGAATTTGGGAAAATCCTTTCGTAGACATATTCTTATATAGTTAAACTATGAAAATATGAAAAAAAATCGATTTTTTTTATTTCTAGACCAGAACACCCCCTTAAGGCCCGTTTGCTGATACAAAAGTCATAACTATTTAAGTTCTACATAAGCAACTTTGTTCTTTTTAATGGTTTATACGAAACCATGGTGCTAAGTACAACTTATTTTATTGAGGAGAAATTGTAGCGCATAAAGTCCTTAAGATGTACTTATGAAATTTATAAGGTTATGTCCTTCGATGACATTTCAGTAAATTTCTGTCACGAAACATGTTTTTGATTGAAGTTAAAGTAAAACTACAATTTATAAATTAAGAGTTGAAGGATTTGTTAGAAGACGATGTTGATGTTTTCGAATTGATTGAAGTTGGAGTTCCTTGCCGAATTGACGATATGATGTTTTTAGCTTCGATCAACTGGCCTTTTACAAAAGATTTTGCCTCACTAAAACTATGACTATCTACGTCTTAGAATAAATCGATAAAGACTATATAATAGGTTTGATACAATATTCTTGACTCAAACAATTTTATACACAAAATTCAATTTTGAAGAAATAATTTGATTGCACCTATAAATCATTATTAAGGTTCTACGATTCTTTGCCACCGGCTATCATAGACAAAGTTATTTTTCGATAAATGTGCAGGGTATATGCACTGTAAAAATAATGTTAACTGACGTGCGAGAGATAATCTTACCCTCAAATCATTCATGCAAAATAACAATCGTGGCGTTTGCTGTGTGGGTGGCACGTAGCACCGTTCTGCTGGAACCATATGTCGTCTAGGTCCATATGGTTCAATTCGGGCTATAAGAAATTAGTTATCATTGTATGTAGCTCTCGCTCGTGACGGTGACCGGCTCACTAACGTCGTTTTCAAAAAAGTACGGACCAATTACGCCGCCACGCCGCCGCCGGCCCAAAATCCACACCAAACGGTAACTTTTTGAGGATGCATTATCACCTGGTGAACCTCACGTGGGTTGGTGTCGGCAATATACGGCAATTTCGTTTGTTAACACTGCCATTCATCCAAAAATGCGCCTCGTCACTAAAGATGATCTTTCGCCCAAAATTGGGGTCCTCTTCCAAACAATTTTAAGCCCAGTCAGCGAACAAACGGCGTTGTCTATGGTCATAAACTTTGAAATCCTGGGTCAGGTGGATCTTGTACGGGTGTAGGCCCAAGGCCCGAGGCAAAATTCGCCAAGCTGAAGTCTCCAAAATGCCAAGTTCTTGTGCACGGCGAGGATGTTCCGGTCGTATCAAATTTGGCCACCAAACGTTGAAGAGTCGACTGTGAAGGGCCACCACGTCTATCGTAAAATGGGCGCAATTCGCGCAAAGTTTGCGTTAACGAACACTCATTTTGATAATAAAGTTTTATCATTTGAACGTGCTGTTCAATGTCAGATGTCACCAAAACAAAATAGCCGCCACGGGGCGCCAAAATCTACCCGCGCCAATTAAGAAACCCTTTAAAAACTAATGAGTCTTGGGAATTGAAAATAAACGTAATTTTTTTTCCAATTCATTGAAATAAAATCCGAATATCTTACAAAAGTAAAAATACCTTACAATTATAAGAATTAGGGTTTTCCGAAATTCCTTCAGAACATTGAAGGCTTCAAAAATTGTGGAGGAATCATTATTCACTTTTTTAAGAACTTTGGATTCAATGTCCAATTCCAGTGATCCTTCTCTGAATTCATGCTCAATAGAGCTGTGGAATATTTTTTTTTGAATAGCGTCATCTTTTTGGGTTTCGTATTGAAGCTTCGCAAGTTTCGCAAGCTTTTTTGCAGATAACTCCGGATATTGCACAGTAATTTTATAGAGCTAGGCAACGTTAAAGCAACCGGTCTGCGCCTTCCACACTATTTACTTTCGTTCTCTTGTGTCGGGGTGGAACCAGGGAACTGTTTTTGAATTTTTTTGACGTATGGATGTTTGTTATAATGGTATCGTTTTTATTAAGGTTTTCAAACGACGTGACTGCTTCTTGCTTCTCGGCCTGTTTGGTTTTTAATTTTGGGTGGACCGTATTTCTTACTTGATTGGGTTTATATTTTCCAAAATCACATGTTGTTTCCTTTGGTTGTTCTACGTTCTGTAAATTTGGAAAATGTTAAATTTATGTAAGGCCTATTATCCATAGATTTTTTTTTTAAATCCTTGCTTTTTTAAATTTCAAAAAGTTTAATTTAATCTTATTGGAAAACCCTCCATAAACTATTTTGTTTGGTTGTTATTTCATATACAAATTAAAAGAAACTTATAGTTGGATTGTGAATTTGTGTTGAGTTTTGTCGTCGAACGAAAACAAAATGTCCTTACCAACATTAATAATACACTTGATTTTTAAACACGTTGAGGATTATCGCAAATCAGTATTAAAACAATCAAAAGCATATTTTTTTTTTTGACAGGAGGAAATCTTCAAAAGACACTTGGCAGTATTCGACACCAAGTAGTGTGGGACTCTTAACCACTAAAACCACCTCTTTATCAGGACCAATCTTGAAGGATCGACTACAGATTTTTCTTTCTTAACTTTGTACAATCACTTTGTGGGAAGTTTAAACTTTTAATACTTTCCCATGTTTTTTTTAGACCATAAGCTCATGAGGCTTGGTTCTTCTTAATCTCCGAACATGGTTTCTTATATTCAAGACGGACTCCATTTCAGAATTAGTATGACTTTGCAGTCTCTGGTTGTGCAATACAGCGTATTTTTTAACAACTTCTGTAACCATTTCTATTTGTAAGTCACGATGTAGATCGGTATTTCTTATGTACCAAGATGCATTAACTATATCACCAAGGACTTTGTTTTGGAATTTTTGGATGATTTCGGTATTTGTTTTCTTTGTATAGCCCCATAATTGGATTCCATAGGTCCAAACAGGCTTTAGTACTTGATTATACAGCATTATTTTGTTTTGGATTGATAAATCAGAGTTGTTACCAAGTAACCAGTACATTTTTCTATATTTCAAGATTAGTTCTTCTCTTTTCTTTCTGATGTGCTCTTTCCACTTTAGCTTTGCATCCAAAGTCATTCCAAGGTATTTGGCCGTATTGGCGTAAGGTACAACTTGATTATTAATGAATATTGGAATATTGTTTATCTTTTTATTTGTAAAGTTTATATGTGAAGATTTTGTTTCATTGAGTTTGATACGCCATTTTTCGGTCCAATCTCTCACTGTAGACGGCATGTTGTAGTTTTACTGCTGCCTTAGAGACACATTTGTCGGGTACCGAAATTGCGGTATCATCTGCAAAAGTAGCCATTATGGTGTGATTACCAACTGGAATATCCCTTGTGTATAGTAAATACAGGGTAGGACCTAGGACACTTCCTTGTGGTACACCGGCTTCTATTTTCTTCAATTCCGAGTATTCTCTAAACAATCGGTCTGAAATGTACGATTTTAATATTTCAAAGTACTGCCTGGGAAGATCCCTTTGCAGTTTGTACTCAAGTCCCTTATGCCAAACCTTGTCAAAAGCTTGAGCAACATCTAAGAAAATAGCTAAACATACTTGTTTTTCTTCTAATGCTTTTTCTATTACATCCGATATTCTATGAACTTGGTCTATCGTGGAATGTTTATTTCTAAAGCCAAACTGATGGTTTGGGATTAACCTTCTTTCTTCTATGATTTTGCTAAGTCTCTTCAGAAGCAGTTTTTCAAAAACTTTTGCCATAATTGGTATAAGCGATATTGGTCTGTAAGACGTCACTTCTTTAGGTGGTTTACCTTGCTTTGGTATGACAATTACTTCAGCAATTTTCCAATGGTGCGGGACATACCGGTGCTTAAGGCATGCATTTATTATATATTGGAGTTTTATGAAGGCTTTCAATGGCATTTCTTTCATAACCTGAGCAGTAATTAAATCGTAACCTGGTGATTTTTTATTTGATAGTTGATGTAAACACATACTTTTTATTTCTTTAAGTCTTACAATTGGTATTTCACTTTGGCTTAAAAACATTCGCAAGATGTTCAGCGAAAAGGTTAGCTTTTTCTTTCGGGTTACCGATCCATTTCCCATCTTGAGATTTCAAGGACGAGTTTTGTAACTGCGGTCTTTTCAGGCGCTTGGTTGCTTTCCATAGCGAAAAATTGGTTGAAGCATCGTTAAGCATCGTCGTTAAATTCCTTAGGAATGTAATCATTTTTGAATTTGTAAATTTGTTTTTTAAGATTGTTGCTTATACGGTTAAACGTTGTTTTATCATCTGGAAATCTAGTATTTTGCCATTTTCTTCGAGCTCTTCTTTTCTCTATTATCAACTCTCTTATCTCTAAGGGATATTTTATTTCATTTTGTCTTCTATTAGAAAATGTAGGAGTACTTTCTTCAGCGGCCTGTTGCACATCAGCAATGAATTGTTCCACTTCATGGTCAATTTGCTCGATTGTATCCATGGGAGATCTTAAATTTATAAAACTTAAAAGCCTTTCTCTAAAATCACACCAGTTTGTTTTCTTATTTACAAGCTTTGGATTACTTTTTTCTAGTACTTCCGATTCACTTAGTGATAGAATCACTGGAGTATGATCTGATGACAGGTCATAATTACCTTCGACACTAATGTGATTTCGTTTGATTCCCTTAGCTACGAAAAAGTCAATAAGGTCTGGTATTTTGTTAGTATCGGAAGGCCAGTAAGTTGGCGACCTGGAGGAATAGAATTCGCAATTGTATTTACGGCCTGCTTGGAAAAGTCTTTCGCCTTTTGTTGATATAAGTCTTGAACCCCGCAATGGGTGTGTTTCGCTGCTATCTTAAACTCTTTCTTTTTCATACCAATACTAATAGTTGTTACTTGCATATTTTCACTAGTAAACTTGGTTACTTCATAATGTTTTAAGCTTTCTTTTATAAGAATCGCCGATCCACCTCTTGCCTTGTCAGCTGGATGTGGAGCGTGGTAACATGAATAGTTTTCTATTACATTATCTAGACTTTGCCCATTGGAGAAATGAGTTTCGGACACCAGGCAAATATCGATATGTTCTAGATCTAAAAAGATTTTTAATTCGGATGAATGTTGTATAAGACCGTTTGCATTCCATGTAGCGATTTTAAGCGTTCTGTCCATCATTGTTTTTTAAGAGCGACTTTTTCGCTTAGCTGTTTGATATTCAAATCCTGTTTATCAATTCTTTGAAGAATAAGTTGTAGCATTTCTTTTATGAAACCATAATGACATACAAATATTTCAGTTTTTAATGTTCAATTTCATCCAATAAACTTAATCTTCTTTTAAAAAAAATAAATCTTAATAAATTTTCAATTTGTGGTTTTTATTAAGATTTTAAGTCCAATAAACACCTCCATCAATTAAGTTTAGCTTTCTTCCACAAATCACCTCTCCCTTTCGGTTTTTACGTGAAAAATGACTCAGTTTGAAAAGGACCCACAACACAGCTCCCTAGCTGCTGGGCTTTCATTTCTGATTGTTATTTCATTCTTATCGTTATTCTTGAACTCATAAAGTGCCCCCATTCATTCCCTTGTTCTGTTCTGTTCTAATCTTAGATATTCGTTCATTTTTATTACTTTTTTTATGGCTAATATAAATTAATATAAAAAAATATATAACAACAACTACCAAGCAAATTATTTCTTTATAACGACAACTGCCTTACTACGACCACATACATACCTATACTAAAACACATTACAGTCCTGCTGCCGTTTGTTGGTTAAAGTCCTTTTTGAAGGGGCTTAAAAATCTATAAAAGTAAACTGCTGACCATATTATGGTTGGTTATGGTATATATACCGTATACACAATGTATATTTAATAATAAAACAAATTAAAGATATAATTAATATTGAATGTGATTAAGGAAAAGGTCCTTTTGCAAAATTTTCAAGCCACAAGTTTATTTTATTGGACGTCCCTTAATGTTATGAAAATGTGTATGCATATATTTCTTAAGAGCTTTAAATATATGTAGATGTTATAAATTTGTTAATTATTTCAAATTTTAGGAATACCTAATAACATAACAACATCCGTTTGTTAAACTTTGTTTCCATAAGGACTTCCTTAATACATATACGAGTTATGTATAGTACTTTATTTATGTATACCTATTTACAACAAAACGAACAACAATATTCCACATCCTTTAATTATTTACATATACAACATGTCGAAAAGGAAACTTTTTGGTGTTTATAAACTGTTTTCTTATTATACACACGTATAAAGCACATAACACCAATTTCGGCAACAACATCTCTCAAAGTTCACAAACAGGCATCCATATTGCAAAAGCAAAAACATTATACCCAAAACTATACACAAACTTATAATCCAGCCAACCAACAAGGAAAGAAGCCTCTAGGGGGCTGTCTAAACATTCTATCTTAAGAAATTTAATCTTAATATTCGTCTTTTTCCTCACCATCATCGTAACCATCACTATAACAAGCACCAAACCATCACCTTTCGCCGTCACCGTTACCGCCGCCGCCGCCATGCCAACGCCATCAAGGGGCCACATTTTACTAATTGACTCCTTCAATAGCAAACATTAAGTAAACAAACAAAATAGCGTATGTCAACTTTATTATAATCTTGGAAAATTATGTAAAATTAATTTCCTTGAAACATCATCAGGATCCTATAACCTAAGGATCAGATCATCATCAGAAGACAGAGGACGAGCGCAAGGTGATGCCTAGAAATAGAAAATAACAAGAAAGCACAACTTCATATTGAATTTTAATATAGGAGATTGTAAACAGACCTCGAAAAACTATTCGCCCTAAGCATCCTACGTGTTGTCATCGTCCTGGAATACGGCCGGCTATAGAAAGGACTAAATCATGAATCGATGTGACACATGAAGGTGCCAACACAAACAACAAATATTAATCGAGTATTATTGTACATATATGTTGTGGCTTGAACTGACGACACGGTATATCCACAAAAACAAAGCACACATCTTTCTCATCCAGGACAAACTTTCATGAAGACCATCCAGGACCTTACCTACTATCATCAGCAACTCTAAATGTACTCGTATATCCTTTTGGAGTCCTTTGCCAGAAGCTCCATCGCATCACCCTCCCTTTATATATTCTGAATGGTTACTGCTGATAATTGGATTTGCAACGCTTTATGGAAAGTCCTTCCGGGGGGGTGTAAACTGTATATGTAAAACTAAGACTCGTTACTCTGATGAGGAGCAATAAGTTTGATGTAAGGATATCAATTAAAAAGTTTCCAATGGAATGAGATATGTATACGCCACACAGCCATATTCTATAGAAGGGAGAAGGATGAGTGTTCTATGTTATAGTTAAAGTTATTTCAAGAAAGTACTCGGCTCACATCAAGTTAGCTCCGACTTCTATATGAAGTTTAACAATATAGGAATTAGGAGTGAGAATAATAGGTAGATGTATAATATGCCGCTGCTATTTAAAAGAGGCTAATAAGGGTTGATGGAGCGAGGCGAGCGCATCTTATAAACGTAAAGGATATTGTATTTCAAGTTGTTGTGTTTTTCGAGGATTGTGTTGGTGGCGGGTATAAGGGGGAGAAAGGGGGTGGTGGTGAATATCTTAGTAACAAAATTTAGCGTCAAACCACGACTGTTTTATATAATTTTGAATTTTCTATAGAGATATATTATAAGTATAACCACCACCGCATCGTGTTGTCACCCAAAAATCAGTGAGAGGGTTCTTTGTTTTGGTCTTGGTCTTGGTTTTTTGTTTTTGTTGTTTTTAATATAAAGACACACCCACACCCACATCCAGAACCACCTACCTTAGACTTTTTGTAATCCTTGAACAGACTTCCTTAAGTTTATGACTAATGGCAGACATAAATTCCAAATGTTAATCTGTAATTCCAAATGCAAATCCTTACCCCCAACTCCCCCTTTTTACATATACATATATTTGAAGTTGAGGAAGAGTGAGTAATAGCAAAAGGTTTGGTTCTTGTTTATTTTGTTTGGGAGCATTTTCGAGAGACAACACAGTTCAAAAAAATGGTTTGACAATTTGTATATGTCAGTCATTTTGACTGACTCTAGTAAAAGAAAAGAAGGGTATAGGAGGAGGATGAGTCTGCATATAATACAGCCTGAAATGTCTTAATGTGTTTGCATAATGAATGAGTTTGGAAAAAGTTGTTTTTTTCTCTTTTGGTTGAAGATGATTTCATGCGAAAGGTAATAATTTAAAAAAAGTAAAATCATATACGTAGGTAGGTAATTTTAAAGGCTTAGAAGTTAAAAAAAGTAACTTTTGGGCTTTAAAATTAATTCACAATGCTTGAGGATAGTACGGGAAAGTAGATTTTTAAAAAAATTAATATGTATCGAATTTTCTAAATTTTTATTTTGAAAAATTGGAAAAAATTACTTCGACAATGTTTAAAATGTAATGAAATTTGTTCATTACAAAAAAAAAACGTTTTGAAAAATCTGTTCAAAAATAAAAATAAGTATGGATTGGGTGATTGATTTCTCTGTTAACCCTCCATATCAATTGAAGTAAGATATTATATATGATTTTTTAAACTTTTTTAAAGCCACCTGAACTTGAGAACGTAAATGTTTTCGTGGGATAAATCTTCTTTCGAACACGTACAGTATAGCCAGAGTCCTAAAAAATCTTTACACACACATATCCGCTGGCCGGATGGTGGCGTCCCCGCTATTGTTTTAAAGAGGTTTTTTCTTTCCAAGATCATGGAAACGCTGATTACTATAAGCTCAAGAAATATCTCGAAGTCCGAAGACTTTTTAATGACCGGCAGTACGTCTTTCGTAATAAAAGGACCACTGGCGATGTGGGCTCTATTTCATAAAAATTGACAGGTGACAAGTCTACAAATTTGCCACACTTGTCTGACAATTCTGTATTTTATAAAATATTAACAGGTGACAAAATTGTCGGAAAAATACAATGACAAATTTTTCATGACAATTTCATTGAATAATATTAAAATGTGTTATGATAGAAAAACGATGAAATATGTCCAACAAAACCTTTGCCTTTTGTTTCTGGACCAATTTTTGTTCGATGTTAGAACTAACATAACGCTGGCAATTTTTAATTTTAAAATGTAACAATTTTCAAAATCGTGTTTTATTATTTAAAAGTGCATCAAACATAGCTTAAAATGATTAATATTCTCAAAATAATTGTTCTAAAGTTGCTTTAAGAAAAACGTTTAAGTGAAACCTTGATTTATGATATGAAGTTTAATAAATGGAAGTATGTCGCAGAACAGGCAAAAGGTCTCAACGCAATGGATTCGAGATACCATTTAACGAACAGAAATGATTATTTATTCACTGTTTTAAATTCCGAGGGCGCCGGAATGTATTACACGCAGACCCAAATGAGAATCGTCGTCACTTTTATTTTCACTTGAAAAAAAAAAAATGGTTTATCCTTTTATGTCTTTTCACTGTCAAGACTTGACCGTAATTGATTTTCCTGTAGCAGGCTCCGTTCTGTTTCCAACATTTTTTCTCATTTTTATGGATGATATTTTGCCTGAAACTCCTACTGATGATAGTACCCCCCTCACAGCCCTGTGGATCTTCAACGGCAATGCATGATAAGCTCATTTAATTTTTACCTCGATTAGAATTTAATGCGTCGAGGACTTAATACTGCTTACTGTCGCTTAAATATAGTTTACCACCCTTACTTCTATCCATGAGTGGCTGAAAATCTCCAAATGAAGGACCACATACGCGATGTAGCCAAAAATGCCCCTTGATGTTTGGGTTTCCTAAGGCGATATGCCAGAAATATGTCCCCTTCTGATCTGGCTGTTATCTACAAGACTTAGATACTTCCAAAGCTTAAGCATAACTCGCATCTCTGGGCTGGCGGTCCTAGAACTCACTTAAACCTTTTGGACATTATTAAAATTAGAGCATGTAAAATGATTGCTGATAATGTTATCATTGGTTCATTAAGGTCGCTTGAACATCGTCGTAAAGTTTCTTGTCTCTACCTTTTTTATCGTTATTTTATTGGTTTATGCTCTAGAGAAATAGCTAGCTGCATTCCTCCCCTTAAACAATTCAACCGTAATACGCTTCTAGGAATGCTTATGAATACACCTTCCATCATATTGTCAAGTATAGAGATTCGGTCTTAAGCCGTACTAAGCGAATGTGGAATGCCTTACCACACTCTCTTTCGCAATCATTGCAATATTCAGAAACTGAAAACCAATGTGCACGGAATCCAATTATTTCTTATTTAGGACTTCAAAACCAAATTGCACCGACACCTCCTTTCAAACCATTTCTCCCTTTACTAATGCTCAAACTGTCTTGGCTTAATAAGGGTACCTTTGAGAGTGGGGTTATTATACCTCCTCGCAACGATTTTCTATATTTAGCGAATATATTATTGAAAACTTATTTTTTAATTAACTGCTTTGTAGCTGTGTCGTATTTTGAAAAGAAGGTTCGTCCGAATTGAAGAACCCACCGCGTCTGATGTAGGTAAGTTTGTTCAAAAAGTTCGTTTTTCCAGTGGAAAATCATCATGCCATAACGACCTTGGAGCTGCAAACTGAACCTTTTGGACTTCTTTTTGTTTTTTATTGTTGGTAACCTTTAAGAACTGATGTTATGAAAACTCGTCTGAAAACGATTCAAGACTTAAGAACAAGCATTCCGTGAGTTATAGGCCGATATTCTCAGCAAGATCTAAACAAATTTGAGCGTCAAAATACGCTTCTACGGAGCCTGCCAAGTAACATAGTTAATGGAAATATTTATGCTCTTACTATTCTAAAGCCAGTAAATTTGACTATTCAATAGGAATTTTTAAAATTTCGAAATTGCTTTCAGAATTATCGCAATACGATAACTTTTGAAAAAGATATAATTCTGCAAAAAAAGTAGAGAACAAAATATCCCCATAATTTTAAGTATGTTTTCTCTCTGCTTATTCCCACCCCAAAGTAGTTATGGACATGGCTGATAAATCAAAAACAATTTAGGAGTTATCACCTCTGTTAAAGTCAAAAGCAGAAAATTTGCAGGTGTGCCTCAAGGAAGTAAACTAGGCCCTGTTTTGTTAACATTTCACATATTCAATTAAGCCTCAATATACTCTTGTGAATATTTTAGTGATTATTTGAGACCAAAACCAAAACATTTGTAACTTTGAAAGGTATTGAATTTAACTTTGGCAAGGTATATTTTTTTTTTCAATGCAAAGTTTATTACATTTAAAAATCAGGTAAACATCACAGTTTTATATCTCCATTTAGTTCATTGGTCAATTAGTAATATCCCAAAACAAGTATATGTTTTATAGTCTTTTGAAAAAACCAAACGGTAACCAATTTATGTAATTGAAAACTCTCATAAATGTTCATTTTGCGACCATTCTAGACCGGTATTTCTTAATGATAAAGAAAAATTATCCTTTTTCCTATAAAGTTGTATTAAGTTCGTAAAAATTTAAATATTTATATGGAAATTGAGTAATTTAACGACAAATGTCCCATCCCGATAATATTATACTCCCCAATGCTTATCAACTCATCAAGAACGAACTTTTATTATCTTCTTACTACTTTCCAGCCTATCACCTCTCCGTTCCGCTTAATTATGTCCGCACGTTCAATATAAAATGAAGGTACCGCCATAAAATGGCTTCCCAACTGTATACAAAAATCAGTTAATTTTTTCTGTTCAAATAACTCGACCGAAATAATAGCAACTCAATTAGCGAGTGCTGATTTCATTACTATATTATGTAGACGCATAATTATTGAATCATAGCAATTTGAATGCACGTCATAACGTTTCATTACTCTTCTCGTTTATATGCTCAAGCCCATCATCCGAGTATATATCTATATATGTATGTATATGAAATGCGTTGCGTTGCGTTGCGTTTGCTGATGGGAATGCTCCTATAGTGATGATGTTGAATGCTGATGAACCGAACCCTCTGGAAGAGCCTCATTTTATAAATATTCATCCCACATCGTCATCAGAGACGCGAGGGGCAATAAGTGCATTGCACACATTTTATACCTCAGCACCTCGATGGCGTTCGTCTCATTTGGTTAATTTAACTGCTCAATGTCGAATACCATCATCATTTCGGATTCCGAATTTGGATTAAATTTTCTATAAAAAAATACGAAACTGTTTAAATTACGGTTAATTACGGATTTTTTTTCGGTCCGCTTCTGGTATGTGCTGCGTGCTGGATGATGGGTGCTCCTGTGTGGGGCGATGGGGGAAAATATTCAACTTTTTAATGAAACAAAATTAATTACTACGAGTAAAACTATGGCTAGTCTCTGCCTCGATGTTTAATAATAATTTGTAGATAAAAATAAACTTATTTTCCTTTTGCTGGGCACATATACGTACTCGTTATTTGAATCAGTGCTGCTGCGTTAAGTCCCCTCATAATATAGGAAACCCGAACATCTGCACTAGATTTGTCTTCTGAGTTCTTAGTTCCAGGAGTTGTTGTTGAGCGCCATTTTATTTATATTTTGACAACTTGTTAAATTT
Organism: Eupeodes latifasciatus; assembly: GCA_920104205.1. Classification (NCBI taxonomy): domain Eukaryota; kingdom Metazoa; phylum Arthropoda; class Insecta; order Diptera; family Syrphidae; genus Eupeodes; species Eupeodes latifasciatus. The sequence continues at coordinate 142,699,401 of OV049924.1, read as the reverse complement.
ACCTCGGTGATGTCGTTAAAGACTAAGCAAGAGTTCAAAAAACTCTCCATCAGTTCTCCAGCTAGACGCCTTCTCATCATCTGCTTATTTTATATCCATCCTAATCCCTAAAATTCTAACATTTCTTGTACCCTCTCTCTGTGTATAAGATGCACTTGCAGCACTGTTTTTGAAAACAAAACAAAAATTAAAAATAATTTAGTTTTTGTATCCAAAGTCTGCCCAAGTTGTAAATCTCAAGATTTCCTTTTCCATCTCGGTGCGGCGCGGTGCGCTGTATTTCTTACATATACTCATCAAGGAAGTCACGCGACTCTGGCACACTTGTCGTGTCACAAAAATTATTGTGTGTGTGTGTGTTCCCAATTTGGCATCGGTTTTTAGCGCACGCATCGCTTAAATCATCATAGATGTGGAAGAAGATCGGAGGTGAGCTCCTTCCGTAGGCCTAAAGCAACTTACATATATATAAATGTCGTGTGTTTTTGTTGGACGCATTTACGCACCGCTTGGCAGATTTCCCGCACGGTACGCGTTTGTCTAAAAATAACATTCTTATATGAACAAATCTGAGCATCGTTTTTGTATACAAAACAACATTTGACATGGCGCGCAATGACGCAAAATGTTGAGGACACCAGAATAATTGAAGATGCATCACGATTCACGTCGGCGCACTCTTATAGAGTTGATGTTTATTTGTAAATAGTCATTTTTATTTTATCTTGTTTCTGACAATTTTTGAAATCACAGAAAGTGATTCTTAAGAAAGTGCCAAGTACTTCTTTGTGTTTATATTTATTGGAACCAAAAAAGGTGGCACTTGAGGTTTTCTTCTTTTTTTAAATGGCATTGGAAAATGGGGACTGATTTCTTTGTGGTTTGAACTGTTCATCAGAATGTTTACAGTTTGGGGATTTTCTATAAAAGATTAATGATTTTATATTTTTTATTGCAAATCTGATAAAATGAGATGGCCAGAAGAAAATTGAGCATAGAGTTTCTAAGAAATTCTAAGAAATTACATATATGGGTTTCTACGGTGATTATCCTTTAGGGCCTTTCATTTAGCAATTCCGAAATATTGAACTTGCATTTTCTTTGTATCTGTAAAGCATAAATCAAGGAATTTGACGAATGGCATGGATTTCATTGGCTATAGTTATAGCTTTATCACTTAATTCAGGCCAACTAAAGTTAGTAAGTACCAACACATAGCGTTCTCCATTATTGGGTATAATTAGATTAACGTTGTTACGAAAGAAATATGTTCGCATTTCTCGAACGTACGGGTGTTGATTGATCGTTTACTAATCCAGTGAACTCAAATTTATTTACCGCATTGAGAAAATTCCTCCGCAAAGACGATTACGACGAGCATGAAATGAGCAATTTATAATTATTTAAATACGATTTCTGGCATATGACTCTATCTGCTAGCTCAAACGAAATCTAATCTGCAGGTCTAATTTTCGATGACTTTTTCAAACATTTGTGACCGTATATCAGCAATAACGTGGCGAATGTTGTCCTCCAATTGGTCAATATTTTCTGATTTATCGGCGTGAGCTAGAACCTTCACATATCCCCATAGCGAATAGTAAAGCGGCATAAAATCGCACGATTTCGGAGGTCAGGTCCGTAGCGTGAAGCTATGCGGTTAACAAATGTATTTTATTCAATAAATCAATTGTGGCACGAGTTGTGGCAGACTGAAGTAGCTTTTGTATGGCTTTAAGCAAGCAATCGCGTATTTCTTCTTTTATGTTGTTATTGACAGCTACTTCTTGCAGTCGACGCCACTATATACCTACTTTCTTTTTGGTTGACTAATGTGCAGCCCCAGATTTTGTGTCACCTGCTCGATCTGGGCGAGGGAATCGTGTACAGCTTGTTCGGTTTCCAAAAATATCGATGATGTCTCCTTAAGCCAGCGTCTGGCTGAACCTGTGTCGATTGTCCCTCTTGTTGACTTGCGTGCCAGAGTTACGGATTGCTTTCTCCAACGCTTACGTAAAGAATAGGGCAGGCCAAACCATCCCTCTTGCCTGAGTCCATTGTAGATGTTGATTGGTCTGAATAGCAATCCGGTTGTTTTAACTTGGCTTGTTATATTGATCATGGTCAACCTACACAGTTGTGTCAGTTTTGTTAGGATCCCGAATTCTTTCATGGCTTTGTATAGTTTATACGGCCTAAAGTCTATAAACAGATGGTAAGTTATTAAATTCTAGACATTTTTCCATCGCCTGCCTAAGGATAAAATCTGATCGGTTGTTGATTTGCTTGGGATGAAGCCACACTGATATTGTCCAATAATAGTTTAAGCGTATAGGGCTTTCCAATTTTGTAGGATAGAGGAGAGTATCTTATAGGCGGTACTCTACAGTTGCTGCATGTTGTGGCATCTCCTTTCTTGTGTATGGGACATTATAATAACTTTTAGCCAGTCATCTGGCATTTCCTTATATTTACATACGTGGACTATAATTTCATGAGCTGCCCGATGTAAAGCTGGCCCGCCCTGTTAAAACAGCTCGACTGATATGGCATCGCATCGGCTTCTGGGGCTTTGTTTTGTTTGAGCCTTTTTACAGTCTTCTCGACCTCTTCTATGCTTGTTAGCTGTAGCCTTCATTTCTTTGTCGAGCTGAACGTTTTGTAATTCATTAACGTACACTTCCCTTCGCTCCATTAATACTTAGAATGGAACGAACATTTGGAATATAAATAGAACACAACAGAGATGTTAGTGAGTAAATGCAATCAGAAATGTGCAAGTTTTGGCATTATATTTTAAGTTTTGGTTTTTACTGTAAACCAAATAAATTTCTTTGCGTTTTATTTTGGGGAGTAGTTTTCGTTCGTGGGTAGTAGAGTAGCAGTTGACTCTCGAAAGGAGTAAAGTACTACTATAGTAGCAAAAACGACAGCAGTGTCCATTATTCCAGCAAGATTGAAATCGATCCGGAAAAATGTTTGAATGGATATTTGACGGTGTTTCCTTTTGATTAGAAATGAAAATTATATACTGATCGATCGGAAATCACTCAAAGAATTTTTTTTTTGAAAAAAAAAGTGTAATTACGCATTTATTTTTCTCTAAAAATGTATTTTTCTATTTTCCGGACGGAAATTCATTTACTGAACAGCTGATACTTTTATGTTCAAAAGTGAAACGAATCGTTCCACTGATTTGTGTTCCAATGTCACACAATTCCAATGACAGATTTCTGTCAGTAAACATTTTTCGGTGGTTTTCAATCAGGAAATTTTGTTCAATGACAGAAATTTTTAATGATAGCTATAAACGACCTGCCAACAAAATTTCAATGTTTGTTTTCAATGATGAAAACCAATGATAGCTATAACCGGCGCCTAAGATTTCCCTCTCGCAGTATCTCATATTAAAAAGGCAAACTAAAAATTAAACGCTTGAAAACTGACAAAACGACGAAGGCTGCTGAAAATAGTGTTGCCAATTCAAAGTTCCTTGCCTCCTAAATAAGCACCCGTTACTTAAAACTTTAAATGAATCTCAATACTGTGTTGTTTAAAGTTGACCGGAATCATGTAACTCAGACAATTTTCAACAAATGTTTTCGAAAAAATAATTCCTGAAAAAGTCTGTTTTTCACTGTCTCCAGGAAGTCCTAAGGTCTTTCAAAAAATAACAGCCGAAGTTCGAAGTTCCCAACAGGCACACCCTTTAAAATAAAGAGTCAAAATAGTCACAGACTGTCAAAATCGGCCCGTTATTTGAATTAAACTAAAGAGAATTCAGAAAATCTTAAAATTATCATTTTGAGTTTGATTAAGTTCTGGTAGAACCTATAACTGATTTTTGGGGAAGATAACACCTTACATTTTGGTCCAATATGTTTTTCTAAAACAAGAGTGCACTATAATTTCACCAACAACTGGTTGAGACCTTTTAAACAATCCTGAACATTAGCGACATCCTTTTGAAGCGTGGTTAAATGGCCCTTCCGACAGTCTTCTCCATAAATTATACCCATTCTGGAAGGTTATAATGGGTGATTTTTTTGAGGTTAGGATTTTCATGCATTAGTATTTGATAGATCACGCGGGATTTCCGACATGGTGTCAAAGAGAAAAATGCTCAGTATGCTTTGACATTTCATCATGAATAGACTTACTAACGAGCAACGCTTGCAAATCATTGAATTTTATTACCAAAATCAGTGTTCGGTTCGAAATGTGACAAAATGACAAATTTTGTTCAGCGATGAGGCTCATTTCTGGTTGAATGGCTACGTAAATAAGCAAAATTGCCGCATTTGGAGTGAAGAGCAACCAGAAGCCGTTCAAGAACTACCCATGCATCCCGAAAAATGCACTGTTTGGTGTGGTTTGTACGCTGGTGGAATCATTGGACCGTATTTTTTCAAAGATGCTGTTGGACGCAACGTTACGGTGAATGGCGATCGCTATCGTTCAATGCTAACAAACTTTTTGTTGCCAAAAATGGAAGAACTGAACTTGGTTGACATGTGGTTTCAACAAGATGGCGCTACATGCCACACAGCTCGCGATTCTATGGCCATTTTGAGGGAAAACTTCGGAGAACAATTCATCTCAAGGAATGGACCGGTAAGTTGGCCACCAAGATCATGCGATTTGACGCCTTTAGACTATTTTTTGTGGGGCTACGTCAAGTCTAAAGTCTACACAAATAAGCCAGCAACTATTCCAGCTTTGGAAGACAACATTTCCGAAGAAATTCGGGCTATTCCGGCCGAAATGCTCGAAAAAGTTACCCAAAATTGGACTTTCCGAATGGACCACCTAAGACGCAGCCGCGGTCAACATTTAAATGAAATTATCTTCAAAAAGTAAATGTCATGGACCAATCTAACGTTTCAAATAAAGAATCGATGAGATTTTGCAAATTTTATGCGTTTTTTTTAAAAAAAAGTTCTCAAGCTCTTAAAAAATCACCCGATATTTCGCTCAAGCGCACTGGAGTTTGCTAAGATTGATCTTTGTGGCTATATCACCTTCACTGATTAATTTTGTATAACTCATTGTTACATTACATCTCCTCCGGAGATGATCCACTTTGAGTGCTTAATTTTACCTAAGACCAAGTCTTATCTTGAAAGCCCCATCAGCTAAAGTATGTGTGACTTCTATTCTAATAGTTAAAAGTGTGCTAAAGAATTATGCAAACCAACAAACAAAGAGTCCAAAGCCCAACTATAAACCACAACGATTATATGATTCAGTTGATTGAGAATTGGCCTGGAAGTAGAATCAAGTTAAATTAAATAAATTTGGTGGGGCTATAGCTCGTGCAGAACCAAAGCCTAGAGACTTACAAATTTTAACCATTTCCTTGTGATGGTAATGGGGTAATATCAGGTCTAGAGAGGACCTGCAGTTTTTATGCCGAATCCAGAAGTTTATTTTGAGAAAGCACTTTTCATGACAAGAAGGATTTGTCATATCTTCCCTCAAAAAAAAAAAAAAAAAACAACTTTAAAGGCACAGACAGTGATTGAACTTAGACCTCTGGCATGGCACGAACTGATCATCATCCCACAAATTCAAATTGTTGTTGTACCATTAAAAATGTTGTTGTTCTTTTATTTCAACTCATTTTCTTACTCTATCCTAAAAGAAAACTAACTCAGAAAATTTGAGTGAGGAGAAGATGTACAATTTTCCCCCATTTTATCACTCAATTCCCATAATATCACTTTGGGCTGCCCTATTTGCTCCCAAAGATTTCCCTCCTGAATTTTCCCCCAAAAAATAGCTCAAAAGATCATTTTCATCAGTTAGTATCTCGCGATCCTTCAATCTTAAACAACGTCGAAACGCACTCTTCCTCAAGTTCGTTCGAAAAAATACTTTGTTTTACTTTTTCTTAAAAGAATCAAGATCGTGTCTCGAGAAAGACGGCACCCTACACAGATCAATGCACGGCCACTGCAAAAACCAATTTATTACACATACCGTGCCGGCCGTGCCGTGATGTTTATATCTAGATATACTTTATCAGAGAAGCTATTAAGACTTCAAGTCCGATCGTTTGTTGTGTGTACGAATATATATTTCCGTAAAGTTCTTTCTTAATTAATCCCGAAAAATGGGTTAATTAAAAAAGAAGAAAGAAATAAAAAGAAAAGCTCTCAATAAAAATCAATCTAAAAGTGCATAAAGTCGAGGCAGATGTATCTTTGAGAATATCAGGAAGATTGTTTCCCTTGATAGAAAGATATAAAAATAATATGTTTAACTAAAGTGCGTTCATTGATTAGGAAAATGAAAATAAAAATTCAATGGGTTTTTCGGAATAAGTGCGCATGATATTAGATAAATATTTACTTTGTTTCGGGAGCCGTTTTTGGTGTTTTCAAATACTACTACAATTAGTGGCGTCTGGAGTTTTTTCTTACTATAGAAAAATATTTCCACATTAGAAAAACAAAGCTTCTAGTGGATTAGGATACTACGAGTATCTACATCTGTTTAATGTTCAAAAGTTTTGGTTTAAAAAAAAAAAAAAAACAAGAAGAAGAAAACATCTTGAAATTGATGTTCGCGTGTACATTATCTATTTATGGAATGTTTATCGTATGCGGTCGTCATTTTTCGGTCTTTGGGGAACACCTATGTAGACATATAAGCCATAAACTACATCATCGAACGTGCTTATCGTCTCAATCATTAAGCTTATATAGATACAATTTTTGATGTAACAAAAATGAATAATTCAAGTTGAAAGTATCTATTAGTACCTTTACTGGAAAATGTGGTATTTTTGGGTGAAACTAATATTTTTGTTTGTCTTCGTTTTCAACCCCTTTTTTCTGTTCTTATAGCATTTCTCTTCTCCCCAGAACGATTAAAGTACTGATACTGAGTCATGCGTTATGGCGGTTGTGTGGGGGATTGTATGTTGTGTTGTGTCGGAACAGCTGTCGTGTTGTGTTGCGGGTGTTGGGAAATCCCAAGTATTTCCCGCCTTCTCAATGTCTGCCTTAATGCCTCATAGATGATGAAATGTTACCTTTTTGAAGCCGAGCGAGGGGGGGATGAAAAATCATACCTGAGTCAACAGTTTTTATTATTTTCTTTTTCGTTCTTTTTAATTTATTATTATTTCTCCAACAAGAAGTTAGAACTGTTTCGATTTTATTTCAATGCAGAAGGGTTGATATTTCAACTTCTTTAAAGAAAGTTTTCTTCTTCTGCTCTTGTTTGGGGTTTTTACTTTTCTGTTTTTTCTTTTAAGGTTTCCGGGTTTATTTTTATTTTCTTCCGTACACGTATTCGAGTATTTTGGAATGAAATATTGTTGGTACAATTGATTTTTATTTGGGAGCACGTCTTCGTCGTTTTCGAAGAATAAATGTTAAGTTATGTGTGCGTAGATATGAAGTTGTCCTTTGGGGGCCAGCATTAATTCAACCACACCAACCACCTTTTTACCCTTTTTCTGCCACCAGAGTCATACAAAAAAGTCTCAAATAAAAAGCACTTTACGTTTTCAATGTATAGTTTGAAGTTTTTTTTTTTTTGAATTTTATTTTTGAAAAGGGTTATGAATGAGCATCTAAATTTCGTGTGTATTATTTTTGTAGCTATTTTTTAGTATGTACTTTTATTTTGATAGCAAAAATGTCTAATGGAATTAGAGGAACAACTTTTTGCTTATATTTTCGTTCTATTTTATTTTATTTTATTTAATTTTTTCAAAACCAACAAAAAATTGTTGAAGATAAATCATTTTTGATTAAATTGAGTTGTACATGCTTCATTGAGAGATAGGTATCCATGTTATGTAGATATAGAAGTTGGTAACATGTGTTTCAATTTGATATGGGAGAAGACTAATTTGAGGTGATGCGTCATTTTTTTTTTTGGGTTTTTTAAGGGATGTAAACATTCATTAGTCATGTTTTTTTTTGTCTATATATAGAGATTTAGAATATTTCTCAAGAGTTAAAAGAGAGTTACGTGATTTTTTTTTCACTGTCAGATTAATATCAGATAAATTGTTAAATAGGGTGTTTTTTTGCTGAAAGCTGTTTTTTTTTCAGTTGTTGGTTTGAAGGTTTGAGAAATTACTCTGGCAGTTTACATTTTTCTTCTTGAAAAAATAAACGAATTGTGGAATAAATTGAGTTTTTATTAAATTTAAAAAAGTGCTATTTTATTTTTCTTGTTCTTTTTTGGATTTAAGATTTACTTTAATATTAAAACAAAATTAATAAAAATAAATTTAAAAAACAATTGATAAAAAATTGCCAAGAATTGCCTCAAATCATGATATGTATTTTTACTTTAAGCCAACTTTCAAAATTAAATTAGATAAGATGGTGCCAAGACTCGTAGAGAACCATTCATGTATGTGAGTTATTTTAGAGATGGAGGAGACATATAGTTTTTTTCAACGAATTCAAACGACTTATTTGAGATAGTACTTTTCACGACAAGAATAATTACTTTTGGAGGATATGTCAAAGCTTCAAAGATTTTTATAAACATTTTATATTACATGGCATGGCCGTTTGCCTAATTGACAAATGTAAAAGACTCTTAAAATGTAACAGTTCAATGTTAGAAGGCTTCATTTAATATTTTGTTACGATATCTGAGTGCTAACTTTCAATACCTAAATTACTTTTATACATCGATTTCGTGCAGGAGCTCGAAGACTTTATTATTTGAAACAGATTTTCTGCCAAACGTATCTTGTTATCTTCTTGTTTTTGTTTCCCTCAATATCGGACATCTGACGAAGTGAAAAACTTCTTCGCGCTCATTTGTGTTGCATAAACTAAGAAGATCTTCTCGGTGAGGTTTATAGTTCAAATTGATAAGCTCTCCTCGTAGCCGGAATATCCACCAAATCTGTTCCACAAAGTAGCCATCATGGAAGCATTGTTCTTTTGCATGGGTCGTAATGCAACCTTTATTATAGATCGTACGGTGGACTAAACTATTGGTTTGCTCCACATACTGATCCCTCATCAAGAAAAGCAACCAAACGATCTAAGATTGATTTGCATGAAACAAGGTTTCTATAATTAAAATCCACACCCACTGTGGTGTTTGTTCTATCTAGCTACTTGTTATTATTCTACTTTGTAAATAATTGTTTATAATTGATTCTCTACTTCTTTGACATTATTCAATTTTTCATTAATTATTATTATTCGACTTTTTGATTTCATTAAATAAACATCTTATAGTTTTAGTTTGTTCATTAGTTCTTTGTTTTCTTTAAATATACAATAATTTGGCGACGAGAGAAAAAATGGATTCCAAGCAATTGCATCAAATTTTACAAGCTTTTCAGGATCAACAGAAGGTGATAACTGACCTTGTTGCACAATTGCAAATACCTTCAGGTCATTCAAATATTCAATCTTTTGAAAATTACGACGCCGAAAAAAAAAAATTTTCAAATTATCTAGAACGTTTCGAAAATTATTGCAGCATGAAAAATGTTGCAGACGAAGCCAAAAAAGCACAACTCCTATGCGTTTCTATTGGATCACAACATTACAATAACCTAGCTGCATTTCTAGGACCTAAAAAACCTGTAAAGAACCTATATCTTAAGGACCTAATCGAAAACTTCAAAAAGATGCTAATTCCAAAGAAGAATGTGGTGGTTTCTCAACATTATTTTCTTAATGTTTTTCAAAAGGACAATCAAAATATCACTGATTTTGTGTCCTCGCTACAAAAAAACATTCTTGAATGTGAATTCAGCGTGACATGTGAATGCCAAAAATCTGTTTCCGTGTCTGAAATTTTTCTACGTGCTCAATTTATTCGTGGTCTGAGAGATGATTGGCTACGTGAACAAGTTTTACAGTCTGAAAATATTACATTCGATGAAATTCTACTCAAAGCAACGGCTCTTGAAGCTTCAAAAATCGAAAGCAAGGAACTGCGACAAATTTCAACAATTTCCAGCTCACACACTGACATCAATAAAATTTCAAACTCAAGAAGCAAGACTACTGCAAAAAATCATTCGAATTCCATGTGTTCTTCAAACAACAGCCCAAAGTCATACGGTCATTCCAGTTCAAAACATCAATTTATCAACTACAAGAACCTGGGTATAGAAAACTGCTGCTTAAGATGTGGACGAAACAATCACAAGGTTTCCTCATGCCATATCAACAAATCACAACTCAAGTGTAACTCTTGCAAAAGAGAAGGTCATGTTTCAAAGGTATGTCTTTCAACACTTTTATCTAAAAATAAAAATTCCAGCAAATATTCTACGAACGCTGTTGAAGTCCAAGATTGTGCCAAAGATTCAGCTGAGCATTATGGACTCTACAAGTTAGAATTAATTGAAGACGAAATAGTGGATTTATTCGAAATCAACAATTGCGACAAATACCTCATTGATGTGACTCTCAACAATAAGACTCAAAAATTCGAAGTAGATTCAGGTGCAATATACTCACTTCTAGCCGAAAATGATTTTCGCCATCTAAATTTAAACCTACCTTTGACCAAATCCCATGTTGCTTTTCGATCATACTCAGGAAATATTATCAAACCATTAGGAAGGCTTTCGCTTAATGTTGCTTACGGAGGAAAAGAGATGATTGGTGAGTTACATATTGTTCCAGATGGTCATGATGCTCTTCTAGGAAGACAATGGATTAGAGGTCTAGGTATCGAACTCAAGACAATTGATTCAAATATGTTAAACCCATCAACCGTGTTTCAAATTCAACTACACAACTCAATCGATGACATTCTCAAACCATTTTCTGCAATATTTGAAGAAAAAGTCGGTTGTGTTCCAGATTTTCAAGTTTCTCTTCAACTCAAAGATGGTGCCAAACCAATTTTTATCAGAGAAAGAAACGTGCCCTATGCTCTACAAGAACGAGTCGACAAAGAACTTAATTCACTTGAAAAAGATGGAATTATTACGTTAGTTTCTGCAAGTGACTGGGGTTCTCCTCTGGTTGTGATACCGAAACCTGATGGTGGAGTACGTCTCTGTGTGGACTACAAGTGTGGCGTTAATGAACGACTAGTACAAGCTAACCATCCGATTCGACGAATTGATGACGTTCTACACAGCCTACGGAATTCTCAATATTTTTGCAAGTTAGACCTGTACAAAGCTTACCTACATTTGGAAGTCGACGAAGAGAGTAGAAAAATTCAAACCATATCAACACATCGAGGCACTTACCGCATGAACCGTCTTAGTTTTGGAATCAAGACCGCACCTTCAGATTTCAACCGAATACTATGTCAAATTCTCAAAGGACTTCAAGGAGTTGAAGCTTATTTCGATGACATAATTGTCCACGGTCCATCACGAAACGAATGTCTTCAAAACCTTGTTGCATGTCTACACAAGCTCACTAAATACGACCTCCATATCAATATGAAAAAATGTTCATTCTTACAACAAAAGATAAGTTATTTGGGACATGTAATTGAATTCAACAAAATAAGTATATCTCCAGAAAAAGTACGTGCTATACAAGATATGCATTCTCCTTCGAATCCTGATGATGTAAAAAAGTTTCTTGGCCTTGTTACATATTACTCTCGATTTATCCCAGATTTTTCAACTATGTCACATCCTCTGCGCTGTCTTCTCCAGAAGGGACAAAAATGGTACTGGTCTTCAAAATGTGAGTCAGGGTTTATCAAACTTAAAGCCGAACTATGCAGCGACCGAGTCCTCATGCCTTTTGATCCTACCTTGCCTGTTGTTCTAACAACTGATGCCAGTCCTCATGGACTAGCTGCCGTATTGAGTCATACTTTAACTGGAATTGAAAAACCCATAGCTTACGCTTCACGTTCTCTGACGAAATCCGAACAAAATTATAGCCAGCTGGATCGCGAAGCCCTTGCTATTATTTTTGGGGTTACTCATTTTTACAAATATCTATTATGTACAAACGCTTAAACACCGATTAAAAGCTCTCTCAAATGATCGAACACCAATACATACAAAAATACAAAACATACTTTTACGATACCATGCTACACCCCTCGCCTGTGGAAAATCACCAGCTGAACTCTACCTGAGCAGAAAACTAAGAATACGAATTGATGCTATTTTTCCATATTATCCAAAACCTTCCGAATTGGAATGCAAACAATCCCGTTCATTGCAAGTGGGGGAGAAAGTTCAAGTCAAAATTCTTAATAAATGGCAATTTGGAGAAATCAAAACTAAATTGGGAAAGCGTCATTACCTCGTTACTCTTGACTCTGGTCGCACAGTCAAACGACATATTAACCAACTTCTAACAACTTTGGTCAAAAAGAAATCCCTTTTATGTGGTCCAAGTCAAAGTTTTAACATTCCAAGACCAAGTAATCCTAATCCTGGTTCCATTATCTCCGTTCATCCTCAAGATAATCCAGCTCAAGAAATTCCTGCTAATTCTTCAGCATTAATCAGTCATAAACCTCCAGTTCAACAAGAAGTTAGAAGATCAACCAGAGAAAGACACCCTCCAGTCCGTTTTGGTGATAGTGTTCTTTCCTAAATATCCTTTACTAAGTAGGGGAGACTGTGGTGTTTGTTCTATCTAGCTACTTGTTATTATTCTACTTTGTAAATAATTGTTTATAATTGATTCTCTACTTCTTTGACATTATTCAATTTTTCATTAATTATTATTATTCGACTTTTTGATTTCATTAAATAAACATCTTATAGTTTTAGTTTGTTCATTAGTTCTTTGTTTTCTTTAAATATACAATACCCACCTAATCAGCTAGTTCGCTCCAATCTTTGAACCGTCCTTTTCGCGATTGAATGGCTTGAGCCACTTTGGAAGACGATGGTTTCGCATATTAAGCGCTTTAAGTATATAATCATATAATTTGGTTTGATCGATGGTTGGTGAAAAATTCGTATTATGATAAATCTACAAAGTTTTCCTACTTAGTCTTATTTTTGAACAAGCTTAAATAAATAAATTGGGTGGCAACAGTCCGTTGAGAACTAGGGCCTAGTGACTTACAGCTCTCAACCATTCATGTGTGCGAGTACTGTTGTCAGTGATGAAGGGGACCTACAGTTTTAAGCCAAATCCGAACGGCTAATTTGAGAAAACACTTTTCATGACAAGAATTACTCTTGGAGAATTTGTCAATTCCTCACAAGAGGCAGTACCCGTAAAAAACCCAAGACCTCTGGCATGACAGTCCAACGCACTAACCATCATGCCACGGGTACTTCGAACAAGCTTGGGCCACGTAAAAAAGAACCAACTACGATTTTCTTAATTAATGGAAACATTGTTTCCATTCATCCTGCATTTATAGCAGTTTTCGTAATTTTCAATTTTGCAGTGCGATGTTTTCCATGCTCAAGTACTTGGTTAAGAAAACACCTAGGTAGTTACATTGGTTGTCCACTTTATATCATACATCATTGTAGTAGTAATTCTCGCACGCGATCTTCCTCCGCTTTCCTTAAAAACCATATATGCATACATATTTAAATTCAGGATAATGTTCCATCTTGAGGCAGTACTTCGCAAGTCTATTAATGATTAACTGCAAGGACCGTGAGCAAAAAAAAGAGCCTTTATATTAACGCTTGCATAAATTATATCTTTTATTTAAAGTGCAAAACCTTGCAACACTCCCGAGTTTCAAACCATTGTGTAACGCTTCAGCCATTCCAAACTTGCTTTGATAGTCTTGTACAGATTTTCCATTGCTGTCGAATGTTGCTTTGAAATCTACGAACAATTTAAAAAGTTGTTTGTTCTTCGATTTAAACGAGTCGGCAATTGAGCACGAAGCACGAAGATATGATCAATAATTAATTATGGAGTATATGGAGTACCCTGGGCGGAATTCAGCTTGAAACCTACTGAGAAAGATATTGACGTCGATCCACCCATTTAGCCTTTTCAACATTAAGGATGTGAAAATCTTGTAGGTGGAGTTCAAAAACGAGATAACCCTAACATTTTTCGGATTCTCGATACCACCTTTTTTGTGAATTATGAAGATTAGTGCATCATTTAACTGAACAGATATCTATTTGCTTACATTTAAGGTGCCACTGGGAGGGATTGAACTCAAGACTTCTGGCAAGACCATCACACTACGGGCACTGCTTCACAGAAGAAGAACTCAATAATATACATGAATTGAAATTTGACCAATTTAATACAATAATTTAATGTATAATTTATACATTAAATTATTGTATTTTCTTACTAAAACTTAAAAAGCGTTGATTAATAACTTCGAAATATAGGTTCCATTGAGTTTTCAGAATTCAATAAGAAAACCCATGTCCAAAAGTTGGTACAGCGACAAAGTGACTTAGTAAGAACTTAAGAAATATTAATTCAACTTGGGTTCTCAAATATAGTCCTAATATTTTATATCCTTCAATTCTTTTCCTATATTTTTCCTTCAACTCAAATCTTTTTAACTGAGTGTTTTTGGCATACATTCGAACCGAACAATGTGTAACTAACTCAGGCAATTCGTTAACGTGCAATGGAAATAAGAAAGGGGCAAATATAGACCCTTGTGGTACACCACTTTTTACCGCCAGAAATTGTGACCATTGTTTGTTGAATTCAAAAGATTGTTCTCGACTTGTTTTACATGAATGCCAACTATAGAGGAATCTCGTTTTTGAACGCTTCCTATAAAATCTTTACTGTGATTCTACTAAAGCCGCTGAACACGTGGATAGACTCGAATAATCTATTATGTGAGTCTCAAGCCGGATTCAGGTCGGGTTACTCGACCACCGATCATATATTCGTTCTAAGGAACATTGCTGAGTTTTTTTTGGAAAAAAATAAAAAGCTATACATTTTTTTTGTGGATCTTAAAGCTGCATTTGACTCAGTTGATCGAAACGCATTGATGTTCAAGTTGTTTGGATCCGGGATTTCGTTTAAGTTTGGAAGAGTTATTCAGAACTTGTACTCAGACACGAGAGCAGCGGTATGGAATGGAAAGCAGGTATCTGAATGGTTTCAGACGCAGTCGGAAGTAAGACAGGGCTGTGCTCTCAGTCCTAGCTTGTTCAAACTATGTATAAATGTCATCATTGACGCACTACCAGGAGTTGTTAGATATGCTAGAGAGGTCATTAAAGCCTTACTTTTCGCAGATGATATAGTCTTGCTGGCAAACTCACAGCAATCCTTACAGCTTATGATAAATCGACTTTCGGAATACTGTAGACGATGGAGCTTGGTAGTGAACCTGAACAAGTCGAAAGTGATGGTTATCAAGAAAGTTGGAGGAGGTTAAGCTCAAGTGAACAATGGTACTTCAACAATGAGAACATAGAAAGAGTGAAAGAATACAAATACTTAAGAGTATATTTTACCCAAAACTTAAGTATGGAAAAACACCTCAACGATAAACTTCTTAAGGCTAAAACCGCGATTAACGTGGCATGGAAAGAATGTTTCAACAACAAAAACATTGCGCATAGCAGTAAATATAAATTTTCGAAGCAGTATCCCAATCAATCCTGTTTTACGCAGCCCAAGTGTGGCGAGCAAAAAAATTTGAGATTGTGGAAAAACTCCTTAAATTATATTTAAAACGAACATTCCGCCTTCCTTCATGCACCCCAAACTACATGATAATGTTAGAAACAGGCTTATCCCCACTCTTCATAAAAACGTTGCAGCTGCAACTCGATTACATTCTGAAAGTACTGAATACGCCCAACAATCGCTTACCAAAAAAAGCAGCTTTACAAGCGATACAAAGCAAAACAGGATGAGTTAAAGAGTGGATTGGGCTAGCAGAAGATACAGGTGTAACTTCAAATCTCAGTGAACAGAAATCGTCACTGTACCAGGTAATTAGGCGTCTGCATGAAAATTTTAAATTTGTGTTCACAGAACAGGCATCCACCTCACTTCATCGGATGATCTATAGCAGACTAAATTATAATCTTAATGAAAGATACTACTTCCAGGACATAAATATTGTAGAGCAAATCTCCAACATGTTTCGGCTAAGAGGTGAACTGCTAAACAAAAATTACGTTCCACATCGCGAAGATCTTTCACTGCTCTGTGATATTTGCAACATGGCTGAACGAGAGGATATTTTTCATTTTGTCGGAAGGTGTCCAGTCCTGAGAGAAAATAGAAGAAATGTACTTGGTAGAGGCTTTTTATCAGAAAACGATACTTTAGCTCTCTTAAATGAAGTAGATGTGTCTAAAATGCTTATATATTGCAAAACAGCACTTATTTATAGAAGCAGAATTAGAGATGAAATTTTTTAGTTAACACAACTGCAACTTAATTATTACAAAACTTTAATACAGTTAAAACTTTGTCAATCAGGCAGACGGCAAAACCATACTTTAAAGATTGTTAATGAAATTGTACAAATAATTGCAAGTAAATAAAAATCTATCTATCTATCTGTTATCAAGTCTATGGCATCTTAAGTAGTTAAGTAAACAGTCACAAGCAATCACATCTTCATCTGTGATAAGGCTAAATTAAAGACAGAGCTTTGGGATAAAGAACGCTTTCTTTAAAAAAGTTTTTAGTCTGTCAAATTTGTGGTAATTGTCGAGTTTGAAACGAATGTTTTATTGTGAGAGTTTTTCCTTAGTTCTTCTATATTTCTTCGTATTTGTTGAATAGTTTCGTTATGAAGAACTATGAAATTTGTTTGTGCATAAGGCGTGGTGGTAAGTGTATTTATGTTTTCAATCCATGCTCGAGTATTGCTTCTTGGAATTAACAAGTCTTTTAAAATAAATTCTCGTCATACAAAGTACTTTTTCAAGCTACCTTAATAAAGAGCTTTACTTAAGGCGCACAAATAAATACATACATGATGCTTAGTCTCTGGCATATTTTTGAGTATATAAACATTTCGGTTAACTTAATTTTTCTTGTTCAACTTAGAATGTTTAAATTGATTAAAAACATAATTTTAGACTCATTTACCATATAACAACCATAAAACCAGCACAACGGGCTTAAAAGCCTTATAAAAGCTTTTAAGATTAAAATTATTTTTCAATAATGTGAAACGTAAATTATGTAAGTACATTACCATTAATTTCATTACATGCTTTCGCAAAATAGTATATTTTCCAGTATAAAATAAAATTAAAAAGCATCCTTAGAATATGCAATGTGTCGCCAAAGAATTTTAATTTCTTATTATGGGTGGTGATATAAAAAATTATGATGATTATGCCTTAGGGAATTCAAAAGCGTGTAAAATTCCACTGAACATAAAAATCATCCCATAGTCAAACGAGATTCTTTTCAAAAAAACACATGACGAAACCCCCATACCTTTTCATAGACCTTTTTTGTTGCATATCCTTGTGCTTGGGGTAGATTTTTGTTTTTAATACCAGATGCTATGCTATGTAGCATGCCAAAAGTTATGTACACATCACAAAAATATCGTATTCACATTTTTGAAAAGAAGCATGTTAAGCATGTTATATGACCTCCATGGTCCCCAATATTCATCCATCTTTCCATCTTCACATCCTCCTCCTTTCAATCCATCTTAAGACATCACAATCGACGCGGGGTATAAATATTTTCGTCATATCAAACCCCCGTTGTTAAACTTTTATTTTTATTTAGATAGCTCATGGTGTTAAAGAGAATTGTGGGTGGGTATGTCTTATATTCCCCATCATATACCATCATCAACCATAAGAAACCCTTATGGTAGACTTCGTCATATTGGCTTTTAAGCAAATTGAATTCGACGACACCAAGCTAGCAGCATTAGCAGCAGTACTAAGAGTTTTGTCGGACGATTTAAGTATTCTAGGTGAGTCGCGAAAACTGCGCCAAGCCAAGCTACCGCGCCATTGCCATTGCCATCGCCATCCACACCAAGCTGTCACTCTCCATATTGCACCGGATATCGAATGTCTTTATCTATATGTGCGATGGCTACAAAACAACCCCATCGCAGTGCCAATCGAATCTAATATATTTTTATTACTTAAGATACGAGATGCTTCTAGAAAATGTATCCATCCATCTATCCTCCCTCCTCTGCTCTACTCTTAAAGGAAAAACTGATGGCGAGGAAGATGGATGCTTTGATAACCAGCCCACCATCTTCCACATCGCATGGTGCGCTTCTTCCAATTTGGCCTCGTTTGGAACTTCAAAGTAGAGCGAGCTCGGCAAATTACTTCTTTTTCTTCTTGGTCTTCAGCTCTCAGAAGTGGGTGTGTGCCATCAGATATACCCACTTCCTTTTTGATTTTTCCTTTTTAAGAAAAGCCTTCACCAGCTGCTGATGGCTTCGAGTGAGATTTCTTGAGAACGTTGCTGCTTGCTGATGACGGAAAGGTAGAGGTTGCGAGAGTGGGAGATGAAGAAAGTCAAGGAAACACTTAACCTGGGTGTGGGGTGTTGTTTTCAAGTCTAAATTTGGGGGATGGGGGCAGCTATCTACTTCGACTAATATGCCAATGATGACTGAAGTATTTTCTATACGCACAGGGCTATGATGTGGTGTCAAATGACACAACATAAGGGCAGATATTTCGGGGAGTTTCTTGCCACCGGATATCGGAAAATGTAGAAAGGCAATCGGATGGGACTTGTATTTTTATTTTATTTTCAAATCCAATTTGTTAAGGATGCTTTGATATAAAACATGACTCCTCTTCCTTTCTGACGCACACATAATCGTCTGTTAAATTGTTCCTCTACAATCCACATACGTACGAACGTACATACATACATACTCGTGTATAGAGGGGATGATCGATAGAAGGGATGAATGAATATAATCTACATCTGTGACCAAATGAATTGCTGCTTCTTTTTTTCTTCTGGGATGTGTAATCAATAAAATTATTGACCCTTATCTGTCTTCTGTGTGAACTTTTTCTTCGTTTCGTTTAGGTCCTCTATCTCTGTACTATAGGGGTGTTATATGCGTTGGGGGTACATTTTGATATACAAGACCTCGACTGACTCAAGCTTGCTGGCTATGATGACGACGACGACGACGACGCACGGCGAGATGGATGGCTGAATGGGCTAACATTGAATTTGAGGAGTAATTTGATTTTTGTAAAACGGTCAATGGACATCGGAAATTGTTTCGAAACAGATGGGTTATGATATATTAGACTGGTTTATTGGCAATGTAATTGGGTTTTCTTCTTTCTGTATTGGATTTGGAAGATGAAATAAGGGAAGAGTAGTGTGTGCAATTTATTTTGTTGTTGCTAATTTGGCGAAACGAATTGGTGATACTTACTTAAATTGCAAGTGAAAGTCATGTACTTGGTATTTTATTGCTTTGAAGTTATCAGACATAAATCTTAAGATGAAAACTTTTGATACTTGGGACAAGTTTTGAAATCCCGAAAACAATGGAATTATCGACACATTTAAAACGTTTTTGAATTTTCACTTTCACTTTTGATATTATTTTTCAGGGCACTCTTCAAAATTGAAATAATGTTTTCAATATTTGTTTTTTAATTCAATTCAAAACGAAATGATAATTTTCTTTAAAATTTCGAGTTTCAGGAGCTTAAAGAAAACTTAGTATCGAATTTGCGGTCTTTTATTCAAGGTTACTTCTTAAGAACCTGAATATTTGCTCTTTCTTTCAGAAAAGATCTTATGAAAATAATTTAAGGCATTATCAAAGATTTGTTCAATTCTAAATTGCATGAAAGCAAAAATTTTAGTTGTTTTTGACAGCAAAATGCTTTTTGGTGAATATTCTTAAAATAACAAATCCTTACTTATACAACTAAACTGAATAAGCTTTATGGCTCATATGCCCCCTCCCCCTGGATCGTATATTAGTCAAAAGTTGATGATTTTGGGCTGAACGATTAGAAAAAGGGATAGATTTCCGATTCTTTCCCCACGATCCCCCCTGGATCCGTCATTGCTAAAAAAATAGGCAATACTAGCTTTTTCAAAAATTCTATGCAACAACTAAGAAACAAATTCAGAGAAAATAATTGAACAGAAGAAGTCCGTAAAATGATTTCGTGGCGATGTGTCCACTTTTTAAAGAGATACGACTGTTCAAAAAATAAAATCTAAGAAAAAGTTGTTTTCTTCATTTTTGTGTCAAGTTCATTTGCAACTGTTCCTCGCTCGGTTGGTTAAAATCACCATGACAAGCTTTTTGTTTTTATTAACAATTTTGACTTTAAACTTTTGTCATAGCTTTAACCCAAAATCTAATGGAAGCAATGGCTGGGATGTGACCAACACTAAAAACTTCTCATCAGTGGCTGTCTGTCGATTTTTCTAAAAGTTAAACAAAATATTAATACAAATATTTTATGTTAGGTTTTAGGTACATAAATTTGAATTTTGTAAGTTTTTGTGTTTTAGCCTAGTACGCTGCTGATGCGAAACGAAATTTTTCGGCGGTCTCCAAGTGCAGAGCGAAATTAAAACGAAAACCACAGCGGAAAAATATGTGTGGAGAGTTCTGTCTGGAAGTTGAATTTCACTGCTTGTCTTCATCACTTCTTCCACATCACCAATAACATCCTGAGTTTCCGATTCAGAAATGCAATGTTGGAACACATTAGACAAATCCATTTTATTTTAAATTTTAAATCAAATATAAATCAAAGTCAAAACACCGATAGTCACGAGTAAACAATTTTTTTTTTTCAATAAAAAAATTAAACGTCAAAATTTCGCAAGCAATTAATGTGCTGGTCAATTAAATTGAGAACGAAAAGAGTGGAGAATTGTACTAAGAAATCTAGTACAGCTATCCACTAAAATGTCACATTTCGTCGTTCAGCAGCGTACTGAAAAACGAAAAGCACAGCGAAATTTTTCGTTTATGATTTCGTCGTGTCATTTTTGTATGGGAAATTTCGTTTCGCATCAGCAGCGTACTAGGCTTTTGTAAGAAAATTGTATGATTTTTAATATTGAAACCAATGTTTTTCAAAAGATAATACTAGTGTGGAGGCTATATCTTTGATTAATGTCAAGATAAGTCGAAAAACAATTTTTACCAACTTTTGTTAATGTCTTTTTTAGGTTTTTAAAATAAAATATTAATTGATTTTTTTGTTGTTCTTTTCTGTTAAACTTAAGTTATTTGAAGTCGATATTCCTTCTGCTTTATTAGGTTCAAGAGACCTTGAAACATTACAAAATGTCAAAATTACAATAACTTCCTTTGAAAACTTAATAAGTAAGTAAACCCTATTTTAAATTTTGAATGCTTTGCTTAGATCTCTTACGTAGATTTTCTTTTGTTTTTTCTTCTTTAATTTTAACAGTTTTTTCGGATTCGGCATAAAAACTGTAGGTCCTATCCATCCCTGACATTATTCGCACATAGGAATAGTTGAGAATTGTTAGTCACTAGGCCTTGGTTCTCTCCGAATTGTTGCGTCACCAAATAAAGATATTGAAGCAAAAATATAAACAATCTTTTGTTAAGGCTTACCATTTCACTAAGTAGCTATTTTCTTAATAATTAGTAATTTACTAAGTGACTCCAAAAGATTTATTTTCGTTTTGAAAACTAGTTAATCCGAACATGTCTAAACAGTAATAGTTCGTCAAAATGAACAAAGCAAACAAACTTAAACGGAACAATTAATTGAAATTCCCAACTGTTAACTTTATCATTTCATCCTCTGCTCTTATAAGTTTAATTGCATTTGTATATAGATACAACCTCGTGTATGTGTAAAAAAATTAGTGATACAAGTTCTTGTAATTCCGTTGAAAACTACACCTATGATTTGTAATTCGATTATATTGAATTACTCTTCGAAGGGATTTCATCGTTATATAAAACATCAGATTGTTTTGCACGAAGTCGATTCTTCAAATATTTCGAAATCTTCGTCGTCTGAAAATATTCTTCAGAATAATAGTGGGGATACCATCCGGACCAGCGGATTTATGAATGTTGAGATCTTTAAGAACTCTCGCCACAGTTCGAGTACGAAAAAAAATTGGTCCCATAGAATCATTTACGTGTCCAAGAACTGGGAAAACCATGACACTATCTGGTAAGGTTGAATTTTTGGCGAACTGCCTTGCAAACAAGTTAGCTTTATCAAAAGAGCTAATTAAAGGAGTGTCATTGACAACAAGCGTAGGCACCGAGGAAAAGGAAGAATTCCTCATGTTTTTTACGAATGACGTTAATTTTTGGTCATGCAAAAATTTGGTGCTTAGAATATGGGCGTTGTAGGCCTTCCTGGCTTGCTTAAACCTTTTCCGGTTTTCCTCAGTTGGGTTGGCTCTAAAACACCGGAAACTCACTTCTTTCTCCTTGATAACTTTTTTGCAGCTCGAATCGAACCATGATTTAACCTTGGGTTTAATACCTTTAACCCTATTCGGGATAAGGGTTTTCATTCCCAGATGAATCATACTAGCAGTCATATCTGTACTGGAGTCTACGTCACTACCGAGGAATCATAGTGACCAGTTAAAGATCTTGAAGAAATTATTGAGACCGTCCCAGTTGGCTTTCTCGTACTGCCGAACGGTTTTCTGTGGAGCTCTTTCTTTAACTGGATTTGTTTGACACAAGAAATTAGCAGATATGACAACGTAGTCCGATATGCTTAGAGGCGTCAATACACTGATTGTGTATTTATCAGGATCAGAAGTGAAAAACAAGTCAATTGTATTTTCTGCTCGGCCGTAACGTCTGATTTTCGAGTAGGCTCATTGAAAAGCTGAGTAAGATGGTTAAACTTAGCAAAAATCTTAGCACACATTCCTTCGGGTGTTGTCTGGCCCTATATACATTTTTCAAAAGTGAACCCACTGTGCCATTGAATTTCTGCTGGATATAGTTTTTTTTATTAAGATTTTTTCTTTATTCAAAAGTTTCTTCGATTACTTGAATGAATTTAAAACATTTTGGGAATTTTCAAATAAAACCCCCCAAACTGTCACATTTCATTCTCTTTAAACTGTATTGGGTTTACTATTTCTGAAAACTATAAATAACTGGTTTCTAGAGGAATTCCAAAGTGTTTCCAATATCAAGGGAGGTTACATACAATTCCCGCCACCGTCAATCTTCAAACCAAAAGACTATAGGTATTTGCATTTTGCTGACTTTTTCTTTCCAATATCCTTACGGCGACGCACGTCCACCCTTCTCTAGAAAATTTTAACCATGACATCAACGTAACTAAACGATAGACAATTTATTTTCTCTGTTCAGGTTTGGGTTCAGATTCCAATATGTATGTATGTTGTAGATATAACCAAAACCCCTTAGCCACAAAAATTCTGATTTTCTGATCAAAAACCAACATCACACTTTTCGACACATCCCAAATTCAGCGACGACGACGACGATAGACAAAAATTGATTTACTAATGGAAATTTCATACATAACTTAACTTTGACCCTAATAAGGACGTATAACATCAGAGACAGAGATCTATCTTTGCTCTAAAGTCCAGAAAGAACCAGAAACCTCGATAAATACACCCAGGCTTTTGCTTTGGTTGAAATCGTCCTCCTTATTTTACCTGTTAGCTGTAAGGATACTATAGGTTAGGTTAGATACACATTTTCGTATGAGAAAAGATGCTGAATTGCTGACAACACTATGAATTCAATTAGGAAGCAAACCAAATGATGGAAATAAAAATTATTCTAGCTTAAAATTTTTTAGCTTTTGATGCTGATGTTGATAATGGTGGTGGCAGTGGTGGTTGGTAGATTGTGGGTGGTTGTACCCTTATATTTTATCCTGTTCGTCGATGTCGATGTACATATAGCTATTTGATGTGAGAAGGGTAAATATTTATTAACTGTGAGTGGTTTGGTTATTTTTGAAGGGGGGGTTGTAACAGAAAAGGTTAAAAAGGGGACGACAATTTTCATTTATTCATGAGTGAATAATTTCTTGTGATGATAAAAATATAAGAAGGAGTAAAAAGTCATGCGGGGGCTAAGTTCTACATATACATACATATATCTTTGCTCTAGCGATAGACTTAGGTTGACATTTAACTTTTGGGTTAAGGGATAGATGTGTGCTTTGATGGGGTATAAAATTGTTATATCGTTTTGTTTGGGTATATATTGATTGTATAAAGGTTGTATAAGATGATGAAAATCTAAGGGATAAATTATTATCAAGACAGCTCAATTGGTCTAGATACAAATTGAATATTATGTACTTTCTGATGCTAACAATTTATGAAAAATATGAATATTGGTGGAAATAGATTTTGTTTCATTCACTTTTTTGTGAATAAAAAAATAAGCAAAAATGAAAAATTTATTTGAATACAAAAATGAAGTGAAATAATACCAGAACCTAAAAACTTTGAGTTCAAAATGTTGGGCGGGTGTGTTGGATATCAAGGATCAAATGACAATGTTTCAGCTAATGGATGTGACTATAAAAAGGTAAGAATAATGTTGAAATAAAATAAATAACTTTTGTAAAGGAAAAATATACTTTTAAAAAAATCCATTAAATGTTTCAGTTCAACTTTTTTAATGTTGATTAGTCTACAATTTTGGAAGAACTTGGATTAAAGTATTTCGACTTAAGAAAATGTAGTGTTTGTTCCATTTTCTTCTGCAATTAGATTACATCTCTAATTTAGACTATAATTTAATGTCATTTTAACCATAGTATGAAAGAAAGAAGTAAGGTGCGGTATATTATACTGTAACATGACTTAATTATACTTTTACCATGGAATGTAAGTAAGTGATGTCTTTCAATTAAAATTTTAACCATAATACCTTTAACCTCATTTAGTATTTGAGTAGCATTGGTCATACCAGTGTACTAGTAATCTAGTCACTACTTTCATCTTAAGCTGTAATTTTGTGCGTTTCGTCAATGATGTTAACTTTTTTATCTGATAGTGTATTTTATTGTGTTATTTGACTGTAAAATTAGAATTAAAAAGACTGTTATTTTATGAAGTAGGCTTCCAACGACTTTTTTTTTCAGCTCCAGTCTACAAAAAAATTGATATTTTTTTATGGAAAATATTATCATACTGTAATTAAGTGATATTTCTTTTTCAAACGGTGACACATTGATGTCTAACATTTCACACTATAAATCTTTGCATTTTTTAGACATTAGACTGAAAATGTTATTTTGAAATGTTTTTCGGGCAATAACGCCCGATTGTTTTCTTCAAAATCGTCAAACCCTTCGGGCTTACTTGCGTAGAAAAAAGACTTCACATATAAATCAACTAAAAATAGTTCAGCGGTGTTAGGTTAGGTTACGTTAATGGGCTGGCGATTGATAATATTATGGCTACACTTAGATCAATGTAGATCCATTGTGATACCCTGAAGTATTGAACTTCCCTAAAAATAAAATATAAACCTATTTATTTATTCTAAACAATTTACAAAATTAATTTATAAATTATTTACTAAGGAAGACTTCAGGGCGACAACGCCATTTGAAGTCGTTTTTTAAGTTTAAAAATGAATTTAAGTTAAGATTAATTTATTATGATTAAATACAAAAATTATTTTAAAAGATATGCAGAAAACAAAATTTAGTACGTGTTTGTACATAAATAGCAAGTTTTTATAAGAGAAAAAAAAAAGAAAAAATTATTTAAATATCCAAAAATTTATGATGAGGTGTTGTTGCTAATTTGATGTATCTTAAAGATTCAGGGTTGGCAGGATCTAGTAGTTCCGCAAGTTGTTGTTCACTGCTTAAAGAACCGTTGGCGTCAGTAATTATTTTTGATGCAGGACATGTAATTAGACAATGATATACTGACAATTCGACATTACAAAAATTGCATTTCTCTGGAGTTTCTCTGGTGTAATAATGCCTACTGGTGAAAAGTGTTTTTCCCAGCCTCATACGGAGTAATTTAATGCAGTTTTCTCTGGTAAGGTTTTTACTGTAGGGAGTACGCTTGTGGTGATTTACGTACATTCGCAAGAAAGTTTGACTACTTTCCCACAAAGTGGCTACCTCTTTCTCTAAGTGTGCTGCTAATATTTTTTTAATTAAAAGCGATGATTCTGGTACTTCAATTGTAAATGGTAAGTTGAAAGTTTCCTTAGCTGCGGTGTCAGCATCTTGGTTGCCCTTGATGCCTACATGTCCAGGTACCCAAGCCAAGCAAGTATCTTTGGAAGAGTATAAGAGACTTCTCACGTTTTCTAAGAACTGGCATTTATTGAAACCACTTTTAAGGCCGTTTAGTATGCTGAGGTTGTCAGTGAAAATTATTTTTTTTCTTGGTAGATTCTTGGTGAAAGATAAACATTTCAGAATTGCAGTAAGTTCTGAAATATAACTTCCAGTTGAATCGGGAAGAAGTCCTTGGTAGATTATTTTTGAATTTTCATTTGATTCTAATTCCACTACTGCATAAGAGGAGTTTGGATCCTTAAACGAACCATCTGTATAAAAAATACAGATCAGCGATCATCTATGATCGACTATGAAGTCCTTTAAATTGTTGATCCGGTGTATTGTTTTTCTTATGACTTGCTAAGGAAGTGTCGATTAAGAGCAAATTTCGTTTCCAAGGTGGAAACGTTGTTGTGAGGGAAAAAGGAAGAGGAAACCCTGGTTTGGATAAAAAGGCCGTTATCTTATTTATTACAGAGATGGGGTCCTTGCGAGGCTTTCCTATGCTAAGCCATTTCTTCGTAGCCTTGTGTAAAGGGTGCAAGGGATTTCCCAGAGCCTTACATGCAAGTGAAATTGATCTTTTCTTAGCAAAGAGTTCAAATGGTAGATAACCAGCTTCTCTTCGAAGTGCTAATATAGGTGTTGTTTTTAGCGCACCTGTTGCCGTTCGGAAGCATTGGTTGATGGCAACATTAATAGTTTCTACATTTTTCTTTGTAGTCCACATGAAAGTGGTCAAACCATGTTGAAGAGAACCATCTACTAAGGTCTTAGCTAGTCGGATGGCGGTTTCTATATGGAGGCCTTTTCGTTTGGAGCAGATCATTTTGAGGGCATTGTTGCGAAGTTTAAGTTGATTTGTTGCTTTTTTTATTTGAGAATTCCATTTCAAATTTCCAGAAAAAAGTATGCTGAGTATCCTGAGTTCCCTTTTAAGTGGAATTGAAGTATTTCGCAGGAAAAGAGTTGAACAGGAGCACTTTCTTTTTCTGTAAATGTGATTAGCCTCGATTTTATTTGGTGGAACAGAAGCTCCTCTTTCTTGCGCCCATTGATGGGTTGCTGATTCGGTTGCTTCCAAAATTTGTTTGACATGGTTTGGGTCTCCAGAATCTAGAGTATAGATGTTATCTGCATAGACACCGATAAAATCTAATCCGTATATTGGGTTATTAAGTTTACATATCAATGAGTCGATATAGGTATTGTATATAATTACAGAAAGTGGTGAACCCTGTGGAAAACCATTCTCGAGTTGACTAATAGAAGACATGTAACCGTCAACATTTACCTGGAAAGTTTTATTTGTCATAAATGAAATTATAGTTTTCAGGATACTTTTTGGGACATCCCATGAATGAAGTTGTCTAATAGCAGGGATGTATATCACTCTGTCAAAAGCCTTTGCAAGATCAGCTGACATAACAACACTATGCTTCCGCATAGATAGGTTATCAGCTAGCTTATCCTCTAATAAGTGTAATAGGCTTTGTACACCTCTGTTTGGCCGGAAGGCATGTTGTGCGGGGTGTATCTTTTTTTCAATTACCCAACTGACTCTTCTCGCAATGATTTTTTCAAAAATTTTGGAGAGGACCGGGAGAAGTGATATCGGACGATATTCATCGAAGGAGTGACATATCCTATGATAAACCTATTATATCTATGAATTGTTTGTCTTGTTCTAGCCATTTGGAGGCTTTTATAAAGCCTAATAGGCTACTTTCTCAAAATTCCTTCTAGTTCTTTAAGAATATTGAGGAAGTGTCTGCTCAGGAGTTTGTTTCTTGTGCGTCATAGTGCTGGGCAGTCAGTGTTGTGGGAAGTGGACTGTGTCAGCCTTTGCACATACCATCGGTGTTTGTTTTTACCCAACAGGTTGTGACCTGTGTCCAGCGGTGTTAAATTGCACCATTTAAGAGGCCAAGCGCCACGGTTCTACGACGGAAGCAAGATAATGCGTTGTCCAATAAATTGATTGTTTCGTTGGCTGAATATGGCATGTAGTGCCGTCTTATTGGAACCAAAGGTCGTCTAAGGCTTGTTTCATACTATACGGTTTTGACCGTACGGCAAAAAATCGAACGGCGACATTTTGTTAGAGGAGCGAAGAAGAGCATATATACGCTTTCATATTATACGGTCACGGCAAAATGCCGTCACCGCGCCGTGAAGCAATCGTCTACTGCTACTACATTATACGGCAGCCGTACGGAACGATAAGCTTAGTGGCGTACATGACGAAATGAATGTTTTCACATCATTCGATTTCATTCGTGCGGCAGAGTTCGATGAGCCACGATTACTTATATGATTAAATTAACTATTTACTTAATTACTTGTGATTAAACTTACAATATATTGTGTAAATAGTGAAGGAATTAGATGTGGAATTTTTAATTACTCTCGTGCAAGAGAGACCAGTGTTGTGGGACAAAGATTTAGAAGTATACAAAAATAGGAATGCTACAAAAAATGCCTGGCGAGAAGTTTTAATAGAACTTAACCCGGACTTTGATGCTCTTGATGACAAAGTATACTAAGCACAGGAACCCTGCATATATTGTGTTTTACGGTAAAATGAGTAATGAGTTGATGAAAAAATACTAAGTCATTATTAACACGCCTTTGATGAAGAGATTGCATTTGAAGAAGCAGAATACGATGTTCATAGGAAGGCAGATCATAAGGATCATCCCAAGGAAGACCCTTTAGGCAAAGCGAATGAAATTATGTTGAATTGAGTGATTACTTGCATGTTTTCGATTTCTTATTTGTCCTACAAAATTTTGTGGCAGCTCAGTTTGGATTGTTGCACCACTACATAAGTGTTACCTAAGACTAAGCTTCGTTATTACACTGTAATCTGTATTATTGTTTGTTATTGTGCAAAGAGTTAGTATTAATAAAAAATATTAGTTTATCAATGATAACGCCATGTGTTGCATTTGAAGAACCATTTTACTTAGCCATAGTCTACGAACAAACCCCTTTCCTTCAGTTCTTAATTCATTCAGATTCAATTTCAATATCTTACTTAATGTTTTGAAAGATATTGCTATTAATTGTTTTACAATAATTTCCAAAACTTCTAATAATTTGTTTTCTGAAAAATTTGTTTACATAAACTCAAAGTTTTTCAAAACCAATCTTATACCCTTAAAGCAGTTATCATTGATTTATCTAATGACTTAGCTTTTATTCCTTAAATTTTCAATATCTTTTTTTTATAACTTAAGACTCTTAAGATGCAAGATCCTGAGCTAGCACCATATGGTTCCTTTTGCTTCTTGTTTCTATGCACTAATTATGTTTCTCTTGCATCAATTAACGTTCTCCTAATGCCTTCTTAATGTCCTTATTTTTGTATATACATAATACATACATAGCATCAATCTATCTAGCTTAAACCCTTTCGTTTCCAATTGAAATAGATTGAAAGATGCAGCTTAGTTCCATGTGCTTATACATATATACACACACCACAATATTTGTTTAAGAACAAAAAATTACGAATTAAGGATTCCTAGGATGGATCTAGGAGTTTATATAGAAGGTACACAAATGGGAATTTAATTTTCGATTAATCTAAGACTAACGATGCAAAACCACATTGCGATTATAACCAAATATGAGATTGTTTACGCCATCTCCATCTAAAAGTCCCTAAAGGAGAATACATATGTACAGAGCTAGAATTACACAAAAACAGAGAAAGGACTTCACAATATCCATACGATTGCCTTTGGAAGCTTTGAAAGCTTATAATAGCATATGCCAATCAGTGTCTTTCTCGTCATGTTTAATAAGGGAAGGGGTAGGTATGTTGTTGTTTTTTTATTTACTTATTTGTTGAAGTCCATATATTCTATCTTTTGTTTTTAGTCCTGGATGATGGTCATGGTGCTAGTTTTGTTGTTGTTTTTGCAGTTGTTTTTATCTACCTCATACTGTATGCACATTTTGAAAATTGAATATTTCTCCACAAAGGATCTAGAAATGTATGTTCGGTGCATAGTGTATCCTTTATCTATGTGAAGACTAAAAGAAGATACACTCTCGCTCTTATGCATTGCAAATTGAGATACATCTGTTTTTGAGTTGTTTTGAGTGCTTTTATATGCAGCAACAACAAAATGGACTTGAAGTTGCAGGTTGTTTGTGTGTGAGAGGAAAGGGCTGTGACGGGGTTCTCTTAGCCCTTTTTATCTTATACCACTTTCTCATTTTGCTTTTAATGAAAAACAATCTCGATTATATCATCTTTTCTGTTAGAGAGGTACACCCATCATATACTTTGTGCATCAAGGGTGTTGGTTTTGAGAACTTCATAAAATGCATTTATCTTATCTCCAAAGCCCAAGGAAGGGATGTAGAGTATAAAGGTTCTTAAAGGTTATGTTGATGGATATGAACATTTTTGCTTGCTCTTGATGCAATGATGATGTGGCATCAACATCACTAGTTTAATTTGTTCTACGAGTATATCCTGCACCTACCTATACCTGTACCTGATGGAGAGTTGAAGTGGTAAAAGGCATGATTGTGTATTTTATTCTTGACCACACAGAAACAAACACTACATATAAACACACATCATACAACATAACAACAAACATCCAATCAAAATTCTAACAAAATGTAATTATTGTTTGGTTTATCATAAACATCATATGAGCATGACCAACTTGGTAGGTTTACAAGAATGAAGAATGAAGAATTTATCAAGCAAGCTGATATCATAAAAGTTCTAAGTATTTCTGTAAAGTGGTTCTGCATGCAGATATTCATAGAGTAGGTTACCAGAAATGAGTTAACAAATATTTTTGTTTGAATTTAGAATAAATCCCAAAATTTATTTGTTCCGTAAAATATAAAAGTTTCGTTTTTATCTTCAAAATTATTCCTTGGCCAGGATATTGGTACAGATTTTCTCTAAAGCAATTGGAATTGTTTAATCTTTTTCCATAGTTGGTCTTACCACTTCTTTGATAAATATTTTGTTCAAGAAGGAAGGTTTCTTAGTTCAATTCTTTTTGATTTTATTTAAAACTAACATCAACCGTAATTAAACTGATTTCATATTATCAGTGTTGTCCCTCAGGGAGGATTTTTCAGTCCACTTCTTTTTCAATTTTGTTTTTATTTTACTATGGCATGTATACGTATTTATAATAATTTATTTACATAAACTTGTTTGTTTTAGTTTTATACATTATATTAAGTTGTTCTCGATTTTTCTTGATTTCTTTTTAGATTTATACAGATTGGGCGAATTACTATTTAGATCGAGCGAAATCTAAGAAAAAAGTCACAGATTTATCGGCCGACTGCAGAGATGGATTACTATTAGCTGATGTTATTGAAGCTGTAACATCATTTAAAGTACCTGATTTATGTAAGAAGCCGAAAAATCAGCAACAAATGGTAAGTGATAGTATTTTAACAAAAATTATTATAAATTTCAAGTCAATTTTATGAAAAAATTATAGAATATTAAGCCCAGAAATAATGATATAGATCCTTTTTTTCTATTGATAAAATTTTATATGGCTTATCCACGATTTTGAATCACTGATAGATTAGAAGATTAGACTGCAACGAAAAAGTATTGAAAAATTCAACTCTTAGAGTTAATCTTGTGATGGAATTTGTTGTCTAAGGTTAAGGTGTCGGTCGCCATCTACTATTTTAAGTATGTGGAGAAGCTTTAGTTAAAGAGTTTTTTTTTTTTAAACTTGTACCTCTTAGGCTACAATATGTAATTAATATGATTGACTACACAATTTACGGTCGGTTGGAAACTCAGATTTATCAATTTTCTCTCCAAAAGTAAGTCCTATTTGGAATTCGACACTTGCTGACTGAATTCGGGTTGCGGCTTGTTTATTGCTCTTTTCAGTTTCTCTGGACTAACGACGATTTTACTACATATCAACGGCTTTCCACAGCTATCAACAGCGTTCGCTAGTGGCAACAGTTTTTTGAGTCACGACTCCTTACAACTTGTGGGGATGTTTGTGAAAAATGTACCTTAAGTTGCTTTCCTCGAGCCTTCTTCTTAGGGAGTTGGGTTGTTGCACGGTCTAGAAATTATGGTATTATAGATTAAAATACAATCGACGAAGAATAGATAGACATGAAATATATTATATAATAGATAGACATGAAATCGTTCCACTCAATACCCTAGCTATGAAGGAGACAAATTAGGGATTTATCATGTCTATCAGGCCAGAGCAAAAAAAAAAAAGGAGAAAAAATCTTCAAAATCTACGTTGAATACTTTTTATCTGTAAATTCGAGCTGAATCTGCATACAACAGAAGGCAAATCATTAGTAAAAAAGAGGCTGAAATGCGGCCCACACTGATAACTTCCCATCCCGTCTGTCGATTTGTCTTGCTTAAAAGTTTTGTAGGTTTTCGTGTTTTGTTAAAAAAATGTTCAGTTGAATTTTAAAAAAATTAAAAATTACCACCAATATTTTGCATATGGTGAAATAGTTTGATTTCAAAATCAATTTTTGTTAACGAGATTTTTAGTCTAAAACCAATTTTTACCAATTTTAGTAGCATTTCTTAAAAGTTTTTATTTC
Organism: Eupeodes latifasciatus; assembly: GCA_920104205.1. Taxonomy (NCBI): domain Eukaryota; kingdom Metazoa; phylum Arthropoda; class Insecta; order Diptera; family Syrphidae; genus Eupeodes; species Eupeodes latifasciatus. The sequence goes on along the minus strand of OV049924.1, from coordinate 142,666,667 downwards.
TTATATAAACAAATCCAAATCAAGAATATCGAGAACCGACCATCAATTTTTACCAATTTTGCTTTCTATTTTTTTTTATAAAAAAAAAAATAAATTACTGAATGTCGAAAACAATATTTTCTGTGAGATAATATTATTTTGAAAGCAATATTTTTAATTTTTGAACAGATATTTGAGTCAAAAATTATTTTTTTCCAACTATTATTAATTTTTTTTAGTTTTTTTTTTTTTCCATAAAAAAACTGTTAATTCGATTTTTCTCAAAATTGTACCGAATGTTGAAAACAGTATTTCTTATAAGACAAAATTAGTTTAAAGCCATAATATCAAATTTTTGAAAAGATATTTGAGTCGAAAATCAATTTTTACCAACTTTTAGTAATACTTTTTTTTAGGTTTTTAGTTTTTATAAAAAAACTGTAAATTCGATTTTTCTCAAAATTTTACCAGTTACCAAAAACGTTTTTTTTCTTTGCACAACAATTATTTTGGAGATAAAATCATTTTTCGTTCGTAAAATATTAGAGGTGACACATATTTTTTCAGTTTTTTTTTGATTTAGGTATAAAAAACCATTAATTGAATTTTTTTCCAAAAATATATTTATTTTGGATAAAATTTAATTCAAGTCGCTAGTGTCATTGGTTCGTGAGATATTTTGGGTTAGTAAAAATTTGCATCTGTTTTTTTTTTTAATTGCTATGGTAAAAAAACCAACCACACAATTTTTTTGAGAGTCCTTTCTGCATTTTTGTCTGTGTAACAAAATGTATTTGAAGTCGATGGTTCTACTGCTTCTTGAGCTATGGACTACGAAAAAACGTCGCAAACGTACGGACGTACGAATGTGGGGAAGTTAATAAAATAAATAGCAATGGACCAAGATGACTCCCTTGAGGTACACCAAAATTGACTTTAAATTGACATGAAGGGTTACTCCTGAATATGACAATAATACAATAGTCGGAATTTCTTAGATCACTAGGATCATTGTAGTAAAAGTTTCCAAAATTTCGAAAAGTATGCCTATCCATTAAGCAGTGTAAGCTAATGTGCAATGTAATAACTGAAATAGTTGCTAAGAGCGTTTAGTATTAAGCCGCAGAAAAGGAATTCAAACAGTTTAGCAGATTTCGCCATAGGACAATAATTCGTAGAACATTTTTATGGACTGACGTGAAATATGAATATTTCCAAAGATCTGAGAACTTTAAACATCTCAGAGACATCTGTAGATTGTATCTTTACTGATTTCAGCAAGGCCTTTGATAAATTGTGTCATAAAACATTACTTTTAAAACTATCACAGCAAGGTTTTAACAACTAAACTGGATCTCCTCATATTTGCAAGGTAGACGTTATAGTGTTAAATTTAATAATGAGTGTTCAAGTTCATTTGTTGTGAATTCGGGTGTCTCCCAGGGTAGTCACCTTGGTCCTATTCTATTTGTTTTATTTATAAATGACTTGGTTTCGATCATACAAAATTCGTCTGTCCTAATATCGGGTGATTTTTTAAGAGCTTGAGAACTTTTTTTTAAAAAAAAACGCATACAATTTGCAAAATCTCATCGATTCTTTATTTGAAACGTTAGATTGGTCCATGACATTTACTTTTTGAAGATAATTTCATTTAAATGTTGACCGCGGCTGCATCTTAGGTGGTCCATTCGGAAAGTCCAATTTTGGGTAACTTTTTCGAGCATTTCGGCCGGAATAGCCCGAATTTCTTCGGAAATGTTGTCTTCCAAAGCTGGAATAGTTGCTGGCTTATTTGTGTAGACTTTAGACTTGACGTAGCCCCACAAAAAATAGTCTAAAGGCGTCAAATCGCATGATCTTGGTGGCCAACTTACCGGTCCATTCCTTGAGATGAATTGTTCTCCGAAGTTTTCCCTCAAAATGGCCATAGAATCGCTAGCTGTGTGGCATGTAGCGCAATCTTGTTGAAACCACATGTCAACCAAGTTCAGTTCTTCCATTTTTGGCAACAAAAAGTTTGTTAGCATTGAACGATAGCGATCGCCATTCACCGTAACGTTGCGTCCAACAGCATCTTTGAAAAAATACGGTCCAATGATTCCACCAGCGTACAAACCACACCAAACAGTGCATTTTTCGGGATGCATGGGCAGTTCTTGAACGGCTTCTGGTTGCTCTTCACTCCAAATGCGGCAATTTTGCTTATTTACGTAGCCATTCAACCAGAAATGAGCCTCATCGCTGAACAAAATTTGTCGATAAAAAAGCGCGAAACACATTTCGAACCGAACACTGATTTTGGTAATAAAATTCAATGATTTGCAAGCGTTGCTCGTTAGTAAGTCTATTCATGATGAAATGTCAAAGCATACTGAGCATCTTTCTCTTTGACACCATGTCTGAAATCCCGCGTGATCTGTCAAATACTAATGTATGAAAATCCTAACCTCAAAAAAATCACCCATTATATGCTGATGACATGACAATTTAAAAAAAAATGAACTCTACATCTGAATGTCTTCTCTTGCAAGAAGACTTAATATTATTCAGGGAATGGTGCAATAGTAATCGTCTTGTTTTAAATGTTGACAAATGTAAAACCATGAGTTTTACACCCAAAAAAGTTTCAATCGTTTTTAGTTACATGTTTGATTCTTGTCCTTTAAGTAGAGTATATGTATTTTCTGACTTGTTTTTATTTTATTGTTTTATTGTTGGAATAATAAACGGACAAATTTCATCACCATCAGTTCTTGGTAGTTTAAACTTTAGTTTTAGTCGGTAAAGTATAAGTCTCCAGAAACCATTGAATACTAATTTTAGCAGATCAAACTATGGTGTAGATAGCCCCTTAAATCAATTAATTGACATCTATAATACATTTTACTCTTGTATTAATTCACCAAATGATAATATAAAAAGTATAAATTGCAAATTAATTTTTTTCAACAGTCTAGTTTAAGTTTTTAGATTTTAAGTATATATTAAGAATTGTTAACGTTGGTATTTAACGAAATATAAATAAATAAGACTCGTGGTTGAAAAGAAGAAACAATAATTATAATATAGGATACAAGAGACACACATTTTTTCAACATAAATTATGGTATTCCATCAGGACCAGGACTGAAACATTCATTTCATTGAGCTTTTAAATATTGTCACGTATTTTATAGGCCCCAGAAATCAAAAACTTGATTGATGTAAGATTCCTGAATATCTTGTGTATTAAGAGAAATAAAAGAAGAGGTACTTGCAGAAGAAGAAAAACTTCAAAGGCAGTGTTAGAATAATCTGCAAACATGCTCGACATGGACCCTGAAAGATGGCTTCACAAAATTTGAAAGGTCATCTCCAAAACATCTGATTTTTGGATCACACTCAGTATTCGAAACTATTTGAGAGTACAAAAAGTTTGAATAAGTCACAAAGCCATATTGCAGTTCTTTAAGCCCATTATCACTCTTTGATAGATTGATCTTCAACCATACCTTATTTCTTTGATTGTTTAAAGTTGGTGGATTGACTGACTGGCAAGTGTTCAGCTTGGTTTAATGTTTCGTCATTGACCGTAGGTATTGAGGGTAATAAATTGTAATGTTCTATTACGATCTGTAACCAAAGTCAACATAAGTCAGTCCTATAATTTTAGTAAGTAGCCTTAAGTTTTGTAAAAGTTTCAGCCATAACTAATTTCTCAGTTTGCAATTTTAACCTCATTTGTCTGAAGTATTAACCTTCTCATCAATACATTAAGCAACCAATTGCAATTTAATACATTTCTTAATTAATTTGTTGAGTTATTGGCAATCACTTTTAATTCCCCATTTCTCACATCAATTAAAGCAAAATCTAGTCCATGAACAAAATACAAAAACATGCTCCAAAAATTTTTAAAAACCCAAGAATACAAACTTAAATATAATACCTTCTGACATGCACAAATTATTATTATCAGTGTGTGTGGGTTCTGTCGGGAAAATTATCTTCCAATATTTTCACATTTCTCACAGTTTACACCATAATTAAATTTATAGTTCATAAAGTCGAGATGTTTTCAATATATCTTACAACCCCAAACGACCATCATAATTTCCATGTTTTTATTATCTTGTTCTTCCTGAGTAACAGTTCAACAAACTAATTTAATAAAAAATTAGGAAAAACAAAATAAAAAACAAGATCCAATAAATCATCAAATTTTCAACAAATCTTCTATTTTCACATAGTATAGCACGAGTATCTTTTCCACACTTATTTTCATTTTGGGATGTTGTGTGTTTTTCTTTTCCTTTTTTGATGAATCCATTGCCCAATTAATTTGGATCTGAAAAAAAAAATTAGACACAACAAAAAAGTTTGTGTTTTTTTTTTTGAGTTTTTGAAAAACGCATTGGAAACATAATTAAAAATCCGTCTTGTTGGATGAGATCTGCTGTCGTCATTAGCGTGTGCGGTGAAAATGTTTTGTAAATTAGATTCTGCTCTAGAGATGACTTTTCATTTGGGTCTTTTTTGTTGTTTTTTCTGTTTTTGAATTTTCATTTTGTGTACAAGGTGGATTGATGCAAATGAGGAATTAGTTTATTTTCAATATGTGGCCTGTATTCCAAAAGATATTTCATTTTTCAGAGTAAAAGATACATTTTGTTTTTGTGTTGAAATGTTCGAAAATTATATCTTCACTCCTCTTTGAAGCTTCTGATTTTGCATTTCGAAAAAAAAAGTAGTATAGGAATTACTGATGATGATGATGGTGATGATGATGGGCTGTGCGTTGTTTTCTTGTTTCTTTGTTGTGTTTTGACAGATGACAGCTAGATGGCAGACGTTATAATGAAACCGACTGCGTACCCGACCTGACAGTCGTTAATTTTGTATAGGTACGATGATGATGGAATTGGGATTTTTGTTTTTTGTTGAGTGATTTGGAAATGAATTTAATTTAATTATATTTTTCGGGCTGGTGGAGTGAAATTAAGGAGACGCAAGACTTCTATGTTAACAATGAATGAATGGACCAGAAAGTGTCTGGGTAAAGTGATAGTGTCTGAAAGGGTGATGAAAAATACTAAAAGTGTTGACAGAATGAAGGGGTATTTAATTTATGTTGCTTTTCTTTGAAGTGGGTATATATGTATATGATGGTGTAAGTATATCCAAAATCAATCAATTTTGAGCTTCTGTCTGGGAAATTTCATCAAATGTCATGATCGACATCGTTTGTCTTCAAAAATTGTATCTTTTTGTTATGTACATATATTGTTGACTTTAAAAACATTTTTCGCTTACGAAGTTTACAAGGAATTAGAATAATTTATTATGAAAAAAGAGATTGGAATGAGACCTTCACTTATAACTTCCCATTTGTGCCCGTCTGTTGATATTTCTAAAAATTGTACAAAATATTAATAAGAACATTTTGTGTAAATTTTTTATCAGGTTTTAGGTGTTTTTGTAGGTTTTTGTTTTTTTTTGTAAAAAAAATTGTCGATTTGATTTTTTTTAAATTATCTAAAAGTTAACAACAATGTTAAATTTGATTTCAATATCTGTTTCTGTTCCCGAGATATTTAAGTTGAAATCCAGTTTTTATCAATTTTAGTAGCATTTTTTGAAAATTTTTATTTAAAAAAAAATAAAATTATGCTTATTGGATTTTCTTTGAACAACAATTAGCCTGGTGAATAAACAAAACTCTAGAACTATTTTTGGACCAAGATAAATCTAGCTAGCTTAAACTAGAAGGTTTTAGCAAGCTCTGTTTCATGTGAATACAAAAAAAGAATACGCTAAATAGCTTTATCTAGAAAATCCTAGCTTAATAGGCTTTTCACACCAAACCCAAAACCCGGTTTTCGCGAAAATATCGGTTTTGGCCGAAAACCTATATCGAAAACTCAAGTTTTTCCATACATATTTGGTAAACCCCAAGTTTTCGTAAACCACAAGTTTTATATAAAACCTCTCGAAAACTAGTTGCAATTCAAATTTGAACTAAACAAACAAACCTTTCGAAACATTCAGCGCTCAAATTAATGTAAACAAAACTGCTGATTGCTGCTGTCAAAACAAATATTATTTAATTTTGAAATAAATTTGGTCGTGGTTAGTAATATTATTTATACAATTTCCTTACAAAATAAGAATTATTGCTTTTTGTTTTTTATTTACAAAATACCTATGGAAAATTAGCCAACTCAACGTCGAAAATTAAAGCCCCGGTGACTATTTTCGGCACTGGCGGTTCTTTTATGACCCTCCAGAGTTTCAATCGCTCTTTGTTAAGCAAGGAACCGGAATTCACTATGGCTACTGGCATGACGACCCCAAGGACGAGGAAGACTGACTTGCTCAAAGTTCGTAATGACGTTTCCAAAGGAAGCGTCTTCGAACTCGTCGCCACAAATATGTTCGACGCTTTCGTTTACTACCTGCAAACTTTTGTTAAACCACTCAATGACGGAATCCCATTTGTTCTTTTGGAGCTCGTATAGATCTTTGTCTTCCTGAAAGTCAACTTGATAAGTACCTACATAAGGCTAAAGTTTGTATCTTGCATTTCCAGAACCTTTAGTTCATTGCAGAGTACCTATATCGAAAGTTCTGCGGCTCGTTCTGAAATGTTGTTTGAAATACTCATCATCGTTTACTAACATTTCACGTTCCCAAAAAGTGCGTACCTGCATAAAATATTTAGATATATACATGTCTTCCTACTAATTGAATTATATAACAAGCTATAACAAGCAAACATTTGTCCCCATATTTCTTTGTCGATTACGATTTTCAATTGCATCAATTAAAGCTTTTCTTTTCTTTCGAAGTTCCAGGATTTGCAAAAAAAACGACGTTTTTTTTGTGATAGAGGCTTGAGATAATGAAAACAAAATTTAACAAAATATTTATATTTTGTTCAACTTTCTTTTTATGTATTAAAATTAATTTGAATTAGTTAGAATTCATTTTATTTTCACAAATAATTTGAGAAAAACAAAACTTTTTACTCACAAATTTTTTCATCAATACAAAATTTGACAGCCGGTGTCAAACAAATTTAAATGTCAAATGAAAACGTGTAAATGTTCGGTGTGAACGATTTTCGGGTTTTCGAAAACTTTTTGCCGAAAACCCGGTTTTGGGTTTGGTGTGAAAAGCCTATACCTAAGCTTAATATTCCTAGCTTTTGTTTGTTTAATCAAATGTTTTGGCTTAGAAGCATAAGCTAATGTAATTTTCGTTACCGATAAGCAAAATCAAGCAGATTTTGGATTTTAGTTTATCAAATATGTTTAATTCCTGTATTGAGTTTTTAATGATTGATGGATAGGTCCAAGAAAGCTCTTGATATACCGTTATCGAGCTGGAGCCTATCGGACGGATCGTAAAGATTCAAATTTGGTACAGAGCATTTTAATCCTATTCACTTGAGCTTGCACTGTTGTGTTAACTTTTTTAGGGCGGGTATCTCCAATTAAACTGTTTTGATAACTTAAAATTTTCTCAATAGGGGCTATAACTATTTTTATTAAATTTTGTACCTATCTGTTGAGCAATTTAAAAAGACTACCTCTGCGGTTTTTGCCAAAGAAATCTTTAAATGGATATAAAGATTCTAAGTTTTGTTTTGTGAAAATTTGCATATTTTTGGCTCATTAATTTCTGTGTATTTCATTTCCTTGCAATTGTTCTTTTCTACGTAGGCTTTTTTCACTTTAGTTATTACCTTCGTTTTGAACTATGTAGTTGTTTTTGCCTTGGCTTTGATATCTGTTCATGATACGGTATGAAGATCGTCATTGCCAAATTGTGAAGCACAAACCTACAAATGATAAGAGTGGAAACCATACTGGTTGCAACATTTATTTTGTATTGCAAATATGAAAACTTCTGCTTTACTTGGACAAAACATCTCTCTATTATAACGAGCTTTTTAGCAGATTATTCCATTGATTTTTTTGTCTGCATCTGTTTGAGAATTTCTCCGGAATCTTTAAGAATATCAGTTTTTAGCATATTTTAGTTCATTAATAAAAATATTGTGATTTTTTCAAGACCTCAAAGTCATAAACTGAGCCCGGCATATAGTAGCGTCCGCGCTTGTGAATTCTTCAGCTGCATTGCATGTTGCTTTCGGTTGATGTGTTGATCAGGAAATCTTAAAGGTTTGAAGAGCATATGGATATAATCGATATCTCTTAAAGCTCCAAGAAACGTGTATTTTTCTGACCGGCCTGCTTCGATTTCCCTATGATTCGACGGAAAGACCATACAAATATGAGCCTTTTCCATTATTTTACTGGCCACGTGCTTAATAGTTTTGCACACTGTAGTTAGTTCAATTCCAACATCTTGTTCTGAACCGAACTGAAAAATATCTGCGTCCTCTGATCAGAAGGTACTGCACCTCCGCTATAAGCTGTATTGATTCCCCTAAAAAGTTAGTGTCGCATGCCTATAAACTCGGTCGTATTCGGAATTCAAGGTGAAATCTTAAAATAAGAACAAGTCAAAGCTTTATAGTTATATTTAAGATTGTTTTTAACCACACAAACCTAGCTTTAACTTGAAAAACTTTAAAATCCAAGGTTTAGCTTAAGATTTTTTTTTATTTACGAGACCCGATATTTTATATTTAAGTAAATGATTTTAAAGTCAATACCTTCATTTATTTCTGAGACATTTGAGTTCAAAATCAGTTTTCAGCGATCTGTATGTTTCATTTTTTTTTTTAAATTGAAACAAATGTTAAAAACAATGTTTTTTACAAGATAAAATTTGTTTGAATGCAATATCTTTAATTGTTCCCATAATATTCAAGCCGAAAATCAATTCATACCAACTTTATGTAGCATTTTTTGTAGTTTTTTATTTTTAGTAAAAAACTATCATTTCGATTTTCCTTAAAATTAAATTAAATATCAACACTGTTATTCTTTGATGAATAAAATTAATTAGGACGTAATATCATTTATTTTTCGCATTATAATCGACGTGACAAAAAAGAAGTTTTTTTTTTTAACTTTTCAACCAAAATTTACGTCACAATGCGTATTACACAATTTAATTGAAATCTCTAGCGTTTTTAGTTCGAGATATATTTGAAGTAAACCAAATGTTTCACTTTTTTTAAATTGCTATAGTAAAAACCACCAACTCAATTTTCTTATAACTCTTTTCTGCATCTTTTGATGTCATGAGTTAGATAAAAGTTCTTTGAAGCCGATATTATCTGACGGTTCTTGAGATAAAACCATAAAAATCTTTTATTTTAGGTTCTAGGGACGTTAAAATGTCTATTATATGACGCTAGTTCTCCATGGACTATTGCGTCACCTAATTTGGAGTTTATTGTAAGGAGTGCGAAACTTCCCCCTAAGCCCCAAAGAAGTAATGTGTTAAAAAATATTTTCAAAATTTATAATTATGTCGTATTCAGAAACCAATGCAAAAATATATTCGGTTTCTTGCATATCAATCCAAAATGTGTATATAATCAACCCAGGTGCATAATATAAATCTTTTCCCTTACTAGGCCTTCGGGCGTTTTCATCTTCTTAAAAGATTTTTCACAGGAATAGTCCTGCAACTTACATACTCATTCTATAGACAACATAAATTAAAGCAATAAAACATCTTCTTTAAGAGAGCATTAAAACTTTTCGCTCCCCACACGCTCAATCACACACACATACCTACTCCAAATTTACCAAAACCCTTCAAAAACAGAGGATTGCATGTTTAAATCCTGAAAAGCGCTTCTAGCAAATTAGATAAAACCGCAAAAGATTCATGTGTACGAAACATACATGTATACCTATATATACAAATTGTATTTGCCATCGGCGACATCATACAAGGATATAAGCAGTATATCTTCCTTACACACCTTTCCTAAAAATTCACCTACATATACAATCTCTCGACAAATGAATAGAAGTAGGTACCATACAAACATATTTTTCCTCGCACCAACATCCTCATCAACAATTTTAACAAAACGCAAAACAAATCGAATTTCGCTGAATATCCTTGGAAGCCCTTCATTTCGTAATCATTGTACCGAATGTGTGACTAGGAAGTTCATATAGCAATTCATCCATCCTTCCATCTGTTCTGTGTTCTGTTGGCTGATGGTTGTTGGTTGGTTAGAGTTTAGATATAGAAAAGGAACTTAATGTACCGTGCGTCATCATCGCAGCCGTCGTCGTCGTCGCGTTGTCGTCGTAGTCGTCAATGTTCTCGATACGAATACTAACCTGAACTCGAACACTCGTTTTGAAATTTATGTTAATTAAACACTGATTGATGGTTTGAAGCTGTGGAATGAAGCGAGAAGTCCACGTTCTTCACTTCATTTAATTATATCCTTTGTTGAAAGGTACCTACACACCACGCCACACACAACCACACACATAATTTCATTTCCATTTTCATTTGCATTGTTTAGGGATCTCTAATGTATGGAATTGATAGGATTTTCTCTATTCGTAAAGGTAGGTATTTAGGTATGAAGGAGCAGTACCTTGAATTTGGAAAGCTATCTTTTACTTGCTTTTGTTTTTGAATTAAAAGAAAATCCATCTAATGGAATGATAGTCGAAAACACAGATTTTGAATATTTTAAAGCTTTCTTTGATGTTTTTGAATAAATTTAACTAATTTCTAAAGAGGAAACTACAACTTTCAATAAGCATACATTGTTTTAAAAATATGTTTTCAAATATGTTGAGGAAAAGTTTTGTAATTGTTTCGTTTTGAATGGGTTGCTAGATATTTTGGGAGTTTTTCATCTTTTATAATTTGACAATTTAAAACTACGTAATTATCGAAAATCCGATTTTTCGACGTTCCAAGGTTCCTAAAATCTAATTTTAAGGTTTTTATAGCGATGTTTGTGAGTAAGTGTTAGTACGTTTATACGTTCAGAATACCTATTTTCAATGGCCATATATCAAGAACTGGTAAAGATGTCGACTCTAAGTACATTTTAGGTCTAACCCAAAAAATTCTCCATCTAGTTCGGTGCTTGTCTAGCTATTGTTGCGCACTCCACTGTGTGTGCAACTTGACCCACGGTCTTCCTCTACTGTGCTGTCCTCAAGGGGTGGATTCAAAGACATTTCGGGCAATGCGGTTGAATTCTTATCCTCCTGGTTAAGCCCCATCTTCTCCCTGTGGTATATACGTACGTACGGGACCGTAGGTCAAGCGATTTTCATATGCGAGACACTTCAAAACGTCTTATAATTTCAAGATTTTCTGCCTGACCAATAGGTTAGGTTAGGAAAATGGGCTGGCGGTTGGTTTAGTTATCGCCATACTTAGATTAATAGATTCCTTTGTAATACCCTGAAATTTTGTATAACTTCCCTGAAAAGTGAATGTATTACATATGATTTTAGTTAATGTCATTTTCCAACTATTTCGAGGCTTTGATAAAACCTTAAGAGACTATTTAATGTGAAGTCTTCGTCAACAAGCGGCATTTTCTTCCTGTGGTATCCCAACAGGTTTTTGGGACGGTTATTATGCTTACAAGCAATCGTAGAGATATGCTGCCGAGGTGCATAATTGAAAGTTATCTTGTTTCGTTTAATTTGGGCCATAATTTTCTGGATGTGGCGCAGGCCTTAAAAGCTTTTTCATTGTTTATTGGTTTCCTTGAGTATTTTGTTACCAGTGAGCTACGAGTATTTTAATTTAATTGACGGGGTGTTTATTATTAGAGTCAATATTTGATTGGGTCAGTGTGGTAAGTTTATCAGTCCTCTCATTCTCCAGGCACATCATTGTGACCTAATACATATCAGATTCGATTTGATTCTTGTGGCAGAAATCGTTTTTGTTGCAATGAAAATTGTGATATCAGCCCGTGATAGCCCCATCATTGAAACCCGTTTTTCAGCGTATGTCACACTGACAATACCTCGGCTTGAAAGACACTGCTTTGATCGGGAAGTCTGAAAAAGTTGAGTTTTTCAAGAAATAAACCTGCCTCTACTCGAACATCTGTTTTCTAACCAACAATATATACGGGTACATTGTTCACCCATTCAGTCCTTTAAGAAAGATACTACTAAAATGTTTATGGAATTTCAGACAGGGTGCCATGTAGTCAGTGCTTACATTGTTTACTGTGTACTTCTTTAAAATCAGTGCATGTTCTTTATGGCTGGTTTTCCAGAAAGTTCAGCTCGTTGTCCTGTTATGCCTACACTTGACATTCTCTGTAGTCTGTACCTTTTTGAAGGTTTTTTGATTATTAGCTTTCCCTAACCCTTTCGGACGATTGCAGGGTACATCCACAATTTGATTTTAAGATTCGTTTCTACTGAAGATCCTATTACATGTATAAAATGCGATCTGAGATTTTTTAGATCTTTCTAATGTATCTAATGTAGTACCCGTAGCGTGATGGTTAGTGCGTTGGACTGTCATGCAAGCGGTCTTGGGTTCAATCCCTGCATGTGCCACCTAACTTTTTTCACGGGTACTGCCTCTTGCGAGGAATTGACAAATCCTCCAAGAGTAATTCTTGTCATGAAAAGTGCTTTCTCAAATTAGCCGTTCGGATTCGGCATATAAACTGTAGGTCCCTTCCATCTCTGACAACATTACTCGCACACAGGAATGGTTGAGAGTTGTAAGTCACTAGCCCTGGTTCTTCATGGACTGTTGCGCCACCTAATTTATTTATTTAATGTATTTAAACCCTATTTCAGCTTTCTATCCACAATTACTTATAGGTATTTAGCTTGACTTCGGTATTACCCGCGGAATGATGGTTAGTGCGTTGGACTGTTTTGTAAAAAGTACTAGGTCTGTTTTAAGGCGGTTTATCTTCAAGCCACAATTTGTTTGTCCATGTCCTAAGCCTGGATAAGGCTTTGTTCAGTTGTTATTCACTTACATAGTGGTTAGGAATTACCCTGTCGCCAGTAGAGCTACGTCATCAGCATCGACTTCTGCTTTAACACCACTGTTTTCGAGTTTGGTAATGTTTTCCTTCTTGACCATAATCCTGAGAAGTGATGAGAGTACACCTCTATGAGGCGTTGCGCTAGAAGTTGAGCCTGATAGTGGTTTGTACCATCTAATTCACTATTGATCTGTTTATGTTTTAACATACACATGATTCAGTTTATAATAGACTGTTCTATTTCGAGACCTGTGAGAGGTTTCTTGATTGTACTTTTTTATACGTTGTTAAAGGCCCCTTTAATGTCTAAAAACTCGGCTAGTGTATATTCCTCTGTCGACCAGTAGAATCGATTACAATGTCTTCAAAATAAAATAAAAAAATAGAAGAGAATTAAATAAGAAAAACAGTAAGGTATTAGTGTGTTTCAAAATTAGACAAAAATTAAAAGGTATTTATATTTATTACCTTTTCTTTTAGTAAAACATTAATTTTTCGACACATTTTTATTTTCTAATTGTTTTTAGTTCGGGGGACTGAGTTTTATAATATGTTAGTAAACAGGACAATATATATATAGGCGGGTATGCATCGATATCATTATTCTCAATTTATCGCAACATTAAAGCTCTTCTTCCGACAACCCACAACACAACACCATCGACATCACTTTAATAAATTCATCACCAAAAACACAAACATTTCATAACCATAAAGTCCTCTCGATTCAATCAATAATTCACATCTTGACAGACCCTTCAAATCAATTACTTTGACAGAGAGTACCATAAATTACAAACTTGCGGGTAATTACTCTTACATTATGTATGCCTACGAGTCGAGTTGTAATACCATCACCTCAAGCCTCTTATATTATAGGTAATAATAATTATCTGCACCTGATGCATTTTGAAGTTTACTAAATCGAAGCACATTCATCGTCATCACCGTCGTCGTCGCCGCCACACACACCGCAACACCCGCCCTCCACACTTACTCACTAACTTATGTATACATACGTTTTAAGTTATTGTGACAATTTTCAATGAGCAACGATTATATTTGAATACGTGAATATATTGAGTGCATCAATTAATTTGAATTGATATAAAGAAAAGTTCATACTCACACAATAATACCTACACACGAATTTAGTACACACCACATGTGTTTATATGATACAAAATTAAACGACCGACCGCGATGATGCACGGGAGGTACTATACTTTGCATCATAATGAGATCCTTTGAATGCATTTATTGAAATAAGACTGTTTGAACATAAGATTGCGGTTAAAAGGATATTAATGCGTAAGACACGAGTTCTGCGATTAGACCTCTCAGCATATTTAAATATGCCTATAGACAAAATTGTGCCACATTAAAATGAGGTTTAGGTTAGACTTCAAGGATTTAATCGCATCTTAATCTGAATTAAAATAAATAAATTGGATGGCGCAACAGTCCGTTGAGAACTAGGGCCTAGTGACTTACAACTCTCAGCCATTCCTGTGTGCGAGTACTGTTGTCAGGGATGGAAGGGACCTACAGTTTTAAGCCGAATCCGAACGGCAAATTTGAGAAAGCACTTCTCATGACATGAATTACTCTTGGAATTTGTCAATTCCTCGTAAGAGGCAGTATCCGTGGCAGGGATCGAACCCAAGACCTCTGGCATGACAGTCCAACGCACTAACCATCATGCCAAGGGTACTACAATCTTAATCTGAATTAATATTTTAATAAAATTGATATTTTGTTAAAGAAGAGATCATTTTTTCGAACTGTGTAGAATTTTTGTTTCATAAATCTAGAAGATGATATTGACTTTTTTCAAAACATATTTACTCGTATATTTAGTTGTTTAGAAAGTGAGATACAAAGGTCATAGAAGGTGGAAGCCTTACTCAATTTTTGAAGTCGTAAGTTTTCAAAATAATTTCTAGAAAATATTTGTTTCTTTATTTTGGTATGATCAGAAATATTTTGTTGTTGATTTTTAAGAAAACACCACACTGATAACTTCCAACCCGTCTGCCAATTTGTCATGCTTAAAAGGTTTGTAGGTTTTCGTGTTTTGTTAAAAAAGTTGTCAGTTGAATTATTCTTAAAAATTTTAAAATTATTAACAATATTTTGCATCATATGCAAATAGTTTTATTTCAAAATCTTTTTTTGTAAACGAGATTTTTAGTCGAAAACCAATTTTTACCAAATGTAGTAGCATTTCTTAAAAGTTTTTATTTCTTAAATAAACAAATACAAATTGGATGAATGAAATTAATTTGAAGTCAGTATCTTGTATTGTTCACGAGATATCGAGTACCGCACACCAATGTTTACCAAATTTTTTGTAGATTTTATTTTTGTATGAAGAAACGGACTGTTGGATTTTTATAGAAAAATTACTGAAAGTCGAAAACTATATTTTCTGTGAGATAAAATTAGTTTGAAGCTAATATTTTTAATTTTTGAAAAGATATTTGAGTCGAAAGTAAATTTTTACCAAGTTTTATTATCTATTGTTTCTTTTTAGGTTTTTATTTTTTGTACAAAAAACTTTCAATTCAATTTTTCTCAAAATTTTACCCAATGTTGAAAACAATATTTCTTATAAAATAAAATTAGTTTAAAGCCATAATCTCAAATTTTTGAAAATGTATTCGAGTCGAATATTACCTAAGCCTCAATTTTTACCATCTTTTAGTAATGTTTTGCTTAAGTTCTTATGTTTTGAACAAAAAAAAACAATCCATTTCATTTTTCTCAAAATTTAATTGAATGTTAAAATCAATATTTTTTATAAGATAAAATTAATTTGAAGCCAATATTTCAAAGTTTTGAAAAGATATTTGAGTTGAAAATCAGTTTTTAACATTTTTTTTAATTTTTTGTAGGTTTTTATTTTTTGTAAAAAGACTGGCAATTCGATTTTTCTCAAAATTTAACTGTATGTTGAAAATAATATTTTTTAAAAGATAAAACCAGTTTAAAGCCAATATCTTAATGTTTTGAAAGATATTTGAGTCGAAAATCAATTTTTACCAACTTTGAGTAATATTTTTTTTAGGTTTTTATTTTTTATAAAAAAAAAAACTGCCGATTCGTTTTTTTCTCGAAATTTTACCACATGTTAAAACCGTTATTCTACGTTGCAAAAAATTATTTTGGAGATAAAATCTTTTTGGTTCTTAAAATTTTCTAAGTGACATGTATATTTTTCAGATTTTATAAAAAATCAAAAAAGCGTTATTGGTTCGTGATATATTTAGGGTTAACCAAAATGTTCACCTTTTTTTTAAATTGCTGTGGTAAAACAACCACCCATGCAACTTTTTTAAGAGTCCTTTCTGCATCTTTCTGCATTATTATCTGTATAATAAAATTTATTTGAAGTCGATATCTCTACTGGTTCGTGTGCTATGGACGACGAAAAAACTTCGCGAACGTACAGACATAGGACACATTGATTTTAAAACTTTGAATATTAAAGTGGGAAAGAAAAACAGAGTTTAAGCATTAAACATTCTCGATGTGTGGTTAAAAAAAAAATCTCTATACTTGACAGTACGTTCAAAATTGAGCTCAAGGGTAAACTTATAAGCGTTCTTGAAAGTTGGATTATTTTGGCTGAATTTTTAAAGGGGGGGGGGAATCAACTGGCTAATTCAAAAGAACATTGTTTCTAAAAATATCGGTAAAACAAAGAAAGGCATGAAACACTGCAGCGGTGTTCAAATGATCTAATTGTTTCGGTTAGAGTTCTTATTATTTTCAAAGCTCTTTTTAGGATCTTATCCATACTTGTTTCAGTTGCTCCTGCCCAAGTATACAAGTTATATTCAAGTTTTTCATTTTACATTCTTAATTTTAGCAGTTTAAATATAAAAATATTATAAAATTAATATTGAAGCAATTAGATCAATAGAAGCAAACGAAAAGAAAAAGTTGTTGATCTGATTTCTTGCAAAACAAGTGACTCAAAATTACCATGTCAAATTTGAAGTAACTAGTGGGACTTCTTCAATACTCTATTCTACAGCAGACATACCGTCTTCAGTGCCCACTATACGGCCGGCGGCGTCTCTGAGGATGCTCATTATTAACTAGAGTAAACGTGGTGCAAAACTGCTCCATAGTTTCTCGAGTTACTAACTCTGATAGGCGATTATGTCGGCCTAATAATCGACACAGCGAAGGATGTGTCGTGTGCACCGAACTATTATTTTGTTAATAATATATCTGCATGAGACTAGAAAGGGAAGATGAGTCTGTTTCTTTCGTCAAGAAATCGAAAAATTCTTCATTCGTGCACTTGGGCGTATACGTATTTTTTTAACTAATTTTCTTATTTCGTGGTTTGGGTGGCATTTTCTCCGACACGTACGGGGTACGTTACAACAAAGTTTCATGAACAATGTTATTTACACATAGTCCAAAAAGTCTCCGTACAGCAGCTTTCTTTTTGTTGATTCGAGATAAAATATTTACTATAACAATGTATTAAAAACAGGTTTTTGAAAATCACAATCACAATTTTTTTAAATTTAGTAAAAAGGTGAAAGTGGAAACTAACTTTTTTCAATGTTACCACTTTGGTTTCTACATTTATTCCTAGTACTTTTTTTCAATAAAAAAATACTAAAATTTAGCTGCTGTACGGAGACTTTTTGGACTAAGTGTACATAGTTTATAAACCACAAATTCTTAGTTCTCTTCATCAGCTATAAACTGAATCCAAATATATGATGTTAATAAAAAATGTCTTAAGTATGTGGCGCTTAAATCAAAATGTTGATTATTTTTTTTTAGTTCTACTCCTGCAGTCTCTATTGTGTACATTCTATTTCTGTTAAACTGACCGCTTACAGGGTATTTATTGTGACATTTGACACCCTCTATTTTAGTACAAAAGGTCTTTTGTAAGAACTATACAATGCCAATATCCACATTTTATTTATAGAATTTATAGAATAAATAAAATTAAAAAAGAAAACAACAAACAGACGTTATACAAAGTCTATCTACTTAAAGAACAAGAAGTTCACTCGTGCTTACCGCACTTATTTTCAAGCGAGAGAACATTTATTGTGTGTAATCTTAGATCACAATACACTCTCGTATATATGTATGAATGTGTGTTATGTCAACTAGAAGAATAAGAAGTTTTTCTTTATGTTTTAAATTTATCAAAATAAAGAAACAGCAAAATAAAAAGAAGAAATTTTCGTCTAGCCAAAGTCTAGGAAATACAAAAATTCTAGTCGTGTATGAAGAGGCAACCATTTGGCAATATTATATTTACCGCACTAACAAATCACACACTTTTAAGTTTTCCCAATGCTGCAGAGAGAAAGTAGCAGAGTGGCAGTAGCAGGATATACCAGCAACTTTTGGGTTGATACACATGTTTTGAATATTAATGTACCAACTTTACTCTATTCTCTCCCGGAAAACTATATAATAAAAAGCCTTTTCCAAAGGAAGTTTCCTATATGAAGTGTTTTAAGAGGCATTTATTCCTATTCCCATCCCCATACCCATTAGTTCCATCTTAGTCGCCAGAAGAAGACTCTATGTCCCTATACTATATTCAATACTCTGCTGTCGATATATGTATGATATTATCAGACAGAATCAAAAATCGGTTTATTTATATTTTGTCTGGAGGTATTTATGTGCCGAGATATTGCAAAATATACAAAATGCGTCCGAAGAGAAAAAGTGTTTATTGTTTTTCTCTTTTGTTCATATACATACATACATAGATATTGGCGTATAATTGAAAAAAATAAAAAGAATACAAAAGCAGGACTTGCCGAAGCAGTTTATTGTCTTTTCGGTTCAGATTTTTGGTCTTAGAAGTTTTATTTACTTCGAAATTAATTCAGAACAGGCGATGATGGCGATGCGACAACGACGAACGTGATTCTGAGTTTACGCTCTTAACTCTTATTTCCATGATGTGCTTTTAATTCAATTTAAATTGGATTTTTATTTTTGTTTTTCTATTTTAATTTTTTCCTTCTATGAGTGAATATATGGAAATATGAATTTCTGCTGCTTAAAATTAAGGGGTGTCCTTTTAGTCGCAGGACGTTATGATGATGATGATGATGATGTGTGTTGCTTAGCGAATATACAAACACAAAATTTCCTCCAAAAAAGGAAGTCAACCTAGTAATATTGTTTGTCCGTATATACGTCGACGTTACCGTCAGTCATTTTCGTCCTGGCCATTGTCAAGTTGGAATGAAAGTCGTATTCGTCGTTGCGTTAAAACGGAATATATAAGAGCTCTTATTGTATAAGAGTTCTTTTTTCCTTCTATTTTTGTCTAGGTGACTCGTTGGAATTTGTTTTTGTTCCTTTGTTAAATTAAATAAGGACTAAAGGAATCCTTTTTTGGATGTAATTAAGACTAGAACAAAAGGATAAAAGAATTGTAGGGATTTTTGCTTCTTTATTTTTTGTTTAATATTTGGGTAGATATCCTTGGAAATTCATTATCACGGTTTTTTATGGCGTAGCTACTCACAGTTTAGTTGATTAGGGTTTGAGGAGGATTTTAAAACAAATTTAATATTTGTATGTTACAAAATAAGTATATTAGCCATTTTTTCACATGTATTTTTAAATTTAGAACTTAGAAAAGTGAAAAACTTATGAGCATAATATACCACAACTTGTGACTGTCGGTGTCTGAACTCTGAGCTTTGAGTTAAGAGCGCCATTGTTACCAGTGTGATTTGACATAGAATTTAATAAGGTGAAGGGACTTGCTTAAAAATCAGTACACAGGATATTTTTAGGTCTTTTTTGAGAAATAAGAATTAGATTTTTTTGAATTTATTTCACTTATAGAACTGAAAGCTGTAAACAATTTTCTCATGATCTTAATTAAAGTTTGTTTTTGAAATGACAAGATCAATTGCAGAAATGTTACAAAAAAGTGTTTTCATTAAGACATCACATAATAGAATATGGTATTGACGATTTTTGATATTAGTGAGTATGTATATGTTGAAAATGGGCAAACAAATTGTTTCTATATTGTATTAAAAGTTTTAGAAATTTTTTTAAAGTAAATCTGACTTTTCTTCGCTAAGTACTTCTTGGCCGGCAAATTTGTCTGTCCTACTTTCAGAGCGCGTTCTACGACCCGCAACGCACTTATCGCCTTTTCAAAGCGTGTAGCCAATTCACTGTCACTTTAATCATTTTATTAAAAAGTGTAGGGATTCCTGATCCGTTCTCGCATAAAGCTCAGCAATGAAGATATCGTTGGGGCGGAAAATCCTCCAGGTTATTTGAAGCTTTCATTTGGCATTGTCTGTGACTTTTCAATTCATTATTGCAGAGGAACAGCCGTAGCTAATAAAATTATGTTTCCTTGTTTTTGGCAATATTCCAAAGGCAGTCTTTTTTCGGAAATCTTCTAGCATCTCCACCGGTTGTCGAAAAAAGATTGACTGATAGTGGTGAGAAAGTTCCAAGGCACATTCTTTCAGTTTTGCCTGGTTGATCTATAGCCCCCCGATTTCTGCTCTTCTCTCTACCCTTATTGTTATTTGATAGAAATCTACGATCCTGTAAGAGAGTAAGCATTCATCATCCACGTATCCCAGATTGCGAGATTGCAAAGTGTATTAAATTTGTATTTGTATTTGTATTTGTATACTGAAATGTTTGTAGTACCTCACTTATAACCAAAAGAAACAGTATTGATGAAATTTCCTTAGGTTAGGTTAGGTTGAAGTGGCTGTAAAAGATGGAAACGGACACACTTAGGCCAGTTTGATGGCCCATTGTGATACCACATGAATCTTGAGGTTTCTTCCTAAGCTCAATGGAACCAGTTTGAGTCTCTTACGAAACGTGAGAGGCTGCTTATGTCGATATGATTTAGATCGTTTAGATCGTTAAAGAAGAATTCTCCTAGGTAATTCTTGCGTTTTCGAGCCAGAGCAGGGCATGTGCAGAGAAGATGAAGAACTGTTTCTTCTTCTTCCTCGTCCATACAGCTTCTGCAGAAGTCATTTGAGAATACGCCTAATCTCATGGCGTGCTTTCCTATTAGACAGTGTCCGGTTATGACACCTATTATCGTGCTTATATGCGATCTGCTTAGAGAGAGCAAGCACCTTGAACGTTTTAAATCCAGTGTTGGCCAGATGTTTTTTGTGACTTGACACGTGGTGATGTTGTTCCACCTGGTGCCTGCCCTCCTCACAGCGTCTTGCATTAGCAACAGTTTACACGTAGCGATTGGTATGCCAGTACGTGCCAAACGTGGTAGAATGGGCTGTACTGTACCGTTCCTGGCGAGTTCATCTGCCTTACAGTTACCTGGAATGTCTCTATGGCCCGGCACCCAGCAAAGGTGAATATTAAACTGTTGTGCCATCTCCATTAGAGATGATCGACAGTTCTGGACTGTTATAGAGTTTGTAGAGACAGAATCCAGAGATTTAATAGCGGCCTGACTATCTGAGAAAATACGGATATCAGATGTCGATATCACGTTTTCTTTAAGCCAGGACAAGACTTCTTTTATCGCCAAAAGTTCCGCCTGGAACACGCTACAATGATTGGGAAGGCGGAATGAGAGACTTAATTTCAGTCGTTCAGAGTACACACCTCCGACAACCCCTTCTTTTGTTTTTAACCCATCTGTATAGAAATGGATTGACTCGTCTTCCAGGAATGTCCTATCCTCCCAAAAAGATCTGGGAGGTATAGAAATCTGGAAATTTCTGTCGAATTGTAGTTGGGGGATGGTGTAGTCTGTGTGCTTTGGGATTGATTCTAAATAACTAAGAATAACGGAGTGGCCAATGTTGTTGTTAGTCCACTGCGACGAAGCTTTGAGGCCAATAGCAGAACTTGCAGCTATTTGTTTGCTAAAGATGTCAAGCGGTGTTAGGTAGCGTAAGGTGCCAGTGCCGCAGATGGGGTCGTGCGAAGCGATCTGCTTATACATAGGCAAGCTGAACGTTGGACTTTATTTACTTTATCTCGGTTTATACCTTTTTCTAAAGCAGTCCACCATACTGCCACACCGTACATTAAAATCGGTCTGATTACCGATGTGTATAGCCAATGCGTGATTCTGGGTTGCAAGCCCCATTTATTACCGATGGCTTTTTTGCAAGAAAAGAGAGCTACAGTAGCTTTTTTGACTCTTTCCTCTACGTTGCGTTTCCAATTTAGTTTTTTATCTAAGACAAGACCCAGGTATTTAGCCTCGTCTGAGAATTTTAATTGGATTCCTTTAATATGGGGAGGGTTGACAAATGGAATGTTGTATCTCCTCGAAAATAAGACCAAATCGGTTTTGTGTGGGTTAACACCCAGTCCACACCGATCAGCCCAAAGTATTAGTCTATCTAAGGCATTTTGTAAGAGTTCTTTTAACGTGTTAAGATGCTTTCCTGAAACTGCTATAGCAACGTCGTCCGCATAGGCTATCACTCTGAAACCCTCCGCATCCAGACCAGTTAGGATTTCATTCACCACTAGGTTCCAGAGGAGAGGGGATAGAACACCACCTTGCGGTGTCCCTCTACTAACGAATCGTCTGCCAGAAGAGTTGCCCAGTTTTGAGTTAATTATTCTGCTAGTAAGCATTAAATGAATCAACTCCCGAAGCGAACTCTCTACATTTAGAGATGTTAGTACAGATGTGATTGCAGATGTGTCCACGTTGTTAAAGGCACCTTCGATGTCAAGGAAAGCAACCATAGTGAACTCTTTATGATGGAGGGAATATTCGACGGTGCGTACTAAGGTGTGTAGCGCTGTTTCCACCGATTTACCTTTACAGTAGGCGTGTTGAGACGAAGACAGAAGTCTTGTATCAATACTTGCCCTTAAATGGATATCAATCAATCTTTCCAAGGTCTTAAGAAGGAATGATGATAGACTTATAGGTCGTAGATCTTTAGGGTTGACTTGCGAGCATTTACCTGCCTTGGGTATAAAAACAACTTTAACTTCTCGCCATGCCGAGGGAACATGGACCAGGTAAAGACAGCTGGTAAAAATTGCCTCAAGGATTGGTGCAATTATGTCAGAAGTCTTCTGTAGCTCGGCTGGTGTTATTCCATCTGGTCCTGCAGATTTAAATGGTTTCAAGCTGTTGAGAGCCCATTGTAGCTTGTCCCTTGTAATCAGACCTTGTGGATATGTAGTATTAGGACTTGAACGTATATAGCCGTTGCAAGTCTCGGTAAGAGAACTTCCAGGAAAATGAGTATCCAGTAGTAAGTTCAGCGATTCATTACTTGAATTTGTCCAGGAGCCGTCTGCATTTTTCAAGCAGCTTGGCATCGCTGGATTAGTTGAAAGAATTTTCCGTAACCTAGAGGCTTCAGAAGTTTCTTCTATCGTGCCACAGAAGGATTGCCAAGAAGATCGTTTATATTTCCTTAGTGCCTTCTTGTAAATTCTTAGGGATTCTTTGTAAGAATCCCAGTGAGAGGCTAGTCTTGCGGCTTTGGCTCGGTTAAACAGTTTCCTGCATTCTTTCCTGAGCGAGTCAAGCTCTGAGGCCCACCATTGTGGTTTCCTCTTTCCTCTTATGTGTATAAGTGGACAAGCAATTTCTAGCGATCTGTTCATAGCTGAGGTAAGGTCATTGACTTTATTTTCAAGTTCATTAGCGTTAGAGGAAGGACAAGATAGTCCAGGTTTTAGTAAACTCTGTAATGAGTTCCTGTATGAGGCCCAATCAGTTTTCCGATAATTTCGAAAAGTCAATGGACTCGGGTTATCATCCACATTGATATTGAACTGGATATATCTATGATCAGAGAACGAGTGTTCTTTGGATACTTTCCAGTCCAAGATCATATGGTGTATAGTATCTGAGACAAGAGTTATGTCTAGGACTTCTTGTCGAGTTTTAGTTATGAAGGTTGGCTCATTCCCAACATTACTTACTAAGAGGTTAGTACCAAGAATATAATCAAAAAGAGACTCACCTCTGTCATTGATATTGGTACTTCCCCATACCGTATGATGAGCGTTGACATCGCTCCCAATAATTAGGCGGATCCTTTGCCTTTCCGCTTCAGCGACGATCTTCTCCAGGGTTTTTCCAGGGAGAGGGCCAAGGTGGTCATGGCCAAGATACGCCGACACTATCCAGAAACTTCCCTTGGTTGTTTCCAGCCTAGCTACGGTGGTATCTTTGTCACTGAAATGATGGAGTAAAAATACATAAATAATGCTACGTTTCACTAGTATGCAGGATCTAGGTTCACCTCTATCTGTCACACACAGTGTGTAGTATCCAGGAGTCCTGAGTCCACGAACAACGGATCTCACAATCCATGGCTCTTGGATCAGGACAATGTCTTCCCCGTTTCTCGCCAGCCGGAGAAGAAGTGAGGCCGAGGCCTTTACAGAGTGCTGGAGACTAATCAGTACTAACTGCAGCATTTTGGCTACAATTAGGCAGACCAACCTCCACCACAGTTTTGTTCTGATCTTCTGAGTCTGAGGATGAACCCAAGAGTTCGTCGTCACTCAAAAGGATCATGTTGAGGTCGTCCTCAGTCTCCATTAAGGATGGACTGTCTATGACTTTTGTAGAGGGTGGGGTCGCTATTGGAGAGGGCATTGGTGCATCGTCACCTTCAGTTAAGAGAGAAGACGATGTCCCAGGCCCACCAACCGCTAGTTCACTCTCGGTTGTTTTTGGAGGCCCGCTTTCCGCGTTAACCTCATCTTTTTTATAGACTCGAATTTTAATGGTTTCGAAGCCATAGTTTATCGAGCCCTCGTTTATGGCTAGAGGAGCCAAAGATTCCTTATTGAGTACCAAAATGGCGCTCCTATAAAGATTCTTTACCTCCTCTAGCTTGGCTATCTTCCAGTTGTGCGTCGGAAGGGACGGGTTACAAACTCTGATCATCTCGAGAATTTCATCGGTTCCATTGGGATCCAAATGCGGGCTCTAGGTCTGCTAGGAATGTCTTCCTTAGCGACAACCTCGAGCTTCGCTCCTGGCCAAACTTCACCTAACCGGCTGACAGCGAGCTTATACAAGTCACAAGACCTCTGATCGCCACAAACCATGAGTTTTACGTGGCCTTGATGCCAACCCCCATCGCTTATGGAAGGAAGTGGTCCTGGAAGCTCCCTCAAAATGCTTAAAAAGCCACCCGAGAGCTTAACCTTGACCAACTGCCAACGATCAGCCGATATTGTTCCATCGTCATCACTCCTGTCAATGACCGCAACCACGACTTTGCCCTTCGCGACGTCACTGAAACTGGCTTTCTTGATGGGATTGAGGGGAGTGCTGGTGTTGTGCACCCGAGGCCGTTTTGGTGTCGGTACGGCCCCCTCGAGAGACCTTTCTCGTTTGGACGTAGAGTCCTTACTGGTCTTAGTTGTAGCAGGTATGCTTTTTGCCCATTCGACGCTCATTCAGCCCCCGATGATGCACCAGAGGCCTTCAGGATTTTCGCCGCTTGCCGCCTTTGCCTATATTGGCTTTTTGAGAGCTTCCCCTTTCTCTCATTAGTAGTGGTAGGGCCATTTTTTCACAACCCTGCCACTACTGAAATTAGGTATCACTACCTTCCTATCCTCGTTGCTGCCAGCTGCAGAGGAGGGTCCATGGTTAGCCACTACTCCCTTCTCTGTGCTGGCCGCAAGAGATACGGCAACAGGCTTTGACGCCAAATTGCCGCCCGGTCCTGAAGAGATACCGGTCTCATAATCCTTTAAATTTTTGTTTTTGTTTTTTGTTTTTTCCATTTTAATCCCACGAGTTGCGAAGAAAAGAGGTCCGTCTGCACAGAGATTCGCATGTACAGATAAGGCTAGTTAATCCGGAGGTCGCCAGGTATCCGGATACTCCGTTAGAGACTGGGCTATTTTTGAATTGGGCCCCCAGCCAGGCTGATCATCGGCACGGGTCGTTTAACACCTTAGATCCAGCCCAATAAAGATAAGAGGTGGTAGGGAAGGAAAAGATAGGGTTAGGAATCAGTTGATGTTAATTCATCATTCTGATATGGGAGGAAAAGATTGGGATTCGGTAACAGCAATTCAGCTAATTTACCTAGAGTGAGAAGGAGCATAGGAGATAGGAGCGCTGTCTAGCTTTTTGGCCATTACAACGTGGGAGGTGGGATGGGAGTTGGTGACATAAACGTTGGCTGGTATGCCTTGTTTATGTGGGAATGGATGATGATTTTGGGAAAGGTAGAGGGATAAGAACGTCCTTTAGTTTCAGGACTCATCTGGAGAAAATTCTCGAGAATCATTGACCCTACTCAGCTTCTACAACTCGACAAGTTCGACGTTCAGAGTAGAAGTGAAATTTCCTTACACCACCCTGAATTTTAAATTTCTTTCAAAACTTCCTTTCTGCAAAACGTGACATTTACCATAACGCCCGAATCCTAAAATCCTAATGCCCCAAATTAGACAAAGCCCAAGAAGTTGAAAAAAAAAATGCAGCCACGTTAAAATATATTTGGAATAAAAGAATGGCCAAATTTTAAGCTCTCATTTTTCATAAAAGAATTTTTAATTTTGAATTTGGGTTTTAAGGCACATAGGGATTGGGCTTTGTGACATTTATTTTGGACATTACGAAAATTATGTTTTTTATAGTTTCTTATGTCTTGTCACTCAACGATATGGAGCCCAAATCATAAATTGGCAAAAAACCCAAAAAGAGATACGTCTTAAAAAATATCACTAAGAAAATGTCATAATGCTCAAATAAATTGTCATATCACCCAAACTAACTTTCAACGTCTTAACGCCTAAATTTATAAATGTCATAACGCCCAACAAATTTTATTAAACAAACATTTTGGGTGGTTGGGCTTCTGAAAAAGTTTTTTGGCGGTAAAGCTATTTTTGGGCGATATGACGTTTTCAATATTCTAGAGTAATTTTATTGATAAAGAAGACCCAACGCTTCTATTTATTAAGAAGGTTATAAAACCCAAAAAAGATTTAAACCCAAAGGTTCGGTAATGTTGCCAAAATTGCACAACAACAAAATGTTAATAAAATTGCCTTAGGCGACATGGTTTCGGGCGCAAAGTTTGTAGCCTTGATTATAGCAATCAATTTTTCTGAGATGTTTTCTTATGTATAAAGAAAGCCAAATTAATTATCTATTGACACTGTTGAATTCCTTTGCTTAATTAATGAACAGCAGGTGGAGTGGTAATCATTGTTCAACGCTGTGTCCGATGATGATCCAGTAGGTGTAAATTTGGTCCACATAGGAAGATCCTCGTGATGGTCGTTTATTCGCTTAACTAATATTGACCTTGGCTACTTTAAGAAGAACGCATATTCCTCTCTAGTTTTCGCACTGTGTGAGATCTTTCTGTTCTAGGAGCTTGATAATCACCTTTTGGCGTCCACCATCAATGTGAATTTCAAAAAGTTCAAATTATTTTCTGTGATTTCTTACTCTTGATTTTATTTATTCAAATATTGAGAAAAGATGCACATACCTTAAAGCATAGACATGCCAGCCATAGCCATCGCTTAAAGCACGGAAAGTACATAATTTTTGAAGAAAGTAAGTCATAATATACTCTGTAATAAGCTGAGAAATACATAATTGTGGATTCTTCGTAGAGTCTTATACACCAGTTCATTCGTAACTTAAAAGTAGACAACAATATGAAGTGGCAAATGAACAGTCTTCCATCTTTTTGAATGTTTTTGCTGGAGTGCCTCAGGGATGTGTCATCGGACCCATCTGTTTTCACTATATGTAAATGAGCTGCTACAAATTATTAAAAACTCTAGACTCATTTATATGCCGACAATGTGCATGTTATAAGTAATAAGTCGCCAATTTGTTGTAGTTTTAATGATTTTCATTCATCCTACAACGGTAAAAAGGAACCGTCTTTGCTTAAACCCATTCCAATCAACAGCACATTCGATCTATCGTAAGATCATTGGTTCTTCGATTCTAAGCCGCTTAAAGTTGGTTGGTTGATAACGTCAACACAGCTAGGAATCTATAGGACTTATTTTCAATCGCACCTTTATATGGAACGACAACTTTAACAGTGTTATTAAAAAAGTCTATGGTACTACTTATTATGAATATTCATATGACAACTATCGTTAATTATTGAAAAATAGTTGGAACCGTTTTTGATGGCTAATATCTCTTCAAAATCAGGTAAGAGGAAAATCACTTCATCAATTAAGACTTAATGTCGATGAATTTATATCAAGATATTACATGCAGACCGATTTGAAGTACTAAATCTATCTGTGTTCCCAATCGAGTTTGATGTTTTTCGGCATTCAAAATTTGGTCTTAGGTTAGGTTAGGTTGAGGGGCTGACAGTTGATGTCTTAACCGTCACACTTAGATCAATACAGATCCATTGTGATACCCGTGAGTATTGCTACTCAAGCTAATAAGAAAAACCTATGTGTTCAGTTAGTCAAGCCATTTAGAGGCTTTGACGAAGTTCAGAATGTTAGTACCTGGCGTACTAGAGAGTTCTTTTAAATCCCCGCAGAAAAAGTTGCCAAGCAGTTTCTTCCTTTGATGGGAGAGTGCGGGACAGTGACACAGAAAGTGCGAAGTGTCTTCATGCACCTCCTCGTCACCGCATCCTCTGCATAGATCATCTGAACTGATTCTCATCTTTTTCATATGATAACCTAACAGATTATGTCCGGTGATTATGCTTACAAGACATCGAAGTGATCCCTTTTGTAGCTGCATAATTCATTCCGTTCTTTGTTTGTTAAAACAGGGCCAGATCTTTCTTGTAGTGCCACAGGTGTCAAGAAGGTTCCACCTTTCATCGGCCTTAATTGTTATTCCTTTTGAGATTTCCTGTTTTAAATAACAGGTAGGGGTGCTAACTAGCTGAGCTTGGCTTACGTCAAGCATTGACCCTAATCTTGCTAATTCATCGGCTTTCTCGTTGCCTAGTATATCGCTGTGGGCTGGGACCAAGCAGAGTCTAATGTTGTGCTGTGCGCCAAGAACCTTAAGCTCTTCGCGGCAGCATGAAACACGCTTTGATTTTACCTCAGTTGCAGTAATCGCTTTTATTGCCGCTTGGCTATCAATGTAAAAGGTGATATCAGCTCGTGGTATCGTCATCATTGATACCTTTTTAGCAGCTGTTGTCACTGCCAAGACCTCCGCTTGGAAGACGCTGCTGTAATTTGGAAGCCTAAGCGAGGCGGTCAACTTGAGAGATTCAGAATAGAAGCCTGTCCCTACACCAGTGTCCATTTTAGAGCCATCAGTATAGATAGCTATTGACGACTCACTGGAGTATGGTATATTATCCATCCATTCCTCTCTGCTTGGGATGGCAGCCTGGAATGGTTTATGAAAATCAAGTTCGGGTATTTTATAGTCTAAAGTACTACTATGACCCATAACTTTATGAAGGATCTGGGCATGTCCTATGGAACTGTTTATCCAGACTTTAGTTTGACTAAGTCTCAGGGCACTTTTGGCCGCAAATTCTTGAACAAAGAGGTCTAGGTCAGATTGAGTATAACTTCCAGTCCCGCAGTTGGAGTGGATCTCATTGCTCCTGTAATGCCAGTGCACGCAAGTCTTTGAACTTTTGTCAAAGTTTTCAGGTTCGTGCTCTTTTCTAAAGCTTTCCACCATACCAAATTACCATAGGTTAGTATTGGTCTAATTATTATTGCCGAATACATCCATCTGATAATTTTAGGGTTTGGTCCCCAGGTTTTCCCGAAAATTCTATTGCAGGAGTAAAAAAGCAATCGATGCCTTTTTGAATCTATCTTTGCTTTGGTGTTCAGGCCCCAATTTATTTTTTTATCTAAGATCACACCGAGATACTTTGCGTGATCAGAGATTTTAAGAGGGCAGCCTTCAATTGAAGGAATTTTAAAATCAGGTATTTTGCGCTTGTTAGTAAATAGCACTAGTTCTGTTTTAGCTGGATTGACTGTCAGCCCACAGTTCCTAGTCCATTTGCTTACCAACGAGAGGGCGTATTCGGTTTGTTCACTGATAGTGGGTAGGAACTTGCCAGTCGCTAGTAATGCAAGATCATCAGCGTAGGCTATTATCCTTACTCCACTTGATTTCAATTTAGAGAGTATGCCGTTCATGACAAGAACCCAAAGTAGCGGTGAAAGAACTCCACCCTGAGGGGAGCCTCTGGATGTGGTTATACTCTCATCCTTTCTTCCGCTAGCTCAGAGTTAATTTGTCTCTTTCTGAGCATACACATTATCCACTGTGTTATTGCTTTTTCGACTTTGTGGTCGTCCAAGGCTTGCTTCACTGTTTCGTTCTTCACGTTATTGAAGGCTCCCTCAATATCCAAGAACGTTGCAAGGGTATATTCCTTGTCATTCAGTGATTTTTCTATGACGCTGACAACACTGTGCAATGCTGTTTCAACGCTTTTTCCTTTAATGTAGGCATGTTGAAATTCCGATATACAGTCCGATTTCAGGGTGCTTCGGATGTGTATATCAATTAGCCTTTCAAAAGTTTTCAAAATAAACGATGTTAGACTAATGGGTCTATAGTCTTTGGCCTCCGTATGGCTAGGTTTACCAGCCTTAGGGATGAAAACTACCTTTACCTCACGACACGATAAAGGAACATACCCCCATTTAAGGCTATTATTGAAAATGCTAGCTAGGTGTGGGATGATAAGGTTTATGCAGTTCTGAAGCATCATAGGGAAGATTCCGTCTAGACCAGGGGATATGTACGGGGAAAAGGAGTGAATGGCCCATTTCATCCTTTCTTCCGTTATAATATCCGATGGTACTAGGGTTTCTGTATGAGACTCTGTTTCTGGACTGCGGATATCAGCTACGCAGCCAGGAAAGTGAGTATTCACAAGGAGCTCAAGCGTTTCGCCACCGGATTTGGTCTTACTTACAAAATC
Source organism: Eupeodes latifasciatus (assembly GCA_920104205.1). Taxonomy (NCBI): domain Eukaryota; kingdom Metazoa; phylum Arthropoda; class Insecta; order Diptera; family Syrphidae; genus Eupeodes; species Eupeodes latifasciatus. The sequence continues at coordinate 142,635,842 of OV049924.1, read as the reverse complement.
TTTCAAAAACGCCCTGTAAAGGTTTTATTGCGTTTAGTTTGGAATTCATGTCACAATTGTTGGTACTTGAAAAAGTTACAGATTTGTAACCAAGGAACTATAAAAACATTGAAAACTTTTAACTCTTCATGCCAAACTATAATTATCCTCTTTGTGATTCTTTTTTAAAAATTTCTCAGGTTTTGATTCAAAAACTCTATCAAAAGTTTTATATCTCCCTTCTGCCAATATCTATACAAAACCATAAAAGTGATCAAACAAACCACTTAATAGATTTTTCAAACATTAAAACAACTTTATCCTTTAAAATTGTTGTTTATTTCTTTGACTCCATTCCCAATCTAATGCTCTTGACATTCCCTTTTTACACATCCTTTAAAATCCCTCTTAACACAAAACATTTGTCCCTCTCATGGGTATTCAATTTCTTTTTCCGTTCACCCTCAAAAATAACAAAAACAACATCTAGAAAAGAAAAAATACCCAATCTATTAATTGAACTCAAAATTTGCATTGAAATCTTCAAAACTTTTATCCGGCTTGCAGAGGACAGAGGTTTGATAGTCTGGGTTCGTCCATAGGACGATTTTGTTTATTTTCATCTAAGTTAGAAACAACTTTGTATAGTTTGGCTCGCTGCTGGGAGAATGGGACTGGGAATATCCTACATTTCTATTCTGTCTCTTTTTACCTTTTTACGAGTTTACTATCATCGCCTTTTCTTCCTGATGATGTTCCCAAGGCAATAAACGGCTAGGGAGACGAATGGATGGATGCACTTTTTGCTTATTTGTTTAGGACTTGAGGTCCAAAAAATTTATTTAGACGAAAACAACATTGAACTGGAATGGGATGTGTTTGTGTTTTTGATGCGGGAAGACTAGGGCTGCGTTATCATCCTTTTTCTTGAGTTCCATAGTCCTCCTATCTTCTGGCAGCTAATTTTTCCTTCCCCCGGTGCTCTGATGTAGACAAAATATAAACAAAATCCTCCTTCCATGGGCTTCTATGGATGGCAGATGATGATGATGATGATGATGGTGTCTTTTTGGTCTCAGTCTCACACCTCATCGTCACCATCTCATCCCGATTCCGATTCTGCAACCCTGCTTTAGCAGGGCTAGAGATGGTCTTGGTGTTGTCTGTTGTTTGTTGTGTGTTTATTTCCTTTGTCATTTTTGGTGGGTGATTTTAATTTTTGTTTTAACAGACGGTGATGATGGGAATAGCAGGCCATGCCACAGCTCTCTACACCAGGGTAGCTGCTGTGAGTCTATTTACCTTTAGGAATTTCAAATAAGCAAAAGGTTATTAAAATGATAATTGAAATGCCTTTCTGCCTGCCTTGTGTCATCTCGACATCTACATACCTACTGATAGAGATTCAGTTATAGAAAGGGAGAAATATGAGCGGGCTAATGCGTTCTGTTGCGGCGACACGGTGGAGGGCATTGGGAATGAGAACACCATTTAGATGGGCTAAGATTATGTACACATTCCTTTCTATCCTATAAGTCCCGAGTTTCAACCTGTGGAGACATTTTGCAATATTAATTCTTGTTTAGAATTTTGAAGTTGTAGCTTTGTGTGTTGGGTGTTGTTTATGTTTATGTTTGTGCTTTGATTTTAATTAAAATTTAATTATGGAATGTGATTTTCGAAAGTTTGAAACATGAAATTTAAAATTGTCTCGAAATGTTTTCTTTTTTTGTTTGGTTTTCCTCAAATACTTTTGATCTCACAACCTGCCCTCATCAGTTAAGAAGATTTGATCATCACCCACCAACCTACATAACAATGCTATAAATCCTCTTGAAATACCTTTTAAATTTCGTGAACACAGGAGAAAGATTTATTTTTTCAATTCATGAAATTCCATTATCAACCTCATTCAAAATATAAATTTTCTCTTTTTGAGATTTCGAAAATAAAAGAACAAAACTTAAATATCTCTATTAACGTTGGTATAAATGCTTAGCTCTTGGAGCTTGCCGCTCGCTGTCTACTTAGAGCTTTATTTTATGGTTTCCGTCTTGCACATAAAATAATGGTGTTTATAGGGAATTTATAAATGTAGGGCTACCTGATTTTCCTCCCTAGGTCTTTTGTCTGAGAAAAAGATGTAATTTTTGTGTGTTGATTTTAAAAATTAAGAACAAAACAAAAACAGAGGGTATTTCGAAATAATGAAAAACACTTGTTAGGTTGTTGGCGAATAACCATTACACAGGTATTTTAAGTACTTTTGTTTTTTTTTTTTTTTTTTTTTGAAGTTGTAAACACAAAAAAGTAATGTTTTGTGTATTTTCTTTAATTCAGTATTCAATGAAACAGAGTATAGCTCTTAATAATTACGGTCTTGTAAGGAAAGTAGCTAGAAAAATCATACCACTTAATTTTCTACTCTTCCTTCATAATTTGTTTACTTTTTGTTTGGATAAAAATAAAAAATTATTAGAAGCTTTCATTTATTATTCCAGTTCAGTATGATGTTGCCTTCTAACAGTACTCCATTAGTAGGATATCTTTTGCAACAGATTGTTACCAAAAACTGCTCTTCTTGCCCCTCTTAGTACTAGCTTGGAACAGAACAGAACAGAAACAGAAAGTGGCCAATATATTCTTTTTTGTTTAGGTTACAGAGACTGCAAATCATTGCTAAATCACAGAAATGAGGAACAAAGCTGAGTTGCAGAATCGCTTTTTAATTGGAGCATATATGTATTTTGATTTAAACGACAGTGAAAAGATTTGCCTAAATAAAATAGTAAGTTTCTTACGGTATCGAGTTTATAAGTACTCCAGGCTTGTGCTCCATAAAATAGGACTATTTCTGCTAGTGTGCGACGACCCTGTATTTAAGGCAGTTTAAGTTTTGTCAGCTTTTGATTTAAAGTGTTTTTATAATATAGATTAAAAGTTAACTCTATTCCTAAACAGATGGACCTACTGCTTAACATTTTCTAGATCTCTTCCATCGCACTCAAAGCTTTGCAACACTTCCATTCTGAAAGATCATAACCTTCGATTTGTCGATGTTAATTTCTAGACTTTATATTTTACACTAATCTGCCAGCCTATTTATCATCAAATGAAGTGAGGTAACAAATTCTGCTAATATGACAATATCATCTGTGTACATAATAGCATTGATTGTAGACGCAGTAAACCACTTAGTCATATAGTACAAAAAGCAACGGACTAAGATCGCAACTTTTCTTCTTACCTGTTTTTCTTATTTTCCTTCCTAACAAACACGTGGACAAATGATTGTTAATACAATTTTTCGTAATGTATTTCTAAATTTAGATGAAACTTCGAAATTTAACAGCTTAAAGAACAGCGCATTTCAGTTAATTGTATCAAAAACTGTCCTAAAATCGCTAAAAATTTTCAAAAGTTTCTTGTTGTTTTTTTAACCCTTGCGAAACCCTGCTATAGGTAATCGCTTAATATGTTAATGTTTTCTACCCAGTTGTCAAGCTTTTCAAACATAAGAGCAAGGTGTACATATATTTTAAGTGATGCATTAAAAAAAGTAATGCCTCTGTAGTTTTTAAGATCGGTGGAATCTAACATTTTTAGAAGGGGTCATATCAGAGCTTCGTAAAAGTCATCTGAAAGAATTACAAAGACAAATATTGTATTTAAAGCTTCTACTAACTTCTCTTTCAATACGAGAAGGGTTGTAAATTGGAAATTATGAATTTAAAGATTATCGGATCTTATAAGAACTCCCAATCAAAAATCTTTGATGGTGGAATAACAGTCTCCAGTCTCAGCAATCCAGCAGTCTATTGTAAATGGTGGAGAAATTTTAAGAACAGATAAAATACAAATTATTTAGGAAATTATAGTCAGTTCTTTTTATTGTGATAATATTGGTATTGTTCAATTATGTATCGAACACAATATTGGCTGTCGTGACCTCGTCTGCACTCCCCCATCTGATATGCTCCAAATTTTCGATGACGCTGAGGCATTATTGAGGTTTTATGCCATTAATGTGCCTAATTATCTCATCTTTTAGCTGTTGAATTGTTGCTAGCTTATCGAAGTACACCTTTTCTTTCAAGCAACCCGAAAGGAAGAAGTCCAACGGTTTCAAATAAATGACATGATCTTGGCGGCCAATTGACATCGCCACCACGTGAGATAACACGGCCATTGAATTTGCCGCGCAAAAGAGCCATTTGGTTAGCTGTGTAGCAAGTGGCACCGTCCTGTTGAAACTACATATCGTCCACATCCATATCTTTCGATTCGGGCCATAAAAAGTTCGTTATCATCTCACAAGCGAACACCATTCACAGTAACTGCCTGATCGGCCTCATTTTTGAAAAAATAAGGCCCGATGATGCCACCAGCCCATTAGCAGCACCAAACAGTCACTTTTTGTGGTTTTTCGACAGTCACTCTTGGATTATCATTTGCCCAAATGCGGCAATTCTGCTTATTCACGAATCCAGTGAGGAACAAATTTGCCTCATCACTGATTATCCACTGTTGCCATTTCTTATCACCATTCTGATCATTGACGACGGCAACATTTGAAATGGTCAAGAGGATTTAGTTTTTGAGTCAATTAATATCCCTTTAGAATCACCCTGTTTCTTAATAAAAGGTAATTCATCCTTCAAATTTCCAAAGCAACATCAATTTAACATACTTTGGTCCAAAATCATTGCAAAGTTCCAATACTATTTTTTCTTCAGAGTTGACTTTATGACAATTATTTTTTTTTGTCATTGATTTCCCTGGTGTTAATAAATTGTTTCCATTTTAGCGATAAGGCCATTCACATCATCTGTCAACCTTATTGTTACTTAAAAAGAATTTTTCTGCCAAATTGACCATTTTCATAATTTTCGTGAATCCGCAATCATTACCGCATATTAGATCTAATGAATTTTCCCAGTTAGAAATAAATTCATCAAAAATAAGCTTATCGTTTTTGACGAATACTTTTGACTTACTTAATTTGCCAATTAAAATTTCATAGAAAATGTCTCTTATTATTTTGAGTTCTTTCGATACTACCCTGATACATACATATTACATATAAATGGACATTAAACCGCCTTAACATCCTTACTTACTTATTTAAAGTGGCGCTACAGTCCTGTGTGAACTAGGTCCTCACTCAACAACCTCATTCCCCAACTAGAAAATAAAAATAGTAATACAAATTGTATTGAATAGAGCTATATACTAGTTTAGTCAGAGCTATTAAATAAAACCAACAAACCTTACTACTACTTCTAAGCTCTCTGGTATACAGATCTTCTAGATTGCATAAGGAACCGGCTCTAAAAGCTCTTTGCATAATACATATTATAGTAAGCGATAGTGTGAAAAATCATGCATATCTTGAAGAGGAGGCCGAGACCGGGACACCCAAAGCCTTTATGGCTGACATTTGAGATAGTTGAAAAGACTTGTTGTTGTTTTCTTTTTCAAATTGTAAACATTGCTATTTAAATTCAAAAAAGTCTTACAAATTTTTTAAAGACCCCAAACACAAAAGTCGCTGACTTATTGACAATTCCTAACCAAACCAAATCTATTTATTATCCTGCTATTTGATCCGATCATATTACCATCTTTACACCAACAATATTTGCAAATTTGCTTAAATGTTCATTGAACTATACTAAAAGTCTCATTTATTATTTTTTTTTTTCATTGAACTATACAAGTCTCATTTATTATTATTTTTTTTTCTTAAACAAAAAATCACCCAAGATGAATTAAATGTATACAAAGAAGAAAAGAAAACAAACCCAAATCATTAACACATGCCATTTAAATGAATCGCAGTATCAACACAACATGAAACATGAACCCGGCACAACTTTTCAATAAAACATGCATATGTTGATATCAAAAAAGAATAAGAAGAAATAAAAACAACAAAGAAACAAAAATAATCAAGTTCAGAGTTCCTTTTCAAAATATCGTGTCATACATTTTTATTTGTTTCTCTTTTTACAAACACTCAATTTAAGATGTTTAAAATTATTTTCTGAATCAAAACATCCAAGTGACATTTGTTACGAAGTGTCAATTTTAATATGGATCAAAAGTCAAACCTTATGCATTTTCAAACTGTCAAAAATATATGTATTAGACTTCAGAATTTCAGAAAGTAGTTAGCTTACAGCAAGCGTCACACTACGATCAGAGGCTCATCATAAGTGCATGTGTTAGTTGTTAGTAAGAAAATAATACAATTATAGCCTAACACACGCACAAAATACAAAACATAATAATTATAAACATTTAACAGGAATTATTACAGTACAGAAAATAAAATAAAAACGTTTACGATAGTGGAGCACTGGTTCTAAACAATGATTTTAATCCCACCTTATTTAAATTTAAATCTATCGATGAACAGTTTAAGTTATATAAAATGCTCATTCGACTTAAAGCTTCATTCTTTCCATAGTTAGTTCTATGGAAGTCAATATGTATAAAATCAAATGTACGCAGGTGATGAGTTCCGCTACGGTAATTCAAATGTACACAAGATAGTAAATAAGGTGCATCAATTTCACCATTAATGAGTTGATGAAAAAAAAAGAGGCTGGGATGCGACCCACACTGATAACTTCCCATCCCGTCTATCGATTTGTCTTGCTTAAAAGTTTGTCTAAATGTATCAATTCTTGCCAAATTTGCGTTCTATTTTTTGTAGATTTTATTTTTTTTATGAAAAAACGGACTGTTGGATTTTTATAAAAAAATTACTGAATATAAAAAACAATATTTTCTGTGAAATAAAATAAGTTTGAAGCCAATATTTTTAATTTTTGAAAAGCTATTTGAGCCGAAAATCAATTTTTACCAACTTTTATTAATTTTTTTGTTTAGGTTTTTATTTTTTGTAAAAAAACTGTCAATTCGATTTTTCTCAAAATTTTTCCTAATGTTGAAAACAATATTTCTTATAAGTTAAAATTAGTTAGAAGCCATAATCTCAAATTTTTGAAAAGATATTTAAGTCGAAAATCAATTTTTACCAACTTTTGTTAAATTTTTTTTTCGGTTTTTAATTTTTTGTAAAAAAACTGTCAATTCTATTTTTTTCAAAATTTGACTGAATGTTGAAAACAATATTTTTTGAAAGATAAAAGTAGTTTAAAGCCAATATCTCAAAGTCTTGAAAAGATATTTGAGTCAAAACTCAATTTTTACCAACTTTTTTTTTTTATTTTTTTTTAGGTTATTATTTTTTGTAAAAAAACTGTCAATTCGATTTTTCTCAAAATTTTATCAGATGTCAAAAACATTATTCTTCATTGCACAAAATTGTTTTGGAAATGAAATCATATTTTAGTCGTAAAATTTTCGAAGTGACAAATTTTTTTTTTCAGTTTTTTTGATTTATAAAAAAAACCGTTAATTGAATTTTTTTCCAAAAATATAATTGTTTTGTATCACGTTACAATATATAATATAATAATTCAAGTCTCTAGCGTCATTGGTTCATGAGATATTTAGTTAACCAAAATTTTCACCTTTTTTTTTAAACTGCTATGGTAAAAAAACCACCCACGCAATTTTCTTGAGAGCCCTTTCTGCATCTTTCTGCCTTATTATCTGCATAACAAAATTTATTTGAAGTCGATATCTCTTCTGGTTCTTGAGCTATGGACGACGAAAAAAACGTCGCGAACGTACGGACGTACGTACACACGCACGCACAGACATCTTTCTAAAAATCTTTTATTTCGACTCTAGGGACCTTGAAACGTCGAGAAATGTCAAAATTTTCAATTTGACAAATCGGACCCATTACAATAACTTCCTATGGGAAGTTAATAAGTCATTATTAACACGCCTTTGATGGAGAGTTTGCAATTGAAGAAGTTGAATACGATGTTCATAGGGAGGCAGATCATAAGGATCTTCCCACGGAAGACCCTTTAGGGCGAAGCGAATGAAATTATGTTGAATTGATTCAATACGTTTCTTATGAATTTCGTAATAGGGGTTCCATACCTGCGAAGCATATTCAAGATGAGGACGAACATGACAATTGTATAAAGAAAGAGTAACATAGGGATCATTGAACTCCTTTGCCCAGCGTTTTATAAAACCAAGCATAGAACTTGCTTTATTAACAATAAAATTAATGTGATGTGTAAATTCTAAGTTGGAACAGAAATGAACACCTAAATCTTTAAATGTGGAGACGCGACCGAGTTTTTGCTTTGATATACAATAATCAAATACACTACGGATTCGTTTTTTAGTAAAAGTTATCGTCTGGCATTTAAAATGGTTGAGGGTAAGGCTATTTTTGTCACACCAAAATGTAAAACTATCAATGTCAGCTTGTAAAAGGATGCGATCTTGGGTGGACTTTATTATCTTAAAAATGTTCATGTCATCAGCAAAAATAAGAACATCACTTGAGCGTAGACATGACGATACGTCGTTTATAGATAAAATGAATAGAAAAGGGCCAAGATGGCTTCCCTGGGGAACACCAGATTGAGCAACAAAAGGTTCAGAATGACAATTTCTAAATTTTACCTCATAGGATCTGTTTTCAAGGTATGATTTGATCCATGCTAAGAAAAATGGTGGAAAACCAAGAGCTTTAAGTTTAAATAAAATAATTCCGTGGCTAAGTTGGTTAAAAGCTTTGGAAAAGTCAGTGTATATACAGTCAACTTCATAACCTTGTTCTAAAGCGTTTGAACATATGTTTGAGAATGTGAGGAGATTTGTAACGGTTGATCTTTTTTTCACAAACCATGTTGCTGTTCGCAAATGAGATTTTTACTAAAAAATGCTACTTTTTCAAAAAGAACTTGTTCAAACAATTTAGGAATGCAAGAAAGCTTTGCAATGGGCCTGTAGTTTGTTATACCCGCCTTGTTACCTTTCTTGAAAATTTGTGTTAGAAATGACTTCTTCCATATACTGGGAAATTTGCCTGTTTTTAGAGAAAGTTTAAATAAGAACGTAAGGGGTTCAACTAAGGCATTACTACACTTTTTTAATACTATCGGGGGAACACCATCGGGACCGACAATCATCATTCAACGCAGATAAAAGATCAAGGACCGTACTCTGTAGCACAGGTATGTGACTACATCTAGTTTGCGAAAAGGATTGAAGATTATGAAAATATACTTCATTAACTTCTTCAGGGCTATTAACAAATGACTCACGAAAATTTGTTGCGAAAGCGTTACAGATATCAACAGTTTTATCTAATGAAAGGTTCTTGTAAGTGAAGTTAACTGGAAAGCCATCTGATTTTTTCTTTAAGTTTACAAGTTTCCAAAATTTTTTAGGATTCTCTTTCAAAGAGGTGCCCATATCAGAAACATAAATAGCATATAAAAAATTTGAAAGAGACTTAAATTCGTTAAAAAGTTCAAGTAGTAAACGCAATTATTTCGTGTACCAACTCAAGAAATAAATTAATTGATCTGTTTTCATCAATCAATCAATATTTGCACACTCCACACACGTTCCACAATCTCTTCTCCACAATCCAATTGGAAAATCGAACCATAGAGATCCTCTCCTCATGTTCATGTCCAACATTTCACCGTAATACCTTCCAACTTGTTGTGTTTTCAAGAGGATTACTTTTTCTCATTGTTTTTGTTTACCAATCAAAACCACCTCCACACAATTCCAAATTCCAACTCTCCAAACTCCAACAAACAAAACAGTAACAAACAGAGAAGAGGATAGACAACAAGAACAAGAAAAAAAGACCGGCAAAGCCAACGGCAACAACTTTTAGTACTCATTCATCTGATCAGTGATCAATTTCAGTCTTTCAGTTAACGACCAACTGTTGAGCGGTTAACATTGAAACAATCGTTCGTCGTGAGTGTTTTTGTTGTCCTAATGTGCGTCTTCATCGTCGTATTCGCGTCATCGTAGTTGTCAAGTGTAATCAGTGCCTTATTCATTAAACGTACTCGTAACCATATCGTATACATACGTAAGAATCTCTTTCGTATGTTGAATGGAATTTCCGCAAACAATTTTCGAATTAAATTTCGCGAGAAATTATTGTTTTTAATTTTGTGTGTCTTTTTCTTGCTCCGCTGCGCGGCGTCGTCGCTGGCGCTGTTGTAGGCGTTTGATTGAGTGAGTTAGTTGTTCTTGTTACATTACTCATACTCATCTTCAGGATAATTGAAAATGAGTTCAATTATTATTTCATAGAAATTAAAATTATCCGATAAGATAAAAATAAATTTTGCGTCTTTTGTGCTTCTGTATAGTTGAGTTGTGCTGTTCATAGATTTAATCTAGATTTTATGGTGAATTTTCAAGATAAAGTGACGACCATTAATTAAAAAAGACGTCTTGTTTTATGAAGTGAAGTGTTAGCTATTGTAGTGTGACATTTATATGAACCTATAATTTCGAGAAGACAGTTAAATATTTTCACTGCCGGATTATAAGAAGCTAATTACGATAACACTTTCGTGTGTAACAAAAGGTGAGTCCTTCTAAAATAACATCATTCTCATTTTCAATTTAAACGCTTCCACACCCCTATACGCACACAATTCTTCCAACATCTAAAAAGATACTTCATGGATTATGTACATTACCTTCCTATTTTACGTTTAGAAGAGATAGTAGGTTTCGAGGGGGACCTTACACAATATTATGGTCCTTGAAAGATAACACAGGTGAGGTTGTCTTTTGTTTAGGTAAGTCCATTGTTATGAAGGTACTTGCATCATCTCTTAAGTCCACACTACAAAAACAGTGACAGTGACAGTGAGTGTGACATGTCAACTACTCTACGCGGCATGTCAGTGTATTTTTCTTTCTTTCTTCTACCTATGTATGTATATATCCATATCTTTATCAGCCCTGACCATATGTTTTTGTTTTAGTTATATTTTCAACCTACCGCATTGGTATTTAATTTTTTTATTTATTATTATTTTCATTTATTATTCATTGTTGTTGGATATTTGTATCTTGTGACAATTAGACTGCACGCTGTGTCTGTGAGCCGGCTGATTTTGTACTCGTACTCGTAGTTTGGTATACTCGTATATGTCATCTGTCGTGTCTTGTATAATGAGGTTTGTTTAAGTATAAATGAAGAAGAGAGGAAATATGTAAATTGAACTTTTGACCTTTTTTTCGTCTTACACAGATATGGATACATTGTCGATTTAGGGTTTAATTGAAATTGATTTAATATTATGAAGGGAAAATTTGACTTAAAAGTCAATGAATTCATTGAGAGATTGTTTCGTTTGTCTGAATGAATTTTAAACGATTGTGATAAATTAAATTAAATTATAAATTTTTATTGAAATTTTTATAAGTGTTTACTTTTTCAAAGGGTAAATATCTAGGTGGGTAATAAATATTTGTATTTAGGGTTTTAAGTGTTTAACTGCTATTTAAATACTTGTGTTTGTCTTTAGGGTAATAAATATAAATAAACATACGAGGTCGATCGAAAAAATGTCATTTTTAAATAATTTAAATTAATTAAATTTTATATTATTTAATATTTTCGTTCTTTCTATTATAACTTGTTTTTATAACTCTTTTGACTTCTTTTTTTCTTCTGAAGTTGATAAGCACAATGTCAGTGTTCTTTCTTGTCAAGGTTCAACTGGCAACTGTATTATACAGTTGTGTTCAAAAAAAATAGGAGTGCCTGTTCTTTTTAGATTAAATCACGACTCAAAAGTTGTATAATTTTTTTAAATTTATTTTTTCTTTTGTACAAAATGGGAAATCCAGTCTTTTATTAATTATGCTTAAAGACTACTTTGTTTAAAACAAATAAGGTAGTAAAAGCATGATTTTTATCAAAATAAATCAAAAACGAATTGTTCAAAATAATAGGAGTACACAAAATAAAGTATAAAAAACTAAAGAAAATATTCAATATTAAGATTTTTTTTCTCAGTATTTTGTAGAAAACCCTTTGTTTTTTATAATTGCTGCACATCTGCGTGGCATAGAGTTCACAAGGGCCTGACAACGCTCAACTGGAATTTGGTTCCATGTTTCCTCGACTGCGTCCCACAACTGCCTCGAATTCAAGGGTCTTCGTCGAGAAACACCCTTTTTCACATCTGCCCATAAATTTTCTATGGGATTGAGGTCAGGCAACTAAGCTGGCCAGTCCATGACCTCAGCCCTATTGACCCGAAACCATTCCTTGGCAGAATTACTGGTGTGTTTCGGGTCGTTGTCTTGTTGAAATACCCATTTAACCGGCATATTCCAACTCGCATAAGGCAGCATCACACTGGACATTATATCCACATAAACGCGCTGGTCCATCGTGCTAATGATTTGATGTATGGGACCAACACCAGCATATGAGAAACTGCCCCATGCCATCACTTTAGCACCTCCATGCTTTACCGTTTTAATAGTGTACCGAGGCTTAAACTCGGAATTTTCTGGACGTCGGACGTATTGCCTAAAACCAGTTCCACCGAATAAAACAATTTTGGTCTCATCAGTCCACAAAATGTTTCGCCATTTCTCTGCAGGCCAGTTAACATGGCTTCTTGCAAATTTCAAACGAGCGGCTACATGTTTTTTTGTAAGCATCGGCACTTTTCGTGGACTGCGAGCGGAAAGATTGTGTTCCAACAATCGCCTTCTTATTGTTACGCTACTTACTGCCAGTCCTAGATCTTCCTGGATTATCTTAGAGGACGCAAAAGGATCCGTTCGGCTGTAGCGAACAATACGACGATCAACATTTTCACTCGTTTCTCGTTTCCGTCCCCGGGTTTCGACTTTTTTTCATATCTTACAGCATTGGCGATCATTTGGTCCGAGCACCCCAACATCAACTTTATATCCTTATACGTTTTTCCTTCATTTCGCAACTTTTTTATGATTTCACGTTTTTCGTCGGTGCAGTGCTTTCCTCGGCCCACTAAATAACCAAACTTGTTTAGATATTCGATATTCCAACTATTTAATATTCCTAATTTAATTTAGATACTTACTGTTTATTTTTTTTAAGTTTTTGATTTTTTTTTTAAGTACAATATACATAACTCACACTCCTATTATTTTGAATAGCCTGATTGAGAGTGAAGATCATTTGATCTCTGGTTACAAATGTAAACGGTTATGAATTGCAAACCAGATCATTGTTTTATCGTCTTTAATGTCCCGTTATACTTACCGGTAGAGAAATGGGCTGATAACCAGTATGCACATGGTAAAAAAAACACTTGAGCAAATTTTGTAAAAGCACTCCTATTATTTTGAACACAGCTGTATATGCTATTTTCTTTTGCCAAAACACTTGAGTGAAAGAAAGAACTCCTAAGAGAACCATTTGTCAATACAAGAAAGCTAACTAGAACTGAATCAATAATTATTTCAGAACCTTTAAATGGTCACTATGAATGCTTCCCCGATAGTGTGATTGACAGTGCAGATATGAATATGATCACAGGTTTGATTTCTTTGGGAATGGAAAATTTTATCCTAAATAGAGTTAAGGCATCAAAGAAAGAAAACGTATGGTTCAATTTGAGCTGCAAAGAGGTCGCTAGGGGTAAAATTCCGTTGTTATAAGGTAAACACAACTGAGGTAAATTGTTCAAGCAAGGAAGGTATTCAACGCTCATACTCGACGGACCAAATTTTTGAGGGACCAAAAATTAAGGCAACAAATATTGCAAAGTCCCAAAGGCAGTACAAATGTTTGATGATTTATAAAACCCATATGTGGAAGTCTTTCTTTTCATCGGTTAATAGACTCGGTATCAATGACACTCTATTTGTAAGCTTATCTATTTGCTAGGCAGTTTACGTCCAATTTAACGCTGCCAGCACTTGAGAGTTTAAATCATTTTATGGGACGAATCTTCTTTTGCACTCGTGCAGTTGCAAGAGTATCGAAAGACCTTTACATACATCAATCCACTAGCCTTGATGGTATCCCCTCAATTTTTCTGAAGAAATGGCCTTCAACCATCGCGTAAGATCTTTCATCTATCCTACTCTTAAAATTTCGTTAAGAGTAGATGGAAAACTACATTTGTCCAGCCAATACCCAAAAAAGCCAAATCTTCCTCCTCCTCGACCGATCGTACTTAAGTCTCTACTATCCAAGGTCATGGAAATTCTAATTTACTATCAGTTTGAGAAATATCTCGGCTTTCGATGCAATAGGTCTACTGGTAATCTGATAGATTATCTATCTCACCGAACAGTGGAACAAATCTTAAAATCGTTTAGGAGAAAGCAAGATATTTAAATCAGATTTTTTAGAGTTTGGCATCAGGCTTTTTTTATCGAAAATGCGTGCTTTCGATTTTCACGAATCCCTCCTTTGTTGAATTAGAAATTTCCTTTCAGACCGTTCAGTATAAAACGAATTTTATGGATTCTAGTCTGAAAAACACAAAATAAATTCTGGTGTGCCCCAGGGCTCTGTTCTAGCTCCCATACTCTTTCTCATATTTATTAATGATTTCCTATCTGAAAAGTGTAATCTCTTTAAATACCTGCTCTACGGACAGCTTAATATGTTCGTTTTTGAATGTACAACCCTACTCTTGGAGTATGGATTTTCAATGATAGCATTGTTAAATGAGGAATTAAAAATCGAGTAGAATTTCATGCGTCGAAAGCTTAATGCTGTCTCCTGGCGCTGACACATAATTGACCGCCTTTGCTACTATCCTTGAGTGACACAAGTATCAAGGAAACTGAAAACATATAAATTCTTGGTATGTGTATTGTGTGTTTCCAATGAAGGATCACATACTTTGATGTCGCCTAAATTACAGCTAGATGTTTCAAGTGAATTTCGGTCATACTGTGAAGTACAGAGATTCGTTCTTTAGCCGAACTATGTGAACGTGGAATGCCTTACCACAATCTGTCTTTCCAAGTCATTGAAATATTCAGACGTAAGGTAGCACATTTTCGATTCTTTGAAAATAATAAATTCACTCCAAAATCTGACACTGTTGTTTAGAAAATAGTTTTCATCGTCCTAAATTCCTTATAAGCTGTCAGTAGGTTTCTTCCTATTTCTGTACATACACTATAATTTTTAGAGTTTCTTTTGGAAATAGTTTTTGCTTAAGATTTCATCAACGTCAAACTTTTGGGATCAAATAAAAAGAGTTATCACTTGAGTTCCGTAATCTGTCAATAAGACTAGACAATAAAGTGCATAAGGTGGAAAAAAATAGTCTCACTTAAACTGTTGCTGTCAAGTGTGTCTTGATGAAGTTTATTGTCGACTGAGAAAAATTTAAACCAAAGAGTTATATAATAACCACTTTATAAGTTTCTCACGTGAGACTTCAGTAATTTCTAATACTTGTCAAAGTTTGTTGTGTCTAGATCTACAGCAGCGCCATATACGCACTGCCTTTTCACATTCATAGTCAAATAACGTTTTCTTTTCTTCAAGTAACTA
This sequence comes from Eupeodes latifasciatus, assembly GCA_920104205.1. NCBI lineage: Eukaryota > Metazoa > Arthropoda > Insecta > Diptera > Syrphidae > Eupeodes > Eupeodes latifasciatus. Next base: position 142,620,406 of record OV049924.1, on the reverse strand, counting down.
AATTTAAATACGTTAATTAATGTCTCCCTACACTTACCCATCTTCCAGACGAGATCCGTTTCAAATCATTATAACAATCTGACAAATTATACCATATACAATTTGTTAAAGATTTTTAACAATTAATTCAAAACTGACATCGAATATATTGTTAAAGAGTGTGAAATGAGTATTAATTTCATGTTAGAAATGTTAATTGTTTTAAGAGGTAGCAAGCTTATAACTCTCACCATAATTTACCAAACACATGAGCAGCATTTTTAATTCGAAAATACTTTTAGGTAAATGAATACTTATTTCTTTTTTGTTGAAAATGTGAACAAATCATTTCTAAAATTAGTCTTAAAAACTTAAAACCAACAATGGATGTTTTCAACAGAGACTAAGAAAAGTAAAATTAAGTTTGAATTTCAGTGAAAGAGACATTTCTCTCAGAAAAAAACTCTGATTTCAAATATCTCTTAAAAAACAGATTAAACATCAAACATCTCCATTAAAAAAAGGTTAAGAATAAAACGCATACAATTTAATGTTATGACAAAGAATCTAGCTAGATATGGGTTTGCCATTATGTTTAAAAATAAATAAATTCCATACGAGAGGACTAATTTTCTACCACTTTTAGAAGCAATTGATTCCAAATTTCATCAATAATTCTCCGAATATTCTCTTGTTCACATTACCCCACAAAAAATAGTGCGGTGGTGTTAAATCGCACGATGGTTTAGGCCACGCCAAAGAAATTTTCAGCATAATTGTTCGAAATGTCAACAACAAGCAAAAGTATGTATTTGCTCGTTTTTTATAATTTAGCACCAAATATGTTTCAAAACCTTAATGGCTGAAACACGAACATGCTTCAGCTTCGTCTTCGCTTGACGTTTAGGTACGTTTCAATGATTGCTATCACAATGAAGCTTTGACCTCACTTTTCGTTTGACAATCGTTAGGAAAAGAACGTAATATTACGTAGTGTGACTCTAAACGGAAGCTCTATTTCAAATTTTCTGAACATTTGCTTTGTCTGACAGCTCAACAGCTGTAAAAAAATTCAACAAACAAAATACATTTGCTTTTGGATGGTTTCCCATTGGTTATTATATGCTGTGTATAAGCTATTTCCGCGATAAATTTATTTTTTCGATTTCAAAATTCATATTTTTTACTGCTCGAAAAATCAAAACAAACTTTTGAGAAAAAATAACAGCTGCTAATGACAGAAGTGCCATTTTAGAAATGTCATATTAGAAATGTCATTCAAAGCAACCTCGAAGCAGCCCCCTCGTAACGCAGACGAAGCCGAAACTGAAATGTGTTTGTGTTTTAGCCATAAAACATTCGTTTCAAAAACTAAAATCATTTTCAAACCGTTTTGCCGTTTTCTTTTAAAACCGTTTTGTTTTTTTTTTTGTCAGTATAGATCGATTTACTCAAGTGTGCATTTTAGTTAATTTTTAACTCCTTTTCATATAATTCTTACATTTTTGCTAAAATCTGGTAAATGGAAACACCTAAGAAAAAAGTTGGGAATAATTTTGATTTCCTACAAAGAAGTTTCCAAAATTAAAACGCTAATATGTATATTGATATTTTTCGAGATATTGAGTATGATCCAAATTTTCACTTTTTCTCTTTTTGTTTAAAGTTCTTGCTACATATTAATTATCTCAGAAACTACATTTTAAGCTGATATATCCGCTGATTCTTGAAAACTGCATTAGACTACCATTTTTTTTTTTAATTTTAAGAGATCTTGAGAAGTGGACAAATTCCAGTTGAAATTATTTTTCACTAAGAATAAAATTCAAAGTTATACCTCTTTGAAGTTAGTTCTCTATGTCCCCGGAAAACCGGTATTCAAAGAACACTTACTTCCTAAAGATAATTCTATACCCTTTAGTCCTGTAATAGAATATTTTATTAGATACATATTTAGAAGCTTTCGAGTGTTAAAGTGTCCTAAGAGCCTAAAGAAATAATACGAAAGTTTCGAAAATAACTCTTAGACAAAGTTCACGAAGTATTTAAGGAAACATTAGAAAACTCCCCGCAGTTCTAATCGAACAATTTTATCAGCACGTGTGTCATTAATTTGAACATCCCTTCCAACATAAATTATCCCAAGGGTATCTTCTCACTCTTACCTATGTATATAATTACTCAAAAGATGTCAATTTTCACACCGTGCGTCGTTCGTTGGCGGCAACTAACGGTGCGAGGGCGATTGTGGTTTCTAACCAGAAAATTTAATTATTATATAAATCTATAGCATATCCAACTAAATTTTGACCATCACCACTTATGTCGACGACGACGGACATAGGTACAACTTAACAGCTATTAGACACCTGGGAGGCCCATCATCATCATCAAAATCTGCTGTCCACCTCACATATATGGCAATAGTAGAAATATAACGACACAACACACGTTTCAATTAGTTTACGTGTCATCAGGGCCGGCCCAAGCCAAACTTGCGCCCTGTGCAAGATTTGTAGAAAGCGCCCCTTTTTTATATTTTTTTACACATAAACTGATACACAAGCATAAGCCTTTCCCAGATTACCCAGGAGGTAGACTTTCAATGCGTTTTTTTTATTGAGGTATCCCCAGGAGGCCTAAACCATTAAACTAAAACGCAGCGAAGAAATGAGCAGAGGGGAAACTTTTAAACTTGGAAACTTACTTTTCTGGCCTTACATTTTGCAAATTCAGAAAAGAGATCATCAAAGTCTAAAGAATTTAATAATTTCTTTTCAATGGACATTATAGATAAACCTACCAATCTCTCTTGAGTCATGGTTGTCCTAAGATAATTTTTAATAATTTTAAGTTTAGAAAAACTACGTTCTCCTGAAGCTACCGTGACCGGGATTGTATTAAGGATTTGGAGAGCAGCTACTAAATTCGGAGCAAAATCTTCAAGGTTTGAACTAAAAATAAAATTTAACACATCTAAACTTGAGCTTTGTGGCGTAACAAGCTGGGATATTACGGTTAACTCTTGAAATAATTCTTCTCCATCTAAATATTTAAAACTACTTTATGTTAAAACATTCTGCAAATTAAGGCATGAAGCACGTACATTTTTATTTTTTAAACATTCGCTTATGTTACTCAAAAATGTAAAATTGATACTATACGTATCAAACCTTTCAAGTATTTGAAAAAAAAAATTCAACTTTGAATCTTTGTTTCGGCTAATATAGTTTCAGGACATTCATCAGCATAAAGTATTTTTCTCCGTTGAGATCGCAATGATGAAGCTACAAGAAACATATTTGGTATTTCTAGGGAACTAGCAATACGCTCGGTTAATTGAACATACCTACTCATTAAATTTTTCATCGGAACGCATTAAAATCAAACTGTTTTTTGTATTTTCTAAAACTGTTATGCCAGTTGACAGATTAACGGACGGACTTTGCAAATATTTACTAGTTTAATTTATATTTTCTAAAATATCAAACCAAATTAGCAGGCAGCAAATAAATGTAAAATCAAAAATTTTATTTCCTAACGATTCTGCAATGTTTTTTGCCTCTAGATTTCTTAATTCTATAGGGCTTCATATATTTCTTGAACTTGAAAAAAAGTTAAACAAACATTGAATTGTATCGAAAATTTTAACTGCATAAAATGAGAACCGAGCAGCATCATTAACCACTAAATTTAAGGAATGCGGGCAACATGGAACCAAAAATGCTCTTGGTTCCAGGGTTCGAATTCGAATCTGAACACCCGCTTCTTTTCCTTCCATATTCGAACCATTATCATAACTTTGGCTTTGACAGTTAGAGTAAGTGCGGCAAATATGGCCCACCCTTAACATTTTTTTAAATAAAACCATAAATTTAAGTCTAATTCATTTTTTTTTTTAAACAGTCTAACAAAACATTTTTAATTCAGCTTTTAAAAACTTTAACTAAAAAAAGAATAATAACAAAAAGTTAAAAACAGAAACTTAAAGGAACTTCATAAATCATATTAAAAAAAATTGCGGCAAATATGGCCTACCTGGTGTTAAATATGGCTCAGTGTGGGCCATATATATAAACTTTATAATTTTTTTTTTTTAAATCATGATACCACATATGTTAAGAAAATATTAAACATAATTTAATTTAAAAAAGAAGTTACCAATTTAACTCAAAATTGAATGTTAAAACACTTAAGAAAACTTACCAAAAAATTACAACCAAAAGTAAAAAAAAAAACAAAGTGCCCGTATATCTGTCACAACCGTAGCCCCACATTAAGCACGAAAGACTGAGGCTAAACCGGTTTGAACGTGTTCGTAATGCAACAATTTTTTTTTCGCTCCGGCTTGCGGTTTGGGAAATACCGCTATAGGCCATATTAACCACGTAGGCCACATTTGCCGCACTTACTCTACTTATTAAAATTTCATTTAATTCAAGCTTGTCTAAAATCAACTGAGTCAGTCACATTACGGTCTTGTCACAAAATACGTCACTTCTATTAAAAACTGATAGCTATTTATTTAATATTAATTAACCAACAAAGCGAAAAAACAATCGAAACAATCTGCATTCTGCACCAGACTAGATATACATTAAAAGTAGCCGTTACAACAGTCATTAACTTTCAAAAAAAAAAAAAGTGTGCAAGAACAATTCGACTCCACATAGAATCATCCCTCTTTAACTTTTAAGCTCTATGCTCCTTTTCCATTCTATTAAAAAGTTCATCTCCTGTAATCAGGCACAGCGATGCCACTTTGCTGCAAAAGCAGTAAATCTACTGCACATTTCGCAAAATCTAAATCTACTGCCACTAAATTCAATCTACTGCACTTTTTTATGTTTAATAAACCTTCTCTTGGACAGCTGTCTAAAAACATATGTACAATACAAATAACCGCTGTAAAAACCGTCCGAACGAAGCCAATTCATTGTGAACTTGATATAATATATGAAATTAGTTGAACGCTGAAACATGATCTCTGTCTCTGTTTCTAAAGTGTTCCCGTTTTCTGCAAAACTACAGGAGAGCTTATTTAAATTTGTATATTTATTGTGTGACACTGACAATTCCTCATTTTACAAGAATTATCATTACAAAAAAAAATAAAATATCTATTCCAATCAGAGTACACTCAAATACGTATATTTTCTTGAACGACACATTTTTAATCTCTGAAGGAAATAAATATAGGTAAACATTCTTGCAAATGTAATTTCTTGTAAAGAAATGAATAATGTCAGTAAATGTCAGAATGTCCTGAACTTTTAGAGTATTTCCAAAATTTAACTTTTACTGATAGAAAATATGTGAAAAAATACGTTTAAATATTTAGTAAGTATTCCAATATAAGGCTTTAAAACCTATCCGTTTAAAAATACATATGTACATATATAAAAAATTAATTTTTTGTATATTTTTGTTCGATAAAAATCTACTGCGGTAAGATCCAATCTACTGCTTTTTTTGTAATGATCTACTGCGCTCTTCTCTTCTTGAAGTGGCAACGCTGATCAGGCACTTAACTCTTACACAGTGTGCAAGTGCAATAAGAAAACCTGCACGCTCTGACCCATATGATTCCGTATGAATAAGTTTTTTTTAAATATCTCCCATGTTAGTTTCGATACTCAGTGTGCAAAAAAGAAAACTTGCACATCAATTGACCATACCTACCTACCTACATACCTAATTTCCAAATATTTCACCCTGTTCAGTTCATACAAGAGAAAAAATCTCAACACAAAAAAGTTCCATGCAAGAGAAAAAACGAAAAAATCTCAACACAAAAAAGTTCCATGCCACCTCATATGTGCAAGATATATTTCATGCACACCGAGTCCCAAAATTAACATAGAGAGTATGACGAAGCAAAATACTTACACATACCGAATCGTATGGGCTAGTACGTGCAGGTTTTGTATCACGCACGTTCCTGAATGTGAGTTCTCATCTACAAAGAAAACAACAAAAAAATGTCTCCGAAAGAAGAGAGCAGGTAGGTTGCTGTGCTACTTTCTACTACAAATACTTATCAAAGACACTCCATATATTTTTGTTGTTGTTTTTTGTGTAGATGAGAACTCACATTCAGTCAGGTACGTGCGTGATACAAAACCTGCACGTACTAGCCCATACGATTCGATATGAATAAGTATTTTGCTTCGTCATACTCTCTATGTTAATTTTGGGACTCGGTGTGCATGAAATATATGTATCTTGCACATATGAGGTAGCATGGAACTTTTTTGTGTTGAGATTTTTTCGTTTTTTCTTTTGCATGGAACTTTTCTGTGTTGAGATTTTTTCTTTTTTTCTCTTGTATGAACAGGGTGAATGGTGAAATATTTGGAAATGAGGTAAGTAGGATTTTTAGTTCTGCGATATCTTGAGTTAAATTTTCATTGAATGCAACAATGAAATTGATGTTAGTTAGTGCGCAAGAGATAACTTAGGACAGTTGTGATGTGATGGATGTTTTTTTGAGATTATTTTAAGAATGTTTGTGGTTCAAAAAATGGCAAATAGTAGTACACATTTTTTTGCGCAAGATCAGATTACATTTTCTTGCTCCTGGCAATGCGCCCCCAGAATTCTGCGCCCTGTGCATTTGCACATTATGCACATATGCTTTGTCCGGCCCTGCGTGTCATCGACAATATTAAGTTCGTTGGTCGACTTGAATTTATATTTTCAAAACGCACTCTCGAACTCAATTAACGTATGTACATACCTACGTAACTCACTATATGCGTAAATAAAAATACGTCGGATTTAGGTACGTTTGTGATTTTGCACCATTTTAGGAAAATGGGTGAATTGACAAAACACCGTTGAACTAATCATCATACCGGAGCCAATTATTATCGTCTACCTCATCATCTACGGCTACTAAAATGTATTTATGAATTCTCTCGGTAAGGCATGGCTGGTGACGCGTGTTGTTATTAATTTCTTGAGTTTCTGTTTTTTTATTTTATATAATGAAAAATAAGATATTTAACCACACGAATGTCGGTATTGGTATATCTTCACTTTACGACCTTGTGCACGAACAAAACAAGGAATTTATATACGGATATATCTTATAAAGCGGCTTCTTCCTGTGGTCTTCATTTTCTTAGTCTTCTTCTTTTTTTTTAGGTGTAGCTCGTTACTGTCTAGTGAAAACCAAACACACAGAACAGACCTCCTGTGTGAAACTGAACTGGCCCGGCCTAGTTTTCAAGTTTAAATGTTTACCCATTACAGCTTAGTATAGTATGGGATGAAGAGTTGTATTTTTTTTTGAATATAAACAATTTCAGATGAGAGCTTTTAGAATAAAATGTCTGAAATGTTTTCGAAAGGTTGAAAATCGGGTGAAGAAACAGCTAAATCCAAAAGTTTTTGAAGCTGATAAGCAAGCTAGGTTTTGAATACCTATGTAAGTGAAGAAAAAGACACAGATAAATACCATAAGTGCCTAGAGAGAGAGAGAGAGAGAGAAAGAAGAATATCGAGAAGAAAATGAAAAAGAAAATAGAGAAGAAAATAAAGAAGAATATGGAGAAGAAGATGCAGAAAAAAGAAGAAGAAAAAAGAAGGTGATAAAAGAAGAAATTAAATTAGAAGCATTAAAAATTCATACTTTTGTGAAAAAAAGTTAATGCTATCAAAAAGAAGAAGTTTTTAACGAACTAAAAGAAAATAACTAAGATAAAGAAAAAAGAGAATGGAAGCTGAGAAAAAAGTTATAGAATCGTAAAAAAATTTTAAGAAGTTTGGAATTTAAACAATCAAAATAGTGAAACAGGGACAGATAGACGAAAAACTTGATTAAATCGTTTGTTTAAGCTCGAGCAAGTGAAGGAAGCTTGAATGATATAAAAACATCACTTTCGGTAAATAAATGCCTTAAAGAAGAGAATCTGTATATCATTCCTTATTACATAAATTCCAACAAATAGTCCGAGGATATTAAAAATTTAAATAATACATTGCAACTTTAAGCTAACAAGAGTGTTTTATTGATCCAAAACTTGAATGCAAGGATTGACAATGCACAAATTATTACAACACAAACTGTAACGATCTCTGTGATTTACCCTCCCCTTCCCACAATGAAGACAAAAGATAGTATAGCAGAAAATGTTCGCTTTGCAATACCAGCTAAAGTTATAAAAACTAACTAATCTTTTTTGAAGAAATGGTTTTGATAAGGACTGTTTGCAAGCACGTAGAATTTTTTTCACGCTTCTTTGAGCCGTATGATCATCAATTAATCGAACACATTCTTCAAAAATCTGTTTCTTCAAAAGAAATTCGAATTACGTAGCAAACAAGCTTTAGCCCTTGGCCGAACTCACAAAGATTTTTGGAAGATTACCAACGAAATCATTGGAACGAACTTTAAAATTAGCATAAGCGTATCTTCTGGAAACCTCGCCACTCACTTTTAGCTTCTCTTAACAAGAGAGTCTATTTTAAATTTTTCCTACGATGATACACTTCCTGTTAATGAGTCACTTGACGTCTGTAGATATTATAACATTGGAGGAAATTAATGCCATCGTTAGTTCGTAAAATGAAAAGGTTCCAGTGAAGACGGGATACCATACGATTTTTTTTAGATTTATGCAACCAATCGTTTATCATGCTATATTTAAATCAATATTGGCAACGGCCTAGTCACTGATAAAGCTTCGGTTCCCATCGATCACCGAGATCAAGCATCAATGAGCGTGGTTAGTAGACAGATGGGGGACCGTCTCGAAACCTACCGCGTGCTGTTGTCATGTGTTTCTTTCTGTTCTTTCTGTCTGTACTTTCTCTTCTGTCCTTCTGTCTTGTATTAATGTCTTGTGTTGTTATCACCTTACATAATCTAGTTGCTCAAGGTGCTGTGTTCTCTACTCTGTACATTTATGTGCTGAGTAGTGTGAAATGTAATGTAATGTTAAATCAATTTTAAGAAACTTATCTCTGGAAAAATAATTCAGAAGAGTCCCAGAACTATTGGGAACAAGTTTTAGAATTTTGAATTTACAAAAGGTAGGACTTTGTTAAAGTTAACAGTATGTTGCGCTGTTAAGTGTTGTTTGGATCTTTAGTTTTTAATTGTTTTGAATGAAACTCTGGAACAATTTGGTTTGAATGATTTCGGATATTATATCATATAGGTTTTTGAAAGAGGGGGGGGGGGCTTAGAGTGATTCTTGTAAATAAAAATATGTATTATTTATTTTTAAGGATCGAACAAATCTTAAGTACGTTTAGGTTCTTGGCTATTACTTTAAATTTTGAATGTTGTCAAGCAGGTGCACTAGGCAAGTGAAAAATTAGAACTTACGTTATTTAGTGCCTATAGCTATAATTGTGCATAATTTTGGATAAAATATAAGAACGATTTGGGGGATAAATAGTCTTGGAACACATTCTAGATTTTGGATTTTTAGAAAAGGGGAGCCAAAATAATCTTAACAATATTAAAAATCATGAAGATGTTTTTTAAAGTTCAATCATCACTTTATACATTTGTTTTGGGGCCAGGTGGTTATTTCTGCATATGTGTTTTTTTTTTACATGTTTTTTAAATGTATCGTTTTCGGAAAGATATGAGGTCGTATTTTGCATTTTTTTTTTATTCTAAGGCAATATCTTTTAGAATATACGATCCAAAACTTTAATGTTTTAGAAAATTGAAAAATAGAATACTTTTTAGAACCTTAAATATGTATGTAAGTGTAAAAAGCTAGAATTTCGATGTTGATCACGGAGGTCCGAACATTTGAAACAATGTTCAGAACAACTAGAAAAATCTGAAATAAATTTAAAAAATTAGATTTTCAAAAAAAGGGAGCTAGGTCAAAATAAGTTTTTATGGTCTAAAACCCCCATTTTAGGCTAGTTTTCAAAAAAAAAAAACTTTAACAATGCGGAATAAAGCAGGAGCAACCTGGAACAAGTTTCAAAAATTGGAATTTTAAAAAGTGGGACAAACTCACATTAAAGGAATATAAAAAAACGAATCTGTATAGCTAGAAATTAGTATGCCAAAACCAAAAATACTCTAGTAAAGATATAAATCCTCGGTAGCCATATTGGTTTGCCTACAAGCTAAACCGAAAACTGGCCTCATAAAGTATTTCTTAGTGTGCGTGTAATTTCTCCTCTAATTTATGAAATTTCCCCTAAAATCTCAGTAAATGTGTCTATGTATGCGTGAAAACACGTCAATTTTACTCGTTGAATTCTTCCACATTACAAATACAACAATGTAAACAAATGGGTTTTGAAGGGTGATATGTACGAAGGATTTATATCTTCATTAGAGTGTTTTTGGCCAAAACTATCAACAGGAATACTTTAGTCGCACTCTGATTACATCAATAAAATGTGAAGAATTGCTAAATAACTATTGTAAGACTTAAAGAATAGAGACTGATGGTATACTAGATAGCAGAACATTAGTAACGCTTGTAGAGAAACCTTAGACGTAGAAATGAACAACCTTAGTAATTTGAAAAATTAACTATACTTTATTTTCCAAGCTAACGAAAACAAAACCCGAAATGTATTTAAAACAAAAGCTCGAGAGTCACAAAACAGAATATTGTGCATTCAACTTAATTATAATCCTGACCAAAGAAACTGTACTTTCATGACTCGCTACTTTGATTTTGAAAGCACGAAAAATAAGACTTCTTAAAAAGGCTGAATACACGCTTAAAAACTTGTGTATCTTTTCTAACTTTGAAGTGTAAAATAATGTTCTTTTTTTTATACAAAAGTATATCGACTTAGTCATAGCTTTTGATGCATTGTAAATACAAAAATTAATTTTAGTTTTGAATCCTACTTATCATTCATAAAGATAAAGAACTGTTGCAAGAATACTTCTCTTCATCTTCAACTTTACTTGACAATCTATACTCGTATAAGGTGTCTAGCCGAAGAAAATTTATAAAATTGATTCGAGCATTTAGTATCTCGCTAGATCAAAGGTGCCGTTTAAGAACCGCTTAAGCGGTCATTTGTAACATTTGTATGTTTACACGGCCGTCGTCGTCAGCGGCGCGCGCGGTGATGACGGTAACGGTGATGGTGTCGGTGTCGGTGGCGGTAGCGGTGGCGGGAGTTCGACGGACTATTACAAAATAAAATTAAAAAAAAGAAGAAAAATACAGAGTGACTAATTCTTAACATGTAAACACAACACGTGTGTGGGCGATGATGATGATGACGAGCGACGATTTCTACGGCTACGGCTACGAACGACGAACGACAACATCAACAACAACAACAAAAATGACTTTACCAAAACTAGCCTTTAGCCCTTTTGTCGATTTGGGGCGGGAAATTCAAAATAAATGATTGTTGAACGGACACTATGTCGTTAAGCCATAAATTATAGGTTAAACCACAAAACAAAAATAAAGAAGACCAAAAAGGTCTACTTAACGGATGAGGATAAGTTTCTTCGAACTTCTTCTATGCGGTGTCTCTTCGAAACGGATTCTCTAAAGGTACATCCGATTAATTCAGTTTTTATTTTCATCTGATATGGGTGTCATTGACTTGGGGCGGGTGCAAAGGTTTATTATTATTTTTGTTCTTTAATTCGATTTGTGTTATCTTAAAATGCTTTCGACACGTTTATTTGGATTGAGTTGTGGTGAGTAAAATTAGGTATTAAAAGAAAATGTTGTCGGTGGAAAATTGTATAATTTGAATAAAATTTCAGTTTAAATGAAAGCAGATTAGGTTAGATACGTGTGTTTCGTAAGTTGGTAATAATTTACATATAATTCAAAACAAAATGAGTGAGTGAGTCATGAGTTTGATGTGTTTGTTTCGTTCTGGAATGAAATTATGTTAATATTGAATTGATATAATATCCAAATCAAAATAATTTCAATTTAAAGTGATCATCATCAAGGAAAAGTAAACAAAGCAATGACAAATCATATGGGGATGACTTACGACAGTATTTTTGGAAAAAAATGTGACTCAAAACTAAGCATCCATATTCAATCAAAATGGCAGAAGTTTTTCAGAATAAGAAAAAAAGGGCAGAGGGAGGTTCAATTTGATTTACACTATTTTCCCATTCTTGTTCGTGGTATGCTAGAAATGGAAGGGAATCACATGGAATTTTGCATGTAAGCATCACGTGTGGCTGATTGGTTATGGTCGATTGCCTCAAAGGCACGAATACATATTCTCTTTTTTGAAGTTGGTATTTATATAGAAATGAAATAAACATTAAATCTAAGCACAAATTTATGAAAAAGTTTTCAATTACTTAACTGTTTCCATCAATTCTGTGCCCTATCACAAAGACGAAGACTAGACTTAGAGGACTTCTTCTATCATGATTTTAGCGATCTATTACATTTTGTTATTCGTTGTGTTAAATGCTTAAAAGTAACCCCTAAATGGTTTAATGAGTAAGGAAGTCCCTTATTTCCAATGTGGTATGGCAAGGGAACAACAACTGGTCTGAGTGTGTTAGCTTTCTCAGCCAACAGCCATATACATAAACCTTACCTTGCCTTAAAATACTTAGGCCCTCAGACCTATAAAGTCTGTAGGTAGGTGATCCCTAGTGAACATAGGGCCTCAAATACTCCTACGCGCAATAGTGTGTGGTTTCTTCCCCAATCAGGACTTTTCGTACTTCACTGTTCTCCTTCAAGTGCTTGTCAGTTTCCTGAGTCTTCTGTCTTCTTGAGTGAATGGATTCCACTGCATTACTTGTCCTGTCATTACCTTTTCGAAGCGTGTGTTCAATTCGATGGGGTCCTGACCCATTATCCTGTATATTTCTTCATTGGATATGTATATGATTGCGCCAGAAAACCCGTAAGATAATTCGTGATGCTTAAAGAAGGTCTGCAATTTCTTGGTAATCGTTGCTGTTATTTTCCAGTTGTTGCAACTGTATATAATAGTACTGATTCGGTGTTTGAGTGGAATCGTCGTCGTAGCTTTTTCTTTAAGCTGAATTATTCCTCCAAACACTGTACAAGATCCCGAATGTAGCGATATCTTGTTCGGTTTCGCCTTCAGTAGAGACCAAGATACAATATACTGAAAACTCTCTACTTTTTCTACTGATTGTTGAGCAATGTTTACCAGAGAGAATGAATGATAGGTTCCGAAGGTGAACATCTTAGTTTTTCACTAGTTGATTTTTAGCCCCACGATTTCTACTTCTCTTTTTACCCTTGTTGCCATTTTATGGAGATCTATTATCCTATGAAATAACAAGAACATATCGTCTGTGTAATCTAGATGTTTCAGGTATTTTGTTAGAGTCCATCATGTTCATCCGTTTTCCTATCAATGCCTCCACAGCACATCATTGATTACCAATAAGAAAAGAATTGTTGACAGTATACAGCCCCATAGGTATGACTGCAGTTTGGACTTCAAACTCCTGTTACAACTTTCCTCCGTGTAAAACTCGACATTTTGATGCATCATAAGTCGCCTTTACCCTTCCTTAGCCCGATAAACTCCCTTATGAAGCTGTGAATAACGTTTGTTAGCTTCTTTATGTCTATTGATTGTACTTCAAACAAAATTTGTTTTTTTTTTGAATTCCTCTTACTTTAAATTACTATCTGACTTCTTAAAACTTAAAGTGACTTGGTGAATTTTTTGCACTCTTATTAACTACCTTTGGAATTTTAATACCGTGTATAAATTAAAGCTGAACAACTTACGACAACGCCGAATTTTTGGTGAACGGGCTCTTGAAAAGTTAGCGAAAAATCCAATTATTTATCGAAAAATTCTGTTCAGTGACGAAGCTCATTTCTGTTTGAATGGACGCATGACCAAGCAATACTGACGTATTTAAAGTGAAGAACAGCACAAAACATTGCAAGAGCTACCAAAGTTAAAGTTAAGTATTTGGATAAACACTCACCTGGAATGTCTCTATGGCAGCAAAGCTGAATGTTAAATTATTGTGCCATCTCCATTAGAGATGGTCAGCAGGTGTAGACTGTTATAGAGTTTGTAGAAACAAAGTCCAGAGATTTGATAACGGCCTGGCTATTTGGAAAAATACGGATATCAGATTTTGTTTAATCCAGGAAAATACTTCCTTTAACTCCAAAAGTTCCGCCTGGAACACGCTACAATGATTGGGTAGACGGAATGACAGACTTAATTTTCGTCATTCAGAGTACATGACTCCACCAACCCTTTCATTTGTTTTTGATCTATCTGTATAAAAGTAAACTGACTCGTCCATAGAGAATGCCCTATCCTCCCAGAAAGATCTGGAAGGTATAGAAATCTGGAAGTTCCTGTCGAATTGTAGTTTGACGATGGTGTGGTCGGTGTGCTTTGGAATTGATTCTAAATGCTTCAGAATTACGGAGTAGCCAAAGTTGATACCAACCCACTGCGATGAAGCTTTGAGGTGCATAGCAGAGCTTGCAGATATTTGTTTGCTTAGAATATCAAGAGGTGTTAGGCAGTGTAGGGTGCCCAGTGTCGCAGATGGGGTCGTGCTAAGCTTTTTTTCCGAAATTTGGCTCGTTCTTATTATTTTTGAATCGATCACCTTTACTAGAGCATATTTTTAAGAATAATTCCAAAGAGTACCTACTACAAGCGTGGACTTTTCATACCTCATAACTGCATACTTTAAATCCTTTTTTAAGTGCAGTATTTGCTTTAACCCCCCATCAGTTCTTAAAATTCCTCGATTCTTTTATTTTTGGAAATATTTTGTAAACTGTGTCAAATACATATTTATAAGTATATTATTTGTAAAAATTTGATTAAACTTGACAAAAGTCGTTAACTTTGATAAATTATAGTAGTTTCTATCCGAATGAACCTTCTTCAATTTTGCTAAAAAGCCCTTAATATGTACTTACATTTATATCTTTGTTTTCTATTAAACCTCATCATTCTATATTTACCTTAAATTGATTCGATCATCATAATTAAATTTGCATGCAAAACAATCAATTAAATATATGTACGCGTTGTGTGTCTAAATTGGTTATTTGTCCTCGTTTTTTCGCATTTACAGTTTCTTTTTTTTTAATTTTGCTTTATCACGACACGATATTCTACATATTCCTTTAATGGCTGAACAAGTGGTGTCTCTCTTACACCATATACATACATATAAAATATCAATCTTTATGTTAGGTATAGTCAAACCAATCTATCTATCTGCTGTATCTATCTATCTATATTGTTGTTGTTAGTTTCTTTCTCTATCTCTTTCTCTCTTTCTCGATGTCTATTTGAATTTAAAGAATTTCTTTCTTTTTTTATGATTTTGTACGCGTTTATTAAATTGCGCTACGTGCCAAATAATTCACGCAGCGCAGATTCAGCTGCAGAGTGCATGTTGGTTGTTTTAAGCCTTCTTCCAATGCCTTAACCACCCTCGGCACCTATCTATAACTCTACTCTCACCCACAATGTCCCAGATACAAAGATAGATACTTTTTTTTAAGCCACACAATTTATTAAAGTTTCTTTCTGATTAATTTTGTTGTCTGTTTGGTTTTGTTGTTCGAGCAATAAAAGTGTGTCAATTGGCGTCAATGATGAAAACATTAATTCAAGAATTCGCAAATCATAATCAAAAAGAAAAAAAATCAGCAAAGTCAGCTAACACGCTTGATGGTTCGCAAAGATACATATATCAGGCACAAGCCGACCTGCTCTCGCCTATGCGCCGCCGCCACCGTCAGTCGACGTCGTCATCGCTGCCTGTCGTTGTCTTGTGGGCCTGGGCACATAAAAGGAGCCACAAATAGATGTGGTTTGAGAGGCACGTTCTTTTTGCATATACTATACTCGTATACCATCGTCGTCGTCGTCGTCGTCGTCTTCGCTTGGTTTGGTTTTCTTAATTCGTCTATAATCCACGCACAGACTTATAAGGTACATCATACTCGTATATAGAGTGCCAAAGAAAGAAGAATCGTTTTGTGTTCCACCAGACAAGATAGATTTTATACAACGACAACTGTAAAGCTATAGATACTTGTACCAAAACGATACCACAGAGCACACACCATCTCGACCATATGCTAATTGCAATTGACAAGTCAGTTTGCAAAACTCGCACTGGTTGTGCTTGATATTGTGCTCGATTGTGTGTGACTGAAGACTGAACTGACTTGACTCTATCCTTTGTAGAAGAATTGAGAAGGATTTCACCAAAAGTTATAGAAATTACCTTTCAAACAACCATACAAGGCCCCAAAAAACAGCATAGGCAATACTTGTTTGTGGTTATTTTTTTTTTAAGTAGCGAGTGACATTTCGTAGACAACTCAACTGTAATACTCATACTTCAAAGATTGCTTATCAGTTTATAATTGAGCCGTACTGTTAAACACAGATATTCTTTTTTTATCCACACTGCACGAATGTAGAATGATTTATCAGAATTAATGTTTTCCACTTATTGATCAAACTTCGTTCTCAAGATAAAATGGACTGATACAGCCGCCAACCCAAAATCCACGTCAAATGTGAAATGACTTTTTCGGGATGCATTGGACGCTTTTGGTTCTCTTAATGACTGATATTGTCTGAAATTGGAGAGTTTTATTTGTCGACGTACTTATTTATTCTGAAATTGATGAAAATAACTTTATGATGAAAATAAGAATACGATTTCTCCAGAGCGCATTCAGCGAAGATACTTCGTTCTGTTTGATCCCATATTTCCGGTCGAATTTTTACGGACCCAAGCTGAAGTCTACGAAAGGTCTTATTCTTGTAAGGATTATCTTGCAATTTCTCGCCGTTGCGTTGGAATATTTTCTTCAAATGTTGAAAAAGGTAGACAACTAGAAAAGCTGCTTGGTCGTTTCAAGTAGCACTAGCATTTTGGGGGAAGTGGTTTAGTACGTTCTCCGGGTCGGACAACAATAATGTACTGTTAGAAAACTTTAAAATGTTGGTACAAATTAGTGATGTGTAGAATCTAAACCATCATCGTTTGCTCAAAAGCAACTAAGAATGTTGTTGTAGCCCACAGAGTTGACGCAAAACTCAGGTTTGTCGTTAATCTTTAAAATAAGGCATTTTAGAAATTACATACATATAACACCTTATTTTGCTTAAGGCTTTTAAAGTTTAGTACCCGTGGCATGATGGTTAGTGCGTTGGACTGTCATGCGACTTGGGTTCGATCCCTGCCTATGCCACCTAAAAAAGTTTTTTTCACGGTTACTGCCTCTTGCGAGGAATTGACAAATTCTCCAAGAGTAATTCTTGTCATGAAAAGTGCTTTCTCAAAAATTTGCCGTTCGGATTCGGCTTGAAACTGTAGGTCCCTTTCATCCCTGACAACAGTACTC
This sequence comes from Eupeodes latifasciatus, assembly GCA_920104205.1. Lineage (NCBI taxonomy): Eukaryota > Metazoa > Arthropoda > Insecta > Diptera > Syrphidae > Eupeodes > Eupeodes latifasciatus. Next base: position 142,603,082 of record OV049924.1, on the reverse strand, counting down.
GCACACAGGAATGGTTGAGAGTTGTAAGTCACTAGGCCGAAGTTCTCAAACGGACTGTTGCGCCACCCATTTTTTTTTTTTTTTTTTTTTTTTTTGTTTTTTTTTTAAGTTTACTTAACTTAAAAACTCAAGGCATGTTGGGTCCGTGAAGTGCATAAACATTATTCGGATTTTCATCGAAAAATTATAATCAGCTCACGAGAAAGAATCGATTTAAACACTTTAAGAGTGAACTGGTGTTGGAAAATTTCCTGGAAAGTTTATAGTGTTTCAAGCAACCCTAGCCTTGAAGGCCATTTGGCCGATATCGTAGTCTAATCTGCAGGTCCAATTTTCTATGACTTTTCCAACCTTTTTGGTTGTAAATCCTCAATAACGCGATGAATGTTATCCGTGGTTTCCGGATTACCGGCTTAGCTTAGCGACTTTACATATCCCCAAAGAAAATATTCAAGTGGTGTTAGATTGCAAGATCTTGTAGGCCTGGCCTATTCATGGGTCCGTAACGTGAAGCTATGCGATTACCAAACATTTCCTTCTATAAGTCAATTGTGGCCCAAGCGGTGTGACATGTGTGACTTCTTTTTGAACCCACAGCTTCTGCACAACATGGTTGTTAAATTCTTTAGCATTAGATAAAAAGTTCTTAAGTCAAAAGTTGCATTTTATAGCTGTTTGATTTGGTGTAACAGTTTTTTGTGTCTGTTTCGTCTAATACTAACAACTTGAGTCTGGAACAACTGCTAAATATCGTATTAATATAGCCTTTAGACAATAAGACATACAAATTCATATTTGTTTCATATACTAACCTGTTAAATTTATTGAGTTTGTGTGACCAGTTTCTGACTTAAGTCTTTTTTGCCAAACGTCAATGAATTTTTGAAAGACAAAGCCTGCAGTCATGACTCTTAGCGGTTCCCATTGACTCTAACGTTGTGGAAATTTATTCCATCAACCCATAAATCACACCAAACTGTCAGTTTTTGTGGATCGAGCAGTATCTCAACATACACTTGATAATTATCATTACTCCAAATATGGAGGTTTTGCTAACTGACGTATCCCCATTTAATCATAAGTGAGCTTGACCGCTAAATAAAATTCCCTTATGAACATTGGGATCAACGGCAATCTTGTTTTGGCCCCATTCATTGAAAGTACGAATTGCTATGTTGCTTCAATTCTTGAAATGCCAAATTAAATCAAAAATAAATCATGTGACAGCTGACAAAATGGCCGCCAATTAAAATAGTGTTGCCGAGTTTAAGTTATACACCTTTAAAAACAAATGAAAGCTCTTATTAAAAAACCCGCATAAAAGTTCTGTATTCCCTTTGGGAAGACTCTTAATGATGTAAATCGTACCTACTGCTCTTTCAAATTGCTGGTGAAATTCACCAATACGAGTAAGTAGGTTAAAGTCAGATATAGACTGGACGATAGTCCTTTGCATATTATGGATTACGTCATTTTATATTATGAGAAAAACAAAAAAGAACTCTTAAACCGATAGCCATTTATGTGACCAGGTTGTTCGAGTGGACGCAGAAATTGAATTGTGGGATCAAATGATGGAAAAGCAAACCAAAAGAAGAAGAAGAAGAAGCCCATCTTGTAGGTATACCTATCTTCTTTAAAGATCTAGACTCTCTAATGCCGGAAGGTGGACCGTAGATGAACTCCTCCAACAACAACAACGACAACGACATCGTCAAAGACGACTATGTGGATGCGTTTTCTTTCCTATATACGAAAATACCTCCATAGTCGTCAAGTCATCTTGATGAATCAGAAAGAAAATAATTTTATAAAGATTAATGTTGATCCTCTCCACAGATACATTTGGCAGTGTGCATTAATTTTGTTTACTATTTTGTTGTCACATTTTTACTCCTTCTTTTCGTTTTTGTTCAACCAAACCATGTGTGTGTATATGTTTTGAGAACATTCAACTGTGTTTTGTCCTTATTCTGTCTTTCGGCGCACAAGCGGCATTTGTTGTTTTGTTGCTTTGTTTGTTTGCTTGTTTGTTTTTTGTTGTGCTCATGGCCTTAACCTTTCTGGAAATCACACACAACACATAACATAATATTGTATATGGAACGTGACACGGTACAACCCGGTTTGGACACGAATTTATTTTCTTTTCTTCTTGTTTTTCTTCTGATTTCGTTTTTGGGGTGTGCCTCGTTCAATCCCCATACTCTACTCATGGTTATAGATTTGATTTGGTTGTTTTACGGTTGATTGAGTTTTTTGGTTTCTTCAGCTTTCCTTTGAGTTAACCGATATTGAAATGTCACTGAACAAATTGAGGAAGTCAAGTGAAGGAAATTATTATGTTTTGACATAGCCTATGGTTGAAATTGCCTTGTTAGCCTTGAGTATCCGTTCTCAATACTTCAGTATTTCTTCTTCTAATACAAACAAAAATAAAATGGTAATGAGTTTCAATTACCCATAGATTATAATCATAAAGTTGGATGACTTTCTTTATAAGGAAGTACTTAAGTATACCTACTTAGACAAAAAGTAGGTATACGCCGGATTCGTTCTTGCTTCCCATTTAAGTTATAGCCAAACAGCTGCAAGTTGTGAGTAATCAGCAATCGAGTGCACCTCTATACGAGTACTCTAGACAGTTAGGAGTTTTGTTGATTCTATATATTCAGAGGTGTAGATTGAAGCTATGTATAATAGGTAACCGAAATTGAAATTAAGTGCCATTAGATTGGCAAACACTCTGAAATGGAAAAAGAAAAGGAAACTCTATATTGACAGGTCCATTTACGGTTTATAAGGAACAGATGTGAAATTCACATGACTCACAGGTAGCAAATTAAACAATGAGAAAATTTGATGTATAAATTGATTGATAGTTGAAACGTATAGAACTGCTAGCACCTTCTTGAAATTTTTCATCTGAGAATGATAGTACCTGGCAATCAAATTGCACTTTTCTAATGGGTTTCGATGGCCTTTATTCTAATCCGACGCTAAGATTAGTCTTTCAGCGATAGGTTCCGGAGATAATAATTTTTAATATTAGAGAAAAAAAAACACTTTTATAAGACTTTTTAAGGTTATCTAAATTCATGAAATAGTTTTTTAGTAATGGTTTTCTAAATTGTATAATATTGAGTTGTATTATTTCTAGTAATCCTTAAAAATGTTCGTAAAATCTACATAAGTTGTAGGACTTCCCCTGTCTCACAAGAATCTTAAAGAAACTCTGAACCATTTATGTTTTAACACTTTTTTTTTAACTGAAAATAGGGCTAAATGGTTTGAAACCATCAATAAATATTAACTCCAAAACATATTTTTCAAAATCTTTTCAAAACCTTTTCAAAACCACGCAAGCTTTAAATTCAAGATTTCTAACAATTTCATTAAGAAGCAAATGAAATCTCATGGAAATTGAAATTTTGTAGGAAGTTTATCATCATCATATATCATACAATTTATTGCTAACGTATATATATTGTGTTGGCTGTATCATTTTTAAAATGTGATTTTTTAAAAACCTGATGTGATAAAGGAATTTTAAGGCAAGATTAGAAGAAGTATTGTTTTGTTTCTGTTTGAGCAAAATTTTGTCGACCAGCGACTTTAATAGGACTGAAATTTTCAGCGTTTTTTTGTTACAATAGTTGCAATAATAGCAACCTGATATTATATTTTAACGGACGTTTTTAAGACTTATGGTTTTGATTCTGGCAGCATCTTTTTTGGAGTTGATCTTTTTGGCAGCTTTCATTTGATTTATGATCAGTTTGGTGTGCCATATATGAACAACGCTTGCGAATCGTGCAAATTGTTCTACCGAAATATTGGTTCCGTTCCGCAACGCATCCAGTAAATCAATTTATTGAAGGAATATTTTGATGACTGCATTATTTCGCGTAGTGAGCCTGTGGCTGAACTATTTTTTGTAATGTTATGTGAAGTCCTTGGTCCACGCGAAAGAGAATATTCATCGCGTTATTACTGCAAAAAGTGTTCGAAAATTTGGCATCTTGCCTGAAATTTATTCGAGCCAGCCTTGTACAGGCAGGCTTGTACAAGAACAAAATCTTTTGGGATTGCAATCATTTTAGATGATTTATTGAACTCAACTTAACGATTGCATTCATTGATTTCCCCTAAAGATTGGGACTTCAAAATTTGGAACTAGTAATCATTTGACCTTACAAAGTTTGGAATCATTTGACTCCAATCAATTGATTGCAATCATTTGAGACTTCATGCATTCTTTTAATTCACTTGAAGTCTTAGAATTTACTTCAAATCTTTGCATTTATTTGAAGTCTTTGCATTCACTTGAAGTTTTGGCATTGTTTTGCGTTATTAAGTGAAATTTCACTACACAAAATATTCTAAAGTGGTCCATACACCTTGCACGCCATTTTTTAGTTTCAGGCACAAAAATCCATTTTTCAGAAGTGTGTAATGAAATGCTACTTAAGAATGCAAAATAATAGCACGACTTTAAGTCAAGTAAATGTATAACTTCAAGTGGATACAAGGACTTCAAGAGAATGCAATGACTTCTTCTTTACTACACTTGATATTTTTATTCATCGCTTGGATGAAGAAAATTCTTAACTATTTTTGGTGGTAAATGTTTAAACGACAAATTTTTTTTAGCATAAACGAATATTTGATCGTCAATCAGTTTTAAAGGAGTTAATCGTAATCAGAGCTTTTTCATCTGACAGACATGTCTCTTTAAGTTTTTTAATTTTTATTGAAAAAATCAACTGTCTTTTTTTTAATTTCTCTAGACTAATTTTAGAAATGATTTGTTCACACTTTAAAAAAAAAATAAAGTTGCAATTACTCAAAAGTATTTTCGAATTAAAAATGCTATTCATGTTTGTGGTGAATGATGGTGAGAGTTATATGCTTGCTACCACTTAAAATTATTAACATTTAAAACATGAAGTTAATACTCATTTCACACTCTTTAACAATATATTAGACGTCAGTTTTGAATTAATTGTTAAAAAATCTTCAACAAATTGTATATTGGTTGGTTTAGTTTGTCAGAGTGTTATAATATTGATTTAAAACGGATCTCGTCTTAATGGGTAAGTGCGTAGGGAGACATTAATTAATGTATTGAAGTTTAGTTACTTGAAGAAAAGAAAACGTTATTTGATTATGAATGTGAAAATGTGCTGCCTAGACACAACAAACTGTGACGATTGTTTGAAATTAATGAAGACTCACGTCTGACACTTATAAAGTGGTTATTATATAATCCTTTGGTATTCACTTTTGTCTGTTGACGATAAGCTTCAACAAGACACACTTTACAGCCACAATCAAATCAGGATAAGTGAGACTAACTATTTTTTCCGCCTTATGTACTTTTCTGTACCAAACACACCCTGATTATGGAACTTAATTAAACGTCGTTATTGTATTTGATCCCAAAAGTTTAACTTATGTACATGAAATCTTAAGTAAAATATCTTTCGTCAAAATTTCGAATAATTAGGTATCAACAAAAATTAACCATAGATAATGACCGATATTGATCCATGTTCAATGACTTATTTCTTCATCACTTGGACAACCATGATTTTCAGGAGCTGTGGTTTCAACAAAATGATATATTATGTCACACAGCTCGTACCACACTTGATTTATTGAATAAAACATTTGGTAACCGCTTATTTTCTCGATACGGGTCCGAGCGATTAACTCCCTTTGTGGGGAGCCCAAACGATTGACTATTTGGAGGAAAACATTCGCAGCGTTATTCCATATACCTGAATTTAAGCTCAAGTTAATTTGTTAAATTTTATTTCACTTTAAAGTTTTAAAATTTTATTTGAAGACCATAGTGGATTTTGGCTTAGCCGAAAAACCTATAAGAAAAAGTCCATTGTTGCTAGTTCACATAACTATACCACGTGAGATCCAGATTCGCCGTGCCTTAAAATCCTATTATGTCTCTTCGGCGGCCATGACTCCGAGATGTAGATTAGCTGAAACTTAACAAAAATATAGTTAAATTAGAAAGTAGTTCCTGTATGATGATCTTAAATTTTCAGAAAATATCAATATGTAACAAAATTTGTCGCGTTGTCAAAAATGGTTGAATTTTGAATGCCAAATCTTCAAAGTTTATCCTCATCATTTCAAGTTTCAAGTGTGTCTCACAATAGCCCATTACAAAGTCACCAAAATTGAAACATCTCGTTTCGAGAAAAAGACTCTCAAAGTATTAGTGATACTCTTCCCAGAATAATCTTGAAAAAATACGCACTGTCCAAGAATATATCTGTACAATTCCCGTATAAGAAAAAAGCTGAACCATAAAGATGTGCCAAAAATATTCTAATGTTCTCTGTTTTCAAGAATTGGTATTAAATATATTGGTACACTATGTCGTATACGCACTTTTATTTTTTAATTGATTTTTCAACAAACTTACCTACATTTTGAATAAAAGCTATAGTGTCCTTTCGTCTAGTAGTACCCGTGGCATGATGGTTAGTGCGTTGGACTGTCATGCCAGAGGTCTTGGGTTCGATCCCTGCCTATGCCATCTAAAGTTTTTTTTTTTCGGGTACTGCCTCTTGCGAGGAATTGACAAATTCTCCAAGAGTAAATCTTGTCATTAAAAGTGCTTTCTGAAATTAGCCGTTTGGATTCGGCTTAAAACTGTAGGTCTCCTCCATCCCTGACAACAGTATTCGCACACAGAAATGGTTGAGAGTTGTAAGTTACTAGGCCCTTATAGTTCTCAACAGACTGTTGCGCCACCCAATTTATTTATTTTTAGTCCTTTCGCCTAACTTTTGTCATTGCAACTGTATTTTATATTCAATCCAATAATCTACTTGCATATGACCTCTAAGTTAGCCCATAAGTCAAATCTATCACTTCCAATTACCTAAATAAATATTTATGCATTCTCACTTATATTTTCAGCACTCATCTCATATGCGGATGAGTTTGCAAAAATAATATAAGAAAAGTATGCCTCAAGCTGGTCGTCTAAAGAGCGGAAATCCGCCCACTCTCACTTTCTGATGAGCCTCTATATAAATACTAAGACTAACTACACTTAACTTGACTTGATTCAGCACACATCGTTCATATTACACCACTGAATTACCATAAACCACGTGAATATTTTTTAAGACAAGAACAAAAATTATTTTCTCATAAAATGTTTGCTTCTGTCTCAAGGACGTATCCAATCAAGTGCGCATTCATAACCCTGCCCACGTATTTTCAGTTCAACACTCCGAAATTGCAAATTTTGAGTGTGGTGATGGAAAAGGGGGGGGGGGGGGGGTAGGGTTGAGGGTATTGCAGATGCCACCATGAAAATATAAACAATATAATTCCGGGCACTTTTTCACGCTGCTTTAATGAAACGAGAACTGCTACTGTTCGGCTCGGTGGTCGGCGCGACGACGGCGCGGAGGCCTAGTGCTCCTCTGGCTCCAAAGTTGTATCTTTTTTGATTTTTGAAATCTAGAAGTCAGCCGTGTGGTTATGGTGGTGGTTCAGTGAAATGAATAAACCAAAAAGAAACAAAAACATAAACACTCATATGTCATTTCGTCGAAGTGCACTCAACTGATGCATTGGCTGGAAGACTTCACTTCACATAAAAATAATATAAATCGTGTCAGTTACTCTTCTTTTGATTTTTGTTGATCTTTTTTCTTTTTTTTTGAATTTTTATATTTTTATTTTTTGATGAATGAAAAGTTATGACTGCACACACGAGAGATATCACTTGTTGATTTATAATGAGCTATTGTGATGATTGGATTTTTATTTGCACAAAAAAGTTGAGTATAAGGCCACTGAATACTTATGGAGGCCAATTTATTCGAGGACCGTAAACATATGAAGGTTTTAAGGAAGTAGACTTAATCAGCTATATTATTAAAAGTAGGATATATGTATGTTTTTTTATGGATATGGGTAGGTATACTTAATGGTTGTATTTATGCATATTGGAGTAGTCATTAAAAAATGTATTTGTAATTCACAAGCACTAAAGGGGTTATTAGTACCCTTTATATGTTTATATTTAAACACAGTGCGAGCTTAGGAAAATAGGGAAGGATTTAAAAGGAGATACCGGTGCACATTGGTCTTAAAGTTCTGAACATCAAAATGGGAGAGAAAAACAGAGTTGGCCAAAGCATTCCACATTCTCGGTGTGCGATTTAAGAATGATAAATGACTAAAGAGGATTTCTTTAATTTGGTTAGGCAAATATTTTTACTTATTATCTTAAAAATTTACATTAATCTGCTGCATTTTTAACACATAAAATGTAATTTTAAATTTTCAAATTCATTACCGGAAAAATTCTATTGTTAGGAAAGCCTTTTATGAAATGTTGTTATAACGTCGGACTTTGCTAACATTTTTGTAGTTGTAGTTGTTTTTAAAATATATCCAAAGGAATCACATGATCTTGGCTGCCAATTGAGATCACCACAACACGATGACGTGAGATAATACAGCCTTTTAATTGTCCAGTTGCACTGTCTTGTAGGAACTAAATTTCTTCCAAATCCACATATCCTTAACCTCTGCCACAAAAAGTTATCATATCATCTTGCAGTAGGCAACATCATTCAAAAAACTTGTTGTGAAACTTCATTTCAAAGAAGTACAGCCAAATAATACCAAAAGTGACAATTCTTCTAAAATTTGCTAATAATTCTCGATGTTCTAGATGTATTTTGCTGAAATAATTCCATTACGCACTAAATGCAATTTTCTTAAAACGTTTCAATAATTATACTGCTGAATTATGAACCTCTTACTTACTTACGTAAATTTAAGCTACAGTTCTCTGTGAACATAGGCTTAACCCAACAAACTTCTCCATCAAGCTCAGTTCCTAGCAAAATGTCTTCAGTTCGGCTTTCGGCACTTCAAGTTGGGTGAGGTCACTTTTACCTGATCCGCGACCTTTCTTTACTGCGCTGTCCTTTGGACGTGGATTCGAAGACTTTCCGTGCCTACGTGACCCAGCCATCTCAGTCGTTGGACTTGTATCCATTTGGCTAAGTCTATGTCGCTGTACAACCTGTATAGCTCGTCATTCCATCTTCTCCTACACTAACCTTTATGCATACGGGATTGTAGATCAGGCCAAGAATTTTTCTTTCAAAACGACCCAAGGTGCTTTCATCCACTGTTGTCATAGTTCATGCTTCTTCACCGTATAGCAGGACGACGAGGATGATGACACTTTTATTTTAGAGGAAAAGCGGTTTGCAAGATTAATTCTTCGTTTGATCTCAGCACTGGTGTTGATTTCTATACATTTATAGCGAAGCCCAGATAGACAAAGTCCTTAACTACCGCAGATTACGTCTGTCATTGGTTAGGTTTTGACCGCAAAGTCACGTCGGTGTTGTAGGTCATTTTTTGATGACAGCATTGTACATTGTTTGACCCTCTTCTTTAAAGGCTAAATCCATTTTTGCCACCACTGTCTCAATACTCAAAAGAGCCCCAATGACATCGCGTCCATTTCTTCCGATAATGTCAATGTCATCAGCATATGCTAGTAATTAGACAGACTTTTTAAAGATAGTGCAACGTGAGAGTGATAGTGTTGACGTGAGAGCTCTGCACTATTCTTTCAAGGACGATGTAAAAGAAATAATATGTGACAGAGCATCGCCTTGTCTTACGTCTTTTCTGGCATCGAAAGTTTCAGATTAGCTGTTTTCGTTCATTTCGTTGCCGTAGATGCTGTCATATGCGGCCTTGAAATCGATAAAGAGATAGTGGCTGTCGATTTGATGTTCTTGGATTTTTCCAGGATTTGTCGTAATGTGAATATTTGATCGATTGTTGACTTTCCTGGTCTAAAACGGCACTGATAAGGACCTATCAGATTGTTGACTTTAGATGTTCACACATTACAGCAGAGAAGCATTTATCAGCGTTGTTAAAGATGCTCATCTAAAGTGGTTGCAGCTTAGAAGGTTTCTTTTTTCTCTAGTATCGGAAAAACAAAACTGAAAATCCATTCATACGGCTCGCTTTCTTCCAGCCATGTTTTGCAGATAAGTTGGTGCATGTTCCTAACCAAATTGCTTCCAGCTGATTTGAAAAACTCAGAATCTAAACCATCTGCTCCAGCAGCTTTGTTAGACTTCAGTTTAGATATGACAAACTTTACTTCATCTAAGTCGATAAGTAGGGATTTTTTGCTTTCGTCCTCTATATTGAATGGATCATCCTGCCTGACAGCAGAATTCGATTTTTCTTCGCCGTTATACAGTCTGCAGAAGTGGGCCTTCCATATCCTCAGCATTAACTGCGGTTTTTCTATGACGTTCCCATTTTCGTCTTTGCAGCCTTAAGTTCGAGGTTTAAACACTTGCTCATCGACCTTTCAAACTGAAATTCTGCTATTGAACCTCTGTGTAGCTGAATTTGTCAAAGATATAAAGAGCTTTCAAAATGTTCCAAATTTTCGAGTTTTAAGGAAATATTTACGGAACAAAACCTTAATTCCTTGGAAATCCACTGCGAAGGTGGTGCTAACTTCACTTGCATTTTACCAATTAAAACCAACTGTAACAATTATTACTTAAATTTCATCAAATCATGAATCAAAAATGTTCTCTCCGATTTTTCTTAAACCTTATCTTCTGCTGATAGCAATCATTTTTAATTTTTAAGAAAAGAAACTGATATTTTAAATTTGAATTTGTCTTTAATTTTTGATGATTTATTTCTCTTATCCTTTAAAAATGAATTCCAACCTAATGTGCTTAGCTCTTCCGTTGCCTAAGCAACCAAAGGTTCATAATGTAATTTAACTTGATTTTGATTTTATTTCGTGAAATGGATTAATTCATTTTTAAAAACTCCTAATTCATACACAAAACACCCTTTAAATAATAACCTCTTTCGATTCAGACCAAAAATTAATTTTGCGAAAAATTCCTTAAGAAAAATCACCATAAACACTCCATCAATCAGTTTAAAGATAAATATCATTTCAGTTAAGTTTCAATAATCGGATTTAAATATTTCTTTTCCACCCATGTGAATCCCTATCGCATTTTTATGCCGCTTAGTAATATCTCGAAAATTTTTGTTTAAGTGATTCAAATCACCACTCTTAAAAAGGATTCTTTTGAACCTATAGAATTATGATTATGATAATCATCTGGTTTAATTGGTTGCCACTGATATGCGGCGACTGACTACGACGACGCACGACGACAAAGCGACGCGACGACGACGTAGTGATGATGATGCCATACAGCCTAAAGGAAACACATTAAATTCCATAAATTCCATATTATGAACCCACAAGACACACACATCAAATTCCACAACACCCGAGTATACAGAAGTTCGTTGAATTGGGTTCAGGAATTTTTAAGAGACTTTTCATGACTCAAAGTCGATGCTCGCACCAAATTCAGGGAGATACTCCTGCTTCATATTTTAAAAATATCTATGTATGTTTCAAGTAAGAGTCACCCAGCTCATCATCTTCATTGACATAAAGACAATACGTGCTGATACCGGTGCCAAGGCATGACTTCATTCTTCATATACACACACACTCAGGGTAATGTCCTTTTTCTAAATTTGAGAGTGTTCGAAAGATTAAATTGGACAAACGGGATTTGAGTTATTGGGGGAGTATAAGAACTCATTATTTATTCGAAACTTATTATTATGATTATTAACATGCGGCGTGCATTATTACTGAAGCACGACTCATCTTCATTACAACCAACATCATGATCTTCATCTTCATCACATTTTGTGTTCTAATTTAGAAGGGGACACGTTCCTGATGGGTGTGGAAGTTATTACCAATTAAGAGATTTTTGTTTTTTCTTTTAAATTAATTTTCACACGTCATTCTTTGAGGTTGTTCTCTTTTTTGTTTTTTCTTTTTGATGAAGTCGATTTACCTTGAAAGAACACCCATGAAGATCAAGCCAAGTGCAATAAAGATGCGATATAGGAACCCAAGGAGTGGGTTACTTAGCAGCTGTAATAGCTCTTTGTCTATAATGACAAATCGTGAATCGACCATCCATGACTCATCTAATGGAATTTCTCGCGGCATTCCTTCCCTGGAAATAAAAATAAAAGTCAATATTTTTCAATTTTTCTATCTAATCAACCGTGAAAAGCTTATTTCCTATCATTGACAATTTAATTGAATTGACTTCGTTTATTCGTCATGTCATTTGAAAATATAGGTTGATTTAATTTCATGGAAATATTTAAATAGGTATGTCGATAGATTTGTTATATTGTGACACACAATATTTTAGTTCCAAAAATTTCAATATGTCTCCTAATTTAGAAAATTCATTTTTATAGGAGATATCAAGGTTATAGGAAGCTTTTTATGTAACTCTTTAATTTGGTTCCTTTAAATAAAAAACCTTCTATTTTGAAATTCAGATCATTAAATTCATAAAACCTTAAAATAGGGTATGTTGTTAATTTACAGAAACCTGTATCCCTATAGGTATCATAAAATTATTGTTTCATTTTCTTTTTAAGTAAACATTTTTTTTTGTAAATTTGTAGGTACTCTGTGTGTACCTTTATTTGTAATAAAACAATGTAAACGAAAATAATTAAAAATAAACAATTTCGTCGATTGTACGTGATTGTTTTTTTGTTGTTGTTGTTGTTGTTGTTGTTGGGTTGTTTTGTATTTTATACTCCCTCTGTTTTGATTGAAATTAAATAAATAAAATTCCTTCAATATGATCCCATTTCACTTAAATGTACTGCACAATGTACATATGTACAGTACATACATACATTTGTATATATGCAATGATTGCTTATGATGCGGGGGCTTTTCCTTCAGGAAAATTTTAAAATTAAAAAAAAAAACGGTATAGGTAAGTAAAAGATATACCAGAACAAAAATCTATTCAATATTCCACATGTGCTGCATATTCTGAAATTTGAACTGAATTATACAGTGGATCTTTTGTAGAGAAAAAGTAGGCTCTTTTAAATATTCTATTGAAAAAATTTAACTAAAAAAAAAAACAAGTTGAATTTGATGAAGTGTTAATAAAAAGGTGTATTGTGATATTAAGAGAAAACAATGGATATTTATTTTATTGTTTTTAACAAATGTAAATAATATCAGCTTAGGTTTGCGACATCATATTTTTGTCATGTTATACAATTTTCAATGAAAAATTCTCACATTTACAGCCGTGTGTTCTCTACAAATTCAAGAATTCCATCTTAAAGGTACATATTATATTGAATCGATTTAAGAGCATTAACATAGTCCTTACATTTTATGTGACCAAAAAAGGAGTTCTAAAAAAAGCTGATGTGGGACCCACAGTGATAACTTTCCATTCGTGTTCGTTTGTCGATTTTTCTGAAAGTTAAACAAAATATTAATAACAATATTACATATGTGTGAGATACAATCAATTTTAAGTCAATTTCTTTCTTAATTCTCAATATTATTGAGTCGAAACCCATTTTTATCAATTTTTAGTTGTTTTTGTATAGGCTCTCTTTTTTTTGTAAAATAAATAATTGTTAGATTTTTCTAAAAATAATTACCAAAAGTTAACAATAATAATTTGCATTTGATAAAATAAGTAAAAAATTGGTTGTCCCGGTTGGTTAAAATAAAATTGTACTCGAATTGTAGTAGATTATACTTTAAACCAGTTTTTAACTAAACAGAGCTGCCAAATTCTATAATGAATAGGAGCTGTGCCTTACCTGGGGAGTCATTCCGTAATTTTCGAAACGATATTCGTCAAAACGATTATCATTAACAATATCGTCAATAATTTGCTTCACGTCTCGTCAATCGTTTTCGGTATAAGATCGTTCAGTATAACTGAAATGTCAAAATGAACTCAACGAAAGATAATGCTTGTTCGATAGCTTGAAAATGATGTTAAACTTGGCTTCCAAAATGTTTGTAGCTTCCGAAAGTATTTTGGATAATTTGCTTTGTGCAAGAGCGAGTCAAAAATCGTTGCCTGTCAAACATTGGTACCCTCCGCCACCCAAAGTCCAGATCCAGTCCAAATTTATTGTTTCCAGTATCATTATAAAGGCCTCTTTTGAAATTCGAAAACGTTGAACAAAGCTATAATTTTGTTAAATTATTTTACAATAAGTATTATGTACATATTTTCGTTTGTATATAAAATAAAATTCATACATACATATGTATATGGGTTGGAACAAATAGAGGGTCTGATTCATCTCCTAATTGTCTTCGTAACCGTATTAATTGTTTTTTTTTTTGAGTTTTCATTTTCACTTTGTAACAAAACAAAATTACGTCGAAACATTTTGACTTTAATTTGCTTAGTTGAATTTGGAAATTAATGACAGACGATACCTATTTAGAAGTGAGACTATCGTAGAAACGATATCGTCTGACGATAATCGTTTTACGAAATGACCCCCTGGCTATTAAATTTAGACTCTAGTTCAATTAGACTTAGGTTTAAGATATGTCTATGAATTTGCCCCAATTTAATCTTTAAGATATTCGAGTTTAAAATTTTTACCAACTTTTAGTTTTTAAGACTTGTATTTTTTGTAAAGCAAGCAAACGTGACAGTACGTTGGTAGAGAAGTCAAAAAAAGTCGGTTCCGGTTACGTCCGTCTGTTTGTCTGTCTGTCCTCGCCCCTACAGCCCAAACCATTGGGTCAATTAAGTTCAAACTTGAAAATTAAGGTCTTAAGTCGATTCGCGTTAGACGTTTTTTTTAAGACCGAAAATAACAGTAGTCCCCATACAAAGTTTTGTCTTAATAATATTTTACTTTTTGGATTTTTAATAAAAATATAATTTTTTTTTTTCAAAATCCGATATCTTAAAAATGGGTCAATATTTTTAAATTAAAGACTGTTAAACGTATTTTAATAACCTCTAAAAATAAGTTTTTAAATTTTAAAATAAAAGTTCTATTTTTAAACATAGTCCTTTGATACAGGAGCAATCTCGTGCGATCCAATCGTAAACTATATTTAAATGGCTTTGTAAAAAAAAACTGCTCGCTCAATTTCTTTAAAAGTCTTTTCTGCATCTTTTGATATTATTATATAAAAAAATAAAATGTATTTGAAGTCGATATCCCTGGTTCTGGAGATATAGCTGACGAAAAAAGGTTCCGAAAAGTTTATTTATTTAGGCAGGTTCTAGGACCTTGAAACGTCGAGAAACGTCAAAATTTACAATTCGACAAAATAGACAATTTCTCGTTGGCTAAAAACTTTTCTTGCAAAATCGCGATAACTTCTTTGGTTCTTTGACTCGTATCTCCAGTCTTAAGAAAATAAGAATGCGTTGTCTATATCAAAATTTTCTAATTCCAGCCACAAAAATCATGAATCATAAATCATAACTCTACAACACTTCGTACTACAGCAGCAGTTGTTCTTGAGCTATACGCACCACGGTTTGAAATCTTAGCGTTAATAACTTCTCCCAACAGCTCAAAACTTTTCACATGTCTTGCTCTTTTCTTCCGAGAATGTTCTTCAATTGAAGACAAAAGTGATTTATTATCGCAACATTTGTATCAATGTGTTTTTGTGACTTTCAACAATGCGTTGTTAATTCGTAAATGTATATTATTCCGTTTTTAGAAATGAGATATATTCTTTTTTTTTTAATATCAAAATATAAGAACTTCAAAAGTGACATTTGTCGAAATGTCGGGCTATTTGAAGTAGGCATCGATATTGAAAATGAATAAATTTATGTACCGTACGGTATACTACCAATCTGGTATACTCGTACATACGTACGAGTATGTAGGTCAAATAGCGTATGGGTCGATGAATTGATAATCAATTCCTCTTTCAATTCATTTTTCAGGTATTTATGATGTTCAATATTATTCTTAAGTTCTTAAAACAAAAAAATACAATTAGTTTTAAAAATAAGTACGAACATTCATTTGGCAAGTTTATATAGGTTTTTTTTTGGCGCAGGTAGTTTTTGGCGCCCCCTGGCGGCCATTTTGTGTTGGTGACATCTGTCAAATCTTTTGTTTATTTTTCAGTTTTTTATGCCAAATCATCATGTTACACGATTGAACAGCACGTTCAAATGATAAAACTTTATTATCAAAATGAGTGTTCGTTAACACAAATGTTGCGCGCATTGCGCCCATTTTACAGTAGACGTGGTGGCCCTTCAGAGTCGACTCTTCAACGTTTGGTGGCCAAATTTGAGACGAGCGGTTTAGTAAACAATCAGCCAACACCCGTACGTTCAAGGAACGCAAGGTCGGCCGAGAACATCGCCGCGGTCCGTGAAAGTGCTCCACAAAACCCGAGGCAGTCTATTCCTCGCCGTACACAAGAACTCGGCCTTTCGCAGACTTCAACTTGGCGAATTTTCCGTCGGGCATGGGGCCTACCCTATACCCGTACAAGATCTAACTGACCAGGAGCTCAAAGTTCATGACCGTAGACAATGCCGTTTGTTCGCTGACTGGGCTTCGATTCGTTTGGAAGAGGACCCCAATTTTACGACGAGGCGCATTTTTGGATGAATGGCTGTGTTAACAACCAAAATTGCCGTATTTGGAACGACTTCAACCCACGTTTGGTGTGAATTTTTGGCCGGCGGCATAATTGGTCTGTACTTTTTTGAAAACGAGCGCTACATAACGATGATAACTAATTTCTTATGGCCCAAATTGAACCATATGGACCTAGACGACATGTGGTTCCAGCAGAACCACGATCCGTGCCACACAGCAAACGCCACCACAACATCTATTATCGCCATTATTGAAAATCCTTATATTTCCAAGATTTCTGAGAATTCAAAATGAAATAACAGATTACACTACTCATTCTCACTTAGCTCTCAAATCAGCTTTGCATTTCTTCAGCATACTTGAGAAATCGAATCATACAAATTCTGTGCTCAGAGTTTCGATAGCAAGAACGCGAGATTTGTATGATTAATTATACTTAAAATTTTGAGAAAACAGAATTTAAGATTCTGAAATTACCAATAGAATCCACAGAAATATATGTACAAACCTTTCATGGGGTTTGTCAAACATATTTGATTATATTTTTTTATTTTCGATACTCACTTTAGAACAATTGCAATTATTTTATTTTACCAGCCCCACTGTTTGCCTACATCTACCGGAGGCGCACCCCCTATGTTCAAAAATTTCCATTAAAAATATTTTCTAGAAGAAGAAATGTTTTTTTATAAGGAATTTTGTGTTCTGCCGTTGAATCTCGCATCCAACACGATGTGATTCAAGTGAATCACAACAAGAACAAAAAGAAAAGTATTTTTGAAATTGATTTATTTTTTCGTTACACCTTTCTTTTTGCAAGCTACTTGATGGAAGTTACCTTTATATATTTATAAAGGTATGTGAAATAGCATTTTTCTCTTTTTGTATAGTAAAGTATAAAGTTAGAAGTTGGAAGCAATTTATGTGACTTAATACCTCCATTTGCAGCTGCAATCTGTAGCACCTAATTTTCTACCATAAACTATGTATTCACCTGTGTGCGTTCTGCTTATAGTGCACCACGAGCGACAAGGTTCCCTCACACACATTTCTTATAACTAGCAATGAACCTTATTGCTCATAATAAGTAGATGTACATAGGTATATTGAAGGTTCTCGAGCCAAGAGGAGGAGGATGGTGGTTTCATTCGTTCTTTTACTATATGAAGAAATTTTCAAGGCACACAAAAGCACACGACGACGACGGTCATAGTGTGATTTTTACAGGAACTGCAGCCATTTCGTTGGCTCGAGTATAGAAAAATTTTGTGAATCGTAAGTAAGATGTGTTTATAAAGAATTTCGTATTCAGCTAACGTTTTATAAAATAATATGAATCTTTTTAAATAAACGTTTAGTCACTTCGTTTTTTGTTTGCTTTTGGAACATTTTTTGAAGAACAAAATTATATAGTAAAAGGTATTATCAGATTTAAACCAAAGTTACACGTTTTAGAAGGTGTGACGGTTTTTTTGATTTAGTTTTAGAAAACTTAGTTTATAGAAGCAAAGATGCTTCACACATGTAGCAACATTTTTGGAAACATTTGTGACAATGTACCTTTAAAATATTGATTGAAGTTGAAGAAAAAGGTAAACTACAATTTCTGAGTACACTAAGAATCGAAATTTTTCAAACTCGAAATTTTTCAAACTAAAATTGAAAATAAAATTTTCAAATAAATTAAACAAAATGTCTGACTGCGGAAAATGCCTTCAATTATGCGATTATATGATTGACTCGATAATGTGCTATGGCAATAGTCACAGAACTTTTCATGTCCATTGCATAAATGCCAACTTTAGTTCAATCAAAGTTTTTAACAAAAATAAAGGATTTTATTATTTTTGCGACGATTGCGATCCATTCGCTGATAAAAATATTACCAGTGACCTTTTATCCAACACAACGATACAGAACCTACAAAAGCAGTTGAATCAACTCCAGTGAATACTGAAACACTAAATTCACCACAAATTGAAACTGACTCTGTAACACTCCAAGTCATTCCTCCTACTGCTTCTTCATCGTCATCATCGTCATTCATCATCATCAACATCATCAACATCATCATCAGCATCAGCATCAGCATCAGCATCATCATTATCATCATCATCATCATCATCTTCATCATCATCATCATCATCATCAACACCGCCATCATCATTATCATTGTCATCACACACCACACACACTCAACACTTAAATGTATCACCTATTGTATCAGGTCTTAAAGTAGTTGAAGGTCAAAAAATTATTTTTATTTCTAAGCTTGATCCTGCAACAAATGCTTTAGATATCAAGAACTTTATCAAAGCCAAAATTGGTACATTGGATCATGTACTTGTGGAAAAAATGTTCCACAGAAATTATTCTAAATACTCGTCATTTAAGGTTAGATGTCCGGATTCTGTCTTTCATCTACTTAGTTCTATTTCTTTTTGGCCCACCGGAATTATTATGCATGAGTTTGAGAACAGAAATTCCAAAAAACAATCACGCCATTTTCTACAACCACTGACAAAGTATGCCTACCGCTTCAACAACAGCAAAAACTGATGATTTATTATCATAATGTAAACGGACTACGAACTAAAACTAATCAGTTCTATATAAATGTAAACAACTTACCTCACGACGTAATTGTGTTAACTGAAACCTGGCTATGTAACTCAATTGCTGACACAGAACTCTTTGACAAGAACTTTCAAGTTTTTCGGCGTGATCGATATTCAATTGACGAATCTACAAGAGTTGGAGGAGGATTATTAATAGCTGCTAAAAACTCTTTTATAAGTTCGTTGGTAAATGATTTCCAACAATTTGACTTCGAAATGATGAGCATAAAAATAAAAATGGATTTCGGTAGCCTATATATAGTTGCTGTCTACATACCACCAAGTTCCAACTACAATATACATATACAAACAAATCTATGACAATTTTGAAAATTTATTTGAAAATCCGACCAACCCATCTACTGATATCGAATTTTGCACAGTCGACACAATGGCCTCTCTAGGACTCCTTCAGCTGAACTCAATCAAAAAACCACAATAACAAAATACTGGACCTTATTTATATCTCTGACATCGTAAATGCTGACACTGCTGTTATTCAAAGCGACATAAAACTTTTAAAAGAAGATCGACATCATCCTGCGTCTTTAGCAAAGCATTTGACAAACTTAGCCATAAAGTACTTTTAGGGAAATTAGAAAAAATTAGACTAAATGATAAACTAATAGCATGGATATCTTCTTACCTAACAAACAGATATTATTGTGTTGTGTTCAAAAACGACTATTCCAATCCGTTTATTGTACCTCAGGGTAGCCACCTTGGTCCATTGTTATTTGTTCTGTTTATAAATGATCTCCCATCTATCTTAAGAAATTCTATGACGCTAATATACGCTGATGACGTGAAAATATTTCGAAAAATTAATTCCTTAACGGACTGCGAACTATTACAAGATGACCTACTTCGTCTATGGGAATGGTGCAATACAAATCGTTTATTGTTAAACATTGATAAGTGTAAAACGATGAGTTTTACACGTAAACACAGCATTCTTGACTATAACTATAGGTTAAATTCTTCAAACCTCGAAAAATTGACTCACTTCTCTAATTAAGGTATCATTTTGGACTCAAAACTGTCTTTTACTGACCATTTCAACCACACTGTGAAAAAAGCTAATAAGACACTAGGCTTTATAAAAAGATTTGGCAGGAAATTCCGAGATCCTTATGTCCTTAAAACTCTGTATGTATCGTTTGTCAGATCAGTCCTTGAATACGGTTGTATAGTTAGTATTTAACGTAATTAAATAAATAAATAATAAAGTTCTAACTTTTGCCTCTATGATCTTAGATTGATGCTTTTTGTTAATTTAACAAATGCACTTTTCTGATGGGTTTTAATGGCCTTATTTCTAATCTGATTCTAAAATTACTTTATTACGTCGGTATTTTTGAGATACAATTTTTTAAACTAAAAAAAAAGCGGCGTTAGGTCCTTTCGTCCAAATTAAAAATGTCATTGCGCCCATTAAGATTGAATTGTTGTACGATTTGGGCAGTATTACCGAACATTTTGGGCGTTAAAACTTTTTTGGGCCTTATGAAATTCTAAATAAAAAGAAGCGTTCTGTCGTATTGCCAAATAAAACAATGCCAAGATATTAAAAATATCTTATCACCCCAAAATGACACTATCGCTAAGAAACGTTTTCAGAAGAAATTACCACAAAGCCCAAAATCAATGTAATATTGTCCAAATACATTTTAATATATCACTACGCCCAATTTACTAATTGACATATCGCCCAAAATATGTCAAGGGATTTAACATTTGGGTATTCTGACAAAAATTTTGTTTATTTTGGACCTTTTGAGTTTTAAATTTTATCGAAAAAAAAAAACTTATGACATTTCTTAATTTGGACGTTACGACATTGAGAGTTGGTTTGAATGATATGACATTTTATTTGAGTTTTGTGACGTCTTCTTAGTGATATTTTTTTACGACGTTTCTCTTTTCGGATTTTATGTCAATTTATTTGGCGGTGGGTAATAAGACATAAGAAACGATAGAAATTGGAATCGTCGTAATGCCTAATATAAATGTCATCATACAGCAAAAGCCCTATGTCATAAAACCCAAATTCAAAATTCAAAATTTAAAATTCAAAATTCTATTGAGCAAAATGACAACTAAAGATTTGGTCGTCCTTTTATTTAAAATTTATTTTGGCCGTTACAACATTCGCTTTGGTTTTTATGGTGATTTTTTTGTCAGTTTTTTGGACTTTGTGAACAATTTTGGGCTTTATGACATTTTCGGATTTGGGCGTTATGGTTCTGGGCGAAAAGACCTTACGCCAAAAAATTTAATCGTCACTACTAAGGCATAACACGTATAGTAGTGCCGAGTATTGAATAGCATTCTGTTATTCAATTCAGTGGTTTTTTCTTGGTTTGACCGAAAATTCCAGTCCATGATTTTTCGAGTATGAATTCTAAAAAATTGTCTTTTGATCCATAACCGAAACAATCGGCAAAAATATTTTGGAATAAACATAGTAAATGCGAAACCAGCTAACATTTTGTCTAAAATTCCCTTTTTTATTATTTATTTATTCCAATTTGTTATTTAGACAGCTCCCGACCACTCCCTTTTATTTTATTTCTAGGGACTTAATCGGTTTAGGGAATTTTCTGTGTTTGTATATCTTTGAGGTAACAGGTTCACTCTTAAAAAATTATTGAGTTTCTTCAAAACTATTTTCAAGGCAAAACTGGATTTCAAATTATTTTGAGTTTTAAGTTATTAAAAAAATTGATTATGATCTTAATGAAATTTAAATAGTGTTTGAATGATAATGATATTATTGACATTTAAATCAAATTTTTGAAGAACCATCGGAACATAGAAATAGAAAAAAACCTGTTTTGAATCATAACTTGAAAAATTGGTGTGTAATAAAGCTTTAACATTTTACAAAGTAAGCACAAGTTTAAAAATTGGTGTGTAAGAAAGCTTTCAAAATTTTAAGCATAGGAGTTATTTTGAGCTATCATGTAGGTACATATTTACGGTATATTGTTGGCCTCTTAAAGTAATTATTTTGATTGTTGCAATACTATCCTTATAGAGCTTTCACTTTTACACAAGATAGCTATGCCCTCTGTTTATCTCAGGAAAAGTTAACTTTTAAAAATATTGTCCTATTCATGAACTCTTTTTTGTCCGAAGTTACTATAGTTTTGACAGTTTCACTGAAACAGCATAAATTATGTTTAACATCGTGTCTTAACGACTTTTTACTATTTTATTTATTTATTGTACCCTAAAGTCAACAAAAAATAGACAATGGAAGCATCCATTAGTTATCTAACAAGTTTTTAATGAGCTGTATGTAATATTCAAATTTTCTAAACCCCACCATAACACCTTAAAAAACGTACTTTTTCATACATAATTTATTAATTATAACAAGAAGCAATTACCCATCTATTATTCTGTCACTTACAACAATTAACAATTTACCTACTCTTAAAGAGTGTATACCTACATATCTTTTTACTTTTGACAGCTTCTAATAACGATAGTTTGAACTGCCTCAGAAGCTAATGTTTCATTCAGCTAATTTAGTTTTACTTAAAAATGGATGATTAATATTTCTAGCTGTCAATCTACTATTAACTTCATGATAAAAGGAAACTTCAACAATAAATGAAGTGTTTTACCAATTGTCCATAAATTGTTTGTAATTTTGACAGTTTTGTAAGTAATTTGTTAAGTACGTTGTTAGAAGTTCAAGATCAAACAAAATGTGAGATAAAAAAGTTTCAAAGTTATTTAAACGATTTATTAAAATAATTCGCAGGTATAAAAACTTCGTTAAAATTATGAACAAAAATTCGGCCCTACCTACATATGTATATGATGGAAAGAAAATCTATTACAAAAAGACCAACAACCTGAAGAATTCCTTCATACCTCTGCCTAACCTATACCTAAAGTATTTATTTTTGTCTTCTTTAATTTTTTGTTTACTTTTCTATGCCATTAGCCATAATAGTGATACATAACTATAACGTACCTATCACATTAATAATTGTAGACATAACAAGCGATATTTCTATGCCTTATAACATAGTTACCTCTATAATATCGCTTCGGTAAATATTAGGAACTCAATTGAAGCTATATACGAGAATATGAGTGTTTCGAGGAATTCTGCTTTGGAAATGTATGTAGGTAAACTTCAGCCTATAGTGTTAGTGTTTGTTTGGGGTTTTGAATTGTTATGCTATGTGTGTATAGATTTAAAATTTAAATATTCAGGTGATGACCGCTTAAACAATATACGAGCCACCTGATCGAAATTTGTATTTCATTATCATTTTTAATAGACCGGCAGATAACCAGATACGTAAATATTAGATTTATGCGGCTTAATTTGAATATGATATTTATTTTATTTTTACTTTTTTTTTCAAAATACATTGCCATAACTTAATTCGAAAAACACAAATTAATTTGATTATTTCGCTTTGAAGTTTTGCTTTTTGTGTTGTGTTGTGGTTGATTCCTTTGATTTTATGTACGTACATAAGTGCTCTTCTTTATAATTCGCTAATTAAATGTTATCGATTAAATAAGAAAAAAGAAGAATATTGACGAGTACGCATATTTATTGTCGTAGATGAATTAATTGGTTGGGTATGAGAATCAAATTCAATAAAATAAGCAAATGAAGTCAAAGAAACTATTAAGTGCTTCGATAAACAGATGTTTATGAGTTGCGTCTTTGATTGATTTGGAAAGAGCAAACATTTATAATCAGATGCAATTAAAAAATTTAATTCAATTTCATGTTTTTTTTTTTGATATTGAAAATATCTATATATTTCTTTGGAAGCGCGTTTTTAATAATGAAACTGTAGAGTTAAAAACGTTTTCTTTCAAGAAAGTCAAAGTTCTTTTTTAATAGACTTTGAAATTGAATTATTATCAAATTTTACTTTTTGCTTAAGAAAATATAAAAATCAGTATATTTTATGGGACTAGTAGGTAGTTAGAGATGGCAGTCACAAGCAGACCTTGCTGTGCGACTCAATTAGCGCTGGAAAGCGGCGTTTTAGTATGATAAACTCGTTTGACCTATGTAATGAGAAATAAAAATATAATATTATGACGGATTTATTTATTATTGTAGTTCGATAATATTTTACATTTGCATATATGTACATATGATTACTTAAGAGATATAGAAAATTAAATTCTTTACAGCTTCAATATAGATACTTAATACTAATATAAAAATAATTTAACTGAGAAACAATTATTCTTAAGGGAAAACCTATAAGAAAAAACCCTTATATGATACTTAAAAACTAAAAATTGCACATAAGCCCAAAGGCGATATAAACAAAATATCTAATTTAAGAGATTAAGAATTAGCTCATTGTCAGAATAAGAACATCTTCTAAAAAAAATTGTCTTGCAAAATATAAATTACAAGCTTGAGTTGCTTATCATTAGCCTTATCATTAAGCCTGCCTGTAGAATAATGTCTTTAGCATTAATTTTAATATTTTGTTTTGCACTTTCGAAGCTTTTTTAAGTAGGTTTCAGCGCAGTCAAATCACACTGGAGGACCATAAGTAAGTATAGGCTGGAAAATAGTATTGAATATCAAAATTTTATTATGCACACCAAGAACTGATTTGCGATTTATGAACGGGTATAAAATTCGTATTAAAAGATTAGTTTTGGTAGTCGTGTTGGCGATATGTTTGTCAAAAGTCAGTTTCTTGTCAAGTGTTACCCCTAGGTATTTGCAGTTTTCAGACCAAGTGATATCGACGGAGTTTAGCTGTAACAAAGTTTGTGGCAAGAAATCTGATTTTCTTCGCCGAGAATGGCTTGCGATTTTTGAGCATTAACCTTGATTTTCCACTTATGAAAATATTTTTGTAGGGTAGTGAGCATTGTAGACTACTGAGAGCACATTGATAGGCTAGACGAAAAAAGTGCTGTGTCGTCAACAAACATTGCAAATTAAGGACACATAAACGTTGAAAAGTATAGGTCCCAGCACAGACCCCTGTGGAACTCCACTAGCTATATCATAAAGAATAGAGTTTACACTGCTTGCTTACAGAGCAAATTTTCTGTTTTGTAAAAAACTTTTTATTAATTTAATTATATATGTCACAAAACCAAACATCATAAGTTTGTACATTAACCCGTAGTGCCACACAGTGTCAAAGGCTTTTTCAATGTCCAAATGTACCACACCAGTCGATAATTTTGAATTGAGGTTACTTTTGACGCTCTAAAGCCAAACTGCTCATTAGAATATATGTTTTCAACCTCGGTATGGTTTAGTAATCGTCGATTAATTAGCTTTTCAAACAGTTTACCAACTATACTTAACGGATCTATATTGACGAAATTAGCGATTCTAGAGCCATTTCATCTTATTCAGATAGGAAATCAGGTCTTTGATTTTCATCTCGGAAAGTTCATTCAAAGTTTAAGGAATGCAATTCCACGGTTAAATCCCAATAGACGTGATAATGATTATAGACGCGGCTCATTTTTTATCAGAACGGCACGAAGTAAACAAATAAGATCTTCGTTAACGTGATTGAAGAGAAATAGCACAGAAATCGTATGGCTGTCGTTACTCTCGCCTAATTTACATGTGTGCTACTCTTTTTATAGAGCTATTTCAACGAATATGTTAGGCAAAGCCTACGAACATTTTTTTCATCTAAATGACGCTATTTTTAAAACAAACAAGTTTCTTCTGCTTCTTTTTTCTTTTCAAAATCTAAAGATTCGTTTGCCTAGCACAATTACATACATTCACTGGCATGGATGGTATCCCCAGAAAACAGAATTTGTCGAGTCCATTCCAAAAACGGCGGATCCTCCTCACCCTCGGTCGATAGGACCGATCGCACTTACGTTCATTCTTTCCAAGGTCATGGAAACGCTGATTTATTATCAGCTCATGAAATATCTCGAACATTGAAAGATTCTTAATCACCAGCAGTACGACTCTAGTAGCAATAGTTCAACTGGTGTTCTCATATTTATGGTTCATCTCATCGAACAGTGGAGCAAATCTTTACATCGTTTTGGAGAAAGTAAGATTATTGGGCTTGATATTTAAAAAAAAAATGATAGGGTTTGGCATCAGGCCTGTTAGATGAAACTCTCCTTCGTTGGATTAGAAATTACCTTCCTGAACGTTCAGTACAAGTTAGTAGTATTGGATGTTTCTAAGTTTGAAGCCCAAGGGATCCGTTTTTATTCTGACACTCTTTCTTTTTCTTGTTTCGCTGACGAAAGTAATCTTAGCTTTTCATATTTGTTTTCACTCTCACATCCCTCTTCCTCGGATGTCGAACTGCAACGACAAAATATGATTAGCTCACTAAATGCCGACACAAACAGCATTGTATTTACAATGGGGAATAAGAAATCACATGGAATTTAATGCTTCGAAAACCCAATGTTGTTTTGTATCGTTAAAGCGAGATACACCTCACTTGTCATTATCCACTTGCATCAATGAAACTGAAAACCTCAGAATTCGCGGTATGCACATATATCTTCAATTAGGCGAAGCAAGAAATTTTTCTCCCAATCATATCTGGCTTTTATTTACAAGACTTATATACATACATCCAAAGCTCGAGTATAACTACCATCTCTGGGCTGGTGCTCCTGCAATATACGAAAGCCTTTTTGACAGTATTGAACGTAGGGCATTCAAATTTGTTGTTGATAATATCATCATTAGTTCATTTACGTCGCTTGAACATCATAGTGAGGTTCCTTGTCTAACCCTTTTTTACCGATATTTAAACGGATTATGCTCTAGGGGAATAGCTAACTGCATTCTTTCCGAAACAGTATGTCCTCGAGCCAAAAGTTCGTCGTACTGTCAAATACAGAGATTCATTCTTTAGCCATACTACCTTACCACTCTCAATCTTTCCCAGTAATTTCAATATTAAAGAATTCAAAACCAATGTGCACTGACATCTCCTTTCAAACCCTCTCATCCAATTCAAAATCCTTTCCATATTTCTAGCGCACCCTGTATTTAGTTAAGGCTCTGGTATATTGGTCCTTATACTATGCTTAGAAGCCCAATTTTATTTAAATTTAGCTGTGCATCGACAGCTCAGCTAATTTTTGACAGATCGCCAAAAACCTTTCTTAAGTTAAAGGTAATTTTTTTTTTTTAAATTAACCAATTTATGATACAAGTTCAACATGGGAGTCAACTATTCAATTTTTTGTTTAAATAAGATGTTCAGCTTTAACTAGAGCTGCCAAAAAGACGATACTACTTTTGAAGTTTCAGAGACGAAACCGATCCGAGACTGCGAATTTTGTACTGCGAAGAGTACAATAAAAAAGATGTCGCACCAACTCGTATAGAACCAGGTCCTAATGAAACTTCAAAAAGTTTGAACTTTTAATTGTTGCCCAGAAATGGGTAATTTTAACACTTACTTGTTATTCAATATTTGGTTGTCAAATTCTATTTCAGGATGGCAAACATTATTGGATTCCAATGAAGGAATTTTCAAACTGAAATATGACCAACTGCTGGAAATTGGTCCTATTCGACTTTGCTTTATTTCCCGGCATCGAAACAACTGACGAGACGAAATCGAGAAATCGAAACCAAGAAGAGACTCAGTTATATACGAGACTAAAACCGATACCAAAGACTCGATTGACGATTTCGATTTTGACGAGTGGCCCAGCCCTTGCTTAACTGTCTTGTTTATGAATTAAAATGTCTTCTCTCTGTTTTTCTAAAATGATATTAAGAAATAAGTCCATCCAAAAGATATTTTAAGTTCTAATTGGTTTTCTAACCTGACTGAACCAACATTTCTTTCATATCTTCCAAATAAAATATGCCCAATTTGAGCAGAACATTTTCTTCAAATTATATTTAAAGACCAAATCTAGCTTTTAACCCTGAATTTCTTTTAAGGAAAACTTCTTAGAATTTAGCTTAATAAGCTTAAAAAAACTTTAAAAAATGTCTTAGAATTGAGCTTTTTACTTATCCATAAGTATCAACATAACTATATTTCTAACAACCCTAACACAAAAATTGTGACGATATGTCAACAAAACTGACTGAAACAATAATAATTAGAGTGTCAGAAGTTTGCCAAAATGGTTTTCCATCAAATTCTTCCACATGTGCCTAACAACTCAATTATTATAAGTCAGAAACTTTTACCCACTTTTATAATACCCTATCTCTCTCTTAATCCTTCAAACGTTGATATACCATCTGCATATCACATCACCCCAATAGTGCTTTTTCTTTTATTGTATAGTCACACATAGTTGTAAATGTCACGTTACCAATGTAAAATTGTTACATTCAGTGAGTTCGCGAACACATCACGTGAAACATGACAAAAGTATAAAACCCAACACGACCAAAATGATGCGAGCACATGTAGTGTACTATAAACAAAACATACGAGTAGGCACGATGAGATTCATAAAATAAAGTAAAGCACCAGGTTGACAGGAAGGCTTCGTCATTTTGCCTATAAATACCAATCAGACTGACAGGTCTATATAGACTACAACTACGCGAGTTGACATTCAACTTTGGATATACCGTAGAACAACAACGACATCACACATCACAAAGCCTGGGTCGAACTGAACCGTCCCGAAAGCCAAAAAAGGCTTTATAAATTTTGACTTGGCAAAACTCACCTTTTTGGATGAGCGAACCGACATCATCGCGGCGGCAATCCTATTTATCCTATGGCCCTCGAACTCCAACGAACTGTACTGAACGAAGGGCTTGATGATGATGATGATGAACTCCTGATGGGAAGTTCGTGTCGTTTTTGTTGTTGTTTTATCCACGTGTGCGACATGCAAGGCAGGAAACTTTTATGTTGGTAGGGCAAAAATCATGGTATTGGATTGGAGAAGAGTGAGAGGGGGGAAGATGACTGAATAAACCTCCGTGGATGACAACTTTTTGTGTCACATCAAAGTCGAAAATATGGAGCGACACGTTGCAAAATGCAAAAATTATTCATTACACGAAATGTTCGCTTCTTTCTTCCGTTGAAAAGTCAGAAAACGAAAACATAAAAAAGATTCAAATGTATCCAAAGGTTGTAATTTTGTGTCTGGGAAGTATCTTTTTGGCTTTTTGGGTGTGTGTGCTGCTGAGGAAGTCAAAAAGTATGTGGGCGCATAATTTGATCAATGCATTTATAAAACGTTTAAATAAATCCCACCGCAGCAGCAGCAGCGCAGACCGTGGCATATATTATATATTGTTAACACCTCCAAAAATATGTTGTTTCCCTCCTTTTGAAGATTTTTTAAGTTCTTTTCTCTGTGTTTTGTTAGAAGTTAGAATGACATATGGAAATGGGTTTTGGTGGTGTGTTAATGGCACACGGTTCACCGGAAATAGCTGGCGCTGTGAGTTTTCTATTAAATCTAAAATGAGGCAGTAACTTCCAACCCCTTCTCAAAACCTCCACACAACATCAATCAGAGTGGGTGGTTTAAACGGTTTTGTTGTTTCAAATCTTAAAATAGTTGCAAATTTAACTTCATAACATAGAAGACTTTGGCAAAAAGGTGTGTCTATGTCTAAGTCTTCTTAATGTTGCATGTTGTATGATGTGCCTATATTCTTTATATACATATGTATATATGGAAACAATTATGATGGGGGAGTATTAAAGGTTCTGTTCAATCGCAATCCCAACCAAAAATGCAATATAATAAATTACACCAACTATTTATACCTTTTTTTAGGTTTGGTTAAAAGAGGCACATCAAACAACCGACATTCCAATTCAGTTTTTCTGTTTTTTTGTTTTTTGAAGTTCAAAGCTTTCAGAGAATTTTGCATCAGCGAAAAAATTATATCTTTTTTTCTAATTCATTATTCAAAGCAAATTTTGTTTTTAAAAAGAGCGGTTCTTTTTTAGCTTGATATTCATTAGGCACAAATTTGTTGGCTTGATGCGATTTTAAATTATGGTCACGATTTTTGATTTTTAATGAATGCTCAATTATTTTTTAAATTTTATTTTTGCATAGAGTAAAGTTGAGTTAAAAATTGAAGTTGACAATAATTTATTTTGGTATTTCAATTAAGTTATATATTTCAAGTGTGGACGTGGTGTATAGTCTGTTTTGGTATAATACTGATTTACGTCAAATCAATGTGATTTTATGTCGTGCATTTTATTTTCTATAATTTTACTCGTAAGAAGACCACATTCCCATGGATAGTGATTTTTGTATTTCTTCTTGTATTTATGTCCACGTCATGTATGGGTTATTCAAAGTGCGTCACAAATCAATTACAGTGACTTGAAGCAAATAATTTTAGGTGGGAGGGTAGAGCTATAATTTGTACAAGATATGAACGTTTTCACAAAAACAATTTTGCGACGTTCTAGACATTTTCTGCGAATTCCGTACGGGATTGTAATTACTAAGGTATTAACTCCTATTACAGAATCCGACTTTTCCAAAAAATGACTATGACACAAATCAAACGAAAAGAAGTTAAACGAATGTCGGTAACATGCCCTGCACCACCGACATTTAGTTCAACTTATCTTGGATTACTGAAATCACAAACAAATCCGAGTTCAATACAGTTTCTATAATATGTCATTCGCTCAAAAATTGAGACTAATCTGAATTGATTTTTTAGTTAAACAAAAATAAAATAAGTTCTTATGCGACGTTAATGTAACTTAAAACTTTTCCATAATGAATGTTTAAGTGTTTTTATCATTTTTTAAGTTAATTAGTGATTCAATTTTTTTTTTAAGTATCATTGAAACTTAAAGAAAATTTAAACAAATTTCTTCCATCCATCCATAATTTCCTTAGGATTCTCTACTTTCAATTCCTTAACATTCGTTCATTTTTTAACTCATTAAATAAATAATTTAAATTATTTCACTTTGGGGTCAGTTATAGCTATCATTGGTTTTAATCATTGAAAATTTTGTTTCGGGATTTAAAAGCTATCAAGAGAGTAAAATTTGTAATATTTGGCATTGAAATGAATCGTTTGAGTTGTAAAAGTTGTTTTATTAAAAAAAATAGATTATTATTAATTCAGAACTTTTCTATTAATTTGTTAGCTTTTCAATGATGAAATCGTTTTCAATAAACAGCTGATTGTTTATTTCATATTTAGAGGCATAATAGTTCCACTAAAGGCGTTACATTTTCTTTGTGTTCCCAGCTGTCAGTTTTCCTTTTAATATGCTTGATTCCAATGAGGAAATGCTTGATTTCAAAAAGGAAATTTTTTGCCCAATGACAGAAATTTTCAAAGAAATCTTTAACCAACTGCAATGATTGGTTTCAATGATACAAAAACCAATGGTAGCCATATAACTGGCGCCTTTATTACTTTGTTTTTCTTTTTCTTTGTGTATACACTGACAGCGTCGATTTACAAGTTCAAAAATGATAAGGTAGTCCTAGGAATCGGTAATGTAGTCCGCATCGGGAAAGATTCTCAATTAAGTTTCAAAAATAATGCGAAATGTCAGTGAATCGAGTTGACTCACTGGGAGATAAATTATTATTAGAATTCTGTAATCGGCAAAATACTGTAAGATTTTTTCCATTTCTGAACTTCAAGTCCAATTATTTGAAAATCCCACTGCGAAATTCAAAAATATTTGGCAGATAAATTCGGCTAAATGTAAGCTTTAATTTGGTACTATAGTCTCATTGTTGCACGCTCTGGGTTCAAAAATGGGCCACATTCTTTCAGTTTTTATCTTGAAAGCTGAACATTTTACACTAACTTTAATTTAATAAGACTGAGGATAGTTAAAAAAGATGTGCTATCGAAAATCTCTAATTTGTCTCCTCAAAGTCATTGTAAACTCTTTAAATGTGTCAAAGATTAATTTATAAGTGGTTTCATTTTAAATAGTCCGCCACTTGGACATCTGTCATCTTTTTATATTTGACAATAATAGGTACTCTATTGAAATTGCTAAAATTCAATACAGAAACTGTGAAATACCATATGTTCAGTCATCTTCTCCGGCAGTCAAAAGTGAAAGTGGTGGAGACATTTGAACTGTATTGGCATTGGTAACGAAAACCAAGGATTGTCGATTCTTCTTCGATATTTGCAATAAAGCATTTAATAAACGACATTATACCGTATTTTGCGTAAAAAATGTACTTCGTAAGACTATTTAAGATCAATAAAACAAGAACTCGTAGACTGTAGACTGTATAGTGTAGCACTGTCATGTTAGAGGTCCGTGGGTTCAATCCACGCCTGTGCCATCTAAAGTTTGCGAGGGATTAAAAAAACCGCCAAGAGTAATTCTTCTCGTTAATTCTTCCTCAAATTAATCTTTCGGATTCGGCATACAAATTGTAGGCCCTTCATACCTGACATTACTCTCACACAAAAATGGCGGAGAGTTTTAAGTCAATATATTTCCTGGTGCTTTACAAGCTTTTGCGCCAACTAATCGAATGGACCGGACTTACATACAAAAATCATCTTCAGTGACAAAGCACATTTTTACCTCCAAATTTACACTAATAAGCAGAATTATCGTATTTGGGGCTTACAAAATAAAAG
Organism: Eupeodes latifasciatus; assembly: GCA_920104205.1. Classification (NCBI taxonomy): domain Eukaryota; kingdom Metazoa; phylum Arthropoda; class Insecta; order Diptera; family Syrphidae; genus Eupeodes; species Eupeodes latifasciatus. Next base: position 142,570,328 of record OV049924.1, on the reverse strand, counting down.
AGTCCAAAAATGTCATTGTTTGCTGGGTGCGGTTTTTAGCCTGGCAATAACTCTCTAATTGGAACTTACTTTTCCGAAAATTTGGCTAACGCAACTGTTACGACAAATAAATTGCGCAACTAAGTTATCATTAACGAGTTTTCTTGGCTGAAAGATATTTGAAAAAGAGATCTTGTAATTTAACACATTTATAATCCTTTTTCATGCGGCCACGTCAAAGATAAGGTACATACAAATGCTCCACAATTAATGACAAAGTTTTCGATACAAAGGCATGCAGACGAAAATGTGTGGATTGGTCATAGAAAACTTCATTCAAAGGCTATGGTGCTGTAACCGTGCGTCGTCGTGACGGTCATTTGTCTGATAAAGTTTACCATTGTTAATGAAATAGATCCCCATCTCCTTATAATGAAATAAACATCCAATAGTTTGTCTAAAGAAATGCTTCTTTTTTAATATCAAAATGAAACCTATTATAAAAAAACCGCATTTCAAGGATTCTGCACGAATTTCTTTTAATTTTTCATTAAATTTGTCCTAACGCTCACTTACTTTTATACTTATGAAACCCATTTCAATAGCCAAGAAAATAAGAACTAGGAACCAAGAACCAAGATAAATAATAGAAATCCAAACATGAAATAATTAACATACTTACATAATATAGGGTGTTTTTTAAGGTATACCTACAATTTTGAATTGACAACACTTTTCAGTGGTTGCCATTTTATCAGCTGTCAAGTAATTTATTTTTGGTTAAGTTTGGCATTTCAAGAATTGAAGCCCCAGAATCACATAGCAAGGCGTATAGATTCGGTAAATGGGCCCGAAACAAAGTTGGCTTTGTTTCCAATTTTATAAACGATTTTGTTTGGCGAGAAGCTAACTTTTGGGTGGCCCGTAAATCCTTCAGATAATATCAGGCTACGTCCGAGCCAGCCTTGTAGTTCATTTGCCAGAAGATTTTATTTTCCATAAAGTAAAGTACATGCAATGGCGGATCCAGGGGGGGGGGGGGGATGTCGTAGGGGTCATGACCCCCCCTGGGAGATAATTTGTTTGCTTTTTCGTTGGAATTCCCTTCAATTCAAAACTAATCGTATTGCGTTAATGGATATGACCCCCATTATATTTTGAATTAATTATTTTTTGTGTATGAAAACAACATTTGTATTTTACTTCCTTAAACTTTGTTGCTAAAACTACTACATACTTTTAACTGAGGAATGGACGAAGAACATAATATGAATCGGAACTTCAGCCTATTCCAAAACCGCAGCACAAATTCATCAACTTTTGACCAACTGACTGACGATCCAGGGGGGGTCATATGAGCCATAAAGCTTATATAGTTAAGTTGTATATGTATATGTATATAGTAAAGATTTCATCTAAAGATTTATTAGTAATTTAACGACATTCACCAAAAAGTGGTTTGCTGTCAAAAAAAACTAAAATTTTTGTTTTCACTCAATTTAGAATTTGGAAAAAACTTTAGTAATGCTTTTAATTATTTTCATAAAAATTGTTTCTAAGAAAAAGAGCAAATATTCAGGTTCTTAAGAACAAACCTTGAATAAGAGATCATCAATTATATATTAAGTTGCCTTTAAATTCCTTAAACTAACCTTCAATTGTATTATTAAATTTTCTTGACACACATCAATAGTGAACATTGAAGTGATTTTTACTGGCGACATATAGGAACTATGTATAGGTATGGCCAGTTTTGCTTTAGTAAACAATTTCGAACTAGAGCTTTTAATCAAATATGGCATTACGACGTCTTTCCTGGCTCCTACAGTCCAAACAATTGTGTTGATTGAAATTAAGTTTTTCAGCCGATTAGCGTAAGGCGTTTTTTTTCATTTTATTAATACAAAAAATAACAGCAGTCCCCTTACAAATTTGTTGGTTAAAACATGTGATTTTTCTAAAACTTTCTCTAAATTTTTAGTTCTTAATTTGGCTTCTTTCTACGAGAAAAACATATTTTGGTATTGCTCCAGAAGGGTACCCCTCAAAAACTTTTATTTTGTTTTTAAGTTTTCTCAAGAACTAATGGACCGATTTCAATTATCTTCTCTTTCTGTGCAAGCTCTTTTTGATGATCAAATTGATGATGATTTTTTATGATCAAAAATGTATTTTTTTTTGATTTCTTAAAAAAATATTAATTTTGTTTACAAAACTCGATATCTCAGAAAGGGGTCAACATTTGTTGACGAAATTTAAATGTAAAATGTACATATATTTATAAGCTCTTTATTTAGAGCTTACCAAAAATATTTTTAAGACAAAATTTAAAATGATTTTCGAAAAAAAAATAAGTAAATCTAGATTTTTTGACAAATAAAATAGCATTTAAATTTTAACAAATAAAATGGCATTTAAATTTTTGAGAAAAACTTATTTTGCAGGTACATTTTTAAATCTTAAAATATAGGAAATATTTAACAGACTTTTTGGAAGAACTTAACAAGATCTAGCGACCCAGTCGTGCATTTTATTTATTTCAAAATTGGTTTTTGGTTGAATACAAAAGATCTTAAAAAATTAAATAAATCTACTTTTGAAGTGAATTTGATTTGGATGCTCTAGAACTGATATTTAAACAAGAATTTCAATAATATAAATGTCCCAAAAACAGCAAAAGTGACACTTTTGTTAAACATAATAAACGGGTCATATCTATTGATATACAAGCTTTGAATCTTTTGAGATTTGAAGTGAAAAGAGATTCTGAAACGTGTAATTTGTGAGTGCCACACCATAACGTTTCTTCTCAACTTATTTGTTTAAATTTAATTTTTTAGAGAAATTATGTACTTAAATGCACCTATATCCTTAAATTCAAGAACCAAACATTTTTCTCTCTAAAATTTTTAAGTTTTATTGACTCCTTTAAGGTCAAAATACGAGTAAGCAGACTGATAGTTATAGTAATAATAGACTCCCGAAAATTGAGTTCGAAAAAACTTCGTCAAAAAAAGCCCGACATTTCTTCATATCAGATCCTCTCTCATGTTCTCAATTTTTTGAGCGTTCTTAGCATAAATAGAAATGGATATCAGAAAAGTATATTTTATTTTTGGAAAAAAAAGCTACGTTTCAAAACAATTTCTTACATTTCTGCGTGAAATGCAGCAAAAACCCTCTAAACTATTGTCTTAAATATGGCATATTCAGAAAATTTTTCGAATCTAGGAATGCTTTCATATGTAGGGAGTCATCCAAATTAAATAGTTAGACCATACCTTGCTGGACAACAGTGTTCTAAAAGTTTCTTTCACAAAAAAATTAAAGAACATTTTTAAGCGGTGAGTAAAAACTCATCTAAGTGTGTAACCCCAACAACCCCCCCCCCCCCCTAATGAAAAGTCTGGATCCGCCCTTGAGTACATGACATTTAAAAAAAAAAATCTATGCTTTATTCCTTTTCGAAGTTCAATACCTCTAAAGAACACGCTTTATATTTATTTTATAGCAATAAAGACTATACAAAGGGATGGATGGATAGATATTTTATATTAAAAAGTATTTCCATTCCCTAATGAACTGCTTTATAATGTTCTATCTTAAAGAAAGATTCTCGGTTTATATTTCCGGTTTCAATCAAATAACTTTAAGTGAGGAAGTTTAGACTCTCAAAATTCTTTCCAGAAGAACATTGAAGATGTCATTGTCTTGAGGCTTAAAACTTACTTCAATAAAATAAAAACCTTTTCATGTTTTTACTTGTTTCCGTTTTGCAAAGAACAACCACTATTTACTAGTATTATTCACTTTAGACAAACAGCAAATTATATAATTCCTCTAATGATATAGTCAACCCAGATAATTATATTGAAATAATAAGTACATGCTTTTCAATTGAAACAACATTATTATTGACACAATGCTTGTTAAATGTCATCAAATCATTATATATAAATTATTGTTCGTCTATCTTTTTAATGACAGAGTTAACAATAAATTAATATTGAAAAATCATTCACCTTGAACTCATTATTAATATATAATTAAAATACACATAAATATAATTCGACCTTAAGTAACTTTGTGTAGAAAATTATTAAATTTTCCGAATTCTATAATACTTGATTACTTTAAATCTAATTAGCTATTGTTAGTTTGCTTTTACGTATCTTTCTAAAAAAAAGATTAGAAAATAATTTTATTAACTTTTTAAGCTCTACCCACTCTAATTCATTTAAAAATCAAATAAATTTATAATACAACAAAATTTTAATTTAATTTTTATTTAAAAATCAAATAAATTTAAAATACAACCAAATTTTAATTAAAACTACATCATCCCTAAAGGTATGCAAGTTTTTGTATAAAATTGTAAAAGCCTTCAAAATATAATTCCCTAAAAGCCAATTTTATTAAATATAAAACTGAATTAATAACTAACAAAAAAATATATTTATCAAAATATATTAAATTCAAATCTATTTTTTATTTAATTTGTATGTTTTTAATTATATTTTTCTTGTTTTGTTTATGTATTAAGTCGAAATTATTCTAATTCACTTGTTGCTTTTCTCACTCAGAATTCTATTAAATTTTTAATGAAAAACCAACAAAAATATTTTAAATTGCAAATTCGTGACAAAATAATCGATATATTGTTTTTTGTTGCAGCAAAAACCTACACAGTGTTGAGTTTGATTTAGTAAGAGTCGAGGGTTGTAGAATGGGTAGGGGCGGCTCTGTGTTAAAATTCGAAATGTACCTACAAATTTTGGCATTCTAAATACTAGGTATTATCATCCACCAGAGATTGGAGGGGGAGTGAATGAAAAAACAATTTTAGTAATTTACATTTTAATGGCATTTATTGTGTTAGGTCCTTCGTTCCTATTACAATATGGGAACTGAGAGAGGGTTTGACTCTGTATAGGGATGGACTTATTTCCATAATTTAAAATATACATAACGCTTAAGTTGTTTTTAGAACTAAAACCATCACTCTGATCAACTAACCAACCAAATATATCCAACTATACACAACACGAGCCATAGCCATTTAATTATCCCCCGGATTCAGAATTAGACTGTAATGCGTTCATCATAAATTATTTCCGCAGCCGCCGCTGCTAAATCCCCGTACCCATCCCCTTCCCCGTCCACAGCATCATTGACGCGTAAATCATAAAAGAATATTGTAGCTCTAAAGAGCCGATAAATAGATAGATATGAGAGTCCCCATAGAAAATCGAATGAATTTGAAGCTAAACAAAACCAGCTGATTTGGAACAATTAAATGAGGTTTTTAAGTGAGTTCACAGAGGGATTGGGGTGTATTTGGGGGTAATTTGATATAATAATTAACTAGATTGGGCGGGAAAAAGTAAACGAAACAATAACAATCAAGCTTGTTTTATGCTTGTTAGAAATAAATAATAATAATAGATGACGCGTTTACTATGTTTTGAGGGTTCTTATAACACTAATGTTCATTTAATGTGTACCTATTTATATTTCTATACCTACATATATATCAGCGAAGCCTTAAATAGAAACAAAATTATAAGTTAGAAAATTAACTCAAGCAAAACGATTTGTAATTTGATACAATTTGAAGCCACAGTTTAAAAAACAAAAAAAAACAACGCATTTAGTGCCACACCATAACGTTTCTTCTCAACTTATTTGTTTAAATTTAATTTTTTAGAGAAATTATGTACTTAAATGCACCTATATCCTTAAATTCAAGAACCAAACATTTTTCTCTCTAAAATTTTTAAGTTTTATTGACTCCTTTAAGGTCAAAATACGAGTAAGCAGACTGATAGTTATAGTAATAATAGACTCCCGAAAATTGAGTTCGAAAAAACTTCGTCAAAAAAAGCCCGACATTTCTTCATATCAGATCCTCTCTCATGTTCTCAATTTTTTGAGCGTTCTTAGCATAAATAGAAATGGATATCAGAAAAGTATATTTTATTTTTGGAAAAAAAAGCTACGTTTCAAAACAATTTCTTACATTTCTGCGTGAAATGCAGCAAAAACCCTCTAAACTATTGTCTTAAATATGGCATATTCAGAAAATTTTTCGAATCTAGGAATGCTTTCATATGTAGGGAGTCATCCAAATTAAATAGTTAGACCATACCTTGCTGGACAACAGTGTTCTAAAAGTTTCTTTCACAAAAAAATTAAAGAACATTTTTAAGCGGTGAGTAAAAACTCATCTAAGTGTGTAACCCCAACAACCCCCCCCCCCCCCTAATGAAAAGTCTGGATCCGCCCTTGAGTACATGACATTTAAAAAAAAAAATCTATGCTTTATTCCTTTTCGAAGTTCAATACCTCTAAAGAACACGCTTTATATTTATTTTATAGCAATAAAGACTATACAAAGGGATGGATGGATAGATATTTTATATTAAAAAGTATTTCCATTCCCTAATGAACTGCTTTATAATGTTCTATCTTAAAGAAAGATTCTCGGTTTATATTTCCGGTTTCAATCAAATAACTTTAAGTGAGGAAGTTTAGACTCTCAAAATTCTTTCCAGAAGAACATTGAAGATGTCATTGTCTTGAGGCTTAAAACTTACTTCAATAAAATAAAAACCTTTTCATGTTTTTACTTGTTTCCGTTTTGCAAAGAACAACCACTATTTACTAGTATTATTCACTTTAGACAAACAGCAAATTATATAATTCCTCTAATGATATAGTCAACCCAGATAATTATATTGAAATAATAAGTACATGCTTTTCAATTGAAACAACATTATTATTGACACAATGCTTGTTAAATGTCATCAAATCATTATATATAAATTATTGTTCGTCTATCTTTTTAATGACAGAGTTAACAATAAATTAATATTGAAAAATCATTCACCTTGAACTCATTATTAATATATAATTAAAATACACATAAATATAATTCGACCTTAAGTAACTTTGTGTAGAAAATTATTAAATTTTCCGAATTCTATAATACTTGATTACTTTAAATCTAATTAGCTATTGTTAGTTTGCTTTTACGTATCTTTCTAAAAAAAAGATTAGAAAATAATTTTATTAACTTTTTAAGCTCTACCCACTCTAATTCATTTAAAAATCAAATAAATTTATAATACAACAAAATTTTAATTTAATTTTTATTTAAAAATCAAATAAATTTAAAATACAACCAAATTTTAATTAAAACTACATCATCCCTAAAGGTATGCAAGTTTTTGTATAAAATTGTAAAAGCCTTCAAAATATAATTCCCTAAAAGCCAATTTTATTAAATATAAAACTGAATTAATAACTAACAAAAAAATATATTTATCAAAATATATTAAATTCAAATCTATTTTTTATTTAATTTGTATGTTTTTAATTATATTTTTCTTGTTTTGTTTATGTATTAAGTCGAAATTATTCTAATTCACTTGTTGCTTTTCTCACTCAGAATTCTATTAAATTTTTAATGAAAAACCAACAAAAATATTTTAAATTGCAAATTCGTGACAAAATAATCGATATATTGTTTTTTGTTGCAGCAAAAACCTACACAGTGTTGAGTTTGATTTAGTAAGAGTCGAGGGTTGTAGAATGGGTAGGGGCGGCTCTGTGTTAAAATTCGAAATGTACCTACAAATTTTGGCATTCTAAATACTAGGTATTATCATCCACCAGAGATTGGAGGGGGAGTGAATGAAAAAACAATTTTAGTAATTTACATTTTAATGGCATTTATTGTGTTAGGTCCTTCGTTCCTATTACAATATGGGAACTGAGAGAGGGTTTGACTCTGTATAGGGATGGACTTATTTCCATAATTTAAAATATACATAACGCTTAAGTTGTTTTTAGAACTAAAACCATCACTCTGATCAACTAACCAACCAAATATATCCAACTATACACAACACGAGCCATAGCCATTTAATTATCCCCCGGATTCAGAATTAGACTGTAATGCGTTCATCATAAATTATTTCCGCAGCCGCCGCTGCTAAATCCCCGTACCCATCCCCTTCCCCGTCCACAGCATCATTGACGCGTAAATCATAAAAGAATATTGTAGCTCTAAAGAGCCGATAAATAGATAGATATGAGAGTCCCCATAGAAAATCGAATGAATTTGAAGCTAAACAAAACCAGCTGATTTGGAACAATTAAATGAGGTTTTTAAGTGAGTTCACAGAGGGATTGGGGTGTATTTGGGGGTAATTTGATATAATAATTAACTAGATTGGGCGGGAAAAAGTAAACGAAACAATAACAATCAAGCTTGTTTTATGCTTGTTAGAAATAAATAATAATAATAGATGACGCGTTTACTATGTTTTGAGGGTTCTTATAACACTAATGTTCATTTAATGTGTACCTATTTATATTTCTATACCTACATATATATCAGCGAAGCCTTAAATAGAAACAAAATTATAAGTTAGAAAATTAACTCAAGCAAAACGATTTGTAATTTGATACAATTTGAAGCCACAGTTTAAAAAACAAAAAAAAACAACGCATTTAGGATCTTTTTGAAGTTTTGCTTATGTTAGTTTGGATATTTGATTATATAATGAGGGTTCGATTAAGTGGTTTTGACTTTTTGACTATGTAGTGATTTGAAAAAGAAAAAAAAACATTAAATGAAGATCTTAATTAGTCATTTATAGGAAAATTTGCTAACTTAGAAATTTTGTGGTTTTTAACTGTGTCTATAATCTGTATTTCTTTTTCTATACATAATTTCTTTCTCCCAAAAGGGTTAAAGCATCGAGTTTCGGTGTATGTAAGGTGATCATAGATACATTAGTGCTTTAAAACAAAACAAAAGGATTCCGTTAATAACGTCCAAGTTTCTAAAAGTTTCAAACCTCCAATCATAAAGTGCGCCATCTAAGAGATCCAGTTAATATTTTTTCCACCATAAAAATGTTTTGATCAATTCACACTCAACATTTCCAGCTACCTACATAATTATAAAAGTAAGCATCCATTTTGAAAAATACAATTAATGAGTAGCGAAAATCTATTTTTTATTAAAATATGAATGCTGTCATTTGTATCGAAGTAAAAACACTCAAGGGCAAATTGTATAACACTGTCTTCTAAAAGAACAAAATCTTGTTCGTCCTGAGAAATAAGACCACTTAGTGATAACTTAATGCACTTTAGTAAAGTGACCTTAGTTCAAGTGGTTTTTTGGGAATATTATTACGATAGAAAATTTTCGTTCAAGTTCGATCTGAATTGGAAAAATTATTCCCACTTATTTGTGACCAAAATAGGTAAACCTTACAATACAATAGTAGTGATGGCTCCCAAAAATTATGCCAGAAATTTTTCTTTAAGAACAACGCCATAAATGTGTGCCTTCTTTAAATTGGTAACAGAAGCAGATTTTTTTCTAAAATAAGCCAGAAATGTTGGAAACAGTGCTAGGAATAGAAAGAAAGTAAAATTAAAACAAGGCTTGAAAATCAAAATATTTTCAAATATTCTTTGCAATCCAATCTCTTGTTAAAATTATTACAAATTAAAAATTATTCATTTTGACCGACCGACCGACATCTTGACAGTGAGAGCTGCCACTCTGATACCACCCTAATTGAGGACACTATAGTATTTGAGGTAGGTGCAAGGTTGGGTGTACACAATGTTTCTTTTTCACGTGAAGTATTTTATTTCACAACGACGCACCTACCCAAAAGCCTACAGTGTGAGATTACTCAAAGTAATCCTAATAATTTCTGGTCTTACTTGAACCAATAAAATTTGATTTTAGTTTTAAAAAGAGGTGGGTCTGTTGATATTTCTAAAATTTTTACCAAATATTAATAACAACATCTTGCGCAAGATGGTATCAACTCAATATCTTCCCTTTTTCTCGAGTTACTTGAGTCGTTTTTGTAAAAAAAAGTTTTCTATTGAAATTTTCTACAAAATTTACTAAAAACTAAAAAAAACAATATTTTTCATGATAGAATAAAATTCATTTCAATTTTTTCTAAAACTTTAACCAGATGTTTAAAAAATATTTTAAACCCAATATTTTTAACTTTTTCAGAGATATTCAAGTTGAAAATTAGTTTTAGTAGTATTTTTGTTATGTTTTTATTTTTTTTTAGGAAAACTGTCTCTTCGATTTTTCTTAAAAAATTACTAGAGTTCAAAAACTTTATTTTCCTATCCATAAAATTATATTGGAATTATTATCATTTTCTGTTCTCAAAATATTCAAGGTATTTTCGGTCTTTTTAAATTATAAAAAAAAACGTTTCTTGAACTTTTGTATAGTATTTAATTGAATTCGATAACGTTTTTGGATCGAGAGATATTTAGAGTTAACCAAAATATTCACTTTTGTAATAAATTGCTATAGTAAAAAAAAACTTAAGTTTCTGGAATTTCTTTTCAACATCATTAATTAATTAATTTATGCACGACAAAATATATTTGAAGTTGATATCCCATCTAGTTCTGGAGATATGCCAGATGAAAAAAGGTATCTCAAACGTACGAACATACGAACGTACGCACACACTCAAACACAGAAATCTCTCTAAGAACCTTTGGTGAAGATTAAAAATTCGAAAAATACGACCGAATACATTAATTTTCTATGTGAAGTTAAAGAGAACCACCACGAAAATCTTAATTAATTTTAATACTTAAAACATTTCATAAACTAACAATTTACCTTGTTCCACAGTTTTACTCAAAATAACCCACTGAAATGTTTTGTACAAGTTGGGGGTCAAAACCAAAAAGAAAATTGAAAAACTCAAAATCTTCTAAATAATATGCTCAAAACATGAACAATATAAATTTTTAACACCATCCAAAATTTTATCAGCTATTAAATATCCAAATTTGCACAAAATGTAATGACATGTCGAGAAAATCAATATTCCAAATAAATGTTATTACAAAAAACAAACAAAAAGTAAATTGATCAATAATTATCAAAAGTTTATTTGAACACAAACTTAACTATACTTGTGAACTTTATAATGAAAATTCTCGACTATAATACCATATTTATAAGCTTTTATATCGATTTTTTAACTTACGAGCTAAAATTTGCTGTATGTTATTGGATTTCAGTTTTTTGAATTTTGGAATCCTTTCAGTCGCTCGTTTCACATGTACCCAAATTTAACTAGAATTCGTTGCAACTTAACCGACTACTTTTAAAATAAGTATCTGAATACAAAATTTAGAAAATATATTGAAATACTCACGTCTTTACCATCACATACTTTTTATTTTACTTAAATATACTTAATTCTAACGTTAAGTTTACAATATTAACTTATATCTTAACTTGAAACCTAATATCAAATATTTATAGCAAAACGTAATTTTTTTAAAGCTTGCAGGTTTGAAGTTTTCATTTGGAAAGTCAATGTGTTTAGAGAACTTGTTGAATTTACTGATTAGTCGACTGAAAAGACTTTTAGCAGCTTAAACTCTTAAAAGTCTTAAAGCTTAAAAGTCTGACTCAGCTTAAACTTCAATCGAAAAGAAACAGGAATGGACCAAGGTCACTCCCTTGAGGTACACCACTTTAAATGAAAGGGTAACTCCTAAACATATCTATAAGATATGACGAAATCCATATAGCCAAAGGTTCGTTAAGTCCAACATTTAAAAGAGCTTCATGACTTAGTTTGTCAGTACTATCACGATGGTTAGTGCGTTGGACTGTCATGCCAGAGGTCTTGGGTTCAATCCCTGCCTATGCCATCTAAAGTTTTTTTTCACGGGTACTACCTTTTGCGAGGAATTGACTAATTCTCCAAGAGTAATTCTTGTCATGAAAAGTGCTTTCTCAAATTAGCCGTGCGGATTCGGCTTAAAACTGTAGGTCCCCTCCATCCCTGACAACTATACTCGCACACAGGAATGGTTAAGGGTTGTTCCCTAGTTCTCAACCAATTTATTTATTTTTAGTTTGTCAAATACCTTGATAAAGTCTGTAAAGATGCAATCGACTTGAGAGTGTTTTTAGAATACATTCAAACAAAAAGTAGAGACTGGAAATAATAGATTTTTTTTCCAAACATACGTTATTGAATATTTCCAATGATCTGGTAACTAAGTACATTTCAGAGACTCGTTGAAAAGAAAAAACAATGGATATGAAACATAGGACTCAATGATAGTATTCCATCAGAACCAGGACTGTAACATTAACTTAGCTTTGAAATATTGCCTCAGAAATCGAAAAATTGTAAGATGACTTTATTCGTGTGTGTGTTATTAAAAATAAAAGAAGAGCAGAGTGCAGATGAAAATTCTTAAAAGGCAGCCTTAAAATAATCTGCGAACATTATAAATCTTAGAATCATAATAATTTAATAAACTCAAACAAAGTCAACAAATTTATGTTGAATTTAAAAATACAAAAACTAGTTGGAAAAAGCAAAGGCATTTCCTAATGAAAGAAACATATGGTCACTCCAAAATATGTGACAAAGCAAAAATACAATACCAACCACCCTGTGTTAAAAACACCATAAAAACAACTAGAAGAACACAAAATGTTCAAAACAACATCAACTTGTGTGTGTGTGTTGCTTGCCCCACAGGAAACCCATTATCCATAATTATACTTATTCGCAAAAACATTCAGATCAAGGTTAACAGATTAAAAAGGCATGTTACCTATTATTCTATATCTCCCAACTTACCTCCCTCCATTATGTTCGCACCTCCTCAAGTTTGCCTTCTCCCCTTATATTGAAAAACACACATCCCACCAAACTCTCTATGGTCTAACTTCTAACACGACGACGACGACGTGAATAGTCAAAGAACCCATTTGGAAATGGTTGTGAAAAAAAGTATCTTTTCAAATTATCTATGCCATAATATCTGGTACTCAAAAACTCGCTTGATCGTTTTCCGTTTTAAAACTGCTGGTCATGCAATGTGAAGCCAAAATGGGGAGCAAGAAACTATTTATATATAAAATAGAAGAAAAAAAATGTCTTAAATGGAAATTTTCTTTTCGAAATGTGTGCACGGCCAGTGGTGAGGTGGGACTCGAGATGCGAAACGCTAGAGTCGCCTCTAGGTGCTACCATTAGTTTCATATCATCTGATACCTTCTTCCATTTCATTTGGGGAAGTTTTTCCTTTTTTAATTTTCGTTTTATTATTTGAATCAGAATCAGAGATGGTGGAGGAGCTTCATATAGTTTTTGTTACAACATTATCCCTGGTCCAGTGTTTTTAGCACTCGAGTTCGAGATTAGCATTTCCATGGATTTTTTGTTTTCTATGCGCCTCGCGCTCCCTGCGCCGCGCGCTCCGTGTGGTAGATCTGGAGGAATAAGCACTCCAATGGATTTTCTTTACCTATACTATGCAGAAGAGATGCATATATTTAGATGGTTCGGTCTGGCTCTGGCTATGATTCTAGATGAATGCTAAAATCCTTATAGCTATGTTTGCCATGTTTGATCTAATTATAGATTTAAGGCTACAGTTTTTTGCGCGAGAGTTTGCAATTGAAAGGTAAATCCAAACGATGAAGGAGGATATAATAAAAAATCCTAGATACATATATAGTATCTTCGAAATGGTTATGGTATCTATCTGATATGGCAATTCAAACAAAAAGCCTTGCAAAGTATCTTTTTGGTGTATCTAAAGCTTCCTTTATCCATTGCACCTAGGCGCTCGCGGAGCGGAATAGTGCGCTGCCAGTAGGGAAATATCTTTATGGGTTATGATCAGTTTTAACCACCATATCTATCGGCATCTCTCTGTAAACACCAACAACAAGAACAACAACCACAAAGATACCAACTTCCTTGGAATTTGCATTGTATAAAGTATCATGGGAGTATTGTTACTTGGGACTGGGAACTGGGGAGGTATGAGGTATCTCTAGATATTATAATAATGGGCCTATAATGTGTGTCGTTGTCGGTAATGTTATGGCTGTCGTCAGAGTCTCTTATAGCGATGTCGTGATTCATGCTGAATCAATGAAGTACACTTTGGCTGGCTGCTGTGAGTTCTATTTGTGTCTAGGTTTTGAGCTATAGTATCTATCTATATGTCTATAGGTCTATTTCATCTTCTGAGAGGCAGCCAATGTTTTTTTTTTAGGTTTTTGTTTGTCGTCCCTTTCTCCATGGGGAACTAAAAACAGACACTCGCCTTTTTAAGATATTGGGTTTATTTTATTTTTTTTAGATTTTCATATTTAGATTATTGTTGGCTGCTTGGCTGGCATATATAGAAAAATGGATGCAAGATATACCTTTCCTACACAAATAAACACACAAATAAGAAGGGTTTCGTGCTGTTTTTCGTCGTGGCTCCGCAATAATTTGTAATTTGTTTTGGATTGTATCAGAAAAGAAAACAAACACAACTCTGCGCGATATGTATCTTTTGCTTTTGTTTTATTAGTTTTTGATCTAGATGCATAAATAAAGATTATACATAAATACTTCCGTGTGGGTGCTTACCTTTAGATAGGTAGAACTGATGTAATATTGCTTATGAAATAGATGAAAAAATGCATATTTTAATGTCAGGTATTTTGGGTATTTAAAATGTTGTAATGGACTAAGAAATGAAAGAGGGGAGAGACTCGTCAAGTGGCTGGAAGAAATGAACTTAAAATTTGGGAACTCATTCTTCAAAAAGAAAGATAGCAGAAAATGGACGTGGATCTCACCAAATAGAAAGACAAAAAATGAAATAGTCCTCATACTCACAAACAAAATTGAAACTATCCAAGACATTACTGCCCTTAATAATGTAAATTTTGACAGCGATCACAGACTAGTAAGAATAAAGATAAAAATAAACCATAAAACATTAAGAAGAAATCGACAAATCTATTACATCCCTAAAATAATACCAGAACAAAAATTTATCAACTACAACGAAACAATAAAGACAAAGATCAACCAACTTTTAGAACCGTCAAATAACGACCTTCAAAATACATATGACAAGTTAGAAAATATCATAAAGACTACAGCAAAAATCTCAATAACGAACATTAAGATTCCAAAGAAAAAATATCAGACGAAACCAAAGCCCTTATATCAAGAAGAGAACATTTAAGAACAAAAACACAACTACTCAACCAAGAAAAAACAGAACTAAGTGAACTCAGGAAAACAATAAAATCTAAAATAACGAATGATATTCGTGCATATAATGAAAAAATTATAAAAGATACACTAAGACAAACAAAATCAATAAACAAAGCAAAACGATATTTGAATAATAAACAAGAATGGATAGTAAATATGAAGGATCAAAATGCAGTTAATATAACAAACCGAAGAGACATAAATGAAAACGCTACCCATATATTCAGCAAGAAACTATCGAAAGGACCATAGACGATCTGAAGAAAGATAAATGCACTGGAAATGACGGAATATCAGCGGAAATATTAATATACGCAAAAAACTCACTATCCAACATTCTTACAAACATATTCAACGAAATCGTTCTAACAAAACAAATCCCTGAACAATGGAAAGAAACAACAATAACACTAATACATAAAAAAGGAAATAAGGACGATACCAACAACTATAGACCAATAAGTAACATTTCGACAATTTACAAGCTGTTCTCCAAAGCACTTTACAGGACCATAAAGGACGATTTCAATAACAAATAACCAAGAGAACAGGCTGGATTTAGAGAAGGATTCTCCACAACAGACCACCTACAGACAATGAATCAGCTAATAGAAAAGTGCAACGAATTTAAACAACCTGTTTATTTTCTTTTTATTGACTTTAGTAAAGCTTTTGACTCCGTTGAACATGAAATGATATGGTCCGCCCTAAGAAATCAAAACATAAACCCAGATTTAATAGAAACAGTTAAAAACATATACAAAAATAACACAGCACGAATAAAAACAGAGAAAATTGGACGAAAATTTAACATAACAAGAGGAGTCAGACAAGGAGATCCACTTTCACCACCTCTATTTAATGCTGTCCTGGAAGACATTTTTCAAAAAAATTAACTCGAAGAACTATGGAATAACGATATGTGGACAGGTCCTTAACAATTTAAGATTTGCAGACGATATAGTTCTTATTTCTACAAAATCTTTACATATTCAAAAAATGTTGACGGAACTAACTAGCTTGTGCAGAAATTGTGGACTACAAATAAACAAATCAAAAACTAAAGTCATGACAAATCACACTAAAGATGATATAACTTTGGACAGAGAAAAAATCGAGTACGTAGAAGATTATATATATTTGGGACAAATAAAATCATTCAAAGACCAAGAAAATAAAGAAATAAACAGACGCATCACGAACAGCTGGAGACAATTCTGGAGCCTGAAAGAAATCTTACAATTGGACCAAAGTGCAGACACAAGGAAAAATATCTTCGACTCTGCTATTCTGCCGATTCTAACTTACGGACTACAAACAATGAGCTTGACTACAAAAACACTTGACCAGCTTAGAATATGCCAAACCAAAATGGAAAGGAAAATTCTAAACATACGACCGCGAGATAGGATTAGAAATGAAGATATCCGCACAAGAACTGGAATTATAGACGTCATAAATAGAACAAGAAGACTGAAGTGGAGTTGGGCAGGACATTTATCTAGACTTCCGGATCAAAGATGGACAAAACTGACGACGAAATGGAAACCAGTTAACAAGAGACCAGCAGGACGACCCAATAAAAGATGGAGTGACGATTTATCCCATTTAACAACAAATTGGTACAACGAGGCCAAAAAATAGAGATACATGGGCAGCCCTGGGGGAGGCTTATGCCAATATTCGACCGACATAATAAACTTTTTGATTTCAATTTATTTATTAAACTTTAATTTATTAACTTTAATTTATTATATTTTAATTGCAATTCAATTTTAACTTAAAAGTATATATGTATGTAATATTAGATGTAATTTTATGATAAGTAAAATCTAAATGAAAATTAAATGTAATAGGTATCAATTAATGTATATATATCAAACTTAAGGCAATAAAAAGCTTATAATAATAATGGGGATCATAAACATTGGAGAAAACAAAAGTTAGATCTTATTTATGGAAGAAAGTATCTAGTTTTTTAATTCATTTGCAGACGATGCAACGTCTTTGATGCAACAAATTCGACCAAACATGTTTGATTAAACATCATTGAGCACTAAAATCGCAGCAAACATCACCTTTTATTTTTTTTTGGAATATGGTCTGCATTTTTCAAACCAAAAACAAACAGATATAACTTTCCCACAACATTCCATAAAACATAGCCTGTTTTCCGACCAAATATGTTGCAACAACCAACACACAAGCAATATGTGTGGGGTTTTTAATCTGGCAATGCTTTTTTCGGAGTTAGTCTTTTGACAGCTGTCACTTGGTTTATTTTCAGTTTGGTTTGACATTTTATAAGGAATAGCCTTACTCTTGAAAAATGTTTGCAAACATGCAAATTTATTCCCTAGCAAAAGTGTTCAGTTGCGCACTCCAAGTTGGGTGAGATCACTTTTCACTTGTGCACGCCACCTGATCCGCGGTCTTCGGTAAATTCGAAGACTTTTCGGTCCGCAGCATTGGTTTTCATACACTCTACGTGACCCATCCATCTCATTAATTGGACTTTTATTCTTCTGGCTAAGTTTACATAGCTGTACAGTCCGTATAGCATGCGGGACCGTATAGATCACTCGAAGAATTTTTCTTTTGAAACAACCCAAGGTGCTTTCATTTGGTGTTGTCACAGTCCTTGCTTCTGCACCGTAGAACAGAACAGGGATTATGAGGATCTTATATAGCGACACTTTGGTCGCTCAATTAAATTGCTCAATTTCTTTCTTAATCCAAAGAAACAGCGGTTATCAACAATAATTCTTTGTTTGACCTTAGCACTGGTGTTATCTTCTGCATTCATAAGGAAGCCCAGGTAGACAAAGTCCTTAACTATCTCAAAGTTTTGTCTATCAATGCTAAATCCCTTTCTTGCCACCTCTGCTTCAGTACTCACAAAACCCCCATTGACATCTCGCTGAGTTTTTCCGGTTATGTCAATGTCATCGGCATATGCCAATAATTGGACAGACTTTGAAAGACCGTGCCTATAATGTTGACGAGGGAGCTCTGCTCTATTCTTTCAAGGACGATGTTAAAGAAATCGCACGACAGCAACTCACCTTGTCTAAGGCCTTTTTTGGCATCGAAAGGTTCGGTTAAGTTGTATCCTCACAAACGAACGAGTTTTTCAGAAATACCAAAACTAGACATGACTCTATACAGTTTGTCCCCGAAGATGCCTTGAAATCAATAAAAAGATGGTGGGTGTCGATTTGATCTTCTTGGGTTTCTTCGAGGATCATTTGTTATGTGAACATTTGATCAAATTTTGACTTTCCTAGTCTTAAGTCTCAATGATAAAAATCAGATTGTTAATGATGGGTTTAAAATGTTCATATATTACTGCTGAGACGATTTTAAAGGCGATTTTAAGGAAACTGATTCCTCAATAGTTGGTGCAGTTAGAGGGTCTCCTTTTTCAGAATCGGGGACAAAATTGAGAGGTTCCATACATCTTGCATTCTTACTTCCGGCTATATCTTATAAATAAGTTATTGCATGCTCCTAACCCTATCCAAGTTATTTTCAGCTGCTTTGAAAAGCTCGAATTCTAAGCCATCTGAGCTCTAGTGGCTTTGTTAAACTTCAGCTTAGATATGACAATCTTTACTTCTTATAAGTTGTAAAGACGGGATTGTTGGCTTTCGTCGTTTATATTGCAGGGATCATCCTGCCTGACAACGGAATTCGGTTTATCGTTGCCTTTATACAGTCTGCAGAAGTGCTCTTTTCATATCCTTAGCATTAACTGCGGTTCTATTATGATGTTTGCACTTTCGTCTTTCTAGCCTTCAGTTCTAGGTTTATGTACTAGTAAATTTCGTTTCACCTGCTCATTAAACTTTCGAATTTTATTTCTGTTTTTGAAACCTCTCAACATCTTCGACCGCACGCTTCTCATTCTATCTCTTTTTCCTTTTAGGAAGTGTATGTCTCCTTTTCTGCTCATAGAGCTTGTGAGCAATTCTCGTCCTTCTATATGCACCTTAATGTTTATAATAAAGCTTAATTTTCGACCATAGCAATTAGAAATATAAATTGTATACCTTTTTAAAAACTACACGATTTATAAAAATACACTTTTCAAGATGTTGTTGCTAACGTTGGGTAAACTTTAAAAAAAAATCGTGCTGACAGTGTTTTCTACAAAAATATTATTTAATTAGTAAAGTCTCGAATATCTTCACATTAAACAGTTAAAAGCTCACCTTTTTGAAGTTCTTTAAAAAAATATTTAGCTAGTAACATAAAATATAACTTTCTTATTTTTAAGGCTCTTCGAAATCTTTGAAATTTCGAACAAAATCAACGGGCATCAAAATTGTTCATGGCTTTACCTTTAATTAAAAATCTTGTTAAAGTTTTCAAAAACTAAGCCTTGCACTCTCTGAATTTTATCGAATACCACTTGACTGACTTTGAAAAGACCCGCCTTTAGACAATACCCATCATTATACGTTTACCATCCAGGATATCTTTGGTATTATGTCTCACACATTGAAAACCGAACAAACAAAATTCTACGAAAGTACATACTTTTGTGGGAGATTTTAATAAAGTTTCTTTGGATAAGTATCAAAAATTTTCAATTCAGCACTTCTACACAAAATATCTACACACCCAACATCACGTCACACCTAGCAAGCACATCACAGTCTCAACAATGCAATGTCCTTTTCCAGTCTACAAAACAATTGCACAACCATAACATTCTTCTTCATCATCATGATGCAACAAAAACAACTACAAAGTATAAAATCTCCTTATCACTAGGGTCCCAAACATTTGCCAATAACCGCCATTTGCCATTTCTATCGTATTCGTCCTCGTCCTGGTCCTCGTCGTCGTCGTCATCTCGTTTGTCTCACAATTGAGGTTGAGGATTTGAATCAGGCGACTTATGTACTGGACGGGACGACGACCGACGAATAAGGACGACTAACTGGTGCACATAAGGCACATATACACACACGCATTCCTTGTGATTCTGACTGACACAAGGATTCTCCAATAATCCTGCAACATAAACCAATAACCAGAAGGATCAGCTTTAGCATCCACATCCGCATCTCGAACAACACATATGCATTGGGATTCCACATGAGGATGCGGATATGTCCTTTCGTATATCGGAATTAGACGGAAACGGTGTGTTCGTTCGGTCGTAATTGAAAAGTTTCGATATACAAACTAAAGCTCGACATCAGAAGTTGGTTTTGTTTTTGTTTTGGCATTTTTGTTGGCCATGCGAAGTCTCGCAAAAGGCAACATTCCATTGGTAGTTTTATTTTTTAATTTGTTTGTTTTTAGATCACAAAACACAAAACCGTGGTCAATATATTTCTGCATCGCTTGCTGAATCAATAAAATTTAATCGTCTTTGATTTTGATTTTTTCGTATGATGACTTCTGTAATAAAACAAACAACAAATATATCGAAATGGGACTCCAATATAAACTTGTTCTTCTTCCTTCGCCGCCATTCGGATGAATCTCTCATTTCATAAATATTTCTCTTCGTTTATTTTTCTTGTGGAGAATTATCGCTGGCACTTGACACTGATCCCAAAAAAAAAAGCTGTGTGGGAAATGGGATCATATACAAAAGGACGAAAGTTGAGAGTTATAGACCAATCGATGATAGCACTCACAAGTATCAGAAGTACACAAGGGAGCGAGTTGGGAAAAATCATATTTTTGTGGTCAGCTAAAAAATTTGATTCCCAACCGAAGAACCCAACGTCGAACGACAACGATACTGCTTGGAGCGCTTGGAGTTGGAGAACTCGAGTAGCTATACTAGGTACATACCTACATCCTTCCCATGTTGTATCCGCCAACGTAGACAGCAACGACATCGACATTGACAACGAAAACGACGAACGTTTATCCCTTGCATATGAAAATGTCTTGCAGATAATCGTTTCATCGTTGTTGGTGGCAGTGGCGGTGGCAGTGGCAGTTGAGGCAAAAGACTCTGCCACAGATGGTGCAAATGAAACGCTTCGATGTCAATTGCTCCAACTCAGCTCTCCTTTGATGGAGAAGTAGGCGGTGTGGTGTGGTGCAGTGGTGAGGAGTTAGAGTTGGAGGTGGTTTGGGTTTTTTTTTTTTTTTGGAAAATGATACTCTTGTGGGTGATTGGACAGGAATTGCAGTGAGTGAAGTGTACACACAGTAGTTAAGTCGTAGTATAAAATTATTATGTTTTTTTTAAACCTTTTATTGTGGATACTGCCATGCGGTTTATATTGAAATACATTACTTCCCTGGCAAAAAGTATAACTATACCTGCCTCTATACTGTGGCCATGTCAAGTCATAGATGTATTGTCACACTGTGGGTACACTGTAGCTACACTTAAAGTGAATTGTGTTTTCATTTTTTAATGAATAGGCATATCAACGCGAAATTATAGGGTTTCAGGCCGCCACTGCTGTCACAATATAGTCGTATACCGAACGAACCTATAAAAAGGATTAAAGTTTGAATATTTTATTTTTATGAGTTTCATATGGTGCAGTATCTGCAATATACGATATGCCTGACTTCAAAACTGTGCTGTACGCGAGTATTAAAAGCTTTTTGAATTAATTTTTTATTGGTATCTCGCAAAGGTGTAGTTTTCTTTTTTTTTATAATGGAGTGACTTAAATTGCTTTTAACACTACTTTTCTATGCATGCTTTTCTTTGTTGATGACATTTCCTTTTTTTTTTGATTTGTCAAAGTGGAAAATTTATAATACTCTTTTTGTGCTTCCGGGAAGGTATATTAGGTATTAATAATTCTATAAGCTTACAAGAACCAATGGTTTGGGCTGTAGGAGCGAGGACAGACGAACGGGATGGAGGGACCCAGTATTTTCGACTTATCTACCATCGAAATGTCATGTTTGATTAAAATCTCGAGTTCCAAATTTTTAACGAATGCAAAACTTTCCATATAGTTCCTCTATGTCGGGAGTAATAATGTCACCGTTTTGCATAAAGCCACACTTTTAGACGATCTTGAAAAACCCTCCACGAAATATATTATCATTGAATAATTACAAATAGAAGGGACACCGGGCAAATCCTGATCTAGATGGCGACACTTATTTCTCAAATGCTCATAAGTCGCTAGTATCGCACGGCGAGTTATTGTATCAGTCTATCAAATACAACACCCAATTTTAAAGATTTGGTCCTTATGGGAAATTTACTCACAATTTGTTATGGTCGAGAAAGATAACGGAATATTGTTATTTAGAATAAAAAACAACAATAACAACTGTGTAGGTACGAGTACATATGTCTGTTAAAGTGTGGCATTCAAGGCCAAATCACGTTCGCTGCAGAAAATGTATTTTGAAGGTTTGTTTTTTTTTTTAATTTCGTTCTCATTCATAAAATGAAAATGATGTTGGTGCTTGCATGTAATTCTGCTTGCATGAATTTTTCTTCAATTTTATTATTAGTTTTGATATGGGTTGGGATAGGTTTATTTTTAAATTTCTTTTTTTTTCTGAAAGGATAGTGGACGAATCATACTTTACTACAAAGTATAGGTAGGTACATTGCAAATTTACATATGTACATACCTACATAAGCATAGGTAGATACATTGTTTAGGCTAATGTTAGGTAGGTAATTAGTAATTACTTATATGTATGTACGTAGGTAGGTATTCATATGCACAAATGGAGGTTAGTCGGTTAATATGAATATAGGTATGTATATAATGTACATAGGTATATGTATATATATACACATACAGCCATTGACAGCTAATTAGAAACGATTTCGTGTTCAAATAAAAACATAGATTTTCTCATTCCATTCTTCAAATATTGATTTTTATTTATTATGATCATAAAATTTGGAATAGGTATTTGTTGGCAAATATATCCGTATTTTTCAAATTATTACTGGGTATGTCCCTGTTGTTTTAAAAATATTTTTATAGGTACATATTTAAACCTCTGATTTGGCTGAGCCAACTAATATCAATCAATAATAGAGCAATACTACAAAAATAGAATCGTTTCTAATTAGCTGTCAACGGCTGTATGTATAACATAATTTGGGGGCGTACCTAGCTGTTAGATTTTTCAACTATTTTAGTACCGAGTATTTTTGGCAGATTTCTTTGCTTTAAACAAAACTGTCGACTGAAGAAAAAAAGATACCTACCTATAATCAAAGTGGAGTAAAAAAGGACTCTTAAAGCCTACTGTTAAGATTTACCAGTGCACTGCGCTTACACAAATGACATACAATTTCTACTCAAATTGTTGAATTTTTTTATAGGTATACATTTTGTGGTAGGTATGTATACCTATGTAGCTTTAAGAATTATTTTCTTACTTTGTTTTTGCTTTTACGTATTTTTTTTTGAGATATTGTTTTGCTTTAGGTTGCGGGTGGCATGGAAGTAGTTTTGACGTTTAACAGTTTTTGTAGTCGCTTTAATTTTAACTTCCCATAGGAAGTTATTGGTCCGATTTGTCGAATTGAAAAATTTGACATTTCTCGACGTTTCAAGATCCCTAGAGTCGAAATAAAAGATTTTTAGAGAGATGTCTGTGCGTGCGTGTGTACGTACTATGTTCGTATGTCCGTACGTTCTCTAAGTTTTCTTGTCGTCCATACCTCAAGAAGCAGTTGAGATATCGACTTCAAATAAATTTTGTTATACAGACAAAAATGCAAACAGACGTAGAAAGGACCCTAAACAAAATTGGGTGGGTGGTTTTTTTACCATAGCAATTTAAAAAACATGAAAATGTTGTTAACCCAAAATATTTTACGAACCAATAACGTTAGATACTTAAATTGAATTTTATATTGTAACGTGATACCAAACAAGTACCTATATATTTTTGAAAAAAAAAATCTAGTTAACGGTTTTTTTATAAATCAAAAAAACTGTAGGTAAACAAATATTTGTAACCTCGAATATTTTACGAAAAAAATGATTTTATCTCCAAAATAATTTTGTACAAAGAAGAATAACGTTTTTGACATCTGGTAAAATTTTGAGAAAAAAAAATGACTAAGTTTTTTTTAATTTTTAAGAATAATTCAACTGACAACTTTTTTAACAAAACACGAAAACCTACAAATATTTTAAGCAAGACAAATCGGCAGACGGGATGGGATGTTATCAGTGTGGGTCGCATCCCAGCCTCTTTTTATAATAATGTGTTGCGCCAACCCTGAACAAGACATAATTATATTTATCGACGTGTTGTTTTAATTTAATGAAATTGACAAAGGTATCAATGAAAGTTAACCTACTTTCGGACCTTACCTACATACCCATAATTTTCAAGGCAGTACCTGGCCTGGAGTATAATTTTATCAGTACCGTACAGAGGTAGATCTACCTTTGAACAAATTTTGAACACACATATTGAGGGAGGTATACCTTCCTTGTAGATTCATATCACAATATATCTACTTTAAATACCCGTTGAATAGATGTAGGTTATCAGTAGGTAAGGTAAGTAGGTAGGTAGGTTCATTAGATCTCAATTTGACAAGTGCAAAATTTGGTTAGGTCTTTGAAACACAAAAATAGTATACCTACATATGTATGTATGTATGTATGTATGTATGTTCATATGTGTATCTAGGTCCTAGTTAATACCTATGTATGCAATTTACATAAGGTACATATATATTATGGTGTTATATTATGTTATATTTAAAACATACAGTTTTGAGTTTTTTCTTGAGTTAGGTAAGTAATGTACTAACATACAACTAACATACATACAAGG
Source organism: Eupeodes latifasciatus (assembly GCA_920104205.1). Classification (NCBI taxonomy): domain Eukaryota; kingdom Metazoa; phylum Arthropoda; class Insecta; order Diptera; family Syrphidae; genus Eupeodes; species Eupeodes latifasciatus. The sequence goes on along the minus strand of OV049924.1, from coordinate 142,545,456 downwards.
TATCTTGTTGAACCTTCGCCGATTTACGTTGTTTATCAATGTTTTGATTAACTTCAAATACTTTGTAATCTTATTTTAGAATTGACGAAATTTTATTAATGTCTCCATTAATCTTATTTTAGAATTGACGAAATTTTATTAATGTTCTCTTGTTTCATACTTATTTTGACACAAGGGCACTCTATACCTATATGGAGTGTCTTTGTTTTGACATTTGCTTTTGTCCATAAACAATTTGCATAAATCAGTCATTTTTCTTTACCATAGATTTTGAAATAATATCCTACAAAATACCTATATTAAGGACATTTTATTGTCATTTTCATTTATTTCATATTATTTTCAACGTCTCCTTAACAAAATTAAGACAAAATAATTTATTTGATTTAAGTTAGACATTGCAAATTGTAAAAAAAGTTTCAAGAAATAGATACTAATGCATTATTTATGTGCATATATATGTAAGTACTATTAAATAAATTATATGTGTTTCAGTTTAGGTATTTAAAAACCTTCAAATGGCTTTACTGAAGAAATTTATTTTTTGAGTTAATATATAACATGCACTTAGCCATATCGTATTAACACAAAACTATGTATTCTTAAAATGGTATATTTGCCAGTAGGTATACCGATAAAAAAATTCATGAAAAAGTAGTTGCAATTTTTTTTATTTGCAACAACAAACCTCCAAGTAAACGATTTGGTAAATCAATTTAACCAAATCTCCAAAACAAAATAAAAATAGGTAGTAAGAAAATGGCAATTTTTTGCACACGAAAAATTAATAGGTAATATCTTTTCAAATACCTACCTAACGTATTAAGATGTAAGTAGGTAGGTATACCTATTCCTTTTTTTGTGGCGACACAAAAACTTTATCCCATTTAACGCGTACATATTATTGTCTTCATCTATAAATATTCATATAGGTAGTTCGTTTTCAAAAAAGATCCCAAAAGGACTTTTTTCATCCCTTTTGAGCATATAAATTAGCATATACAAAAACCAATATCATGAAAATGATATTCAAGCTACTAATAGTACTCACTGGGTGCTCATAAGTCGCATGGTCGTTTGAGCAATGTTCGGTGTCCACTTCTATTTGTAATTATTCAATGATATTATCTACGGACTAACATGGGTTTTTTAAAACCGATAAAACTTTGATCACAGTAATATTTTTACTCGACAAGATTTGAAATTCCACTACTACACTGTGGCCCAATCGATTGATTGGTTAAAGATTTCAACTTAAGAAATTGTCTAATTCATAGAAGTGCAGTGTAGAACTGAAATTTTTAAATATGTTGACAGCTTATATTCCTGAGACAAGGTTAGGTTAAAGTGGCTATCCGTGATGAAGTAGGACACACTTAGACCAGTTTAATGGCCCATTGTGATACCACATGAATCTTGAGGATTTCTTCTAAGGTCAATGAAACCAGTTTAAGTCCCTTACGAAACTTCAGAGGCTGATTATTTCCATAGGATTTATGTAGATCGTTTATATCGTTATAGACGAATTCTCCTAGGTAGTTCTTCCGTTTTTGAGCTAGAGCAGGGTATGTACAGAGGAGGTGAAGAACTGTTCCCTCCTCTTTCTCATCCATACAGCTTCTGCAAAAGTTATTTGAGAATACGCCTAGCCGCGTAGAATGGGTTGTACTGTACCATTTCTGGCGAGTTCATCTGCCATACTATTTCCTGGAATGTCTATACGGCTCTGCACCCAGCAAAGGTGAATATTAAACTGTTGTGCCATCTCCATTAGATATGATCGACAGTTATGGACTGTTAGAATATTTGTAGAAACAGAGTCCAGAGATTTAATAAGGGCCTGGCTATCTGAGAAAATACGGATACCAGATTTTGATATCACGTTTTCTTTAAGCCAGGATAAGACTTCTTTTATTGCCAAAAGTTCCCCCTGGAATACGCTACAATGATTGAGAAGGCAGAATGAGAGATTTAATTTTAGTCGTTCGTTCTTTTGTTTTGATCCATCTGTATAAAAGTGGATTGACTCGTCTTCCAGGAATGCCCTATCCTCCCAGAAAGATCTGAAAGGTATAGAAATTTGGAAGTTTCTGTTGAATTTTAGTTGGGGAATGCTGTAGTCTGTGTGCTTTGATTCTAAATAATTAAGAATTACGGAGTGGCCAATGTTGTTGTAAATCCACTGCGACGAAGATTTTAGGCAAATAGCAGAGCTTGCAGTTATTTGTTTGCTAAATATATCAAGGGGTAGAGTAGGGTGTCCAGTGCCCCAAATAGGGTCGTGCAAAGCTATCCGGTTATACATAGGCAAGCTGAACGTTGGACTTTATATTTATTTTGTCGCGGTTTATAGCTTTTTTTAAAGTAGTCCACCATACTGCCATACCGTACATTAAACTCGGTCTGATTACCGAGATGTATAACCAATGCTTGATTCGGGGTTGTTAGCACCCCCCTTAACAGGACAACAAGTATACTTTCTTTAGAATTTACAAGATAATTTATACAAATTATCTTAACCATTGTCGAAAAATCCAAAAATAATGGCAGTATTGGCATATTTAATCACTGTGGTGAAAATATAGGCACACAAAAGTTTGCTTTTAAATCTAAAAATCTTTATTTGTCTCTAAATTAATTTCATTCCCCTCAAAGTATTCTCCCAAATGCAATAAACTTGAGTTAACATTTCTTAATATTTGTTTCTTAAATTCCTTCTTCGTTTTGGTTTCTTTGACTTTTATCAATTCAAACCGGTGTCAAAGGGACTGCCTCTTAAATTGAGCATAAACAATCAAAATATGGTGATATGATATAGGTCAAGTTCTAGGCAAGAGAACTCAAATTTCGAATGCCGGTATTAAGTGTTTTTTGGCACTAATAAAAGCATATATCTAAGACCAAAACGGTCACTCAAATCATTCTCACTGATCGTTCAGATATTACAACGATATCAGTAATGTTTCTGACTGTCAATCAACGATTTTGAACCACCAATTCTTTGATTTTGTTGAAGTGTAGGTTATCTGTTGATGGTCGTTCTGGTCGTGCCTATTCTTCAACGCTTTACAGTCCTCTTGAAACAATTTGTACAGTTTGTATAAAGTCTTGTTTTTGAATGAGCTTTGATCAAGGTAGGCCTTTTGCATTAACGTTTCGGCAGTAAATATTTCTGTCCGCATACAAAATTTTGAAAAAGATATGTTCCCAATTAAATTTTGTTTCAAATATCAAGATAACTTTTTTTGAACTTGGAAATCAAGTCTTGGAATCAAGTTTTAAGATTTGATTGATTTATTGAGTACGTTAAAATCCTAACGTTACAGGTAATTATAAATATAAATAACTATAACAATAAAAATGAATGTATATATGTATATAAAAAAAAAAAATAAAAAAAAAATAACAATTAAATTTCTAATTTGCATAATTAACGAAAAATCTAATTTTAAACTGTTTTGATTTAATTAAGGCCATTCAATTAAATTTGACCGAGGAAGAAATCGAAGGTAAAACTTTATGAATTTCTTTTGGACACTTTCAATTCTATTTGTGTGAACATTGTAATAAGGGGCCCATATAACACAGCCATATTCTAATACAGATCTGGCAAACGAAAAAAATAGACATTTAATTACGAAGGGATCACGGAACTCACTTCCAAAACGTTTAATAAAACCGAGTGATCTATTAGCTTTTTTGATTATTGAATCGTAGTGATCAGTAAATGATAACTTTGAATCTAGAATTATACCCAGATCAGAAAAGCTGGATTGGACGTGTAGACTAGAGGAGTTTAACATATAATCAAAAACAATGAAATCATGCTTGCGTGTGAAACGCATTGTCTTGCATTTGTCAACATTTAAAAATAAACGATTGTTGTTGCACCATTCCCAAAAACATAGTAGGTCATTTTGAAGAAGATTACAATCATTCAATGAATTTATTTTCCGAAATATTTTAACATCGTCAGCGTACATTAATGAAGAAGAGTTTTTTAAAAAAGATGGAAGGTCATTTATGAATAAGACAAATAATAGTGGTCCCAAATGACTACCTTGAGGTACACCGGAGTTAACTAAAAACTTATTTGAGTGATTATGTCTGAAAATTACACTATAATGTCTATCACTGAGGTAAGAAGACAACCAATTGATAAAAGAATCATTTAGTCCAAATCTTGACAGTTTATTTAAAAGAATACTATGATTAAGCTTGTCAAATGCCTTGCTAAAATCGGTAAAAATGCAATCAACTTGCAGATTTTTTTCAAAAGCGTCAAAACAGAACGTTGTGAATTCTAATAAATTAGTGACAGTTGATTTCTTTTTAACAAACCCGTGCTGATTTTCACTAATGATAGAAGAACAATTAAAAGATAAGACATCACAAACTAACAATTCGAACAATTTAGGAATAACAGAGAGTTTGGCTATGGGGCGGTAGTTAGTAACTAAGTGACTAGGACCTTTTTTATGAATAGGTTTAAGAAAAGCATATTTCCATAGATCAGGAAATGTAGAGTACTTAATTGAGTGGTTAAAAAGAATAAATAGTGGGTAAGATAAATGATTTGCACATTTTTTTAACATGAATGACGGTAAATGAAATGTTACTAAACTAGTAAAGATACTAGTCATTCCGTCCGATGTGCCATAAGGTGTTCCTCAAGTAATCCATTTAGGACCAATATTTTTTTGTTTAAATTATTTGCAATGTCATAACTATAGTTACATAATATTTCAAACGTCTACTTTGTGATAAATAAATTGTTGCAAAGCAAACTTCTTTTATTTATACTTTTAAATTTAAATTTTGATCAATATCATTTCATTACAAGATCAGCTGCTTTAATCTTTTTATAATTTAACAAAACAATATTCCTATCAAGCTGTTGAATCAAATTTATTAAAAATCGAAAAAATTAATTCCTTTTCAAATTTGGAAACATATTAACTTTTTTTAAAGTGCAAAGTCAAACACAATCATTTTTCAATCTGTTCTCATTTTCTTTCAAGAGATTTTAATTCTTAAATCTGACGGAAGTTTTGAGACTTCATTTGGAGTATTTTTAAAAACTTGATCAAATGGAAACAAGCTCTTACAGATATTAACAAAGCTGGCATCGTAGATAAAATATTGGTTATTTTAAAGTGCATAAAAAATGCCGTTGATGCTTTAAGACATACCAATGTTAACAAGTACTTCAATTTTAAAACTACACCCCCCCCCCCCAATTCATCAATTTCAACACGTCGTACTTTTTGAACTGCTTAAAAGAATCAAAAGCTTACATTTTGGTAGAATCGGTATTAAAGTGTTTTCGGTTAATTTGAAGCTTGTGGTATAGTTTCTTTTAATAACAACCCCTTCTAAATTTTTAGAATCTATTTGAAAAAATAATTTAAACGATGAGTTTCCAAAAAACACTTTGATGTTTAAAGTTCATAGAAAACGTGAGCTTCATTTTCGAAATAAACTTCTTCCGGCCGGCGATACGGAATATCAATTTTAATCAAAAACTTGGGAATGCTTTTTATGATTCGATATTTTTCCATCAAAAATTATTCTTATTATCTTGATTTCATCACATTTTACCTCACTTAAAAATAAAAAGTTTTCTAATATAGTTTAAAAAACTTTTATGTTTAAAACTCATATCTACACAAATTAAATATCTTTGTTTCCGACGAAGAGGAGTAAGTTTATCCCCCTTCTGATTCTGTAAACAAAAAAACCACATTCGAAAATAACTCAATGAAAACAGACTATTAAATTTAAAAAACCACAAATGATAATAAAATATGTGATTTCGATACGTTTGTCCCTACTTAAATTTCTTTACATATTTAAATTGCTATAAGTGTAGCGATATATGCATATATCTATAAAGATAAAAATACCGATATCGATTAAAATTCCGTACTGCAAACTCCCCAATGATTTACAAAATTATTTTTGTTTTACTACCTATACTTTCAGCTTTCGAGTCTATAAAAATTCCTTACAGGTTTCAGATACTATACAAAGATACTAATACCTTATACCTAACCTAAGAACAATGGAGCTATATGTATAAAGTCGTAAAGTACGAGTATCCACCTTTCCCTATTCAACTTCCCTAAAATGAATCTTATCAGTGTTTTCCTTCTTATTATGCAAAAATAGGTATCTATTGTGTAGATATAGGTACCTCAGAAAGTTCAAACCCAAGTGATTAAATATCCCCACATTTTATCACAAAATGTTTGCCTTTCAAGCCTAACCTTAATGATAAACTTTTTACCCTTACCACAGTACCTTTTGTCTTTTCGTCTTATCATCCAGAAATATCATCCCAATGGAGCACCCTTAATTTTTTTTTTTGGACTTTATGCTTCAAAAGTCGTTGGAGGTGATGTCACATGAAATGGTTACTTTTGAGTAATTTTAACTTAAGCTTGATGGGCAGGGACATTTTTTAAAAAACACAAAAAACATAAAATAAAACTTAAAACAAAATTAAACTTTAAAAATATATAATTTTTGTTCAAGTTAAAAAACACCATTTCGGTCTTTTGATGGTTGTTGGTTTCTTTTTTCTGTGTGAAACTGTGTGCCTGCAGCTGCTTCTGCTTGCTGCATGCATCATCCTCGTTTATTTTGGCCGGCCACCGAAGCCGACAACGAGTGTTTTTCAAAAATATAAATTTTCTATAATGTAGCCAAAACCAAAACAAATAAAGCAACAGTACGGACTGTAGACGTCAGTAGTAAGGTTTAGTTTATACCTACACTATATATGCGTTCATGCTATAATGATGTCGGCTATATGAAGCAATTGCCATTAGCCATTATTTATATACCAAGACCAAGCATAACCAAACCAACCTACCCGGCATGATGGTCACACCTGAATATTTGTTGGCAGAAGGAGTAAGGTTGTGTGGAAAAAAAAAATTATTTATGAAACTCAAGCCTTCGAGACGATGAAATAATAAAAAGTTTCTGGTCTCCTCATTAATTAAAAGTGCAAACAATTTTTTTTGTGTACTATTTTAACCTTGTTTTACCAAAATGAAGAAGCAGACTTTATGGTCAGGAAATAAGGAGGAATTTCATCAAACACAAAAAGTAGTATAGTTACCGATTTGTGGGTGTGTTTGTTTGAAGTTTTTCGCCTACTTACATACATAAGTGACATTGAAGTCTGGTTTATTTGCTTTCACATTTTGGCATTATAGTGATAAATTTGTTATACTCTTTTCATTTAAAAACATTAACATATTCAAAACGTGATAAATTTAATAAGAAACAATTTTTGAAAATGTACGATTTTGAATGTCTATAGGGTTTTTTTTTCTTTCACAAAATTGTCAAAGTTTAAGTATCAAAAGTCTCAGAAGCTATGAGAATAGAAATATTTTTGGAATGGGAAAGCACACAATTATAGGAAACAATACTACGATATCCAGAATCATTTAAATTTTCAAGAAGCTTCTGTGTATGAAGCTTCTTCAAAATCTATTGTTTTTGTAGGTTTTCGTGCTTGTAAAACAATTTGTCAATTGAATTCTTCTAAAACACTTGAAGTTAGTGAAATTATTTGCAATTGATAAAATTAGTTTCATTTTAATATCTGTTTTTGTTGCCGACATTTTTAGTCGAAACAATATTTTTACCAATTTTAGTAGCAATTTTTAAAAGTTTTTATGCCTTAAAAAACAATAGCGATTGGATTTTTCTACGAACATTATTTTACTTAAAAAACTGAATTTTAGAAAAATTGAAATATTTTTGTAGTCAATTTTTTCTCCAGATATTCGAGTTTAAAATCAATTTTTACCAACCTTTTAGTAGTTTTCTTTTAAGATTTTAATTTTTGCTAAAACTTACGGATATCTCTTTAAATATTTTTGATTTGGATTTAAGGGACCTTGAAACGTAGAGATATGTAAAAAATTTCAATCGGACCGATTACAATAACTTAATATGGGAAGTTAAAACGATTTTGTTAAAATGATACTGTAAACATTTTTCAGTTTTTACCAGACCAAGATAAGACATACCTAAAGTTAAGTACCGCATATGAGATACTCTCCTCTATCCTACAAAATCGGATAGCCCCATACGCTCAATCTATTACCAGGCAATATCAGTGTGGCTTCATCCTTAGCAAATCAACAACCGATCAGATTTTTTTCCTAAGGCAGGCGATGGGAAAATGTATACAGTTTAATATTCCAACTTATCATCTGTTTATAGACTTTAAGGCCGCTTACGATAGATGTAGGTTGACCAGACCATGACGAATATAACAAGCCAAGTAAAATTAGCCGGATTGATATCCAGACCAATCAACATTTGCAATGGACTCCGACACGGTCATGATTTGGCCTGCCTCCGTAACTCTGGCACGCCAACAAGAGGTACCATCTTCACCAAAGTCCTGCCAGATACTGGCTTAAGCAGACGACATCGGCATCATCGGGGAACCGAACTAGCTGCATACGATTCCTTTACCCAGATCGAACAGGCGGCACAAAATCTGGGGCTGAACATTACTGAAGGAAAAATAAAATGCATGTGACTTCGACTGCGAAAAGAACAATTAAGCAATAAAGGTAGCGGAGCATGAATTTAAAGCAGTACAATCCTTCAAATACCTTGGGTCAATAGTAGCAGCCGATAACAACATAGAAGAAAAAATACGCTGCCGGTTTCTCAAAGCCAACAGAACCTATTTCTGTCTGCTTTTTAATGCTTTTTAAATCCAGAAACCTTACCATAAATTCTTAGCTGCTGCAATGGTTTTGCCAGTACTCACATATGAATTTGAGACCTGGGTGCTTAGTAAAAGGCAATACGACCTCTTAGGCGCGTTCGAGAGGAAGATCTGGCGGAGAATTTTTGGCCCCTATGTGAGGAAGGATGATTCCGGAGACGCTACAATCAAGAACTGTATGCAAACTACCTCGAAGCTAATATTGTGATAAAAATTAAACTCGATATACCTAGCTTGTATCGGTAAAGAGGAAGCTGCTCGGAAAGTCTTTTGTACTACATTTTATGGTAGTCTACAGCGAGGCAGACCATGCTTACACTGAAGAGATGGCCTAGACCAGGACGCCCGAGGCCTTAGGGTGCGCAACTGAATGGCGTTGGATCGCGATCGAGATAAATGGAGACACTTGTAGAGTGAGACCAGGACCGGATCCCGGATGTCGAGCCGATGATGATGATGATGATGATGATGATGATGACGATGACGATGAAATTTACATAAGTCTTTTCTAGTTGTCAATTGTTATGGAAAATTTTGAATGTACAATTTGCTTAGGACAGAATTTTGTAAATTAAAATATTGGAATCAAAATTTGGTGCTTCTATTGCCAAATTATCTTATTAAGTAACCTTTAAAAGTCCAAAAAATGGATTGCATAAACTCCATCGAAACAGTTATGCGCATTGAAAAAAATGACTGCTTATTATTTTTTAGAAAAAATACAAAAATCAATAATCGGTTTAAGTTTTTCAAAGTTAGAGCGAATTTCAAAAGGATTCTAAAAGTCCGGTATACCGCTCGGAAACCAAATGGAACAGAAAATCTACCCCATAAGTTTATCTGTTTAAAATAACCTAAGGAGCTTGTAGTGTCAACAACTCTTCTGTAGTGAGGACTGTGTAACACCTTGTAGATATATACCCTCGGCCGTATAATTACTTTTTTTTAAATTAAATCGAGTTTTAAGCAAAAATTCCTGTGACTTTAAGGTTGATAGACTTACAGTCCCTGGCCATATTATTAGACGCACTGCAGAATTTTTATAACTATTAGGTTATACGCAATATTTTTAAATATTATATACAAAAAAATCTATAAATCTGTTGTTTTATTTTTATAAAAAAGTAGGAAATAGTTTACATATGTATCTATATGCTGCTTACAAAAAAATTTAAATGCATTACAATATTCGAAAACCTGATTAAAATAGCTGAAAATTGAGATTTTGCATAAAATCTAAAGTGCGTCTAATAATATGGCCAGGGACTGTAAGTCTATCAACCTTAAAGTCACAGGAATTTTTGCTTAAAACTCGATTTAATTTAAAAAAAAGTAATTATACGGCCGAGGGTATATATCTACAAGGTGTTACACAGTCCTCACTACAGAAGAGTTGTTGACACTACAAGCTCCTTAGGTTATTTTAAACAGATAAACTTATGGGGTAGATTTTCTGTTCCATTTGGTTTCCGAGCGGTATACCGGACTTTTAGAATCCTTTTGAAATTCGCTCTAACTTTGAAAAACTTAAACCGATTATTGATTTTTGTATTTTTTCTAAAAAATAATAAGCAGTCATTTTTTTCAATGCGCATAACTGTTTCGATGGAGTTTATGCAATCCATTTTTTGGACTTTTAAAGGTTACTTAATAAGATAATTTGGCAATAGAAGCACCAAATTTTGATTCCAATATTTTAATTTACAAAATTCTGTCCTAAGCAAATTGTACATTCAAAATTTTCCATAACAATTGACAACTAGAAAAGACTTATGTAAATTTCATCGTCATCGTCATCATCATCATCATCATCATCATCATCATCGGCTCGACATCCGGGATCCGGTCCTGGTCTCACTCTACAAGTGTCTCCATTTATCTCGATCGCGATCCAACGCCATTCAGTTGCGCACCCTAAGGCCTCGGGCGTCCTGGTCTAGGCCATCTCTTCAGTGTAAGCATGGTCTGCCTCGCTGTAGACTACCATAAAATGTAGTACAAAAGACTTTCCGAGCAGCTTCCTCTTTACCGATACAAGCTAGGTATATCGAGTTTAATTTTTATCACAATATTAGCTTCGAGGTAGTTTGCATACAGTTCTTGATTGTAGCGTCTCCGGAATCATCCTTCCTCACATAGGGGCCAAAAATTCTCCGCCAGATCTTCCTCTCGAACGCGCCTAAGAGGTCGTATTGCCTTTTACTAAGCACCCAGGTCTCAAATTCATATGTGAGTACTGGCAAAACCATTGCAGCAGCTAAGAATTTATGGTAAGGTTTCTGGATTTAAAAAGCATTAAAAAGCAGACAGAAATAGGTTCTGTTGGCTTTGAGAAACCGGCAGCGTATTTTTTCTTCTATGTTGTTATCGGCTGCTACTATTGACCCAAGGTATTTGAAGGATTGTACTGCTTTAAATTCATGCTCCGCTACCTTTATTGCTTGACTAATTGTTCTTTTCGCAGTCGAAGTCACATGCATTTTATTTTTCCTTCAGTAATGTTCAGCCCCAGATTTTGTGCCGCCTGTTCGATCTGGGTAAAGGAATCGTATGCAGCTAGTTCGGTTCCCCGATGATGCCGATGTCGTCTGCTTAAGCCAGTATCTGGCAGGACTTTGGTGAAGATGGTACCTCTTGTTGGCGTGCCAGAGTTACGGAGGCAGGCCAAATCATGACCGTGTCGGAGTCCATTGCAAATGTTGATTGGTCTGGATATCAATCCGGCTAATTTTACTTGGCTTGTTATATTCGTCATGGTCTGGTCAACCTACATCTATCGTAAGCGGCCTTAAAGTCTATAAACAGATGATAAGTTGGAATATTAAACTGTATACATTTTCCCATCGCCTGCCTTAGGAAAAAAATCTGATCGGTTGTTGATTTGCTAAGGATGAAGCCACACTGATATTGCCTGGTAATAGATTGAGCGTATGGGGCTATCCGATTTTGTAGGATAGAGGAGAGTATCTCATATGCGGTACTTAACTTTAGGTATGTCTTATCTTGGTCTGGTAAAAACTGAAAAATGTTTACAGTATCATTTTAACAAAATCGTTTTAACTTCCCATATTAAGTTATTGTAATCGGTCCGATTGAAATTTTTTACATATCTCTACGTTTCAAGGTCCCTTAAATCCAAATCAAAAATATTTAAAGAGATATCCGTAAGTTTTAGCAAAAATTAAAATCTTAAAAGAAAACTACTAAAAGGTTGGTAAAAATTGATTTTAAACTCGAATATCTGGAGAAAAAATTGACTACAAAAATATTTCAATTTTTCTAAAATTCAGTTTTTTAAGTAAAATAATGTTCGTAGAAAAATCCAATCGCTATTGTTTTTTAAGGCATAAAAACTTTTAAAAATTGCTACTAAAATTGGTAAAAATATTGTTTCGACTAAAAATGTCGGCAACAAAAACAGATATTAAAATGAAACTAATTTTATCAATTGCAAATAATTTCACTAACTTCAAGTGTTTTAGAAGAATTCAATTGACAAATTGTTTTACAAGCACGAAAACCTACAAAAACAATAGATTTTGAAGAAGCTTCATACACAGAAGCTTCTTGAAAATTTAAATGATTCTGGATATCGTAGTATTGTTTCCTATAATTGTGTGCTTTCCCATTCCAAAAATATTTCTATTCTCATAGCTTCTGAGACTTTTGATACTTAAACTTTGACAATTTTGTGAAAGAAAAAAAAACCCTATAGACATTCAAAATCGTACATTTTCAAAAATTGTTTCTTATTAAATTTATCACGTTTTGAATATGTTAATGTTTTTAAATGAAAAGAGTATAACAAATTTATCACTATAATGCCAAAATGTGAAAGCAAATAAACCAGACTTCAATGTCACTTATGTATGTAAGTAGGCGAAAAACTTCAAACAAACACACCCACAAATCGGTAACTATACTACTTTTTGTGTTTGATGAAATTCCTCCTTATTTCCTGACCATAAAGTCTGCTTCTTCATTTTGGTAAAACAAGGTTAAAATAGTACACAAAAAAAATTGAAATAGTTTACATATGTATCTATATGCTGCTTACAAAAAAATTTAAATGCATTACAATATTCGAAAACCTGATTAAAATAGCTGAAAATTGAGATTTTGCATAAAATCTAAAGTGCGTCTAATAATATGGCCAGGGACTGTAAAAGTAGATAGAAAGCAATGATAGCTTTAAAGTTAGAAATTAATTTACCATTTCATTGTAAGCAAAATCTTAAGTGTTGGTAAAAGTTAGTGACTTGAAAAACCGAAATCGTATGCGTGGCTCAAAAATAACTAATTCTGAATGACGTAGTTCAACCAAAAATCATTTTCATTGATTCTTCTTAGTTTTTTAAAATAAACGATTCAAACAACTTCATTATCCTGCTTAAGGCTTTAAAAGTTCACTTAATACAAAAACTCAAGTAACGTCTTACCTTCGCTGATTAGATCCTTGAAATGCATCAAAATATTCAGGTTTTTTCATCGAAAACTATTCTTGAGTGATAAGGGCGGTACCTTGAAATAAGTTCAAGAGAAATAAGACCAGCAGTTGGTCATATTGCACTCTTTCAAAGTGAAATATGTGCAAACTATTTTTAAAAATTTTACCAACTTATCTGTGAGGTATAGAGGTGTATGCAACCCCCCCCCCCCGCTTAGGCACACTTTAGGATTTGGGATAGGTGCGAGGTTGAGTATATGGAAAGTTTCTTTCCATACCTTGTTCAAGTTTAATAAAACCAACTGTTGGAAATCAGCTTTATTACCCTTTGCAAAAGTGAAATAAGGCCAATTCTTAACATTTGGCCTTATTTCACGGCACTGAAAAGGCCCATATTCACCTCAAAGACTACGCTTTTTGACAAAATTGTTGTATTTTGGGTTCGGAAAATTCAAGAATGATTGAATTCTTATTGATTATTGTTGCCTCTTCATCATCAACGTGTCATCATTTCGTGCAGGTTTAGGGCTTATTCAGAAATGAGACTCTGTGCTACAGAAAATTCATTAAATTTCGAAGATATAAATAAAAGAGAATGCAATTTCCAGAAGAGATCACATTAGACAAAAAAAACTTCAGTTAGAAACTGTTCAGACATACTCAATGAACTTAAAACTTTACTATAACAAAAATGTGAATCTTTTCTCTTTTTGTCTAAGGACTGAATTAATACCATATTTAGCAGTATTTCTAGACTTGAATTGTTAGTATCAAACGAAAGAGACAAGAAAAGGCCGCTACATCAAATCAAAATATCTCAAAATGCAATTTTTTTTTACTGAAGACCTTTTTGCCAAAGAATCTTAGATCTAGTATCTTAAGACTTTTTTCTTTGGGTCTATATGTGAAAGATAGTCTATAAATGATGCTCAAATACCGATTCAAGACCTTTAATATGGAATTAAGGTGTTTTCTCTTAAGCCCTTAAGAAAATAGTATCTTTTTTAATACCGAAGTGAAACCTCTTATTGGAATCCCTGTTTCAAGCTTAAGAAAATAGATTAGACAATTATTTTGTGTTCCATTTTTTCCATATATACATACATCAACCAGTTCTTGTACAATATTATCGCTTTTAATTGTTTCCGATTTATTATTAATTGTTTCCAAACACGTCACTTTAGCCAAGCTATCTTTTCATAAAGTCTAAACAAATAAATTACCCCAATTGACTACTTTTCTCTATAAATTCATGAACCATAACCCTTAGCCAACCTCTCTGCCCACCTATTGTTCAACAAAATAATTGAAAAAATGTATCTGATTGTTATAATTTGTTTATACGCTTGATATGAGACGGTGCGTGGTGGCAGGCGGCGCGGTGGCGGCGGTATTGGTGTCTAAAACTACATAACTTACCTACTGATTAATTACCCGATACATGGTGGTTTTTATATAGGTTTGTGGTGGGTAGCTTATAGTTTAATGTGAATTACTTTCACTAATATATGCTTATGTGATATGAAACCTGAGAGATCCAATTAATAGATACCTTTGTATCTAGTTTTTTGTAAAAGATATCATTACCTAATAAACTCGCATCTAGATACTCACGCAAACAATATTCACGATTGAATTACCTCTTCTTTTATTGAATGTTTGGTGTGTTTTCAATTGAAACACGATTACTTCATGTTTTATGTTGTTCATAAAATAACAGAGAGGTACATACAATGAGGTCATAAAATTCTGATACAAAAAATTAAATTGAAACCAATAAATTTCCATGATAACCATTTGTATGATGCTCATCATCATCATCATCATCTGATCTGCCATATGTCTAAGAATGATGTCTCAATTAAGGAATGACTTGGCCCATAAAATGAAAAGACTCCATAAATGCTCTAGAGGGTATTTTTCATTCCTATTTTATTTAAAAGAATAGTGAACTTGAACTTTTCGAATTGATCGTCATTCTCATATTTCCCTCTCACTCACACTCTTCTTTGGGAATTATTATTCAATTTGCATTATTATTTGGTTCGTCTGATGTGTCTGCGGTTCTGGAAGACCATGCGGCATTCCCTAAAAACCCCATAAAGCTACACTTGTTTCTATATAGCACGATCCGAAACATCACCGACGCGACGACGACGGCGAGGCCCCAAAAAGTCTTTTTTTTTCGGAGAAAAATAAAGAAATAAAATTAGTCACAGCAGCAGCTGTAGAGTAGAACCCAGACCAAGACTCTGGTGATTATGGTGGTGGTGTTGATGATGATGATGGCTTGTGTCTTGCTTCTCCAAACATGGAGTGTGTCATGGTTACACGGTATTTTGAATTCGATTTATGGCTTTTTCTTGTTGGAAGAATCTTGTTTTGTTTTTTCTTTTTTTTTCTAAGTTTATAAAGAAATTAAAAAGCCATATGAGGGGAAAACATGGGGTAATGAAATGTCATTGTCACTTCATTTTATATGATGTTGCCTTTCACATTTTTTAAAATAATAAATCGGTGTTGGAAGTAATGACCTTTTGTGAACTATAAGAGAGAAAATTTGGTTTCTTTAAATAATTTAGTTGAAATGATTACAGATTGTAGCTTTGTTGTTTTTAAATGCGAAAATCAGACAGTCAAATGGACCAGTTATCTAATAACCCCATATTTGGGATATTCAAAAATGTTACATTTCAAGGATATTGCTAGCTTCAATAATTTGTTATAGATTCGAAGTTTTATTTGAAATTATTAAAATTTTTCAAAATCTCTATGGATCTTAAGGTTATCAGTTTTTTGGGATATTCAAAAAATGGAGATGAAATTCATACAAAAGTTCAACTATTGGCAATAAATATTTTATTCGAATTTTTGTGTGCTGACTTTTCATTCCTTTTTCGAGTTAAATTGATCATTTATCTATAATAACCCCATACTTAGGATATTCAAAAACGTTACATTTCAAAGATCACAAAATATTCCTAGCTCCGTAATTTGTTATAGACAAGAAGTTTTCTTAGAAATGGTGAAAGTTTTTTAAAATCTCTATGGGCTTAAAGTTTCTCAGGCTTTTTGGGATATTGGGACATAAAATCTTTGCAGAAATTCATCTATTGCCAGTAAATTGTGTATTACCAATTGTTCGTACTGACTTTTCATTTTAGTTTCGAGTTCTTATAGAGATTTAAATACATAAATCCTCGTAAGACCTGGAGTTTTATTGGTAGGTATTCAGGAATAACAAAAAACCTTTTTAAAATGTCAAATATTTTAAGTTGGTAATCATTTCAAATTTTTATATAATTTTTGTAAACTTTTCATATCATGGTCATATACATATGTTAATCGATTGCTACTAATTTTTGGGATATTCAACAATATGTAATGTTCTATTAAGATAGGTTTCGTCAATCGCTAGTAATATAATTAATTTATGACTTTTGTAAGCTTCAATTGAATTATCGAATATGTGGGATATTCGAACAAAATATATTCCATCAAAACTTTTTTGTTTTTACTAATCCTTAGCGGCCACACCACACGGGGGGATTTGTTATCCTAGGCTTAGAAAAAACGGAGTTAGTGGTCTTAAAAATTACAAATTAATACAACAAATGACATCTCATCTTATATTGGCAGTCAAGTTTGAGAAATGATTTCGCTGCATAGTAAGCAGAACAAAAATGAATGGCGGCGCTTTGAACGTTAATTTCCTTGGCCTGGGGTAAAGTTACCCCAGTGTAGCTGTAACCCTTGTTCAATACAAATATCATTTTTTTAAATCGACTTCAAATTAACCAACCAAAAACATTTTGAAGAACTCTTCAACTAACATGATAAAATCAACTAAAAGTCTTAAAATTCACACATCTTGTTAAATTGGGGTTTTCATCCTGGGGTAATTAGTTACCCCGTGTGGTCGCTATGTGACCTGTATGAGGTGTGACGGCTTGGTGTTAAAACAGAACAAAAAAACTAAAAATCCCGAAATTCCAAAATTCTGAAAAGCCAATATTCCAAAATACCGAAAACCCAAAATCCAGAAAGTTTCGCATAAAATTTATTATTTCATGTATGGATGTATTTTGTCAGGTACTGCGATTATGAGCCTCTTTTTGTGGGATATTGGAAATTGAAGTTAGGGCATTCTTATCACACAAACTTAACGCTTTTATTTATTCTTATTAAAATAACTAAGCATTTTAAGTTGAATTGCTTAACGATATATGTAGGTACAACTTTTTTTTTGTGATTTTCGATGAAAATTCTTAATACATTGGTACATCATTATTAAATCCTTCTAAAAGTTCAACTAGATACAATCATTTTTCTAATTTGGAATCCGAATTTTTCATATTTTGTTTTGATATTTTGGTTACATTTTTCTCCAATACCCTATAATTTCTTAAATCATTTCATATAAATATCATAAGAATCTGGCAATTTAAATCGTTGTAAGCTTTCAGAAATATAAAATTTTGTCAAGTATTTTAATTGCAATGTCATTCGAAATTAATATACATATGATCAAAACTCACAAATTACTAACGATTTTTATTTCTTGTCTTCTCTTTGCAGTACGACAACGTTAATTCCTGCCTAAATGTCCTTCGCACACAAGCTGTCAGCGGTTTAGAATCAATAACAACCAACGACATCTGTGCTGGTCGCTTAAAAGCTGTACTAGCGCTTTTCTTTGCCCTTAGTCGATTTAAACAACAATCGAAACAATCGAAAAGTTTAACCGGTTCGATAAAAGCTGAAATTCATCATCAACCACAATTACCAAATCAACAACAACTTAATTTACAACAACCACCAACAGCACCAGTAGTAGTAAATAATCAAAATCAAACGACGACAAATTCAACAACAACAACAAATAATGCAAATGTGATACAAGCCCAACAACAGACGCAAAACGGAAATGACGCCATGATAAATCGGTGAGTTTAAAAAAAATTATCTTATATTATTTTGTTTTTTTTGAACTTTTCAACTTTTCATCAGACGGGAAACTTTTGTACTTCATTTAGAGCTTTAGATTTTAGTACACCTTAAGGTTCAAGTATTTACTCGAAAAACTGGTATAAAGAATTTCTTCGACATATTATAACAGTTTAAAAACGTCTGTCTCTGATATTGGATTGTGTCTATGATGTGATCTTAGCAAAGGCAAACACCCTTACGAATGGTATAATGTAAAACAGTGCTGCCATTTTATTCAATTACAATGAAACCCTCTTATGTTTACAAAACACAAATATGGAATAAACATGAAAAGCTTGAACTCAAAATTTTGTGAAAATAAATTGTCTTATACCGTCAATCGCAGTTAAAAGGAATGAAATATAACTATACCTACCTTTCTTTCATAACATTGGTCAAAATAGATATGTATATACAAAATTTCAAGGTTTCATCGGTGATATTTATACGTGCAAAATTATAGATTACAACTTGTGATTTGTTTTTCGGTGATTTGGATGATGAAAATTCCCTTAAAGTAAGCCTAGTAATGTATTAAAACCTGCATATTAATGAATTTATTAAAATTTATTTTAATAAAACACATTTGTTGCCACTCTTTTGATATTGCTTGATTGAGGTCCTAAGCTATTGAGTCCCAGCGTTAAACCTGCAATTGCATGATCTAGTTGTCTGATTATGAAGCTTTTTTCAATATAATCGAAAAACAATTCTTAGATCTTCCATAAAAAGCTTTAATAAATTGGTTTACAATAAAATAAATGTTCAAATATGATGATTTCATTCGGATTCTTAGTATGGACATATTAAAACCTTAGATTGATCACTTGGTTGACCCTGGGGAGAAAACAATACAGGAAGAGAGGCATGGATGCCACCCACACTGATAACATTCTATCCGTGCCCATCTGTCGATTTTTCTAAATATTTAACAAAATATATATTATTATATTTTGTGCGAGATAAGAAATTTTAAGTTAATACCTTTTTTTTCTTTCATAATGCTTGAGTCGAAACCATTTCTGATCAGTTTTTTGTTGGTTTTTTTAGCCAATGCCTTCATTTTTTCTCAGAATATTCGCATTGAACATCAGTTTAAAAAAAAATTGTTGAGTATTGAGTTGTAGAGTTAGATTGCATTAAGCTCTCCAATGAGTACTTTTGGTATCGATGAAATAATTGTTTAAATGATTCTGCACATTTTGTATTGAATGGTTCTTAAACTCACAAAATCAACGCTGGTGTTCCCCAGGGCTCCGTTTAGACCCCCAGTCTCTTTCATTATAAATAAATAAATTAGGTGGCGCAACAGTCCATGAAGAACCAGGGCCTAGTGACTTACAGCTCTCAACCATTCCTGTGTGCGAGTAATTTTTGTCAGAAATGGAAGAACCTACAGTTTATATACCGAATCCGAACGGCTAATTTGAGAAAGCACTTTTCATGACAAGAATTACCAGTGAAGTACCCGTGAAAAAAGTTAGATGGCACAGGCAGGGATTGAACCCAAGACCCCTTGCATGACAGTCAAACGCATTAACCATCACGCTACAGGTACTACTCTTTCATTATATTCATATACAATATATTGTCTGTACGGAGTGATAAGGATGGACCTGATGACAGTACTATGAGCTTTTCCTATTCGTTTTAAGATCTACATCGTTTTCCCTAGGATGTTTAACTTTGAAGACTGAGTATGAAAAGTTTATTAAATTTAGATCTCGACGGCATTGTCCAATGAGAGGAATTATTAACTTTATTTATTTATATCCCTCATCACCGCACTATAATTACGGGCACTTTGAACCAATGTCCAGAATTCTTCGTCACTGCTTTGCTAGTCTTCGACTTTAACATTTCCAAATCCCACCTGAAAGATACCCTTCACTTTTTCTCTTTTTGAGTCCGCATTCCTCGTCCCTTTTAATTTTTAGTCTTATAAAATCAAAATTGTTAGTTCTTGTACATTAAAGAGCTTTTATGAATAATGAATTAATGCTGAAAACTGATAACAAGAACTTAAAAAGAAAATGTTAAGTTAGTGTTAAGTTAAGTTAAGTTATGTTATGTTATAGCTTGTATTGAGATAAATAAATAAAATAAAATAAAATATAGCATGTAATGCTTCCAAAACACATATCGCATGCTGTACCAATACCGCAATCCATGTGTAACACATCCCGGAAACTAATGAAACTTTAGTACTCGTATATATCGTATAGAATAATGTCAAATCGATAGTGGACCTGGTTCTAGGTTTCTCAGAAGTTACAAAACACATTTGAGCCCTTCTGACCGGACTCTAATCTACATCTTCGTTCAAAATTTTAAGTAACTATGCCCTTATATTTTGAAGAGAATCCAAAAAAGAGGTTAAAAATGATATGTAATAGATCTACATACAACGAACAGTTTTACATCGCTTTAACATCACCGCAATATTTGTTTGTCTTTTGTTCTTACAGATGTTTTTTTTTTAAAGCTGGTTACGTTATCCTTGAAAAGATTCTACCATAACACTCGCACTTAGAAAAATTCTCATTGTTTACCCTTGAGCTTAATTTCTAGCACACTGTCAAATGTAGAGATTCTTTTGTCAAACATCAAAAATGTATGGTGCTTTACCAAATTCTGTATCGTCCTTTTTTTATATTGAACATTTTAAGACCAATGTGCTTCGGCATCTCCTTTTAAATCCATCCTTTGAATCAATCCAAGCACAAATATTGGCTCAACAATGACCTAAATACTTAAAACAAATACTGATGCAAGTTGAAAATATAGTCTTGCACAAAGTTCAGAGCTCAAAATCAGATACCATTTTTGAAATATTTATTTGAAATTTTTGACTACTAGGGTTGCAAAGAGGCCAAACAAATGTACAAAATTTTGACTTAGCTTTGACAAGTAGTACACAATAAGGAAATAACAGTTTTTAGCAAAACGAAAAGAATACGTCAAATTATTATCCATTTATATTAACAATACGAGGCGGAAAAAGAAAGCTACACTTTTGAAGACACTTAAACCAGAGTTTTTAAAAAGAAGAAATTTCAAATTTGTTAATATTTCTGATAATGTTTGTCTAAGAGAAATTAAAAAGACCTTTCCTAATGTCCTTTTTTTCAAAGCCCTCTTAAGCCCAGTATTAGAAACCCTTCAATGGTATTTTTAAAAATCTTTCAATTTCCTTTAACAAAAATTCTTAAAAAGTCATCGAAGAACACACATATGTACATATACAATTTTGAAGTAAGGTAAAAATCGCCTCACTTATCTCCACTCAATTTCAACCTCAATTATTACCAAAAACTCTTGAACAAAAAAAAAAGCCCTAGATACTTATGACTAGCTTCTCTTAAATGGATTTTCAAAAATGTACAAAAGGAAATTACAAAGACCCTAAAGTGCCCTGGTATTTGGTCACCATCACCATCAAAATCACTAAAGGACACTTGTGTGAAGCTCGCAAGCTATAGGAAGCCCTTGAAAATGATGCTCCCCCTTTTAAATATGTTTAGAATGCTATAGTCGACAAAATTTTATTTAAATTGTTCATTCCCCCCTTCCCCCTCCCAAAAATACAAGCAGAAAAAAAAGAATAAATCAGCAAGAGTGCATATGTTCTCAAATACCTACCTACAACTATCTATGTAGCCAGAGCCTCATATACCGTTAGATGTTTGTACATCCTCATTCCAAATATTCTACAAGTGAAAGTCATGTATGTATGTAAGGATTTACAAACAGAAAATGTCATTGCCACAACGAGAGAGAGAGTTTAAAGCACACATGCCGCCCATTATTTACGGCAACAACGGCATCATCAGGAGCAGTCCAAGGACCAACGAAATCTATGTATAGGGTTAGAGAGAATTCATTTTGCCATCCCTTTTCATGTTCTAGCCGATGTTACTTACATATACGAATACACCATCACGGACCGGCACCACACCGGATTGTCGTCGGTTTTCAATCGAAATGTTTTGAGGATGCATTTTGTCAGGATATAAGAACGCAATCCCTTTCTTCTATATTTATGCATCATCAGAAAGGATATTTTGACAGGAGATTGTATGGAATTTGTGATTTGATTGGTATCGAAGGCGATTCATCCTTTTTAAGTTTTCAATTATTTATCTTTTGAAAATAAGGGTTGTATATTTTTTTTGTTATTTTTACTATGCGATGGCTGACAGGGTTGCCATGGATTTGGATTTTGTCTGGCAAAGATTTTTCAACCCTTAAATTCGATGCGTTGTTATGTTGGTTTTTATTTCTTTTTCTCTCGTTTCTTTTTTTTTATTGTGTTTTGTGTATTTCCTGCAAAAGACAGTCGTAACGTGCAGATTTATTGCAAAAATTCGCTTTGGATCCTTAAAACCACCCTCCCTTCCCATTTTGTTAGATCCATTCCAGCCTTCTTATTTTTAGCCACCGAACAGCTGCTTTGGCAGTTAATGGTCTGAAATATAGGAATAGGTATATGTGTGCCTTGGAAGGAAGTTTTAGGTTTTTGCTGGAGCGGCGCATAACAAGAACAACCATCTTTAGCGGGAGTCTGGGGTTGCATGACAATTGTTAAGAAAGTTTTTCTGCCTTTCTTTTGGGGTCGGATTCTTTGGTCTCTTTTAGAAGTCGAATCTTTAAAGGTTTGGATAGAATTTGGGGGATTGCCATTTGCCACCCTCCTCCTCGAGTATTTATATATTTTTATGTTACAAAGCATCAGTGAGCAGCAGTGGTTTGTGTTTGAATCTTTTGCTTTTCGTCCTTTTTTCCTTTGGATAATTGAGTGTTTGCTTGGTGAATATGGGTGTGGATATGAAGAAGGCGGATGCATGTAAAGCGTTTTCTTGATTTTAACGATTTCTTATTCATATTTCCTTTTGCATAGAGGATCGAAGGGGGAGGGGGGAGGGGGAGTTGTACATCATCTCTCACATTCCCAAAAGAATAGAAGAAAAACACAAAATCCGAATTCAAATTGTGCGATGATGGGAAATATATCATATCAAGCCTCCCATTTGTTAGTCCTTGTAGAAGGAGGTGGAAAAAAAAGTCAAAAACAAGTTTGATGGGTGGCTATGGTGATTTGAATTTAAAGATCTTTGGAAAATAAGTCGACTACTATGGAGCTAGAGCATAAAAGGTATAAAGGAAAATCTGTCTCTTTATATGTATGCAGGTACACATAGATATTATTATTTGAAAAAGAGGGAAAAATTATGCGTGTTTGGTGCGATGGGGTGCGTGTTATAGAGCTGCTGATGTATTTAAGGTGAAATGAAACGAAAGCTACAAGAATTTCATGCTGAGATAAACGATTTCTTCTTGTTTTTGTTGCTTGTTTGGTCTTGGGGGTCTTTGGATAGAATTGTTTGTTTGCATAAATGGTTTGTAGAGGCGTTGTCGTCGTCATCATCGTCTTCTTGATGTTATTCGAATGTAATTTTATATTTAAATTTTTGTGTTGAGTGGAAATAAATATGATAGAAAATATTATGTAGACATGATTTGAATTTAAAAATGAAAGTCAAAATGACAAGGATTTGCAGAAAAACAACAAAAACATGTTTTTTGTTTATGATTGATTTTAATTTTATTTATTGTTTTTGATTTGAATTCAGTTTCAAATAAATAATTAATTTTTAGGCATAAACAACGAACTTGGTTGCTTATATTTCATATATTACTTAAACTATTTACATACTGATAAAAGGCGCCTAAATTTGTCTGAAAATATAGCAATACATATTTTTTAACTTTATTTTGTATTTTTCCAATTTTTCAAAACCTTGTTGATGGTATCTGGTTACAGTGAATGCCAACACAAAACTATCCTTTTCTGTAGGTGCCTTTTCTTGTCGACTACGACGTGCGGATTTTACATTTTTATGACCTAGCCGCCGGCCGCATGCAAGCGTGACCTATTTCATTCGACCGAGGTTTTGGAATTCTGTCAATATTTTTGGTGGAACAGTGTCAAAAAACCTCTGTTTAAAAATGAAACCTAACTAGATGGCCAAATCTGTTGTGTATTCAAAATGTATTAAAGTCTGTTAAACGATTTTCCAAGAAATCGGAAGTTAATCAAACAAAAATTCAAATTGTTGATTACGCTACTTTTGATCCCAAGTCGTCATTTGGTTTATAGAAATAATCAATTAGCCATGAAGTTGACGTCTATTGGTTAACAGAAAGTTTTTTTTTTTATACTAAAGATGGCAAATTTTTAGACTCCTTTTCATATCGAGTCAAAAAAAGATGGACCAAAATATCTGTTCTTGCTACCAAGTTAGCAGCACCATACCTTACTTCTTACCTTGAGAAATATTTTTCCTTACGGGACCAAACAAGTGTAAACGCTGGAAAATACATTTTTTTATTTATATAAAATTGAGAAAAGATGTACCTTTTTCATATATTTTTTACGAACCGATGTATGCCAAAAAATCTTCTCCACTTCAGCCATGATTTCAATTGATGGATTAGCTGAAACTGGAAAAAAAATGTTCGATAAACTTTTAAGATGTTTAAAAGATATCAATATCTAACAGAATGATGTCGTTATGAAACTTATGGCGTTTTTCTTTTTTAGTTTAGAATGGAGCTCGAACTGTCAAAAAAATAATTGTGTTTCTTTTTGAGCTCTCAACGTTCAGATCTTTAAATTCGTGTTTCTTTTTTAAATAACAGAGTAAACGGAGTAAAATGCTGAACACTCTACTCTACTTTACTCTGTTCGCTCAGACTCTGCTCAGTGCTCAGCTCTGAACTAAAAAAGAAAAAGCCAATAGTCTATTGTTTTTTTTTCATAAAATGGTCGTATTGTTTAAGGTCAAGTTGTCAATTATCACACAAGCACAAATATCCTTCAACATATGTACCGTACATTCTGCAATCAAACTTCAAGTCTATTTGATATCTAATTTATATTTGACTTATGTACAATTCCAGCAAAATTGAAAAATATCATTTTGAGAAAAATGTGTTAGATTTCGTTATAGATTATTCCCAGAAATAAGACACACAAAAATTGATTGTTTTAACATTTTACACTAGTATAAAAAATATTTTGCAATTATTTCCGAATTTATTTCGTTTGTTCAGTCTTATCAAGTTTTTGACTTTCTATAGAAAATTATTGTCTGATTTTCTAATTGAAACTTTTGTCATTTCTCGAGGTTTCAACCTCCCTAGAAGCTTAATCAAAAATTCTACCGAGGGGGGGGGGGGGGGGGGGGAAAGTAGAGATTATTAGTCATTACAATTTGTCTTCTAACATCAGCTTAGTAAGCAGACTGAAAATTGTAGTAATTATGTCCCAGACAATACTTTATATAAAATTCCGTTTTTTTAGGAGAAAAGATCACAATTTTTGTAGGTTTTTTTTTGCATTTATAGAAATGGCAACAAGAACAGAATATACATATATATTTATTTTTGGAAAAAAGCTACGTTCCAACGCAATTTCCAAAATTTCTGCATCAAACGCACCCAAAGTTCCTTTTAACTATTGTATGGTAGCTCTTAAATAGGACATATTTAGAAATCGTCTTGAATCTTGAAATGCTTTCATATGTCGTCCAAATTAAATAGTTGAAAAAAATTAAATGCTGGACAATAGTGTTTTCAAAAAATCTAATGACTTAAGTTGTCATTAAGCTCTTGAAATATGTAAATGTAAGGTGACGATACACATTACGTTATTCTAATTTTGTCCTTTACAGAAAATTAAAGAACATTTTTAAGCGGTGCCCGAAACTCTTCTTTGTGTTAAGTATGTGATCCTACCCCCCCTTTATTAAAAGTCTGGATCTAGCATTGGTGTGTGTGTGTGAGCACGTACGTTCAAAAGTCTGTACGTCTCAAACTTTCGGGATACTTTTTCTCGTCGGTCGTATCTCAAGAACCGCCAGAGATATCAACTAAATTTTGTTTTACAAAAAACACATCTACCTTAATATATCTACATAAATGATGTAGAAGGGAATTTTAAGAAAATTAAGTGCATTTTTTACTGTAACCATTTGAAAAAGAGGCTGGGATGCGCCCCACATTGATAACTTGAAATTTGTGCCTGTCTGTCGATTTTTCTACAACTTTTAAAACGTATTAATAACAATTTTTTGGTGTGAGATACAAAATTTGGAATCAATAACTTTCTTTTTTGTCCTAATAATTTAGAATAAACCTATTCTTATCAGTTTATAGTGTTGTATAAAAGTTGTCAATTTAATTATTAGTTAAAAGTAAGCAAAAATAATTTGAACATGATAAAATTAGTTTGATTTCAATATCTGTTTGTGTTTCCGACATTTTTTGTGTATAACCAATTTTTGCCATTTTAATTCGTATTTTTAAAAAGTGTTTAAATGCTTACAATAAAAAAAAAACATATGGTAACTTCTAAGAGCATAATCTTATGTTAACAACAAAATTTTAAATTATTTTAAAGTCAATTCTCGAGATATTCGGATTAAACATCAGATTTTACCAATTTTGTGTAATTGGTATTTTAAGCTAAAAAGGAAACTGACTTTTAGTTTTTTCTAAAATTTTAGTAATTGCTAAGATCAACAATTCTTGCAGGATAAAATAAGCTTGAAGGTAATATCTTTAATTGTTGCCAAAATATTCGAGTTGAAAATCTATTTTTTTACCAGTTTTAGGTAGAGTTTTTTAAGTTTTTTTTTTGTAAAATCTTTTTCTTCGATTTTTCTCAAAATTTTACCAAATGTCAAAACCTCTATTCTTTGATGCATACAACTAATTTGAATGTAATTTAATTTTCTGTTCGCAAAAATATACTAATTTGGTATCACGTCACATTATGTAATTTAAAATTTGATTCAAGTCGTTACTGTTATTGACTCGAGAGATATTTTGGTATAATACAAAAAAAAAAAACACTACACGGAATTGTTTAAAAGCCCTTTCAACTAACAATTCTTTGGAGTCTCAAGTCAAAAAATTTCATCTTAGGTTTTTAATTTGGTGTAACAGCCTTTTCTCTGTTGCTTTTGTTTAATACTAACAATATGAGTTAAGAACAACTGCTTAATATCGTCTTAATTTAGTCTCTAGACTAGAAGACAGACAAATTCATATTTGTTTTGATATTAATGTCTCAAATTTATTGAGTCCGAGTGACCAGTTTTTGACTTAATTTGACTTAAGTTTTAGGAACAAAAGGTGATACTTAAATGAAACTTATTTAATGATATGCAAAATATTTTTGTTAACTTTTGTTTATTTGTTTTATTAAAATCCGATTGACAGCTTTTCGTACAAAAAAACTAAAAAATCTTACACAAAATGTTATTAATATTTTGTATCAGTAAGAATCACATGTTTGCCTCTTTTTTATAAAAGAATTTTAAACAAATAGCATACTCTTCAGCTAAACCTGTACAAAATCTTATGCAGCAAAATAAATAATATTATTAAATAAATCAAGTCTTCGACTAACTTCTCTCTGAGACGGTTGTAGATTGATTTCCAAAATGTCTAAGATTTGTGCTAATTGCAATCTTGCTATAAAAAGATCTAAAAGTTCCGAATCAGTCGAGTGCGGTTTTTTCTGCGGTCGTCATTTCCACAAAAATTGTATTGATCTATCCGATGACATTCATAAATCATTAATCAATCGTAATTTATTCTGGAAATGCAATTCTTGTGTGAATATAAACCTCTCAACCTTCATCAATAATTTTCACGATCTTTATCTGAGTGTTAGAGAGATTAAAAATGATCTAAGTGCTCTTAAATTAGTGTTCTCAATTAATTCACCACCTCGTAAAACAGCATAAAAAATCCTAAATCTGCGGAAAGAGACAATGAACCAAGTTCTTTAACCAATTATAATATTGAACCCAGTACAACAAATATTCCACCTTCCCCCCTTAATATACCTGAAGAGTCTGAAATAGCTCAAAGTGTTACAAAATCATCTGCTTCAACATCCAAACATAATTCCATCATATCAGAACAACCTGGTGTATTCAAAAATACTACTGATGGTTCAATCTAAAAAAAATAAAAATTCTAACTTAACTAACACTAAAAAAATAATTGGTACTTACTCTTCGACTACTCTCTGTGCTCTCCCTGACTATACGTGGATTCACTTATCAAAGTTTAGTAGAGACACTAAGCCTGAAGATATAATAAATCACATTTCTCAGAAAACTAATATTTCACCAAACCATTTCAAATGTTATGCGTTGGTTAAAAAAGATACTGATACATCTAAACTGAAATTCGTTACATTTAAACTAAGCATCCCAGCCTCAAAATATTCCATCATCATGGATTCGCGTATATGGCCGTGCTTTGTTCAAATAAAGAAATTCGTGCCGCGGGAAAGCAGTAAAAACAATAAGAATAAAGAATTGTCTCTTCAAACATCTTCATCTCTGAATATTTCAACGTCACAGACACCTGCACCACCACCACCACCACCGCTACCAACCTTACCACCTCAGTCATTACCATTACCAACTCCACCTACAACCCAACAACAATTACAACAACCAGCGCTCAATTAACAATCAACATCATCATTTTCTCAATCTCCGATTACTTCTTTCTCTCACGATCACCTTAACAAACGATGTAATCTCTTCGATTATTATCAAAACGTAGGGGGAATGCGTACAAAAATGCAACAAATGTTCTTGTCTTTGTCCTCTACAGGATTTGATTTCATTGCACTAACTGAAACATGGCTAACAAGAAATCATCATAATGCAGAAATTTGCAACAACAACAACTATGCTCTCTTTCGCAAAGACCGATGTTCTCAATCAACTGGATTAGAAAGAGGTGGAGGTGCAGTGTTACCGCTATGCGACTTTAGTCGCATTTTGACCCTTTTTTGTGCCTCATGCGACCATGATACGACTTTTTAAAAAATTGTCTATTTTGACCCTTTTTAAAAAATTATGCGACTTTTTTGACCTCATCTCTAGAAAAATACATTGAAAAGATAAGTTATTTTCTTATTTCATACAAAATTTCCAAACTTCCATTCAAATAAGAACATAACTTACACTGTCACACATAATTTCTTCTTGCTATTCTAGCATAAAACTTCATTTCAACCTTTTGACTCTGCATATAAATGTGGTTAATAGTTAACAATTTTAAGTTTTATGAGTAATTTTAGTTATTTCACCACTCCGTTCCTCTTTAACAAAGTTTCCCAATTATTTCTATGTGTTTGTTCGACTGTGGTGAAATTTGAATAAATTCATGAATTCGAAAAAAAAATATCTCTGTCAAGATTTACTGGTACCTATTATTTTGTTGTATTTTGTGTTTTTGTGTTTCGGTCGGCGTTCATTTGTTTGGAGCTCATTCTCGATATTGTTTGTCTTTTTTATAAAATGGATAGGTAAGTTCTTATGAAATATATCTAAAAAATTTATCACTCGTTATTTCAGCCCTGGAAATAATTGTGTGTGTTTAGAAAAAACTACGTGTTTAGGAAAACTACGGCATGGAATAAGAAGATTCCGCACTCAAATGGAACAGTAAGCACCTGCCTTAAGTTTGAGTCCAGAAAATTCTTATTCCATGGTGTAGTTTTCCTAAAAGCGGAAGCTGAAATAACTATTTTTTTCTAGTGATCTAAATACTAGTATAAGAATTTATTTTTCTTTAAAAGGTATACCTAATAAAAAACTAAAAAACAACTCTTTTTTTTTTGTAATGTATACAGATTTCGTTTGATTTAGGTATGTTTTTAAAAAAAATCTAAATGCGACTTTTTTTTTCATTTGACCCTTTTTTTTGCGACCTTTTCAAAAATCCCAGCGGTAACACTGTGGAGGTGTTCTCATTGCAGTAAGCTCGTCATACACCTGCACTGAATTAGATTTACCTTCTTCGTCTTCTCCCTGTCCATATGACATATACCAAATAATTGTAAAAATAAACTTCACACATAGATATGTGATTGTTATTGTATGTTATATTCCGCCTAAAAGCCCACTAGATCTTTATAAAGTGCATGTAAAAAATTGTGAATTCTATCTAACAAAGCTTAAATCGGAACATGTAATTATTCTTGGAGATTTTAATCTGTCAAACATTGAATGGGTATTCGATCCCGAGGAACTACATCTCTTGTCAATTAATGTAAATTCAGATATTGAATGTGAAGTAATTGATACATTTGCAAGTTATGACTTAATCCAAATTAATTGTTGTGTGAATAATTTAAATCGTATTCTGGACCTTGTTTTTGTTGACAGAGAACTAGCTATATCTGTAAATAAGTCAATATATCCTATGTTTTCTAACTCTGTTCATCACAATGCTTTAGATATTTGTTTCTCTTTTTATGATTTTATCAAATCTATCAATTGTGTGAAATTGAAACTGGGGGAGAGTACGATAACTTAGGCGACAAAGTTTAATGACGGATTTGTATGGAACAGTTAAAAACAAGCATTTTTTACTATGGGAAGGGGGGGTCTATCTCCCCCCGTTTAGGCGGTAGGGGCAGTTAAAAAAAATATGTACATTAAATGGAAAAAAAATAATTAAAAAATAACGGTAATACCCTCAATTAAGTGTTATACCTTTTTTTAAATCCAACACTTTTGTCTATTAGCTTGCTTTTAAATCAAGTCAAAACTATGCATAGTTTTTGAAAAAAATTGTTTTAAAGTCAAAATTTGTGCAAAAAAAAGTTAAAAAAAAAGGTTTAAAGTGTAATTTTTCAAAACTTTCAAATTATTTACTGTTTTTTTTTTTTTAGAATTCATTGCTCTTATTTGTTTTTTATCAAAAACTGAAAACTAGATGACTTTATGTCTTCTAGTTCTTGAGAAAATTGAAAATTACCAAAATAAATATTTTAATTAAATTACTTTTTCCTTGCTTAAGTATTAACGTAGTCTTATTTTGATAGTAATAATCGAATATGGATTAAGATACACCTAGGGTAAATTAATTTTTCTTAAATCCAGCTTATTTAAATGCAAAAGAAACTTTGCATGCACCCCATCTTGCACCCTCCCCACCTTGCACACACTCCAACTTGCACCCACCCCAACTCCTATAGTGTGCCCAAGCAGGGGGGTTGCAGGGGGGCATGCTGCCACTGTGCCATACACCCAAATTCGCGCACACCTTACTGTTGCATAAGCCCAAACACGCATTATGCATACGCAAATACCATTATTATTTATTACTATCAAAATAAGACCACTCAAGCAAAAAAGAAGAATTAAATTAAAATAGTAGTTGTGGTTATTTTCAATTTTCTCAAAAACCAAAAGACATAAAATCATCTAGTTTTCAGTTTTTGATCAAAAACAAATAAGAACAATAAATTCTGAAATAAAAACAATGGTAGATAATCTTGAAGTATTGAAAAAGTTACACTTTAAACCTTTTTTTTAACTTTTTTTACTCAAATTTTGAGTTTAAAATTAAATTTTTATTTTCAATTTTCTCAAAAACTAAAAGACATAAAATCATCTAGTTTTCAGTTTTTGATCAAAAACAAATAAGAGTAATTAATTCTGAAATAAAAACAATGGTAGATAATCTTGAAGTATTGAAAAAGTTACACTTTAAACCTTTTTTTAACTTTTTTTACTCAAATTTTGAGTTTAAAATTAAATTTTTCGAAAACTACGCATAGTTTTGACTTGATTTAAAAACTGGCTAATAGAACAGAATGTTGGCTTTAAAAAAATGTATACAACTTAATTGTAAGTATCACCGTTATTTTTTAAGAATTTTGTTCCATTTTAAGTAATAATTTTTTTAAATTGCCCCTCCTGCCTAAACGGGGGGAGATAGACCCCCCCTCCCATAGTAAAAAATGCTTATTTTTAACTGTTCTAAAAAATTCCGTTATAATATCTTGTCGCCTAAGTTATCGTACTCTTGCCTGAAACTGAATTACAAAAAAGCTAATTTCGAAGGCATAGCGAGTTACATGGTGCATATTCCGTGTTGTGAGTATTTTTGTTCTTTGGATTTATTACATTTTTATGATTTTTTTATTGATAACCTGAAATTGGCAATTGGTATGTATGTTCCTAAAGTTGAAATTAAAACAAATTCCAAGCCGCCTTGGTTCAATAAAAAGCTGAGTAACTTAAGCAATAGAAAAAACAAGGCTTATAAACGTTTACGGATAGCAGAAAATAAAGATGAACTACGAAATATTTATATCCAATTGGAACGAGAATTCGATATTCTTAACAAATTTTTATTTCAAAATTATATTTTATCAATTGAATCTAACCTAAAAAAAAATAGTAAGTCATTCTGGTCCTACATCAAGAGTAAAAAAAAATCGATTGGTATTCCCAGGTGTATGAATTACCTTGGGTCAACATTTTCAAATGTATCAAGTATTTGTGATTCCTTCGCACACTATTTTGAATCTAGTTACGCTAATTCGCATGTAAGTTCAGCATGGACGGCCGAATATTTGTCTTTTGAATGTAAGACAGATATTGGTTGCTTAGAATTAAATATTTCCGAAATTGAAGATGGTCTCTTGAGTTTAAATGATGACAATAAACCAGGTCCAGACGAAATTCCACCTATTGTTCTTAAAAAATGTGCTGCTTCTCTAGCTGAACCGCTTTTCTTAATTTTTAATAGCTCCATCATGGAAGAAATCATTTTTAAACCCTATTCACAAATCAGGGTCTAAACAGCAAATATCCAACTACCGTCCGATTTGTAAATTGTCATGTATTCCCAAACTTTTCGAGAAATTGATATATGAAAAACTAACATTTTTAGTTAAGGAACACATTTCACCGTTACAACATGGTTTCGTAGCAGGAAGATCAACAACGACTAATCTTTCTATTTTCTCCAATTTCATTTTAAATAATCTCGAAGAAGGACATCAAATTGATGTAATTTATACCGATTTTTCAAAGGCATTTGATAAAGTAAGTCACTCTATTTTAATTAAGAAATTAAAAAACTTTGGATTTCATTCTATGTTTTTGAAATGGTTGGAATCTTATCTTAAGGGCCGAGTTCAATTTGTTTGCATTGACGAAGTTCTCTCAAAACCAATTTTGGTTGTATCTGGTGTGCCCCAAGGTAGCCATCTTGGACCACTTCTTTTCCTAATTTTTATAAATGACTTACCTAGTATTTTCCTTAATTCTAGTCAACTTCTTTTCGCCGATGACTTAAAGTTTTTTCGTTGCATAAAATCTATTAATGACTGTCATCTCTTACAAGACGATATTTCGAAATTATCCCAATGGTGCACGAAAGACCAACTATATTTAAATGTCGCTAAATGTCAATGTTTTTCTTTTTGCCGCAACTTTTCTGAAATCATCTTTGAATACAAAATTGAGAATCAAGTTCTAGAAAGAGTAAGGGAGAAAAAAGATCTTGGTGTTGTTTTTGACCCTAAACTAAACTTTGTTAAGCACATTGAATTTAGTGTAACCAAAGCAAATTCCATGCTCGGCTTTATCAAACGCAATAGCATAGACTTTAAAGACCCTTTTACTCTAAAATTGCTTTTTACCTCATATGTAAGACCAATCTTGGAACACTGTTGTGTAATCTGGAACCCTTTTTATAACATTCAATCTAAAAGAATTGAAATGGTCCAAAAAAAATTTACAAGATTCACTATTCAAAAATTTGGGTGGAACATCGAAACTCCATCATACAAAACTAGATGCCAACTTTTAGCTATTCAATCACTTGAAAACAGACGTAAAATGTTTTCTGTGATGTTTATAAGTGATATTTTATCATATCATATCAAATGCCCTTTTTTGTTGTCTTTAATAAATTTGTATGCTCCATCGCGACAACTTCGAATACGTTGTTTGTTTCGTGAAGATGTACACAGAGTTAATTACGCGAAAAATAAACCAATAACCCGCTGTGTCAAAGAAACAAACTTAATTTTAAATTGTATTGATTTTGATTTTCAATTAAGTAGATCTTCTTTGAAAAACAAACTATTATTGTATTTTCATTTTAATTGATTTTATATTTTGATTATGTATTAACAAATTAATTATATATTTTTATTTATATTTTATTTTTATATACTTTTCATATTAATTATAATTTAAGTATTTATATTAAACTTAAGTTTATTTAATAAATTATACACATGTAAATATTTATCTAGTAGTCTAATTGTAGATTTTTAAATCTCATATTGATGAATAAATAAATAAATAAGTAAATGTATATGTATCAAAATAAGAAACAAAAACTTAAAGTAAATTTAAGCATTAATATTTTAAAATATAATTGTACATCAGGGTAATTTTTCAAATCCCAAAAATGTCAAAAACTATCTCAGTAAAATGTAAAAATAGTAGGATGCTTTTTCCTACTGTGTTTGTCGCATAAGTTAATAGTTATAAGGGCATTAAAATATTAAGTACGTATAATCTTCTACAACTGAAACTAAGACTAATTACGTTTTGACACTCCTTCCTGTCATTTTTGTCTTCATATATATCTTATCTGTCACTTATGTGAAGGATACAAAATTTATGTGGATATCTACCTATAGAAGACTTTACATCAATATTCTCAACACAAAATATTCTGTTTATGACACAATATGGTACCTACGTGAATGCACCATCTACACACTATACACCTTTCATATACATATATGTATCCACAATATATCACTTTTTTTCTGTTGGAAGAAAAATTACATACTTCCTTACCCATAGTAGCTGTCAGTTACAAACAAGAGCTCTTAATAAACATCACATTTATACAATTCACATTCATTCAACCCTCTATATCAAATACAGTCACTATATTCTTGCTATATAGAGAAACGTAGGTACTGAATCCTGATTTTCATAAGGACAAAAAAATCACCTCACAACAAAACGACAGGAGACGATGACGATGAAACGTTGAGTTAAGTCCTCTTATGATGACAAGAAGTTGCATAAGTTGCTTCATACATATTGTAGAATAAAGTCTGATTATTCTTTCCCCTTGAGAATAGTAATTTTGAACTTCTAAACATTCTTATGACTTTATATACTTAAAATCATACATAAATGACACCATAATTCATAATTTCTTCTTTTCACCTTTTATAGGTATCCTGGTTTTGTTTTTGTTTCATAAATGTATTTCACTCTATGTTCTCTCTATGAAAAAGGATATCCACAAAAGAAGTTTCCCTTCTCAAAAATACACATAAAATAAAATATATCTTAAATTTGTAATAATATCTAATAATGACAAACTATATAACAACTTTCGTAATTAAATCCCCCGGGAAAGGATCAGATCAGCAAACTTTCAAGTGGACATTGAAAAGGACGCTCAAACTTAAAAATTGTGTAAAAAAATCCAACTCTCATATCCTCCTCTTTGATTTGAAAAGATTCATCCCTTAGCAATGAATTACACCCTCTGCATAACTTCGAAAGGAATCTTCTTCATATACAACAATTTGCCATAATATCCATCATCGTACAATTTTAACCCATTGCATTAAAAAGGTTTCAATTCGTTCCGTTCATAATATTTCGCCTTATGAAATTTACGATCCGATAATAAAGCGTATAGAATAGGTCGTATAATCGACCAACGCAGAAGGACTCTACGAAAATGCCGCATTTAACATAATACATCAGCATTTCCAACATTCAGCATCAGTATCCTTCCCAACCTTAGCTCCTTTCCCAGTTTTATGTCCGGTGGCATTGATGGTAACTTCAAACAAATAAACAAACAACAACCGACGAAAACCTAATAAAACACAGACATGCACAGTAAAGGAGCAGGAGCAGGGGGAGGGTAGCAACATAAAATAAAGGACATAAAAGGACGACGACGACGACAACGACATGGAGTGATGGAGATAGAGAGCGAGCGAGTAACCCAGGCCCCAGGGCGAAAAGGATAAACCAAATGTAGTAGATCCAGACTAACTGTAGACGAAAATCCTTGCGAAGAAAAACCCAGGAGTTTGAGTTTGGAAAATATTTTCCATATTTGTTCAGTTACATTCTCATACGAGTCGCATTAAGGATGTGTGCTGTGCTGTGCATAGGTACAATGAAAATACAGGAAGAAGAATGTTGGTTCC
The DNA here is from genome assembly GCA_920104205.1 of Eupeodes latifasciatus. NCBI lineage: Eukaryota > Metazoa > Arthropoda > Insecta > Diptera > Syrphidae > Eupeodes > Eupeodes latifasciatus. The sequence continues at coordinate 142,509,147 of OV049924.1, read as the reverse complement.
GTTGTGACTTTGAAAATGGATATATGTATGTATACAAAAACAAAACTCAAATGCTGGTTTCAACTCTTAAGCTAGGCGAATATTTTCAAGGACTCCCAGCATTGCGTTTTATTGTACTTATACCTACCTACTCTTATAATATTCCCGTACCCTATCCAGCATCCATTTCCCTATAGTGTGTTCATAGTCCCGGTTTGGATCCGGTTACAATGGCATTTGTATCCTTGCGTCTATATGTATAATTTTTTTTGTTTGTGGAAAATATGTGTAGAGTAGGTTTAGTATAGAAAGTAGGGTGAGAAAACGGTTTAAATGTTTTCGGTTCAAAAGTTTCATATTCTTGTATGTGTGGACGTAGGATATGGTCTTGGGTTAGAGTCGTATATATGTAGGTGCGGTAGCGATAGTATTTAGCATTATTATGCGGGAAGCTATAAATAGGGTCTTTTTGGGTTAGACATATAAATATAAAGTAGTCGCCTTTTTCCGTGGCGGGGGGTGTGAGAAAAATATAGAAAGGAAAAAAGAGATTAATTTTTGGGATACAGTTATAATATGGTCTGGAATTTCAGCTGCGAACAATACAAAGAAACACATGTGAAAATGCTGAGATTTAAAGAACCCAACTGTAACTAGGATAAGAGGGGATCCGCAGCTTTATGGCGAGTATATTTATATGTACAAAGTGCGGGAGTTTGTTGAGTTGATGTGTATTTAAAATAAGCTGTGTATAGGTAGCACCTACCTGGAAAGTCTTTCATATACAACTTCAAAAGACTTTAGAGAAAAAGGAAGAAAGAATGTAAAGAAACAATGGAGAGTCGATCTTGAAGCGGAAGAACTTTATGACTTTGGTGTGTTGCCTTAACGCTTTGAAAAACTTTACCATTTTATAAGAATCAGAATCGGGCAACTTATATGACAAAAATTGTATTGTAACAATGAATGAAACACAAGAAAACTCATTTTAAAAACTACACAAAGTGAAAGAAGTGAATGAAAAGCTAAATTTTGAAGAAGTCATTTCAGAATTTGTGTAAGTTTTAGTTTCTGAACTTTTTTAGACAAACATCCATTGGATTATGGAACCTTAAAGAGAATTTTTATTGTTTGAACTTAACTTAAGTATACCTACCTACAGTTTCTAGGGACCAAAGATGAGGCAAAAAAACAAGCCTTTAGACGATATAGAATTGAATAATGAGGCCAAACATTTTGAAAACAAAAATTGTGAATTTAGACAATCCATGGATTTGATTAAATAGTTTCTGAACTTTAAGCGTCAATAAATTTTTTGGATACGTTTTTATCAACATATTTTTGTGTCGGAAGTTTAGTTCACAAAATTTTTTAAACTTTACATTTATGATCTATTTGTACCTTTTGAAGTAAGCGAAAAGTGTATAAAGTGTTTTTTTTTTTTTAGACGTGTGGTTTTAAAGAAGTAATATAACGTATATAATTGAATACTATAGCAAAGAATTAAGCTGTGTTATGAAGTTAAGGGTTTGCTATTATGTCTTAAAAATAATGGGCAGCGCTTCTGGCTCGAATAAATTCCAGCCGAGAGGCCCAATTTTCGACCACTTTTTACAGCAGTTGTTGCTGTAAGTCAGCAATAACGCATCAAATATTCTCTTCCAAGGTGTCAATCATCTTGAGCTTATCTGCATAAATGGCTAACCAAACAGAGATTAATTCAAGTGATAACTGTCAAAAAAGCAAACTCCGAAAAAAGTGTTGCCAGATTGAAAACCATAAGTCTAAAAAACTACCGTTATAAGATTTTCAAAGGTTTTTGTATGCCATTAATAATGAAAAACAACAACAACTTTGAAATGTCCATTCTATTAGCACAGACTTCAACGCGTGGCTCTGAAGAAAATAGTCTGAAAGTTTTAAATCACAAGATATCGGTGGCCAATTGGATAAAAGATATTGATATGCGGGTTAAAAGCCGTTAATAAGCTGGTTAAGAGCTGTTGATTAACCGGTTTAAATAATCCATTTGATTATCCGGTTGAAGTCTTTAATAAGCCGGTTAAAAGCCGTTGATAGGCCGGTTTAGAGCCTTTGATAAGCCGGTTAAAAGTTGTTGATAAGGTTAGGTTAGGTTAGGTTATAAGGAGTGTGCACTGTGCACAGCATGAAGCTGTTGCGTACACGGGGGCCTACTGGTCCATTGTGATCCCCTGTAAAAGTAAAAATTTAGCATCGATGCTCCTTAATTCTGTCGATTAGCGTAGACTGGCTCGTTAACGAACCAGCCTGTGCTATCTATAAATTTCCTTATGGTTGCCATTGAGACCTGTGCTATATCATCCAGTTCTCCAACAAACCTGTTTCCGAAATGACGGAGTCGGCTGGTTTGGAGGTTCGGACAGTCGCAGAGCAGGTGTTTAATGGTTTCCATTTCCTCTTCATCCTGATAGCTCCTACAAAAACCGGGTGTAAATGCCCCTATCCTGTTAGCCATTGTGCCAATGGCGCAATGACCTGTTAGTACACTTATCAAGATTTTAATGTTCTTTTTACTCAGCGATAGAATATACCGAGTTTCCTTTTCATTTGTGTTAGGCCATAAACTTCTAGAGATTACGCAATCGTCCCTGGATTTCCAGGAGATATTGAATTTCTCTTTTAGTTTAAGGTCTATCTTCCTCTTGAGTACCCCAATCGGGACGAGTGGTCCCCTAACTGAATGGTCGCTACTACTTGTGTCTGCTTCTGAACCTTTCCTGGCTAGTTCATCTACTATATCATTCCCTTCTTTATTGCTATGTCCGGGAACCCAGCAGAGCTTTACCTGGTTAGTGTGGCAGATTTTGTTTAATTCCTTCCTAAAGTTTGAAACTGCTTTTGATCTTATGGTCTCACTGGCTAAGGCTTTGATAGCAGCCTAGCTGTCCACGAAAAAAGTAATCTCCGAAGAGCTTAGCTTTTCGTGATGTGCCAATTCAGCTGCTTTTCCAATGGCAAAGATCTCGGCCTGAAAGACACTACAGTCAGCTGGGAGTTTATATGACGCTCTGATGTTGAGAGATGGGCAAAACACTCCAGCACCTGTTCCTGATTCCATTTTTGAACCGTCGCGTCAGTGTAGAAAGGGATACCCTGTTTACTTATAAGTGAATTAGGATCCCAACCCTGTCTTTCTGGTATGAAAATAGAAAATTTCCTATCGAAATCTAGTAAAGGGGGGATGTAATCGGTGGTCTCCATCAGTCCTGGAATCGTGTCATATCTTTGTAAGATTGATCCGTGGCCATAAGTGCTGTGCCTCCAAAAACTCAGTTCTCTAAATCGAATTGCAGTTTTGGCTGCCGTGCACTTTATGGACTCATCCAAAGCCGGGAGGTCCAAGATCATTTCCAATCCAGCTTGTGGTGTGGATCTTTGAGCCCCTGTTACTCCTATACAGGCTAGTCTCTGTACCTTATTCAGGTTCTTGAGATAGCTTGATTTTTCCACCGCCTTCCACCATACAATAGAGCCATAGGTAAGAATGGGTCTGACAATCGCTGTGTACATCCATTGGATGACTTGCGGTCGCATACCCCAACGTATGTACACCGAAGGTATTTTTGCATGGTGTAGAATGCACATAGTGCTTTTTTCATTATTTCCTTGTTGATAAAGTTAACAATGTTTAAAGTTTTGTGAAATCAACATTGAAATTGAAAGAGGTATAACAAAAAAAGGCTTTATTCTAAAGTTTTCTGTATCTTCTTTAATTAAAGCCTGAGTCCGAACGAGCAAACCTCATCTTTTGAACCCAAGGCCCACAACAAACTTTAACAATTTAACAGCGTTATTTAAGCATGTTTTGTTCTTTTTTAAGAAATGTGGTAGTGTTCACTTGTCAAATGTCAAAATATGACATCTTGGAAAGCTACAGCTAGTCAAACAACCAAATATTCAAAATGCAACCTCTTATGGGTATACCGTCTCTTTCTAATTTTTTATATGCTTGTTATGTTACTAATATGGGCACCTCTTTGAAAGAGAATCCTAAAAAAATTTGAAATTTTGTAAACTCAAAGAAAAAATCAGATGGCTTTCCAGTTAACTTCACTTACAAGAACCTTTCATTAGATAAAACTGTTGATATCTGTAACGCTTTCGCAACAAATTTTCGTGAGTCATCTGTTAATAGCCCTGAAGAAGTTGATGAAGTATATTTTCATAATCTTCACTCCTTTTAGCAAACTAGATGTAGTCACATACCTGTGCTACAGAGTACGGTCCTTGATCTTTTATCTGCGTTGAATGATGATTGTCGGTCCCGATGGTGTTCCCCGATAGTATTAAAAAAGTGTAGTAATGCCTTAGTTGAACCCCTTACGTTCTTATTTAAACTTTCTCTAAAAACAGGCAAATTTTCCAGTATATGGAAGAAGTCATTTCTAACACCAATTTTCAAGAAAGGTAACAAGTCGGATATAAGCAACTACAGGCCCATTGCAAAGCTTTCTTGCATTCCTAAGGTGTTTGAACAAGTGTTTGTGAAAGTGTAGCATTTTTTTAGTAAGAATCTCATTTGCGAACAGCAACATGGTTTTGTGAAAAAAAAGATCAACCGTTACAAATCTCCTTACATTCTCAAACATATGTTCAAACGATTTAGAACAAGGTTATGAAGTTGAATGTGTATACACTGACTTTTCTAAAGCGTTTGACCAACTTAGCCACGGAATTATTTTATTTAAACTTAAAGCTCTTGGTTTTTCTTAGCTTGGATTAAATCAGATTCTATGAGGTAAAATTTAGAAATTGTCATTCTGAACCTTTTGTTGCTCAATCTGGTGTTCCCCAGGGAATCCATCTTGGCCCTTTTCTGTTCATCATGTCTATTAACGATGTATCGTCATGTCTACGCTCAAGTGAACTTCTTATTTTTGCTGACGACATGAAAGTTTTTAAAATAATAAAGCACCCATGATCGTATTCTTTTACAAGCCGACATTGGTAGTTTCACATTTTGGTGTGGGAAAAATAGCCTTTCACTCAACCCTTTAAAATGCCAGACGATAACTTTTACTAAAAAACTAATCAGTAGCGTATTTGACTATTGTATATCAAAGCAAAAACTCTGTCGCGTCTCCACATTTAAAGATTTAGGTGTTCATTTCTGTTCTAACTTACACGTCGCATTAATTTTATTGTTAATAAAGCAAGTTCTATGCTTGGTTTTATAAAACGCAGGGCAAAGGAGTTCAATGATCCCTATGTTACTCTTTCTTTGTATAATTGCCATGTTCGTCCTCATCTTGAATATGCTTCGCAGGTATGGACTCCCTATTGTGAAATTCATAGAAAACGTATTGAATCAATTCAACATAATTTCATTCGCTTTGCCCTAAAGGGTCTTCCTTGGGATGATACTTATGATCTGCCTCCCTATGAACATCGTATTCTGCTTCTTAATAAAAATTAATAATGACTTAGTATTTTTTCATCAACTCATTAATGGTGAAATTGATGCACCTTATTTGCTATCTTGTGTACATTTGAATTACCGAGGCGGAACTCATCACCTGCGTACATTTGATTTTATACATATTGACTTCCATAGAACTAACTATGGCAAAAATGAAGCTTTAAGTCGAATGAGCATTTTATATAACTTAAACTGTTCATCGATAGATTTAAATCTGAATAGGTTAGGTTAGGTTAAAGTGGCTGTTGGTTTGGGACGACCAACACACTTAGACCAAAGTATGGTCCGTTGTGATACCACATGGATCAGTTAATCAGCTTAACTCGTTGAACCAATTGGAGCTTCGAATGAAGCGTAGGAGACAACTAATGTCTGAATTTTTTAGATCGCTGGTATCGTTAAAGTAGTAGTCTCCAAGGTGGATTCTACGTCTTTGTGATAAGGCAGGGCATGTGCACAGAAGATGAGAGATTGTCTCCTCTTCTTCTTCGTCCATGCAACTCCTACAAAAATCATTTGCAGGGGCTCCAAGTCGAATAGCATGCCTTCCTATTAAGCAGTGCCCAGTCAGGACACCTATAACGTAGCTAATGTGCAATCTACTCAGAGAGATTAATTGTTTTGAGCGCTTGGTGCTAAGATTAGGTAAATCTGAATAAGGAGGGATTAAAATTATTGTTTAAAACCAGTGCTCCACTATCGTAAACGTTTTATTTTATTTTTTGTTCTGTAATAGTTCATGTTAAATGTTAAATATGTTTTGTATTTTGTGCGTGTGTTAGGCTATAATTGTATTATCTTTTACTAACAACTCACACATGCACTTATGATGAGCCTCTGATCGTAGTTTGACGCTTGCTATAAGCTTACTACTTTCTGAAATTCTGAAATACCGTATTCTAACACCAGCAAACAATTTTGCTAAAAAATTCTGTGAAAAACTATTAATACCATGATTTGAAGGTTTAGAAAAATCGTTAAATTAGTCTTTGAAAAAAAAGCAATATGGCAGCTATCAATTTCTAGATGAATTGAATTTCAAGCAAATCGGTCCCACCGTTTAAGTTCTAGGCCGATTCTTCTCTTTTGAGATTCTCTACTATCCTACTTTGATTAAAATATCGATTTTTTGTATAGCTCAAAACTAAAACTTATACCCTATGGAGGAAGTTCAAATTTCAAAAAGACGCGCCTACAATATAAGCCCCCTTCATTTACACTCTTAACTGCTATGGCATTTTTGTTTTTTGTATTTTAATGCCCATCCAGCTTGAAGTGAGTGGTGAGTGGCGAGGTTTCCATTGGAAACAATATGCAATTACGATCTGCATGGTACTTAAAAATAATTGCTTCTATAGCCCCCTCCATACCTTCTGCGCCATCGTCACCACCATCATCATCAGCAGCAGGACAAAAATACATATAATAATCCTGGTAGCAGTAAATTCTCTGTTTTTGGTTTGTTTTCAAAAAGGACCAAGGTTAAATGTAGCTGATGATGATGACGATGATGATGATGCTATATAGTAGAGAGCTTATTAACTCAACACCAGAAGCGTAAAATCCATGCTACTTCCTTCTTCCCTTTAACCGCTCTGTGTGGCAGAGGAAGCTTATGTGGAGTTATTTTTGGAGTGCGTTAAATTTAAAATCGGTGGTTTGTTTTTTTTTTGTTTTTGGAGGAAACATTTTATACCAAAGTGCTTATTAAAATTTGTATGTTTTGTCATTTTAAACGCATGCGTTTTAAATATTCTGTCTATAGAAAGGTACAGCTTGTCGATATCCTGTCAACATTGTAGTATTCCCGTAGGAAAAATATACAAACAGGCCATCAGCAAAGGTTCATCCTTGTCGCAGCATAGACGAAAACATACCTTTAGTTGTTTTTGTTGTTGTTGTTGTTATTTTATTAAAGGGGTAATGTCGATTCTGATGCTGATGTTGATTCTTATGTTTATGTAATACTGTGTTTTCCTCTATTTTTTGCTGTTTTAGTGGGTGGAAAAAGGGGTGTAGGAGAAGGTAAAGGATGGAGTTGAAGCTTGGTGCGTGATGTTTTATGCTCTAAACTAAAGACATAAGCTCTTGGTATATCATTATTACAATTTTCTCTTCTTATTTTTCTGCTTAACAGATGTTACTATGACAATGAGACAACAAACAGAATTTGTTTGCAGTCTCCTGGCAATGTCATCAAGACTCCTTTATAATACAGAAACAGTATATGTATAGGATAGAAGAAGACGAGTTTTATGATATAACCTTAGGATACCTATATGGAATATATTTTCGAGATCTCTAATGGTTGCTCACTGTCAATGCAACGAGACGTGATGTTGCTCTTGTTTTATCCCATAATGGAAGATAGCAAGAGTTAGTATAGTAGATATACGTTTAAAGTATAAGAAAGGATCCTGGGAAAAAATGCAATGCGTTATCAAGTTTATATCTAGGTTTAGGTGCAGAAATAATGAAGGAACACAAAAAATTAACATATTCGCACTTTGCATAGTAATGTGATGATTGTTTAAGAGAGAAGAAAGAAGATCCCCTGTCTATAGTTAATGAATATGTAAATTTCGAAAAAATATAAAATAAAATTTCTTCTTAAAAAATCCATCAAGAGTATGACAACCTGTGTGGAACCAAGGATTTTGTGTTGAAAATTATTTACTTCCTTTTTTTTTTAGATGAAGAAACAAAGGAATTTAATTTATAAGAACTTTAATTTTATTAGAGGTGAAAGTCTTTGCTGAATCTTCACTGTTGAAAACCGGGATTTAAAGATTAGAGGTTGTAGGAATTTAGCTTTTATAAAGTAATCTATTAAATACGTTAAAAGTTAAAGTTTAAAGTATTTAAATTTACTTAGATTTTTATTTTACCATTTCCAAAATTTATTTAGAGCTTCTAGTAGCTCTTTAAAATCCTTAATGTAATTTAACATCATCTGCATAGATAAGCGATATAGAATTATTTTAAACAGAAGGTTAATCATCAATACATTAAATAAACAACAATGGACCAAGGTGACTCCCTTGAGGTACATCTACATTGACTTTTTGTATTTCACTATATTTAAGATATGACAAAACTTCACATAATGAAACGGTCTTTAAAATATATTTTACTTGGCTTATTAAAAAGAATTTCATGACTTAATTTGTCAAATGATTTGCTACAGTCTGTAAAAATGCAATCAACTTGAGATTGTTTTTCAAATGCATCCAAACAAAAAAAAAATTTCACAACCCATTGTCCTATTTACAATTCAAGATTTGACCAGTATTTCACAATAAATGTAAATTTAATTATAAATAAGAAGCTATAATAGCCGCGTTTTATTATCACCAGCATCAGCAAAAAAAAACATACCAAAAATAGAAGCTCCACAACTTTTGAAAATGTTTCTGCGCATCACCATTGCACTCTCAAACTGAAAGCATCCAGGAACGCTTTGGTCTCTCTTTTAATAAATGTGACACTTAAATAATTTAATTTAGAGAGTACTTAAAATTTATTCTAACATCTTTTCTTCCATTTGTGCTGCAGCTTTCTCGATTTTATTTATATTTTTTGACATTTAAAGCAGGTTGTTGTTGTAATGCATGTTAATTCAAGATCGGGATCAGATCATGGTGATAATAAAACGCGGCTAATGTTATTGCCAATAAAAAACAATGTCAGCCAAATGGCCACCAAGCCTATGGTTGCAGCACGATATTCGTGGAATTTTGTATGACCAGTTTCCACATTTTCAACTTTACGTTTTCGATAACTTTTTAAATTCCAGATTTACGGTCTGGAGTTATCTTTCCCGTGGGTTTGAAGGTATTTAGTTACAAGATTTCACCTCTTCAAGAAAAAACACGGGCAGAAAACTTAGATTTTTTGTATTGTTTTGTTGCTTTTGTGGCACATATCATCGTCTTGTTGAAGTTAAACGTCATCCCAATTAGTCATAGCTCCATTCACCTCGAAAATACAACAGACTCATTTGTGAATCACAACGCCAACTAAAAAACCGCAACAAAGGCTTTTCTACAATCATTCTTGGACTTTTCAAGCCCTAAATGCGACATTTCGCATTCGAGCAATTCGATTTGAAAAGGCCCACATGTTTGAAAATGATTTTCGATTGAAAATTCAGATAATTTTGATGGATTTAAAATACAGCTTGAGTTCTTATAACTGAACTTTAAAAACTTTAAAACCTAAGCCATTATGTAAAATACGGTGTAATGTCGTTTGTGGAATGCCTAGTTCCAAAGATCGACTAGGAATCAAAAATCTTGGGTTTTCAACGCATACAGTTTCGATTCCTTACTTGTCCCAGAAACTCAAATTGTTTCACCAGTTTCACTATTTTCAGCTGAAGAGGTGCTATACGATATGGCCCTAAAGTGTTTCAGTGTTTGCCGGCACTCGTCGTCAAACCAGAGTTTTCGCTTTGTCGGCCGTGTAAAACCTAGTACTTCAGAGGCGACATCTCTGATGGCTGCAAGGCAATGTTGCCACTGGTTTTAAATGCTTAATGCAGGCAGCATGAGATCTCTTAAGAGGTTGTTAGAGACTCAATCGGAAAAGGACGATAGTAGCTGTCTAACGTTGAATCTTCTCATAGTACTTCCTCGATTTGGATTGAATCGGGATATCCGTAGCCGTACCTAGGCTACAACGAGGTAGTGGTCCGAGTAAATGTTGGCCCCTCGCAATGTTCGGACATCCTGTATACTGGAGAATTGTCGAGCGTTAATCACAATATAGTCAATCTGGTTGACAGTTGATTGACCAGCAGATTTCCATGTCCTCTTGTGGATATCAAGATGTGTGACCTGCGTATACTAGCTACCAGAACGTCTGGTCTCGCAGGGAAATCGATCGGCCTGAATCCGTTGTTGGAGATGGTGTCGTGCAGGCTGTATCTTTCGATTGTGCCACCAAAGATGTGTTCTTTTCCTAGCTTGGCGTTAAAATCTTCTAAGACAATTTTAATGTCACAGCCAGGGCACTTCTCATATGTCTTGCCCAAGAGCTCGAAAAATATGTCTTTGGTGTTCATTTTCCCCTCAGTTGAGGCATGCACGCATATAAGGCTTATGTTGGCGAATTTAGCCTTGATGCTATAACTGTCGTGATACGCTTTTTTTAAGTGGTCGAGAATTCACCCCGACGACATAACCCCCAACCTGGAGGGCCAGATCCTTAGTATAGCTCCAAGGACCAAGAGCCGCATTAACCGATCCTTACAGGCCAGGGCTCCGAATATGTAGTAGAAGCCCTAAAAGGCATTCACTAAGTAGTTCAACCTAACTGGAACTGTAGCCTGATTCCATCTCGAGAATTCCTCCTCTGCCTTCTGGATAAGGAGAGGTACTTAAGTGGAAACACCTCTCCCCCCCTCTCTCGTTTGCCCCAACAACTTTGGGTTAGAATCCAATCTCCAGTTGAGGTACTAGGCATTCTATGTTCACCGCGGGTGTTGATAGACAGCGGTGGGTAGTTTTGTTTTAACTAATTATAACAATTTAAAATTCTGCCTGCAATATGTTTTTTCTTCCCCTTCCCCATTTTATTTATTTTCAAATAAATTTAGTAAAGTTTAGTAATTTTCCGCTGATAAGTCGTGATTTATTTATATCGAACTTATTTAAAATCTTAGGGGCAGAAAATAATTTTGTAAGAAACTCCTTTAAATAATTCGAGTAATTTGCTGTTAATTAACGATAAATTAGGTGTAAAAATCAGTTTACCATTACCTTACATTGTTCATTTGAAGTAATGGTAAAAAACCCCCTCGAACCCAAATTCAAACCTCATTATTTTTGTTCTTATAATTATTCGCCGGTAATTAATCGTAAGTGATTATTGTCAGACAATTGAGCTCACACAGCTACCTTCATGACCTACATCAAGTTTCCAAACACCTTTTAAGCTATAACGCATTGTCTTGCCAAACATGCCAATACCATATAAAGTGTTACACTTTACTAAACCTAACTTAGTTTTTCTCAATACCAAATCGACTTTGACTTTATCAGCACCAGCAAAACACCATCGATTTATTTTGTTGAAACTTTAATTAAAAAATCGCTAATCTAACTGTGTCCACAATTAATTTCCTAAGTTCAAAAGTTCAAAATACACATTTTGCTATCATCAAACAATAAATTGGTAATCAATTTTAATAATATAGTGACTTTTTCCATCCTTATTTCTAACACTCACTTAACTACAACACAACAAGCCGCTCTAGCCACAACAACATAACCAAACTAATTATGAGCCATGTTTTGACATTCTCACTTTATATAGAAACTCACTTAATATCGAATATGGTTGCGGTGGCTGCGGTTTGCGGTGTACACTTTGTTTAAAAAAAAATAATAATAAATACAACAAAACTGAAAACCAATTAGAACGCGCCGCCTATCCTGTCAGCATAGAGCGCAATCCACTAAGACTAGCGGTATAGTAATAAAGAACTAATAGCAACGACAACAACAACAAAATTCCAAAAGTACTAAAGTCTACTTATCGTGCTCAATCTACTTAAGCGCACTTTTACTCTCTCGTAAAACGTGATTATGATTGCGATCACACAAAATTGCCTTAAAGTCCAACAAACCAATCGCCAACACCATCACTTCCCCACCACCACCGACCTCACCGCCTCTCTTAAGTACTCATACTGCGTCAAGTCCATCGATTGCCATGGACTTCCATCTATGCCCACAAAGCCGACTTTGTATCTTTTAGTATAGAAGGTATCTATACTTACATCTATCTATCGAAGCCACTGAGTAATTCCTAGGTTCTATTTGTATCTATGGTGTTTCTTGGGGCAACAGCATTGACTAAACCAGTTTTGAAAAACGTTCACACGATGCTAACTTACTTACTCTATCAGGGTTTTGGTTATAGAGGTACTTATACGACTTATCTACTACTTGTACTATAAATTCATTGGCAATTTTATATATGAGGTTTCATTTGTTAAAGAAGGCTTTGAACTTGTTCAACAAGTCTCTAAGTGGATTGAATATTAAAAAATAAAACACATCAAATCCAAAAAAAGAAACGTCCTCGAGATAGTGTAACAATCTCTAAAAGGAATGACGATGACGAGCTCGAATATATTTCATCTCCTCTCCATATTGTGTGCGGTATCTCAAGACTCAAGTTGATATGCCCCCAAGTGATGACGTAGGTACGTACATAGGTATACGAAAAGGACATTTTTGGCTTCTGATGGTTTCTGATGTCTGAGAGTGTTCTGCCTTGTCTGCTGCTTGATTTGGAGATGGTTATGGGAATGGGGAGGCCGACAGGAAAGCAACAGGCTACAAAAATATTTTTTTGGTTTTCTTTTTTTTTCTTTCCTTTCGTGGAAGCCTAGAAGGTGGTCCTTTTTTAATGCTTCTTTTCGTCCCTTATATGGAAAAAGGATTTCAGCAGGTTTGAGGTAAATAAACGAAGATTGAAAAAAAACTGAAACAAACAAACAGGTATCAACAGGGCTCCAAACATGTTTGAATAATAAATGTTGAATGCAACATGCAACGAGTATGATTATACTATTCTGTGAGTATGAGTATGAGGGTGGGATATTATTTGATCTATTTAATACTGTTGTAAGTTGATGTGGATGCAGTGTTCGTAGATGTTTAGGATATTTCACTTTGGTGTCAATTATTGTAGCTTCTAGGTTTTGTAGTGAAATTCAAATAGGATGTTTTTAACGATTTAACAGTTTTTTTAAGATATTGAACACAAAAGGCATTTGTAGATCTTTCAAATAAACGTTCAGAATCTTAACATTGTGTGATGTTTTGGTTTTGTATAACATTGTCGTCAGTGATATAATGTTTAAACCTTGTTTATAGTATATATAGTTATATTTCAAAAGAATTGACCCTTGAAATGGCTTGCTTTTGTACTGAAAATTAGTTTAACATATGTTTCAAGTGTCTTAACGCATTTTCTGTGGCAATAAGACCCTGATTCGCGGGGCTCAAAAGCTAAATAAAGACTGAGTAGTGACTTGGTAGCAAAATGCGGTAAAATGACAATAAAGTCATTCTTGTAATTCCTATTATTGGTGCCAATTGCTTTGCTGGACAAACCTCCTCAGTTCAGCGATTAATTTTAAAGATAACATAAAGGTAACATCAAAAATTGGTCGTATACAATATTTCATCCAGGGATGTCTACAGCGGTTTTTAGGTGTTAAGAGTTTGGTGGGGTTTTATCCCCTGTCGATAAACCTCTAGAAAATCTTCTTTGTGAGTTTTTTCTTAGTCTTTTTTAAATGTAAACATGTCAGTTTCGTCTTTGCTACTCTTTTTGACGTAGATCTAACTCCCTTTACAGTTCCAGTCACTTTATGGTACGAACGAAGTTTCTAGTCTACCCAGGTTGTTTTTTTCCTAAGATATACTATCTCAAGGCTTGGGACCTTAACCTTTTTGGATATCGAAGGCATCAATTGGTTGACTCTAGAGTACGTTTTTATCGTGAATCTTAGAACCGTTTTGTTTACGAATCATATATACGTAATATTATAAATGAGAAAGTCAGTTTGTTTTTTCGTTTGTTTGTTTGTTTGTCCGTTCTTTACGCCGTAACGGAGCAATATTATGACATGATTTTTTGTGTGGAGGTAGTTACGAGGCTGGAGAGTGTTTTAAGCTTCTTTTGTTACACCGGTAAAATATTTCATTCCCAGCTTTTTCGAGCAGATCCGTCGGTAATACTTACATTTAATTAGATATACGATTTATTCTTTTTTAGAACACTAAGGGTGAAAACGCAATTATTCCTCGAATTCAAATAATTCCTACAGAACTAACATTTCCATTCAATAGGCTTCAATTGCCCATTAAAGTTGTTATGACAATTAATAAAGCGCATAGGCAAACACTGAAAGTAGCGCGGGGTAAACATTCAAACGCCGTGCTTCTCCCATGGAAAGCTATATGTTGCGTGTTCACCGGTGTACAATGCCCAGAATCTGTACCTTCTTTCCCGTAATAAAAAACACTAAATTAAGTATACAAAACCATATTATACAAAAATACTTTCTCAATCTGCCAAAATTTACGTTGAATTTTGTGTTCTTTTTGAAACTTTTCGTTTGCTTCCAAAGCCTTGTGTATTTGCTTTCAATATGTGGTTGTTTGACTGTCTTGGGCTAATTCGAATGATATGAACATTTTAATTATGTGAAGAGTGGCTCTAGGCGTTTAATTATAGAAAAGACGTTACATGACTATTTTTGAGGAAACAAGAAACAAACAATTCTTAAATCCTGTTCAAAATGTAACAAATTATGCTAATCAATACATTTTCCAGTACAAAAGCTCTTTAAGTAATATTGCACTTTTTTTTTCAATTCTATTCTACCAACTACACGTTTCTACTTTCTACAGTGTTTCTTCTATTGGAAGAAACTGTGTCATATAACCAACTTAATGAAAAATTACTTCTTCAATAGTCAAAAATAAAAGCTTAGAACATTATTCAGTCAAAATTAAACATAACCAAGATTTAAAACTGAAAAAGCTCTTGAAAATCCACCATGTTGGCCAAATTGTCATTTTACCTTCTCTCTGCCTTTTTGTTATCAGAAACACATCTTCCAACACTTAACCATTAACAGTTTTTGGCACTAAACTTTAAATACCATACAACACTTACCAGATATAGCTATGTACCATCTATATCTATACCATCGCTTCCACCCTCCATCATCATCATCAGTTAAATCTACAAGTTATATTGTAAACAAAAAAGAAAAACTCAAAAAAGCAAAAATGGAACGGGGGTCCAAGAACCAGCCAGCATCCATTATTATCCACCTCCACCTTTAACATTTTGAGTCAATTTCTCTTCTCTTGTTCTCTGTGCTGGCTCTGGCTCTAACGCTGGCTACTGAATTTGACGCACGCTCCCATCCCAGGTCTTCGTCCAAACTCAAGCCTCAGCCAGACCTACAATCTCCCAGTTCCATCCAATTATACCATATCCACCCACCGCACCACCACCATACCTTTCGGCCCGGCTTTCTTGTTTATGACAACATTCGGTTTACAACGCCACAAAAGCTGGAAAAAAAACACCGGCATTTTCTCTCTTATTGTTTTGTATCTTTTCATCTACAACACACAGGATGAATACGACCGACAGACGACAACACCGACACCAACAACGACACCGACAACCGACAACCGATGACGACCGACGATGCGTAGTTTGGTTGCAATTGAAATCCTCCGAACATGACTTCCAGAATACGACCAAACGACGGACGACGGACGTACGGCAATGGGTACGGTACGGGTTTAAACAGTTTTCTTTCTTCGCAACTTCACTACGAGTTCGACTTCACTTCAGTTTTTAGTATTCGTACGACCATCGAATGTGATGAATGTCGTCGTTCGTTCAACGTAACGTCGCGTACTTTTCGAAGAAATCACGTACAATTTTGCGTAATTTCTGTACATTGAATAAAAATATAAAATCCATATTATAGTATCTAAACTGGTTTCGGTTTTATGAGTGTGCCGACTCTTTTGTCTGTTCCAAAAAAAAAAAAAAAAAAAAACAAAATTAGATAATGGTGGTGGTTCATTAGCTGGTTTTTATGTTTTGTATTGGCACGCGTTTGGTCTTTGCAGATGATTATTATCATTTAAATAATGTATTCACCCGGGCGCCAGTTAACTATGTGTATTGTTAAATCTTCTTCTCTTTGTCTTCGTCGTCGTCGGTGTGGTATCTTGTCGGGTTGTCTTGTGGCGCAATATAAATGCAACCGAAAAAAGGATTAAAATGTAGTATAGGTATATAAATGATAAGGATTAATATTTACGACCGAAACAAAAAAGATAGAAATTTGTATCTGTGAGATATAGAAGTGAAGAAGGAAAAAAGTGTGTGATCAGAGGACGAAAAAGACAACGACCATGGTTTTTCTTCCACTGGATTAACGTTCAAATTGGATTACAATTCGTCGTTACTGCGGGCGGGAGTATAAATAGCTACTTAAACTTACATATACATTAAATTATCTTAAAGAAGCGTGCGTCTAGCGATATTATCAAAGTTCATAATGGTTCACTGCATTCAATGTCATTATGTATATTGATATCCTTCATATCTTCATATACAAAGAGGAGATATATTTTCTTCCTTCATTAATCACTATCCTCATACCTGATACAGCTTTCAATATCAGTATTCCTGTTATGGTCCTTGGAGCTGTCATCGATAATCTCAGATAGATATTATAGTCTGACAACTTTCAATTACTTTTTCCTATGATGAACGTTTACAGAGATGGAGTTTTGAAGAACTTAAACTCTATAAGTCTGTTCATGAAAAACCGCAACATAACAAAAGGACTTAAATTAAATATATGAATGAAAGAGAGTTATTTCATGTCAAAAAATTATTATCCTTGTCAGGAAGAGAATGTGAGCTAAGCAAAGTAAAGCAAAGCAAAGCAAAGCAAGGTAGAAGCTTTTTATTGCTCCCTTCATGTGCTACATCTATTCTGTGTGAGTTGTGTGGTGATGAGTGATGATGATATATATAGGCAGGCCACATCATCCAGTCACAATATCCTTATCCATCTCCATCCACATCATATCATCCATATCCATAGGTGTAGGATTGGCTTGTGGGAATTGGCTTGCGGTAGAAGAAAAATATACCCTTTCTTTTTGTATGCTTGTCTTGGCAATGTTTTATGTCTGTGATGTCTGTCAGTCTTCTTTATTGTAATCTTTTATCATATATTATATGTTTTCTTTTTGTTGTTGTTGTTGTTGAATTCAAGAACTTGTCTCTTGATGAAGAATGTAAAGGACAATGAACTAAATGGAAAAAGGATATACCATATCTACCTAGGACCTTCTAGATAGCTATGGGTAGTAGGTGAATCTCTAGGTTGTGCTTGTGATGATGTTTAGATTGAAGTTTAATAACTTTTCAAGGGGATTTCCTGAGTTTTTTGAAGAGATTTGTCGATATTGTCTATGTTATCTGTTCCTTTGATAAGTATATCCTTAAAATCAATACATATAGCTACTATGTGATTTTTAATCAAAACTTTATTGATTTTATGAGTAGGGATTTTTGAAGGAAATTGGGTTTTTCGATTTTATTGGTCTTATAATCAATCAATATCATTCATTTATTATTGAGTTAAGATATCACATTTCAAATTAACACAAGAAGAAAACAGATTGTATTAAATGAGAAACTATCAAATTACATCGAAAGGATTTTTTTCTACATCACCATCATGATGTTCGAGTATAGGTGTGATGGTGATAGGGGAATCTGATAATTCTCATTCTGATTCATCAAATATCCCCCAAAACGTGACTAATGCGTTATTCCAGAAATAAGAGTTTTTGATGTACTTGTGTATTTACCGACAAAAAGGACACCATTAAATTTTATTTTTTCTTTATTGGTGAATAAATTAATAATTGTATGCATATCGCATACAATTTAGTCCTTAATTTAGGATTTTAATTTGAAGGGATGATTTAATTATACCATTTTCAAAATGTTCAGATATTTTTTTATGGATTTTTAAGGAAAAAAAAAATCAAGCTGAAAAAGTACTCTGATAATGCAAAGGTACTTATACTATATTAGTTTGAATCTTGAGAAGATTGCGCTTAAAGTGTACTTTGAATTAATATTTACTTCATAAAACATTTTTATGATGCAACATAGGAAATACCCTTTATCTTTTGAATTTAATGGAAATATTTCATGTATGATTTAAAAAATACTTATGCATGCTAAGAGTCATTCTCTTGAGAGATTATACCTTTAGAAGTTTGTAAAAAATGATATCTTTATGAGCATCAGGAGAAACATAAGTAGCTTTTTTTATGTCTATTAATGGATCTGTTCTTTATATGCATACGAAAAAAATCATAGTTGAGTAATTTTGTAATTTTAAAGTTTATGGTTCGTTCGTAAGAATAATAAAACATTTCAAGACTTCTTTTTTCAACTTAAAACATTTTAATCTTAATGATGAAAATTAGTACCATAGAAAACTGTATCTGTTTAAAATGTTAAATGTGCGTAACTGATGTGAAAAGCTAAACTTACGAAGAAGTATCATTGAAAAACTATTTATTTCAAGTTTTGTTTTACAAATTCTTAAATGATTTAGCAATGGTTGTTTAGTCTCGAAATTGATTTGCATTAAAAAGTAATACAAAAGTGCTGTTTTAAGGTGTTTTAAAGTTGAAAAAGTCTACAATAAAATAATTTAAAACAGACATTTTTGAGAGTATAACAGATGTACGTTTTTGAACAATTATATCCTTAGTTTACTGTCGCTATAATTCGAATACCTCGTCAACTTGCCTTGATTTTGATAAGGCTTTATTTTCTAAGACTTCGGGGTGTTTTTCTGGCTTATTTACGATTTTCTCATTTCAAAAGATTTCCAATTTATATAGATAAACATAGGTGGACAATTTTTGTGTTGTAAATTATTTTTTTAAACACATTTAGTCGAATTTGTGTGATAGTGTACAAAATTAATGAGGCTTTTTTCTATAATTGTCTATTAATTATTGATTTTATTACACATTTCTTAAAGGTACATAAATATATAGGAGTGTATAAAAAAAGTCATAAGATCCTATCTCAAAAGAAGATTACCAGATAATTATTATGTACCAGAAAATGCATCTATACCTACGTTAAATAAATTTGATAAGCTCAACAATTGATCTGATGTGATCTCATAAAGGTTAGTTAATAGATATACCCGCCAATCTATTGTTTTGAATTTTTCCAGATTTTTAACTTCTTAAATTGGAATATTATAATCGGTCCGATTTGTCAAATTTAAAATGTTGGAATCTAAATCAAAGGTTTTTAGAAAGATGTCTGTGTGTGTGGTTGCTCGTACGTTCTGTTACTTTTTTTGTCGACTATATCTCAATCACCAGCAGAGATATCGACTACAAATACATTTTGATTCATAGATATTAACATCAAAAGATGCAGAAAGGAGTTTCAAAAAAATTGATTCGATGGTTTTTTTTCTCAAGCAATTTAAAAAAAAATGCACGACTGTGTCGAACGAAGCTACTCATGTATCCAAACAGTAATTTAAAAAATATTTCCTGTATCTTAAAAACAAATTTAAAAGCCATTTGATTTTGCAAAAAAACCTTAATTTTTCAAAAATTTGTATTTAAAATCGCTTAACAGATTTTTTCGCTTAACTCATTTTTTAAATATAAAATGTTCAGTTTAAGTTTAAAAATATTTTTAGTAAGCAGTTATCTAGAACTTATTAATGTACATTTTGCATTTCAATTTTGTAAAAAAATAACGACCTATTTTCGAGATATCGAATTTAAAAAAAAAAATTTTTTATATTTTTTTCAAAATCAAAAATTAACCAATGGCATTTTTGATCATCAATATTATTGACACACTACAAGAGCTTTTGCAGGAAAAAATGATTGAAATGGATTGATTAATTCTTGAGAATACCTAAAAACAAAATATTGGTTCTATGGGGGTACCCTTCTGGAGAAATACAAAATATTTTGTACCTATATTGAAAAAAGCCAAACTAAGAGAAAATTTTAAAAAGTTTCACTGGTTCGTTTTTGAGAAAATTCGAATTTTGCATGTTTGCATCGAAGAATAACGTTTTTGACTCCTGGTACAGTTTTTAGAGAAATCGATAGGTATTAATAAATATTAGTAAAAATTATTTTTCGTCCGCGAATATTTTTGCTACAATCCAAAATTCTTTCATTAAACTATTTTTATTTTATTTTTGTTTAAATTTGTAGAAAAATCCAGTTAACATTTTGTTTTTAAAGACTCCAATATTTCGAGAGTTAATAATGTCATTCACTCAAAGTTATTGCACTTTATAAAAATAATAGTGTTGTTAACATTAGGTATTTTTTTCTGAAAAAAACATCTCGATAGAAAACTGATAAAACTTTAATTTTTGACTCAATACTCTTTCAACTTCTTTCACTAAAAAACTTTTCTTGTTGCAAGAAATGACATTTCAAAATTTTAAGGGAACACCAATTTGAAGTTATCAGTGTGGGTCACACCCCAAACTCTTTTACTTTTAAAACGTATTCACGCCTACAAAAATGTGTATCATTTACATATGGGTACGTAACCAATCATACACAAATATTGCAACTCCTTTAAATTTTCAGAAGTGGAAACACTCTCTAGTTTTTTTATTGTGTTTTTATTCCACCATCTCATCTTGTAAATAATATTAAAGTTGAATTTAATTGTCAGCTTTAAAATTGACAAAAATAAAAAAAAAAAATTAAAATTTTGTGGTGTCGATTTTATTTTTTAATTTTAGAGGTTTAGCTTAAAATTATCTAAAATAGTTTAATTAAGTTTTTTACAATATTTTAAAAAAATTACACATTATTTCGAGAGAAAATTTGACTGTCTATATAAATTTTCAAAACATCAAATCAAAAATCTCATTTATTTCTGTGAATGCAGAACATTTCAAATGGAATATTATTAAAATGCTAAAAAGCTAGGTCTTCAAATAGGGCCTTGACAAATTTCTATTTTATTTGTGAACGCACCCTTTCAATAATAATCGAACTGTAATTGTCAATTTATACAGTGAACTCAACATTTCCATCATGGTAAAGTACGAGCAACTTCTGCAATCTACTGTTTTTTTAAATGACAAAGCTCGTTTTGACTCGTCCATAAGCGACATAGCGGCCGTTTCGGTCGAAATGGCCGAGTCATCGAAAATTAGGTCCGCAGTGGACATATGAAAGAAGGAGAGTTCCTTCATAAATGGTTTGATTGTACCTCAAACTAATAACAAGGTTGCTGAAATATCTCAAATAGTTTGCGTTTTATCTTTGAAAAAAAAAAACCCTTCATAAACAGTTCAACCGAAATACTCGCACCTCCATTAAAACACATTCGTTTACCCTCAATCCCAGCTTTCAAGAGCAGTGATTTGTTCTTTTACCCTACTTCACGAATGTGTAATATTTTACAACACTCTGTCATTTCCTGTCAAGAATTTAAAACCAAGCCGTCTCTTCCTTATCTTATGCTCTGTTATTGATATAATGATATAAAAATGGTACGTAAAACCCCTTGAGCGCACACTCATCATAAAAAAAAAAACTTGATGTGTTGCTGTGCCTTTAAACTGCATTTGACTTCAAATTTCAATTATAATGTAAGTACCAAATATGCGCACATAGTAGTTGTTAAAGTTCTATTAAACCTCTATAATCCATCAATCATTCATCATCACTATCTTGTGTCTTTGTCATTATTGCCAATAATTCTCTAAGAAAATGTAAACGTAATTTTCATAATTATGTTTTTTTGTATAGCTTGTGGGTATAACCTTTAAACGCCCGCCGCCGCCGTGCCGCGTCAAAGATTTTGTATGAATCACCTTATAGGTTCGCTAATTCATAAAGATCACTCAATTGATCCGTAACTGATTTTTCTCCCTCTCTCTTAACCTTTGGCAAATAAGTTATTGTTTTCTAATGCACCATAATCATACATATCTTTGATCATTAATCATTAAAATTTACCCTCCTATGTATTATTATTATACCTCGCTTCCGAACTTTTTTATCTTTTGTAGGTATCTTTCTCTATTATCCAAATAAAACAATTTTATATAGGAGTCCATTGAGGGAGTATCATTGGTCTCATTGAGGTCCCAGAATGCATTCATTCTAATGCAACCTACCGTGACTCAAAGACAAAAACAAAATATCAAACAATATCAACTTCAGTATACCTCCCCTACAGTACATTTCGATAATGATGGTAATAAACTGACAATAACGATCCGTACCTTATATTTGTTTCTAAATATCAAAAGCAACAAAGGTTTTTGTCAGGCCTTTGAAAATAAAAGTCAAAAAACCAGATACAATATACTCTGTAGCGGTTTGACTTTCAGAAAACACAGAAACATGGAAGGTTGAGACCTCCATCTGCACTCGTGTGTGAATAAATTTTTGACGTGTGTCAAAGACACTATATACTCGACACCACAATACCATCAGACGAACTTAGAGGTTTTGAAGGGTGAAGGGAGAAGGCAGATGTGACTCTCAAACATTGTGAGGTTTAACATCAGAAACCAGCTGAAGGAAAAAGCAAACAACATGTTTGATATAAGCAAGTTGAAGTTATGTAGTTATTTGATCCGAAATGAATCCTTTCGAGGAAAGTGGTTTCTTGACACTCATCCTTTTGTTACATCAAAATGAAACCAACAAACGAAAAAAAATGAGGAACGGGGAATTCAATTGACATCTGCTAACATGGAATTCAAGTCCTTTGATGAGTGAATTTATATAGAGACTCGCTCGTTTCGTTCGTTTCGTCGTGTATTCCTTCAGCTCTTTATCAAATGACAAAATATTCTTTTTTTTAAGGACTTGTCTCTGTTTGCTCTGTTTTATTTGAAAATCCTTTCGTTCCACTGTAGGTTAAGGTATAACATTTACAGTATACAAGATAAAGACAATTCCAATTTTGAAAACGTTACCGCTTCTGGGGCTGGCTGGTTCTGGCTGGTTTTGGGTTTTGATTCTGGTAAAAAGTTCATCATGTTCTTCTTCCTGCTAGAATTCTCACATCCAATCTCCAGGAGTTGGTATTCTATATTCTGTGTCATGGCTTATGTCTCATGCCAATTTCAATTTGGTAAACAATTCACGCAATTCACATGTTGATGATACACGCTGCATGTGCACAACATCATCATGATGACTATGACGTTGATGAAATTGTGGGATTGCATCGAATCGAATCAAATGAAACACAGGCTGAGGGAAATGTGGAACAACAAACTGTAGTTTAAGTGGTTGTTTTTTAGTGTGTAATTTTATTTCAACTGTCATCGCATATTGAATTGAATACGAATTTATCCGTAAACCAGAGGCAATCTCGAATCAAAGTATAGTATAAAAGTGATTCCAGGAAATTTCACCTTATTGTATCATGGTATCAATTTGTGTTCTTCGTTGTTGGTTATACAGTGGGATGTTTTAATTTTTTTGTTTGCCAATATTTGGCTGTAGTTAAGAACATAATTGATATAAGTAGCGTTTTGTGATTACAATTAGATCAGATTTGCACTAATAATTTCTATATTTAACCTTATACAGAAATGTCTAAAAGAGTAATAGATGAAAAGTTCGATAGCACTTGTATCTCTTTTGCATAATTGAATTAATATTCAAGAAGTCGAACAACGTACTTAGCTTCAAATTTTAGCTGAATTTTAATTTAAAGTGGATGTCCAGGATAGAGTAGGCACACTTAGGCCAGTTGATTGGCCTAGTGTATACCAGATGTTTTTCGTAACCTGACAATTGGTAATGTTATTCCACCTGATGTTTGCCTTATTCATAGCGCCCTGAATAAGGCTTTTAACAAAAGTTTACATGTATCGATTGCCAGCATTAGACAAACGTGATGGTTGGTTATCTACCTATGGCATTTTGTTAGAGCTCTTTTAGGATGTTAAGATGCTTTCCTGAAACAGATATAGTAGGTCTAAGATCTTTAGGGTTGACTTGTGAGCATTTTCCTGCTTTGGGTAGGAAAACAACTTTCACTTCTCTCCATACCATGTTGAAAATTTCCTCAAGGATCAAGGATGAAGTTTGGCAGATTTAAATGGTTGTATCTTGTCCCTTGTAGTCAGACCTTATGGATATGTTATAATAGTACTAGAACGTAATAGCTACTAGGAATGTGAGTATACAGCACCAAGTTCAACAATTCTTCACTAGAAATTGTCCAGTAGCCATCTGCATTTTTCATACAGCTTGAGGGACTGGTTGAAAGAATTTTTAATAGCCTAGATGCTTCGGAAGTTTCTTGTATTACCGCAGAAGGATCGCCAGGAAGATCAATTAGATTTCCTAAGTTCGTTCGTGTAACTTCTTGGGGATTGTTTCTAAGAATCTCAGTGAGAATTGCATACTTTTTTTGCATACTTGTTTTGGAACACCTAATTTTGATTAAATAACAACATTAAACGTGGCTTACATTTTAAATAAAGCTTAAGTGCAGTAAATAAAAAGTAAGCATTTTTGTATGTCAAATCCATTCAAATTTTATCCATTATAAAAAAGAAAATTTTAAACAGAAATTTTTTTAAATATTTTTGAATTAAGTTAAATTACATGTTATTAACACAAATGTAGAAAAAATAATTTTTATATTTTGTGTCCATGATTCTAAGCAATCTGCCCCATAGTAATCAATTCGTACCCGCATTCAATTTGCTTGTCATCAAAGGAACATAATCTTCATCCAATGAGCAGATGATTCTTCTTTTTGGACTTGAAGGTGATGCGTCTATAAATAAAGAGCCGCAAAAGAATGCTGCCTGCGTTTATGTAAACTTATTCATTTTTATAACGAGGCTTTTTAGAGGTTGTTTGAATAATTATTATTTTTGTTAAGGAGGAAAAGAATCGAAATTTTAATCCGAGAACTGGATGAAGGTTCCTCCTTTATTTTTCGATTTCAAAATTAATGAAAAAACATTATATTGGTGAAACATATTCGTGTGGCCATCAGTCGCCTTATAAACAAGGGAAAATATGTCAACGACGAGTGACAAATTACGGATGAATTTCTTGAGAATAAGAAACATTTTATTGACTTTAATGAGGTGAAGTTAATCATTTTTTGAAGATATGAGTCTTCCTTTTTTTCCATTTAGGGGAAAGTTTATTTTTGTTCTTCACAAAAAAACGAATAGGTATAATTTTTGGATGGTTTTAGTCCATGTGTTGTTGATATGTTTCCACATTTGTCTGAAGACAGACGGAACCCAAACTGGCAGGTAGTTCTCTGAATAAAAAATTAGCTGGCGGAGTCTTTGATCAGGTTGTTATTAATCGCATCTAAAGACAAAATTTTACACTTGTTTTGTTTAGATATTCCGGGAAGAAATAGATTATGAATTTTTAATGAATGTTCTGATATCTCCGAATATGAGAATTGTAAAGAGTTTTAAAGAAAATATGACATTATATCCAGCTTCATATAGATATCCACACTTGAAGCTTTTTGGAAAAGAATTTAGGAAATAAAAAGTAAAAAAAAGGTCTTCAAATGTGTTAGAAATTCGAAAGCTTTCTTATGGATAGCAGAATTTGTAAAGGATTATTTTAAAAAACCCAAAACTTCATTATACGTTTTTTCCTTTTAAAACGTTCTAAACCAATATACATTTTGACGATACCAATCACTTTTAGCAGCTCAATTACCAATTAACATCCAAAATATAATGTAGATCATTAAAATGTCCTTTAAAATAAGGATTACCTTACAATCAACAATGTATCAAATAGTTTCAATTATTTGAGGTCCCAGGTTTTTGGAATACAAAAATTGTAAGTAATATGGTCAAATTTGATCAAAAAATATACAATATCTCCTCTAGTTTTGACCTTTTCACAAATGCGTTTAACAAAGGTTTGCTGGTAGTAAAATGAAAGAAATATGTTTAATATCTCCAATTATATCCACAATTTCTCACTTAAATAAAAAAGAATAAAAAGCCTAAATTAAGAATTCTAGCAAAAATGTCTAATATCTCCAATTTCTACACATCCAGAATGTTTGTTAACAAGACTGAATTATGAAAATGTACGGAAGCCCTGTTTTAATTCTTAAAAATATTGTTGCCTTAACAGCTAACAATTCAGTTATAGAAAGTTAAATATCTCAATGTTTCGAGAGAATTGTATTCATTTAAAGTGTCTTAAAATACAAAATTTTAGATAACCTACGATCACGAACAATGAATACATTTTTAAATACCTCTTCAACAATTCCTTAGTCTTTTGAAGTTAAATAATTATCAATTAGATCATTTATTTTAAAGAAAAGTGTAACTTCATGTGTTTTTGAAAATAAAACTCCACACTTAAGTGAAATGACAAACTATTCAATACCAAAGTGTAATATCTCCTCATAATTTCTGTTCTCAATTCCAATTTTACAAAATAAAATCCATGATTTTCTGTATATACCAACAATTTACTTTTGAAACTATAGTTGGGGAGATACTTAAAATCTTTCAAATAAATTCCAAACGGAATCACCCTGTATTCTTCTTACGTAACGCTAATATCTCCCTTTTTCCCATTCTCTATATGAAAGCTCTCAGCCTCCGGCGGCGTTAGTTGTAAAACAAATAAGTCTGTAATTTAATATTCCACTGGTACGTATACACAAAAGGGCTAAAAGTCCTATGATGTGTATGTTTATTATGTGTTTACCGTGTGTATATAGTTCCCCCCTCTCCTCTCCCACCACCATCCAACTCAACCCAACCCAACCCAACCGAACGACTGCAACATGCCATTAAAATTAAGGAAACAAATAAAATAAAAAATTCAATGTATACTGTGTAAAAGGATATTCTTCTCCAACACCACCACCACCACCAGAATCATCATGATGATGGATGTACCATTTTAGTCTTTGTGTACTTTTCTTTTTGGACTTTAGAAATACGTAATCAGGGCGGATGTTTTGTTGCAAATCCAATGCCGCACTAACATGAGTCAATACATAAATAAAAATAATTCAAGTTATCAAATGCGAGTGCAGTTTTCTGCACACACACGTAATCAATTTGCAGTTAAGAAGGATAATTGGAAATATATTGCGATTAATGTTACCATCGAGACTTGTCAAGTCACGTGTCCTCTGGTGTTTTTTTGCTTTTTTTGATTCTGAAGTTTGAACTCTTGATGTTCGAAAATTGGTTTTTCCAAAGGAGTTCTCTTTTCTTTTAGTCCTTTGTTCTGTTCATTTCCTTCCTGTTTACAATTGATGTATGATGTGACTGAAGGTGGTGGTGGTGTTACTGGTGGTGTGGTACTCGACGACGATGGTGTGATTGGTGTGGCACATAATAACTTTAATGGAAACAAGGACCTCAGTCGTATAAATTACATTCCGCATTCATTCCTGTTTCCATTGTTTACCAATCATTTTTATTTTGGAGTGAGGATCAATTTTTCTTTTTGAATTTATTCATCTGCAACTCTCTCTCTCTCTCTCTAGAAGCCTTTTTTCATAATTTTTATTGTGTTCCTTTGAAGTGGACCCCTTTATTGATTCGAGCAATCCCATCTCGTATATATTACTTCGACTGAGAATATATAAACCTAGCTCGATATAGTAACGTGAAACGTGATGATGAAAAGCGGCGCTCATTCAATCAAAGTGTCAGAATGTGTAATTCATATTTGATGGATAAAATGTTAATTCTATTAACTTGCATTGCATTCAATTGGGTCTGAGTCGTCTTATGTGGAGGTTAGATTCATATACATACCCTACCTGCTGTATGATGCCTGGCTGCCTGTCTACACTAAGCATACACAATGTCTTGACTCGAGTTTTCTATTTTTGTTGCGGCGCGGCGGCTCTAGATAGTAATAGTATTATACGAGTCTTGTCTTATAGTAGCCGTATAGTATTATTATGGGTTTTTTAAAAGTCAAATCACGCAGGTAGGATTGTCACGATCTTATAGGAAAAATTCTTTTCTTGTATAGGATGGCAGTCAGGCTCTACGTTGCGCATGCTTCTGGATAGGCTTTATTTAAGTTATTCAGAATTTTCTATTATGGATAGATAGATTGTCTTATAATATTTACTTAAAGATAGGAGGCAGTTGTGAAATATGTATTTATATATTCCTGAGAATCATAACTAGATAAAATAAGTTTGAAGGTTAGAAAAGATGTGCAAGTATCTAGATAGATTTTTCTTTTGTTTTTTCTTAACTCGTCGATCACGATAAACGATAATATTATGAAAAGTCATAATTTTTTGTATGATTTATGTTATTTTGTTGCAACTTCTTGTTTAAAAGTGGGATTTAAAATATGGAAGTGCTACTTTACAAGATAGGATTTGATTAAGTTTCAGTTGCGAATGAGGGGTAGAAGTATAAATAATGCACTTAGCTGAAAAAGTTCAAGAGATCAATTTCAAAGTTATTTAGAAGAAAAGCGAGATTTTAGCAATGATGAGCAATGATAACAGACAAAAGACTTAAGTATCATTGCAGAATGTATAATATCTCCAAATTGAAATAATTTAAAACAAAGGCACTTGGCACTTTAGGAGATATTAGCTTTTGAAACTCTCAGAAAAATAAATTTAAATCTAATCGCGGATTAATGAAAAAAATGTACGAAATCGCTATTCAAAAATAGATTCTGACTTCTTAATTTTTGGAAGCATTGACATGAAGATTATTACGATAGAGTTAAGAACTGAGTTCTAAAAGGAAATAAGATTGCATTTTGTTTAATCAAATATTGAATAAATAAATCTATAAAATGATATTTTCAACTAAGATATTTATATTTTTAAGAAATAAATGGAACAACAAATGTTTGAGACTTGTAAATTTCAAAATACGTGTACCTAAACTTAAGCCCATTATTAAAGGAAATAAATACATTGGTACCCGTGGCATGATGTTAAGTACGTTGGACTGTCATGCGAGAGGTCTTGGGTTCAATCCCTGCCTGTGCCACCTAAAGTTTTCCCACGGTTACTGCCTCTTGCGAGGAATTGACAAATTCTCCAAGAGTAATTCTTGTCATGAAAAGTGCTTTCTCAAATTAGCCGTTCGGATTCGGCATATAAACTGTAAGTCCCCTCCATCCCTGCAATTACTCGCACACAGGAATGGTTGAGAGTTAACAAATGCTCTTCGTGATTCAAAAATTAATATCTCAAACATATTCATTTCAAGATGAGCACTAGAAACTATATATACTATCCACAATTATAAGTATATAAGTACTCGATACATAGTTATGAATATCTTCAAAACCGAAAAGATATTGAGATATAAGAAAAAATGAACATTTACCTAGATTATTCTCATTATATCTCCGAGTAAGGCCATATGAAAATCTCTTATTCTTTAATATAAAAGAAAGTTCAAAGTATCAGAACAGTGGTTTTCCATTCGACTTTTATCCAATAAAAATATTTTAGTTAAATATCTCTTAGCTTATTCATTCTCACACCAAAAATTGAGAATATATCTTTGCAAAATTTGTATGAGAAAAAAAGTCCAGATTCCAAATTCTTAATATCTCCCAATAAAGTCACCCAAATGATTGTATGAGGAAGTATGTAAAAAGGAAAGAAAAAAACCATACAACAGGGTTCGTAGAATATCATTCGCAAGCTAAGCAAATATCTCACATTTTCTGATCTTCTCAGGACCCGAAAAAATAAAATCCAACTCAGATACTTTTATCTTTTTATTAATTCTTTATCTTTTTATTAATTCGATCGAAATTCGATCTCTCGCAAAAAGATATAAAAAGATCAGAAAACAAATAATTCCTTGGATGCTATCGTTTCAATTGTTTGTCGTTTTAAAATGGAAAGATATGTTTTTTACGAACAAGAAACAAAAAGATCAACTTTTATGACAATTTGACGAAGAAATCTTCGGGAATTAGAAGTGTTACCATTGTTAACTGAACAATTGTTTCAATGGTTTGCACACAATTCTACACTGGAAATCTTTCAGTATCAAGGAAGCCCTCATAGGGAAACAAGCACAAACAGTTCTTGCAGTTCCATCAACTCAAATCTATGTGGAAGGTGTTTTACTTACAGTCACTATAACCCAAAATTGGTGCAAATTTTTAAATGAAACAATAAATAAATTTGTTACTGAATACATTTTTATTTTGACTATATTTTCTTATTTTAATTTACGATCGGTTTGTAAATGGATCCTTTATGAAACTTCCATTCAAAAATTTCTTGAATGAATTTAATTTGTCAGTTCCCAAAAAATTCAATTTGTTCGTGAATACAAATTTTATATTCAAAGATCCGAAAAATAAAATTCGCGAATGAATTAAACATTGAACTCCCGGTTGAGTATTTTAATCATGAACGAAATAAATTTTATCATTATCCGAACCCTGTAGCATATCTTACAATTTGAACACAATATTTCTCTATTTTCAAAAATAACTAAGTTAAAAAACAAGGAAGTCCACGAAATGCATGAAAACTCATTATGACTTGGGTCATAAACTTAATTCTAGAATGTAAGTTCTTAGGGGCTTGCATTTCGATTTTGATTATCATAGAAATCAACTTTTCGATTATCTTTCAACTTTCATTGCACTTTTATCAACTTTTTATTGGATTGAATATAAAAAGCACTATTAATCACCCTGTATGTCTATAGAGTAAAAAACAACTTTTCCATCCATTTATCCATCATTACACATCGATGACTACATCATACATACATATACATAGGTTATGTAGCTTCATATTTGTTGATTCTTCGATTGAACATAATACGTATAGGAGAACGACATACGGCCAAGGACATGCATCTCTCTAGCCAAAGGCATGCCATTGACAGTGTGTCGTCCATCATTGCTTTTTATTTACTTCCCTTGTGTTTGCATATTGACTTTTGGTTTACTCCCTTTGAGCTATAGACTTCTCGTCTTCTGCCACCATATCGTCGTCGTGCCAGCCATCATTTCGCCCTTTCAGCAAAAAACATACACCGAACTAGCCAACCGACCGTCTCGTCGACCCACCGCTTCAGGCACTCCTTGAATACACAATGTAGTAAGGAATAGGTCCTTGTCTACATATTTATATATCTCTCCACCATCATATTATTACCCTGGACCACTTCAGATGAAAAATCAATTTGTTTTCTTCAAAATTTTCACCGTTTTCAATTAGATTAATGAAATTGGAGCAAGCCAATTTTTTATTAAGAGCACAAAAAAGAGGGTTTCCTTAAACACATTGCAGGACCCATTCAAAATGATATAAAAGTCGGGAATGGCAACTTCAATGTCGAACGACAGTGGACGCCCTCTTAATCTATAATACTAATTAAATGTCAAAAACAGTTTTGTTTGTCATCCCGAACGGACCAGGACCAGACCAAAAAAGAACACAAATACATCCTTGCATCTGCATAGGATAACAGCCGAGCTGCTTGTCGTTTGTTGACCATTTTGTTTCTTTGTTCGTTTGTATGTATGGCTAAACGGAAATTGTATTTAATTGAAGAAGGATAATATAATATTTGCTCTAAGGATTTCGGTGTAATTGTATTTCTTTTCCTGTTTTTTGAGTTGATGGTTTGGTGGATTTTCTTTTGAAGAGATTTTTGTTTCGTTGTGTTTTTATAAATTTTTCCTGCTACATGAATGAAAAAGGACCAAAAATAATAGAGGCATACTTAATTGAGTTTTAATGTTATGGAAGATTAAATGAAAAATTTTGTATTTAATTTGATAATATTACGCTGCTAGACGTTTTTATATATTCTTTAAGATGATTTTTTTGTACAATATTTTATTAAAAATTTATTTAGCTGTGTTTACTCTTTAGAAAAATGTGAAAAAAATAATAAAAGAAAATATAAATATTATGATCAAAGAAAATTAAAAAAAAAATGAGAAAAAGTAGAAATGTTAAGTGAATGTGATTTATGAATATAAATTTAAAATGTGCCAAATTTTATAATTGGATTAGCTACTTCTTACTTTAAACCATAAACCAACATCATGGGAAATTCATCATCATCTCATGGTGGCAGTAAGAGTAGTCGTAAATGTCGAAGTTTACCAAATTCACCTGATGTTAGGAGGTAAATGTTTTAATTAAATTTATGTTAAAAGTATGTATTTACATTTTTTTTTTTAAATTAAGTCAAACAACAACTTACTTAAAATTAAACAACCGCAAAAATCAACAACTTGAGTTTAAATTAAAAGACTGTAAAAGTAAAAATTGAATTTTAAATTGAAGATAAAATTTTATTATGCTTGATCAATATAAGTTTATGATTATAAACAACTATGCCGTGAAATAAATCCAAGTGAAATAAGGCCAAATTTCAAAAATGTGCCTTGTTTCCCTTTTATTAAGTGTAATAAAGCCAATTATTAACAGTTGGTCTATTACATAGCTCACCGTTAAAAAAAAGTTGGTCTTATTTCTCAAAATAATTTGGCTTTATTTCACTTCACTGTCAAAGTGCAGCGTGACCAACTGCTGAAAATTGACTTTATTTCACTTTTGTAAAGTTCAGCAAGGATCATTTTTGAAAGTTGGTCTTATTTCACATGGCCTTATTTTACGGCACCATAAACAACATCGTGTTATGTGCATTAAGTCGCCGCTAAACTGTTTTTAATAATTAAGAGTTTTCTAATAAGTTACATTTTGAATAACCTGATTTTTTGACAGCTTTCATCTTATGACATTTGACTAGTAAAAACTACTCAATTTCTATTATTTGCAATTATTATAATTCACTACAGAATAGATGTTTTGAAAAAGTTTGAAACACTGAAACAATTGAGGGTCGGTGTGAGAGTAGTGTGAGACTCTTAACGCGCTAAAACTACCATATAATCAGTTTAGTATTGTTGTAATACTTTCCCACAGCTTTTAAGCCATCAGCTCATGAGGCTTAGTTCTTATTAATCTCCGAACATTTAAGACCGTCTTCATTTAGGATTTGGTATGACTTTGTTGTCCCTGACTATGTGAAACAGCGTGTGTTTCAACCACTTCTGGAACCATTTCAATTTGTAGATCGCTGTTTTTTAACTTCCCATAGGAAGTTATTGTAATAGGTCCGATTTGTCAAATTGAAAATTTTGACATTTCTCGACGTTTCAAGGTGCCTAGAGTCGAAATAAAAGATTATAAAGAAAGATGTCTGTGCGTGCGTGTGTACGTACGTTCGTACGTCCGTACGTCCGTACGTCCGTACGTCCGTATACGTCTGTACGTTCGCGACGTTTTTTTGTCTTCCATAGCTCAAGAACCAGAAGAGATATCGACTTCAAATAAATTTTGTTATACAGATAATAAGGCAGAAAGATGGAGAAAGGGCTCTCAAGAAAATTGCGTGGGTGGTTTTTTTACCATAGCAGTTTAAAAAAAAAGGTGAACATTTTAGTTAAACCTAAATATCTCATGAACTAAGGACGCTAGAGACTTGAATTAAATTTTATGATATATATTGTAACGTGATACAAAACAATTATATTTTTGGAAAAAAATCCAATTAACGGTTTTTTTATAAATCAAAAAATCTGAAAAAAAAAATTTGCCACCTCGAAAATTTTACGACCAAAATATGATTTCATCTCCAAAATAATTTTGTGCAACGAAGAATAATGTTTTTGACATCTGATAAAATTTTGAGAAAAATCTAATTGACAGTTTTTTTTTTATAAAAAATAAAATCCTAAAAAAAACATTACTCATAGTTGGTAAAAATTGAATTTTGACTCAAATATCTTTTCAAAAACTTAAGATTAAGGCTTCAAAATTTTTTTTATCTTATAAGAAATATTGTTTTCAACATTCTCAAATATGTTGAGAAAAATCGAATTGACAGTTTAAAAAAAATAAAAACCTAAAAAAAATTAATAAAAGTTGGTAAAAATTGATTTTCGACTCATATATCTCTTCAGAACTTTGATATAATGGCTTCTAACTAATTTTAACTTATAAAAAATATTGTTTTCAACATTAGGAAAAATTTTGAGAAAAATCGAATTGACAGTTTTTTTACAAAAAATAAAAACCTAAAACAAATATTATAAAAAATGGTAAAAATTGATTTTCGACTAAAATATCTTTTCAAAACTTGGAGATATTGGCTTTAAACTACTTTAATCTTTCAAAAAATATTGTTGTCAACATTCGGTAAAATTTTGAAAAAAATCGAATTGACGGCTTTTGTACAAAAAATTAAAAACGTAAAAAAAATTTAACAAAAGTTGGTAAAAATTGATTTTCGACTCAAATATCTTTTTAAAAATTTGAGATAATGTCTTCAAACTAATTTTAACTTCTAAGAAATATTGTTTTCAACATTCGATAAAATTTTGAGAAAAATCGAATTGACAGTTTTTTTTTACAAAAAATATAAACCTAAAAAAAAAACAATACTAAAACTTGGTAAAGATTTACTTTCTACTCAAATAGATTTTCAAAAATTACAAATATTGGCTTCAAACTTATTTTATTTCACAGAAAATATTGTTTTCGATATTTATATATCATTCGATATAAAAATCCAACAGTCCGTTTTTTCATAAAAAAATAAAATCTACAAAAAATAATACGCAAATTTGGTGA
The DNA here is from genome assembly GCA_920104205.1 of Eupeodes latifasciatus. NCBI lineage: Eukaryota > Metazoa > Arthropoda > Insecta > Diptera > Syrphidae > Eupeodes > Eupeodes latifasciatus. The sequence goes on along the minus strand of OV049924.1, from coordinate 142,474,421 downwards.
AAATTGATACATATAGACAAACTTTAAAGCAAGACAAATCGACAGACGGGATGGGAAGTTATCAGTGTGGGTCGCATCTCAGCCTCTTTTTTATATTCCAGTTCACTTCACTCTTCTAAAGGTTGGTTTAATTTTAAAGATCGATGTTGAATGTAAACCACACCTAGACGTCATTTTTTTTTTGAGATTTCTTAATTTTAGTCTAACTCAATTTCAACTATGGAAATATACAAAATCATACCTCAGTGTCATCGAAAATTTGGTTAATCGGGTGGAGGTGTGCCGCAGAATTTGTCGTGGCCATTTGGCCGATATTTGGTTCCATACCATACCATAAACTAAACTATAGATCTCTTACTCTCATTCCCTAAATGACTCGAGCACATTAACCTTTGGTATTTATAAGACCTCGTTTCTTAGGAGAGAATTACTCAAAGAAGATTTGTCAATTATTCGAAAGAGCCAGTATCCGTGAAAAAAAAAACTTTTTGGTGGCTCAGGAAGAGATTGAACTCAGACCTCTTGTACCCATGACTCCACAAATACTACTCGGAAGACATCTAAGATCTTAAAAATTCAGTCATGTTATCGTAGCTACAAATTAGTCCTACTACTACTACCGATAGCAAACAAGCTATCAAAAAGTGCATTCTTTCAAATTTCCATCCAATTAAATGCCCTCAAATCTTATACATCACATCATAAATGCCGCAGATATGCAATCTGGCAATCATCGTCAACCAAACGTCATACACACCAAATGTCCCTCGTTAACACATTTCATTTAAACAAGCTGAACACTCCATAAGACAAAAGTGTACAAAAAGTGAAGATACAAATCAGCAGAACGCGGGTCTTCTCCTTCTGCTGGTCGCGGTGCCGATGATGGACGATCATCAGTAGATGATCATCAAGTTAATATGATCGTTTATGAATTCATGCAATGCACTTCAAATATTAAAAGAGACCGGTCACCCTTTGCGAGTTATCATCCCAATCCCTGAATAACAAATAATTTGTTGTCCTTTTTTTAACACACAAACTCCAAGAATCACCAAACTACCACTTGAAACTTCGCGCAGTCAAAGATAAACGACCGACGACGAGTGCATAGAAGAAGAACTAAATTACTCTGATGGGCCTTCCGCGTCAGTTATGGTTGACGGAAACACAAGCTGCCAACCAGCCACCATATGTGTTTGCCGCGAGTAAACTTAGACGCAGACCCCATAAGCCTTGAGTTAATCATAAGTCATTATCTTATATACAGAGGGCATGAAATGTGCCATGCATATGCATAAGTCGACTTTTTCGATCTTCGTTAGTGAGAGAGAGTGTATTTGTGTGTTGCGCAACAAGATCTTTTGCTTGTTGTTTGACATTTGCCAGTCCCCAGCCGGATCCCTATCCAGAGCCCATCAGCGATCACAGAGAGTCATAGACATTTGAATGCCCTTTTGTGCGACATCTGTCTATTACATTGTGGCTGCTGCACAACATAATTTCCGAACGAGGCCTGAGTTTAACGCAACCAAATGAAATTGAGCATAAACTGAAAGTTGATACTTCGTGCTCTTTCTTCTTATTTGAGGGCTTATGGCACGGTGACGAGGACGCTGGTGACTCTTTGTAATAATAAGATTTAAGTGAACGATTTATGTTATGTTTTCTTAGAGATGCGATAAATATTGAAAATATCGCGTCGTCGTCGTGAAGCAAAGCAAAGCAGAACAGATGAAAGTCATTTTTATGGTGTGTTTCACTTCACGACCTACACTCTACGAATAATAGCATCTCTATATTCCCTTATAAAAGGGTTCACAAGAAAAGAAACTAATTAATGATTTGTTCGGCATTTATGGGTCAAAAAATCTCACGAACTATGAAGGCATTCATATATTATGTTAAGGCTTGAGTGAGTTCTGATGGGGAGAAGAACAGACTTGACTTGCGTATCCAAGGAGATGTCTAAGAAAGGTGGTGTATAGGAATTTAGCGACATATGAGTTCGAAAATTATTTAGACCAACGTTTGATAAAACCAAGGGATGCGTTGGCCTTGTTAATAATACAATCAAAACGGGCTTTAAAATTTAACTTAATGTCGAAAATAACTCCTAGGTTGCGAATAAAACGGACAGAATAAATGGTAACATTGTGATGACATAAATAACGTTCTTGATTGTTAAGACAAATAACAAAGGACCAAGGTGGCTCCCTTGAGGAACTCTTGAGTTGGCATAAATAGAATCGGAGATTGAGAATCTGAAAACAAATGTATATCTTCAGTTCTCTAGGCACGATCAAAGCCACAAAATAAAAATGGGGGGAGGGGGGTAGTGAAGTGCTTCAAGTTTATGCTATAATTTGGTGACTAATTTTATCAAAGGCTTTAGTAAAGTGTTTAGTGAAAACGACCACTTCATTTCCTTTCCCTAATTCCTTTAGAGTTTTGGACACAAACTCAATAAGATTGGTTGTAATGGATCGGGCTTTTAAGAAGCCATGTTGTTGTGAGGACAGAAATAAGTCTACAACGAAAATAGAGAGAGCCGAAGACAATGCTTTCAAAAAGCTTGGGAATTAAAGAAAGCTTGGCTATAAGCCTGTAGCTGAAAAAATAAAAGAATCTCTTCAAAGCTTTGGGAAGATAGCTTGAGAAATGGAAAGACGAAACAGTACTGAAAAACGTTTACATAGAACACACTTTTTTTTAATAATATTGCAGGCAAACCATTCGGACCAAAAGGAATCATCTTTATGTAGACTTAATTCGTAGTCCAAGAAATATCATCATTTATCTCGATTTGGGTAAGGGAGGTGCATGAGGTACCTTTTAAGTATTCAAAAAATAAAAATCAGTTTCTTCAGGATGATTACTGAACGTGAACGATTGGGTGAAGAATGAGGCAAAGACGTTTTTAATAGTTGTAAGACCGGTAGATTTCAAGAGGAATTAAGTAGAATTTTTTTTAGATTTTAATTTGTATGGTAAAACTGATTGTTTGATTTTAATAAAAATTTTACTGAATGCTTAAAACAACGTTTATTATAAAATAAATTAAGTTTGAAGTTATCATATGTAAACAAAATTTATGAAGCCGATATCTCTACAGGTTCTTGAGAACGAACGTGCAAACAAACGCACGTACAGGCTATAGTGATGCCTTTGGATTCGATGGCCCTCAAAACGTATAGAAAAATGTCAAAATTTTGAATTCGACAAGTCGAACCGATTACAATTATTTCCTATGGGAAGTTAATAAAGCAGTTAACTGCTGACAAAATGGCCGCCAATTAAAATAGTGTTATCAACTAAAAGTTTAGGAAGTAGATATTTTGAGACTTCTTAGTAAGGCTGGTTTGATAGTAGTAAGGGTTGGGGTCAAAATTCTGCCGGGGTCAAAATTATTTTGTCAAAATTCTGCTTTCAAAATTCTGCTTTTCAAAATTCTGCTTTTAAAATTCTGCTTTTGGAATTCCTGCTGCTCAGAATTCTGATTTCTTAAATTCTGCTTTTCAAAATTCTGCTTACCAGAATTCTGCGAATAATATAGAAAAGAAAGGTTTGAAAATATTAAAAAGCGCGCGCTTTTTAATATTTTCAAACCTTTCTTTTCTATATTATTCGCAGAATACCTTCTCTCATTAGAGATTAGCAGCAGATAATTTTTTGTTTGCATACATCAGTATGTATTATAATATGTACCTACTTTATCTCCTGTAAGCTGTAAGGTTAGTCTTATTTGTTAAGCCTTCGAGTTAGTGCTCAAAATTAACCATGAATATTTCAATAGTAAAATCCAATAAGGGAAAAAGCAAACTTTGTGTTGACGGCTATATGTTTTATCTTGAAAAGTTAAACAAATGTAAAACTTACAATTGGGCCTGTGCTAATCGAATTAAAGACAAGTGCAAGGGACGAATTGCTAAGGAATCTGTACAACATAATCATGAGCCACGTGTTATTGAAAAATATGTTCAGCAGGCTAATAATAATGTGACAAACCTAGCTCAAAAATCATTTATGCCAGCTAGCCAAATTGTTCAGCAATCTGCGATAGAAACACCTACTAATTGTCGATTCGATCTTCCTTCAAAAAATGTCCAAAAGTTAAAAATTAAAAGAATACAAAAAGCCATAAATCTTAAGGAAAGAACCAAATGAAATTTGTGAAATTGACATCCCCTAAGTCTTTACGTTCTCGAAGGAGAGCTATTTATTTTAAGCGAAAAATGGTTGGATCAAGATTATGTAATTATTCTTGGAACAAGATCAAGTTTGATGTTTTTGGAAGAGAGCGATTGTTGGGTGATGGACGGAACATTTGATGTTGTTCCAACAATTATGCGACAATTGTTCTCTATTCATGGCAGAGTAGAGAATCAGATTGTTCCACTTGTTTTCTGCTTAATGAGTAAGAAAACACGTTCGCTTTATGAGTTGTTTTTCGCAGAGCTGCTTAGAATTGCCAACGGTTACAATATTCGGCTGGCACCAAAGAGAATCATCTGCGATTTTGAAAAAGGTATTTCTTCTGCTGCAAAAATTGTTTTCCCTGCAGCTGAGCTTAAGGGATGCCTCTTCCATTTCAGTCAAATAATTTGGCGAAGAGTACAGCATGAACAGTAAGTTCTACCTTACCCACTCGAAATTCAGAATTTTTAATTGCAATTTAATAAAACTTCTATTTCAGTTTAGTGGTGAAATATGGCAACTCCGAAGAATTCGCTAGACAGGTGCGTATGCTCAAAAGTCTGGCCTTTGTGCCTGCAATTGAAGTCTCTCAATACTACGAAAGCTTACGTAGTATTATTGATGACCCAGACGTTTTGAACCTCATTAACTGGTTCGAAAGGAATTATATAAGAGGAATTTGCAGGAATCCTACACAATTCTGGTCGATTGATGACTGTACAAAACACGTTTTCCCTAGAACACAAAACAATGTTGAAGCTTGGCATCGCCGACTTAAAGTTATAGTTGGACGTAGTCATGCAGGCTTCTACAAGTTAATAGAAGACTTAAAAAAAGAACCCATCACTGCAAAAACAGAAATCGAGCGTGCCAAAAATGGAGAGCGAATAAAAAAGAAACGGAACTGTATTCTCAGAAATAAAAGACTAAAGAGAATCATAAAAAAGAGAAAGAAGATTAGTCACCTTGAGTACCTCAGGCGCATATCAAAAAATATAAATCTTTGTGGTCTTGCTTAACTTTTTTGTTTGTTTTTGATAATTACTCTAGTTTTGTTGTTTTTCTTTCTTTTTCGTTTCTTTTTTTTTTTGATTTTGTTTATTGTAGTAGTTTTGTTATTTTTCTATCTTTTTCAATTATTGACTATAATATTATATTATTAAAATAATATAAAAATGATTTGATGAAATTTGTTTGTGTTAATGAATAAAAAAACATACAAAAAGCAGAATTTTTTTATATTTAAAACAGCCAGAATTTTCAAAAGCAGAATTAAAAAAAAAAACAGAATTTTGGGACCAGAATGCAAAAAAAAACAGAATTTTGAAAATCAGAATTTTTCGACTAAAAAGAAGAATTTTGAAAAGCAAAATTTTGAAACCAGAATTATGACCCGCTCCCTAGTAGTAACCATAAAAATGATCAAAGAAAATGTATAGTTTTAGTTGGATTTTATATTTTATTTATCTAAAAGTCAAGTCTGAAACAAAATAGTCATAGTTAGTCATCATCCAGCTTTACTTTGTTTTCTTATTTTATAACTTTAAGACGTCTCCACGTCATTGTTGAACACTTTAAGTATTTTGTTTTAATTACTCACATCAAAACAAACCTCAAGAATAAAAACAAAACTTCTTCAAAAACAGAAAAGGGCAAAATGCCAAATCCTTTGGCATTGATTCAACATTATCATAGCAAGAGTCTTATGTGCCACACTCCAGCCATCAACCATGGTGAACCAGCAGCATCAGCAGCAGAATTCTTGCACTCTCATACTCCAGCCGGAGTCTAAATTTACCCACAAACATTTTTTAACAAGATTTTCAAAGATTTAGTCACTCTGGGGAGCACATTACATTACCAGTTCAGTAGTTTTAGTATGGTGCAAATGTTCAATAAGGCACATAATTTGGCCCAAAAACAAAATATTCTTCTCTCTCTTTCTCTGTTTACCTCAAAAATCAGTGCAGTCGTTTTGAGTATATATTTAACTTGATGAGTGAGCGCAATGTGCATCTTCAACACATTAGTGTTGAATGGATATCTCTTTGATATCTCCAATGGAATACCTTCAACTTCACTTTTGAAATTTTGAAAATGAAAACACCAGATTCAGATTCATGTTATGAAAACAACAAAAACAAAATTATACTAATTCGCCCATCTGCAGAGTTAACATGATTTTGAATGGGGTGCGATGATATATGGTCTTCCCGAAATAGGACTTAACTTTTGTGAAAGTGCAGAATGCCAGACCTGTGAAGCAGGCATATCTTTTGAAAAAAAAAGAGAAACATAAAACATTCAAATAATTACTCGAAATAGATTTTTTAAAGACTGAAATTTAAGGTTTTCTTAAGGTGGTATAGGAAAAGGCGGACGCAAAGAGTGACAGCGGGGATGTTATAAATGTCAAAATAAAGTTACTCTGATGGCACAGAAGAATGTCTGGTCATTGATTCTGAATGTGGTAACGTTTATGTTTTTGTTTTTGTTGAAAAGGTATTTTTAAGACTTTCTTGTATATGAATTTTTGTTGTGGAAGTCGCACGTTGTTGTTATTTTTTTTCTCCATGATGCATAAAACAACACTTTGTGTCATCTTTAATTAACATTAAAAGACTTATTAGAGAATGTTTAATGTCATCGAAGATGTTTCATTTACCTAATTGAAAGTTGTATGTTTTGAGTTTTTAGGCACCTACTTTTAAGTAATTAATGTCAAGATTAATTATTTTTGAAAGGTGTGTGTTTGGTAAAGTATTTTTATATTCTAGGTTCCACGATTTTATATTCTAGAATCCACCCTCAATATGAGAAAAAACATGGTCCCGTATTGGGTAGACCAGACTCTAAAATTGAGGTGAACTGAACTATTTTGGACTGAAATTTCAAAAGATTTGTACAGTCTTACATATTTCTCTCTATAGGTGCAATATCCATAGTTTCAGTGAGTTATTTACAAATCAGAACTTAACACACACTTTTAAGAACCAAAGTTTCGGTATCGATATGAAAAAGAAAGATTTTAAGCTATTTATTGTCCTGAAAAAAACTATATGTAGAACTCCAAAAGTTGTTAGGATATAACTTCCTTATTGGTGGCGACTTCAATGCTTAACACACCCAATTGTGATCTTTATCTCATCCCTTAGCTCTTAGATTGTTACTGGCTTATAGACTTAACACCTTTTCTTTCAAATTACCCCAAATAAAGAAGTCAAACGGTGTCAAATCACATGATTTTGCCGGCGAAGTGACATCGCCAATCCGTGAGATAACACGGCCATTGAATTTGTCGTGGAAAAAAGCCATTCTTTTTTAGCTGAGTGGCAATTGGCACGGTCCTGTTTAAACCACATATTGTCCACATCTATATCTTCCAATTCGGACCATACAAAGTTTATCATTATCTCACGGTAGCGAACACCATTCACAGTAACTGCCTGACCGGCCTCATTTTGGAAAAAATACGGCCCGATGATGCCGCCAACTCATAAACCGCAAACACACCAAACAGACATTCTTTGTGTCTTCATTGGTTTTTCGACAATCATTCTTGGATTTATATTTGCCCAAATGCGACGAATACGTCTACGGTGGTGAAAATGTGCTGATCATCATCACTAAAGATGAATTTCTTCGAAAGTTGATCATTCACTGTTGCCATTTCTTGCCACCATTGTGAACATTGAGGACGCTTGGAATGGTCAAGGCTTAAGTTCCCGAGTCAATTGCGCCTTGTAAGCGTGTAAATGCATAATTTTTATCAACGACGAGCGTGAGAGGTGCAATTGTTGGGCACGAATGACTAGTTGGGGTGGACGGATCTTCAGCCACACTATCTCCAACAGCAGAAATATTTTCTGCGTACACTGGTCTTTTTAAATCTCCCACAAACCCGTTTTGCTCAAATGTTTCCACGGTTTTTCGAATGTATCTTTCCATTGGTCAAATTGAATTAGTCTAAAATTGAGAAATATCAAATAAAAAGCAGAAAAATACTTGACGTTTAAGGGTAATTCAAATTCAACATTGGCCCTTAAAATTTAACTATCCTTTTTTTACCTACCAATTCATTAAAGTATTAGTTTCAAAATTGGTGTTTAATTTATTGTAAATATGTTCTACAAATCTTAAACAAAAGATCAACATTATTTTGCTCAAGGATCATTTGTTTATATAAATAATGAACTCGTAGCCACACATACCCACATATTTACCTCCTTTTATTTCCAACAATAATATTGTTTCTTTTTGCTAGGAATACATGTGTACATACGTTAACGTTCCTCTTTCATTCAAGTCCCCCGAATCCCATTAAAATAGTTGCTCTTTAATGACATATCCCTTTTCTTATAGAACTTAATCACCCTTATCAAAGGCTTTACCTAAAAGAAACAAAACACGTTAGGCTATATTTAATGGAATCCTCTGGAATCCTTTTAACGGCATGGCAGTACATACATATGTAGAGAAAGCATCCTTTTACGCCAATCTGTATTTAAAACACACCATATCCTTCGACATCGACATAAACCTACAATAGATATACACAAAAAGAACCAAACAAGTCAAAAGAGGGCATAGTGCAAAAATAAGTAAACTCCTACATATGTCAATAAAAGGGGCACCATTCACACTGAGTAAAAGCAAAAGAAGAAAAACCGAAATACAACATACTCCTTGTTTTATTCAGAAATAGCATCACTTCTTGGTAAAGGAGTCGTCCTGAAAATAATTCTTTTTCGTTTTCGCTAAGCTAAAGCTCAAAAAACAAAACAAAAAACGCCAACAGAATGTTAAAAACTGTGTAAACATGACTATTTCTGCATGCTAGACTAAGTATATGTACCTTACCTGCCACCTATAAATATTGTCAGAGTCATCGTCGTCTCTTTACGAAAGTAGACATAATATTTTTTCAAGCCAATGCAACACTCTAGTCTTACCACTGAAGCATCACATCACAGAGACGATGACTATGACGACGACAACGACAACGACGAAAGAGCACCATTATACGAATGGCATCAGTCAGGCTCAGGACAAAATACCGCACTACACCTCACCTCCTCACCATCACTGGCACCTAGTCACTAGGACTATAGGACTACCTGGGATAGGAATGTATGCATAATACAGAAGTCACTTGGCTCTCTCTATAATATTCAACCAACCATTCAGCTATCCACCATCTCCAGCACCAGCAGCATCACCATCTCACCTCAATGGCAATTCCATCAGTCAACATGAATAAAAAAGAAAACAAGGACTCTGTAAACAACAAACCCCTGAATGAAGAGTAGGAGGACATCCTACATACGACGACGTTCATCGCTCTCATAGCGAAAATACAACAAAAAATGTCGTTGATGGCCTTAAGAGTTTAAGGAGGACAGTTTTTTTCTGTGTGGTGTTTCTTCATCAGTTTTTAGGTCTAACGCCTACACTCCACAACCCTGTACCTGCACCTACTACATCAAAACTAACATACACACCCTGTAGAATGTATAGATATATGTAGATAAAAGAACCTGCATACACTTTGGAGTTAAAGGAGTTCACCAGCAATTAGGTTGGATATAATAATTTTGTAGTAACTCGGCTATATTTGTATATGGTATGTGGACCGGCCTTAAAATGGTCTATCTGTAGAGTGTACATAACCCCAAGAGATTGTATGTTATAGTTATATTTCATCGCACGAAGTAAAGTTAAGGACGATGTGTCTCGTCGAAATGGACTGGACAGTGAGGAAAGAGATATTAGGATTATTGAATTTTCGTTTTCAATGAAATATTTTTTAGTTACGAGTATTAAGCTGATCAACGATTTTTGACCTCTTTTAATACCAACAAACAATTTTATAAATAGGGTTTTCCAAAAAGAGGTTTCATTTTGAGTATAGCATGCTGTTTTAGTAGATGTCATTGATTGAAGCTGTAATTTTTTAACATTTGTCATGTATTAAAATTATGCTTTTAAAAAACATGCTCCAAGATAGCATTGAAATTCATCACAAAAAGGTCGTGTGAAGGAACTTTTTGGACGGCAATAGTGTAACTGGGGGACAAATTAAAGCTGTAAAGTCACTAAAATAGAGTTGGGAATATGACTTCAAGATCTTAAAGATAAAATTTGTAAAGTTGTCGAAGACATACAGTCGTAAAATGATTATGGAAAATTTTATGAAAATGATATGATACATGGCGGCCATTCCGCCGTTATACTTTTTCATTGTTAATAAAACTTATTTTTTTTCTGCAATAAACATCATTGTTTTAAAATATCAAAACGAAATATCTTATTGGAAAACCATATAGTGCATAAGCTTTTCCATCTTTCCGAGTTTTTGTCCAACCTGTCCTTAAACCAGTTGAATCCCCCTCCGCCACAGGCTTTCGTAGCAATTGGTGGTTTATCTAACCGAACAGTGGAAAAAAATCCTCCTTTTCCTCCTCCATTTTGGAGAAAGTATAATTATTGTATATTATTGTAGTACCCGTAGCGTGATGGTTAGTGCGTTGGACTGTCATGCAAGGGGTCTTGGGTTCAATCCCTGCCTGTGCCACCTAACTTTTTTCACGGGTACTGCCTCTTGCGAGGAATTGACAAATTCTCCAAGAGTAATTCTTGTCATGAAAAGTGCTTTCTCAAACTAGCCGTTCGGATTCGGCATATAAACTGTAGGTCCCTTCCATCTCTGACAACATTACTCGCACACAGGGATGGTTAAGAGTTGTAAGTCACTAGGCCCTGGTTCTCCATTAACTGTTGCGCCACCTAATTTATTTATTTATTTATAATTATTGCACTTAATATTTCAAAAGCATTTGATAGAGTTTGGCACCAAGCTCTCTTATTGAAAATTCGTGCGGTTAGTATTAATGAATCTCTTTTTCGTTAGATTAAAAACTACATTTCTAACCGTTCAACATCAACACAAGTATTTGTCTCCGACTCTCATCCTTATATTCATAAACGGTCTCTTGTCTGCAACTTCTAATGTTCTAATCCATTAAACTGTTTTAACGACGAAAGTACTCTCAGCTTTTCATATTCATTTCTAGATTCACATTATTGTCTTTCAGACGTAAAACTTCAACGACAGTGTATGATAAGCTCATTGAATTCCGATCTCAACAGTTAAAATTGGAATTATAAACCCTTTAAAAACACTGCCTCTTGTCGTTAAAGCGTGACCCACCCTGCTATCCATTAGCAGAATTTTCATCGAGGAAACTCACCAACTTTCAGTACTCGGTATGTGTAACACCAATTACCTGAAATAATTCTGACGTAATACTCGCACTTCGAGGAACTCTTATAAGTTTACATTAGATTTGTCCATCTTCTAATCATAACTTTTTCACTTCTCTGTTTAGTGTGCATCCGGAATGTCTAATTTCGCGTTACACTACGGTTATGTAGGCTTTGTAGGCTGCTAAAGTTGGTTATTTTACTTGAATAGACCTGTGACTTCCGAAAACTCCAAAAGAGAAATTCAAAGTTTGCAAATTTACCGTTATTCAATCAGATTATCCTCTAGAAAAATAACCAGTAGTATTAAGTACAGAGATTCGTTCTTTAGCCTGAGTTTTGTGAAACAAAGGGCTATGGTCCTGTTGAAGTCTTGTCACTGATAATGTTCATATTATTCATTGATATCGGATGACACGAACAACCGACAGTTCAAAATCTACACCTTGACTTTTTGGGGAAGTATTGGATGCTCTCATGTGGGTTAATATAGTTCTGTATCCTTAGTTTAGTTCTTTGACGTACATTTGACTCATCCGAATTGAGCCTAATCGCTGAAAATGATTTTTTCAATGAAAATTAGGTCAGTTTTCAACTGCTCTAGAGCCCATTCAGCAAACACACATCGTTGTCTTTAGGTTTTATGGACATTGTAAGGATAATTCTTAAAGTTGTAGTCATCAAAAGTCAAAGGACTGAATCAAATTCTTCTTGACACTTCAGCGACATTTTGTCTGATTTACGAGTGTTAAGTTCATCGCAATGGTAATCAGTGACGAAATAAGTATATTTAAATTTATTCACTACTCTTCGACTATAGTCCTCTCAGCAAGACGATTATAGCGACCGCAAAATAGACCAAGATACGAAAATCTGTAAATCCGTTCTTGGTGATTTTTAAAAATAGTCTGAATAAATGACAGAGAACTGTCAAAGTTCAGAAGTCCACAGCAATTCTCTCTACGTTCTACTTTTTTGCACAGCACTGTGCTAAGCCAGTGCCACCATCATGATGATGAATGCATCCTTCGAAAAAAAAGGAAACAAAAATCAACAAAGAACCAGCAACCATATGATGCTCAGTGAACATTGACTAGTGAGTGACTTATTTGCAATTTTTAGAGTTCTTTTTTTTGCAACCGAGCTTAAGTAAAATCGACGAAAAATTGTTACTGCCAACACTATAAAGTCACCAGGAGTTACCCTGTAGTGGTGGTTTAAATATTACAAAAGAATACAAAAAAACCTAGTTGAGAAGTCAGGTACCTACTATACCTTTAGAGGAAAAAAAGTACTGAAGTAGGTTTACGACAACTCCTAAAGTGTATAGACGGATATGCTGCTCCATGGAACCATCGCGTCGTCAGTTGGTCTACAACTCATTTTTCTTTTATCCTTTTTTTATTTTTCCTCTCATCAGGATGTGTGAATAGAAAAGTTGTTGATGGTGTGCTTACGCATTTATGATTTCTCATTCCTCTTCTCGACTTTCACGACTTTGTACCTACGATAGTATAACTACAAGAGATTTTCTTTCTTTTAATGGAAGGTTCCAGTTTGGGTTCAGTTTGAGTTCCGTTTTGTTTGGTTATTATTACTATACCTACCTTATACCTAGTAGGTACCTAGCTTACCTATTATACTTAAGTTGGTTAGTTTTCTTACAATGTTTTGTTTCTTTGGAATATTGAATGACATTTTTTGTGTGTGTTATGACATCTCTAAATGAGTTTGGTACGCGGCGGTATACGTTAAAATGTCATTGACGTTAAGAGTTTAACCACTGTAAAGAGTACTATGTTGTCGTTGACGTTACAATGACGTCAACATTTCTTTTTAAGTGTAATGATACCACTACCACTATAACGCTGCTGGCTATATGGCTGCTAAAAAATTAAAGTCATTTAAAATGTCTGATTAATTTTATTTAAGCCATGAGACCGGAGAAAAGTTATAAAGGTTGTTGACATTTTGGATTTTTAATATTGATTGAAAAGGAATTTGAAATATGATATTGATGTTGTGTCTTGGGGCAGATATTTTTTGTTTCTTTATGTTTTGTTGTATTGAGAAGTTATACAATATAAATAATGTTTAATCTCTAATATAGAATCAACAATGGAAACCCATAAATAGTCTGGCAAGCAAAGTTTTAAATCCATTATACTTTATTCTTACTTACAAACAAAATTTTAAAACTTATGGTTGTATTTTTGTCACTTTAATACAAACCAGATTTAAAAACAGTTTGACAAAACGATGTCAAAAATTGCTACTAATAGTATTTTGTCAATTTGGGTAACTGTCTATTATTTTGCTTTGTGCTTTACTTAAGTTTATACCAATCAGTTAAGTTTATACCAAATATATGGTTTTTTGCAATAAGAGGTTTCATTTTACATAGCCCGCTATTTCGGTAGCTGTCACTTTTGAAACTGTCATACTGACTTTTGAGTAGAAAGTATGCCTTTGAAACTCACTACAAATATGGTAATAATTTTGCATACACAGTTTGCAATCGTAGAAAGAAAGTATCTTGACCGTTTTGTCTCATGGAGAGGTTATCACAGTTAGCCTCCTCCAATGTCATCAATATCAGAAACTCTTAATTGTTCGTAATTATGATGAGAATAACCACTTTTCGCAAATTCCCTCAAACTATAAGTGGTATAAAACTTAAACTCTGAATTACATATATGCCTCTATGATCAGCTGAAAGCACATAATTACACCAAAAACTGTAGCCAAATGTAAGAATTTTTCCTTTTGTCAAAGACAGAAAAGTCACTTCAAGTTGAACTTAGTTATATTGGCATACAATTATTTGAAAACCTTGTGTTGTATCTTCACAGTGTTATGTTTTGTACATGCAATTAAATCAACACACTCATTTAATTGCATTACTAGTCACCTATTGGTATAAAATTGACTAAAACACTTTGAATTTTTAGGTAAATGGATAGTTGGAATACAATACCACTCATTTTAACTAATTTAACCAAACTATTGGTACAGAGTTATCTTAAATCAGTTTGAATGCTATACTTTATCCTGAACTGTAGACAACTTATAGTTATGTTTCGAAAATCAGAACCTATAAAAAATCACCCTAAATTGTTCAATAATTGGTATAAAATGGCGCAAGACACTTGGACTTTTAGCTTTATTCAATGTTCATTCGAATGTTATCATTAGAATCAAGTATCATTATTGCTTTGATATTTGACTAAAAAATGGACTTGTTATTAGTAATATTAATTATGGTATAAAATAGTTAAGACTGTTTTTATTGCCCCATATCAGAATTTTTAGAGTCTAAAACAACAGAATTCGGGAAAAAAACAGCATTCGAAGATCAAAACCTCTTAAATTGGTATAAAATAATCTAGAAGTCATTTAATTGAATATATCTATTTCTTTCATTTAAAACTTGAACTAATTTTTATAGTGCTTTAAATATGATATTAAAGCACCACACATATTTCGGATGGTATAATTATAATACGAGTAGTCTAAAATACACACAATTATTTGGTTAGGAAAAATAACAAGTGTGTTTTACTTTTAAAAAGCCTTCAATTTTTGATTTTATTTTCGCCACTTATCTGTAAAAACTCTACCTCTCGGACTTTACGTCCTCTACCAAAAAAAAAGTAAATAATTCAACTTGCATCTATAAACTTAAAGTTCAAAAATGTTTATGGTGTTTAAAAACACAAAATATCAACACAGTAGGTCAATATTTTCTGTATAGAATTACAAACAAAAAAAAGATATTTTTAACTGGAACTAATAATTAAATCATGTTTCACTTGGACCAAAAGTTTATGTTAATTTAAACCTATTCATCATTTTCAAGCTATACAGATTGACTTTCAATTTGTTCCAGACTACAAGATGCAAGACCGTAGGTACCTAAACCTATGTACATTGAACATTTGCATTTGTCATGAATAGTTTGTTACACACAAAGACTGTGTTCATTTATATATTACATTATGAATAATTGGTCACGAGATTACGTATATGTATGTAGCTACTTCTAAGACGTGTTTCGTCTATATAGTCTAGACCATAAGTTAACATGCAGATGCGAATTATGTTTTTTATGCCTTAGAAACCCAGCAGGAGATTGACTTAACATGTAAGAAAAACAAACCTGTTCTTGGATTTATAAAATTCAGCAAATCAAAGCGTTTAGTGTTTCTAAAATGTAGAAATACCAATTTTAGTTGGGGTCCAACAGAAGTGCCTATTTAGTCCGCTACTTTTAATATATTTTTTTTGAAAATTTATTTGCAGTCCTGTTTTGCCTGGATATGACATTCATCAAGGTCTTTTTCTAACTTACTAAATGCTAGGAATTTTTGCACTGCTCATCATCCCTACGTCACTGTCAAACAACAAACGCATTAGATTTGACTTCTACTTCATTAGCATATACTATATTCAATAGTTTTGCATTAAACCATCCCAGAAAACAAAACTACCAAAGTCATTTGAAAGGTATGCTGAAAGGTCTCTATATTGCATACATATATGCAGGCAAAGTGCACCTACATATAGTTATGTCTACCATATTCCATTACCATTAAAACTTCAGACCTTTCCTTTCCATAGTTATGACTTATGATGAGTGACTTGTTGAAAGTGCTAATTGGTTTTTGAATGATTAATACAATATATACTTAATTTTCTTAAAACTGCAATCTTACTAAGTGAACCATAAATGTTCAGCACTGTGAGGAAGGGAGTAACCATCAGTGCTGTCGTTTTGTAAAGTTGAAAGTGCAGTTAAGTAAAATCTCCCGAATAAAGAACTATTTATGTATAGTAACATTTTAAATCAATTTTGCGAACAAATCTAAGAATATAAATAAAAGTTCACAATTTTGGTCTTAGTCTGAAATTAAATTTTGAAAATCATATAAATTAAGAGATGTGAGATAGTTTTCAAATTGCTTTTTAACTTGTGTAAGTTGTGTCGTACTGTTCTTAAGTACCTTACCTAACTTAATGCATTTCGAATTTTCGGACACCATAGATATTTAATATTAAGGAGCAGTGGCTTTCTAGCAATCATGAAAAACAGGTACGACCACATTTTGCAAAATGTTGACTATTTTGCTAATTTTATAAACGGACATATGTATGCATATATTTTAACAAGAATTTAAATACATTTTCTAAGAAAGTGTTTTGCATGGGAGTTGCTTAAGAAACGTTGAAAAGAACTTATACCAACAATTTATGTAAATGTCAGGAAACTTAAATATCGAATGAAATGGTTTATGTATTCGATTATTTCGTTCAAATATTTAAAACATTAATTTTGAAAAGCTAAGTTTTTCATCAAAATATCAAACTTATACTCAATAAAGATGCAATTTGCATGTTCTACACACAATATTATTTTTTTTTTTTTGACAACTTTTTTTTTAATATTTGCCCAAAATTACAAGCGATTTTATAAAATGGAAAATTTTCAAATCTTATTACTTATCTGTTAAAATTTTGCAAAAGTTTTAGTCATGGAAAGTCTATTTTAAATTTAAGCTTTTGTTACATCCATATACAAATTATCTTATAAGAGTAGTTGGATGTTAGAAACTCTAATAAAAAGGTCCGTTGGTCTTTTTTGACAGCTTTCACTTGATTTATTCTCAGTTTGTCTTAAAGTTCAACAAAATATTAACAAACAATTGAAACAAATTTGAAGTCAAAATATTTTTGTTCTCATAATAGTTGAGTCGAAAACTATTTCTTATCAGTTTTATGTTGTTTTTGTAGGTTTTGTAAAAAAGTTGTCAGTTGAAGTTTTCTAAAGAATTAATACAATTTTTGGCAACAATTTTTTGCATACATGTAATAAAATAAGTTTGATTACAATATGTGTTTTTGTTCCCGAGATTTTTAGTCGAAAACCAATTTTTACTGATTTTAGTAGCATTTTTTGAAAGTTTATATTTTATATATAAAAAAGTACCTACAGATTGAAAAAAAATCACCGACTCAATTTGTTTAAAAGTCCTTTCTACACCTTTCTCTGTTATTTTCTGTATAACAACATTTATTTGAAAGTCGGTATCTTTACTGGTTCTTGCGATGTGGACGACAAAAATGGTATCCCGAACGAAGGAACGCACGTACATACGCACGAAATCTAAAAATCTTCAATTTAGATTCTCGGGACCTTGAAACATCGATAGTTGCCAAAATTTTCAATTCGACAAATCAAACTGTTTACAATAACTTCTTATGGGAAGTAAATAATAAAGCTTAATTCTTGTCCATAACAAGAATTATATACGTTTTATTTTTTCTTGAAAACCACACATTTAAACATTAAAAAACAGCCGTTATTATAAATAAAATAATCATGTGATGTGTAGTAGTTAAACAAATATATTAAAAAATGCAAGTTTTACAAACTATCTATTTTTTGGTTTATCCATAAATCATCATTTTTGTAATACAAAGTAGTATTGTTACCGCTAAAGTACCAGAATGATACTGTATTATTTCTTTCTACAGCCCTGTCATCCTTGTCATCGAACTCAACGGTAATTGGTTTTTAATTTCACTACTTGCCCTCTTCAATATTTTTCAAGTTGTTCCTTTTTTTTTAAATTTCTTGTTGGTACGTAAACAAAGTGCAACATTCACTTAAATAAATCAAAAAAAGCGAAAAATAAAAATTTAAAGAAAAATAAAAAACACTTTGCGGTTCATATTGCCATTTAATCAATTAGCCATGCAACTCAATATATCTTTGCCCCAATAAATTCGCAATCAATAAAACACGACAATCATCATCAGAAACCAAAAAATAATAAAAAACAACAACCTCAAAGAGTACATCGACCAGCACTTAAAAAAGTCTTCAAATGGACTTTCTTTCCTCAAATGGTTTGTTGGTTTGTAGGTTCGGAAGGAGCCTTGAGTAGAGGCTCAAACTCAGTCCCAGACTCAGACTCGTACGGTTCAGCGTATTCCTTTGGATTGGAATTGCCCCTTTGGGAGGTTGTGTGTGTTTTTTCCTTATTTGTTTTGAAGTACCTACATACCTACATACCTTACCTACAGCTACTGCTATGCTACTTGATGATTTCTCTTTCCTCTTTTATTTTATTATGTTTTTGTTTTGAATTTTATTGAAGGCGATAAACGACGAGATAAGAATAAATTTCCACAATTTGCAATTGAATTCGATAAATTTTCGTTCGAGGACATGACGAACGAAAACTGCCCAGATAGAAACACACACGGTAGGTCGGTGGATACGACGCGACGACGACGACGCACGGAGGACACGGAGTGGGAAAGAGTCCCGCATCAGGAGTGCAAAAGCCATCATCGTCATCACCATCATCAATTGGAGGGATATTGAGTAGGTGCGGGGGCTTCATCCAAAGTCGATGGATGGTTGCCTTGCCGTTGCCAGTAGGCGGATGAGGTTTCTGATAGCTCCCTGCCTTGCTTGCGTGGACTTGTGTGTGTTATGTGGCACGTGAAGTACTCGTATCTACTTTTGTTTTATCATTACTTTTTCTTTTTTAAATTCTCTGTATGAAGTTTTGAAATTAAAAACTACAGGGTGTAGTTAGGTTAATTAAAACGAGAAATGAAAAAACTTTTCTGCCATAACATCAAGTTCAAGTGGGAGGTGAATTTTGTATCCTTTTTTTGATAAATTGTATTGGAACTTTTTTGTTTGTAGCCGTACTGTGCAGTGCATGTGTAGAACAAATAAATTGGATTTTTTTTTATAGGACTCTAGTTGATCGTAAATATGCATAATTTCAAGTTAAAAAGTTGTAAAACTTTTTTACAGCCTGTCAATGTCAAAGGGTACCTACTTTGTTGGTGGTTCGTAAAGGTTGTACTTCTTTTATATTTCTGTTCTTGAAACATTTATGTGAGTGGGTTAAAATAATGCAGATAAATTGGTTGGAATGACATCAGAGGTTAAAACCTACACACATTTAAATACATAAATATACACGACAATTTTTAAGTAGGTGGTTTAAGGAGTTTATTTTTGTTTTTAATATGTTTTCGTAACTTTTATATGTGTCCTTCAACCTCATCAGGGATAAGGTTAAAAATGCAGCTCAGATATGTTTGTTGTTCTTGGAGAAAAGTCAAATTTTTATTTGTATGTGAATGTTGGTTTTTTTTTTTAATTTTAATTTTGGTATTAAATCAAGTGTTGTGATATTTTTATATCGTTTGTATGGAAAAAAAATTTGAAATTCAAATGATTACTATTAGCTATGAGGTTTTCCAATATGAGGTTTTATTTTATATTAATAAAAGTGAGTATATTTTTATAGACATCAATTTCAAAGGATATGCTACCACGATTACGATTGCAGCACCATACAATTTTCATGAAATTATTATTGACCAATTCTCAACTTCAAGGTCTAGAAAAGATTCTGGAACATTGACATACAGTGTTGGCCAAAACATTAGCCGGATTGACGTGTTACAATGGCCAGAACAGTACCCAGATCTCAACCCCATAGAAAATCTATGGGAAATTGTAGATCGACTTTATTGTAAATACTAATTGCAAAAATAAAAATGATCTGTTTGATCAAATTAAATTGCCTTGGGAAAGTATCCCAAACAGCATAATAAGCAATTTCATGGACTCCATGAATCGAAGATGTGCTGAAGTGATTAAAAAAAGGGGTTTGATACCTAATACTAGCAATATTTAAGTAAGACTAAAGAAAATACATGTATTTTTTAAAGTTGCTTTTGTTTTGACAAGCCCAATATTGAACTAGTTGTACTAATTGTGCTATATTTAATGAACTATTACAAAAACCATTTTATTTTATTTTTCATTAGAAACTGTAAATATCTAAATTATCTAAATTTTAAAAACAAAAATACACAATATGGGGTTTTCCAATAAGAGATTTTAATTTATATTAATAAAAGTGAGCATTTTTTGAAGGATATCGAAGCATTTTTATGTCAAGATTAATTTTAAACAGGACGGTAGCACCCTACAATTTTCATGAAATTATCATTGATCAATTATCACATTTGCGGGTGTATGTCCTAAATAACTTCACACATTTCAACTTCAAGGCCTAGAGCAGAATGATGAACATTGGCTAAGACATTTATGTTTCACATGACGCAAGGAAAAAAGTCAAAAGTTGATAAGTTACAACATTTTGGCGGCTAACTTTCTTGAACAATTACAATGTAACTCCAGTTTTGTAGTAAATTTATACAATTTGAATGCGTTGTTTAAGAATGTATCGTCAAAGTTTTAGTAATTGCGTAGTTTTTATGTGTCGAATGTCGAAACATAATGACTTCAAAAGTGGCAACTGTTCAAACAGCAGAATATTCAAAATGAAACCTCTTATTGGAAACTTTTTATGCCATAATTTAAAAGGATGATAAAGAAATTCTCAAAACCTGAATTTATTCCTTTTTTTTTTTAATTGTTAGGTGAAATTTGTTGGACAGAGAATCAGAATTAGGAGACCTGATATAAGAATCTACATATATATAAGTCTTTAGAAATTAACTTAAAACATTCCTCCTGCAGATTTTTCCAAATTCATTCTTGATAAAGGTGACAGTTTTTTTAAATAAATTTTTATATAACAATTCCAACACCCTGTTATAACTAACTTGAGTAACTGTCAAAAGATTTGTTCTTTTTTGGTTCAATTCAAAAAGAAAATTAATTTATCATACATTGACTGAGCTGTTGGGAATTATTATTTTTAATTTAACTAAAGTCAATCTAACCATCAGACAGTGACTTTATGGACTTTTGAAAATAACTATATGGTGTGGGATTTGTAAAAGCGGAATTGAATAAAATAAATTATGCTAATTTTTGTGCATACACTATAACTACACTGCCACAGCAAGGATTTTTAGTTTGATAGTTGCTTATGTGGGAATTTTTAAGATAATTATTTTTGATTTGTAAATTTTTGTCTGTATTTCTTTTCTTAAATTGATTGAGAAAACGATGGGGGTTCCATTAAATTATTGTGGTTTCTGATTGACAACAGTTTTGAATATTTTAAAAAGATAATATTTGAATGGAATTTATTGCTAAGTGACTTCGAAGAGATTGATTAGTAATAAATTGTAAGATTGTTTATCTTAGAAAGAATGAATATTTAAAACTTTGAAAAAATTCCCTCACGTATTTTTGGTATAAAGTCAGGCTTGGAATTTGTTTATCAAAAAATAAAAGATTAAGAGATTTAAAAATATTAGCAAATTAATATACGAAAAATAGAAAACCCTCAGCTCAAATACTAAATAATAAATTTGGTTCAAATTTTAATCACTATCAAAAAAAAAATATTGATAGATAGATAGATAGATAGATAGATAGATAGATTTCTTTATTTTTTCCAGTATTAATTACAATATTTTATAAAAGAATACGGACGTGGCTACCTGAGCCGTCTGCCGGTATTGACATTTGATTACATTAACAAAATAATTAAGAAAATATAATACATTTAAACAATTTAAAATATAAAGATTTAAAAAAATAAAAAGATTTGGGTTGAAAATAAGTCATATACAATATGTACATAGAAACTGAGAATTACTATTTCAATGGACAAATTTGAATTTGCTTTTTAGTATGAAATGCCAAAGCGAGAAAGATGGAAGAGCAAGGATATTGAGTGAGCAATTTTAATGATTTGCAACATAAAGTCGATTAATTTTGATATGATTTAAAACACAAAAATATTTAGAAGCTGTTGCGGTAAGATAAGGCGTGCTTGCAGTATTTGAACAGACACTCCCAACCCCGATTGCCATTCAGAATCTCGTAAAGACCGTTTTGGTTGAGGAAGCTTTCGTTGAAATATAATCTTCTTATCTCTTGCAGGATAGGGCAGACTGCGATGAAATGATTCACATTCTCAAGTTCTCTTCTGTTACATAGATTACAAGTTTGCTGTCTATCATTGCGATGCGGGATAAAATTGAGATCCAATAGTTCAACTCTCGCCTTGAAAATCACACTGATAATTTCCGCAGAAAAACAGTTATTGAAGTACTTGGTTTCTGTTAGCAATTGATGATTAAGATTTTTGTAGACTGCTCTGGACTCTGAAGAGCAGGCTCTGATGATATGTTGATTGAATATTTGTTCGTCAACCTTAGCAATCACCCTGTTAAACATATTTGTCCATTCTCCCACGTTAGCTATAGACGTTGGCATTGCAAGGTTATGTGATAAGGCCATCTGATTCCATTCCCTGAAAGGAGAGGCGTTAGTTAACATTAGTCTTTCTAAGATTTTTCTGTGAAGACTGTTTTCATTTCTACACATAACTCTGATAAGGTAGTCCGAGTGGGCTTTTAAATTTCGGATGTATATAGGTGGCAAACCCGATTCGACATGAATGGCATACGTTGGTGTAGAGTTTGGTAGTCTAAACAAACGCTTAAAAAAGTATCTCTGCGTCTTCTCGAATTCCTCAATCGGTGAGATACCAAAGGCTTGCACTCCGTAGCACAAGCATGTGTTTACAGTTGCATCGAATATTTTGTATTTAGAGACAAGGTCAATATTTGGATTTGCGAAGAGCTTTGGCCACATCAGATTAAGAGCAAGCTTGGCGTCCTGACTTTTCTGTCTGGCATGGGTATCAAAGTTAAGATTGGAAGAGATGGTTATGCCAAGATATTTGAAATGTTGAACTACTTCGATGCTCTCACTTCCGATTTTCCAGTTTTCTTCCCGTTGCCTAGTGCGATTCCGACTTTCGAATATCATGACTTTTGTTTTTGAAGCATTGATTTTAAGGTGCCATAAGTTGCAGAAAGATAAGAGTTTGTTTAATTGTAGTTGTAGAGAGAAAGGATTATCCGCTAGCAGAACCAAATCATCTGCATAGAGTAGCACTTTTATAAGCTGGCCAGCAAAGCTGACTCCTCCTGGCAGGATATCTACTATTCCATCAATATATAATGAAAAGAGTAAGGGGCTAAGTATACATCCCTGCGGAACCCCTGCAGATGTGCTAAACCATTCAGACATATTCGTGCCATCCCATACAGCTGCACTTGATGTGGCGATTAGTTTGGAATAAACTTCTAAGAGCTTCCTAGAGATTCCCAGTGATGCCAATTTATATATTAATGCTTGCCTGTTCACTGTGTCGAAAAAAAATATTGAGCAATAATTATGTTAAGAATCAAGATTGAAGGATCTTCTGAAAACAACAACTAGATAAGAATTCAAAAATGGCTTATTTTGAAAAGATTTTAGTGATTGTAATCCAACTTGATTTTATAAATGCGCTTTCAACTAAAGTCAGCGTGTTAACTAAAAAAAAAAAAAAAAAAAAAAAAAAAAAAAAAAAAAAAAAAAAATTAGGTGGCGCAACAGTCCATAGAGAACCAGGGCCTAGTGACTTACAACTCTCAACCATTTTTTTCCATTCAATTTTAGAATATGCAAACATTTTCAAAAATTATGTTTTTGCAACTCTCCAAAAATATGTTTTTCTTACGCATTTTCTAAAATTTCTTTTTTTAAGTATTTCAATTTTTAAATATTTTACATTTTGCTTAAACAAAATAATTGAATAAAAATTCGCAAACACAATATACAAAAACTAATAATTTTGTAAGTTATCGTTTGTGAACTCAACAATGTTCTGAAAAGGAATATTCGAAAAGTTCGTGTTAAAAGCTGACATAGGGTCTGGTGAATAAAAAAAAAGTTAAGTCTAAATCTTGGATTCTTAAGTCATAGCCAGGTTTTGTGTAATTAAAAACAACCTTTAGCTAGAAACTAAAAGATGTCTTGTATTAATAGCTATTTTAAAATAGTTGAAGCTAAAATCATGTGGCTTTAGCTTGTTTCCAGCTTAAGCTCCAAAATGTGTGATTAATAATAACTTAAGATCAGGGCCGTCGAGAGGAATTCCGGCCCGGGACGGAAAAATCTCGAGCCCCCCCCATATTTACCATTTTTTTTAAAGTACTGATATGGTACGTTGTAATTTCAATTACGAATAGCACGAAATTGGTTGGAATTAACGGATATAATCATTTTTTGTTTGCAAAATGAGCCGAAAAAAGTGTTAATCATTAAATCAATCTTACGGGTATCGTCCAGTTTAGTTGAAATGGAGGATGGATAGAAAATAATTCTACATGCGATTAGATCAGAATCCGAGCAGAATCATACATTCAATTCGATATTACCAACGACTTGTTAGTAACTGATAATACGGTCGATTAACTATTAAAAAAATAGTATGAAGATCTATTACCTACTATGAAAATAAAATAGAGCGAAGTAAAAGTATTTGAAATTTGTCTTAAAAAAAAAAAAAACTAAGTATTTTAAAAGTTTTACATTAAATACTATTTATTGTTTTTCTTTATATTAAAATATTATTACAATGTTTTATTTGAGTTAGTTTGCATTCAATGAAATATTTTCTTTTTGCAAACGAGCTTTCCTAGCTTTCTGACCAGCAAAACAACTTATAATTGCATCGAAATTCAATTTCCTTGCCAAAGATGCTTCGATGCATAGTGTAGCAAGTCTGGAAACTCGATCTTGTGATGAAAATTCTTTGTTCTGGCAAGGACGCTAAATGAACGTTCGGCATTAGCTACGGTTACAGGTATGGTGGAAAACACACGGAGAGCAACACAAATGTTGGGAAAAATCGTCCCCAAGTTCTGGGAATAAATAGCATTGAGCGAACTCAATGGCGGAAGTTCTGCTTCAAAATTGGCTTCATAAATGTGTTTCAGATGAATTATTTCTTCTTTCAACTCTTTGTCTCTTTAATTGCCTTTTTCGGTTCGATGGGAACGATTCTGGAACATCCCCCAATCCAGTAGCAACTGCTTTGCATTCAGATAAAAATTGATCTCATCCGTTTCGAATAATGTTCAAATCGAAGATCAAGTTGTCGATATCTCTAATTTCAACGTCAATAGTACTGTTTCTGGCTCGAAAAAGGAAACTTCTTTCATTTATAGCGCTAAGAACCTTGCACCAAATCAAAGAAAAAAGACATCAGGACGCATTCAAATTTGTGCATATATTTTAAAATGCCATTTACATCTCTTCGAGCTTCCGCAGTTAAATTAATATCACTTAAGGCTTCTAATGATGTTCTAAGGTTTTTCATATGATTTGCAAATGGTTTCACTGCCTCAATTCTAGCTTAACATCTTGTATCGGAAAGTTTGTGAAGGGAGGTTAGGTTAGGTTAAAGTGGCTGTTGGTTGGGACATCCAACACACTTAGACCAAAGTATGGTCCATTGTGATACCACATGGATCAGTTAATCAGCTTAACTCGTTGAACCAATTGGAGCTTCGAATGAAGCGTAGGAGACAAGTAATGTCTGAATTTTTTAGATCGCTGGTATCGTTAAAGTAGTAGTCTCCAAGGTGGATTCTACGTCTGTGTGATAAGGCAGGGCATGTGCACAGAAGATGAGAGATTGTCTCCTCTTCTTCTTCGTCCAAGCAACTCCTACAAAAATCATTTGCAGGGGCTCCAAGTCGAATAGCGTGCCTTCCTATTAAGCAGTGCCCAGTCAGGACACCTATAACGTAGCTAATGTGCAATCTACTCAGAGAGATTAATTGTTTTGTTTGTGAAGGGATCCAGGCACATTTTTCTTAAGAATTTCCCAACGTTGAGCACTGCTGCTAAACAAGTTTAAACACTTTTGAACAACACCAAAAAATGTGATTGCGGCAGTACAACATCCCACTTAATCGACTCCACGCAAGTTAAGGCTGTGAGCTGCACACGGCATTCGGAGTTTGGTTTAAAATATGACTTTGTGCACCATTATACTGTCCTTTCATATTGCTTCAATTGTCATAGCCTTGTGCACAACAGTCTTCTAAAGGAATTCCGTTCTTTGCCAATGTTTCGCCGATCAAATCAGCTATTGCGGTGCCAGTTTTTTTTTTTTTGTTGCAATCGACAAATTCCAAAAACCGTTCTTGGATGGTGAACACATTTTATTCAAAGCGCAGATATCGCAAAATGAATGTGTTTTGTTCCACATCACTTGAATCGGGTGTTGCATCAACAATTTTAGCGAAGTATTTGGCATTTTCTCTCTCCTTCAAAATAGCTGAATTCACATGTTGGTCACAAATTTTAATGAACTCATTTTGAATCTCAACGGAAAGGTAGTGGACTTGCAAAGGTTTGTGTTCTTGTTGCGAAATTCTTACTTTTTCCAAGTGCTCCTGAAGTAAGGGGTCATAATGACTAATTAATTCCAAAAAGCCCAACAAATTTCCATTATTTGGCTCTCCAATAAGATTGATATCGCCTCGTAGTCCTAGTCCCCTTTCACCAAGGAAGAAAATGGTGTCCAATATTCTATATAGAATTCCTTGCTATTTTTGTATGGCTGTTATACACACTTTGAAGTGACTTGATATCCTTCAAATCTTTAGTAAACAATTGATTCAAAATATTAATTAATTAATATTACGGAAACCACAATTGAAAAACGTTTGCGTGGGAAACAAAAATAGAAGAAAAGAAACTTTATAAAAACAGAAACCGAAATAAATATTTGTGTTTTGTTTTAAGTTGCCGGGCCCCTTATAATATAAAAAATAATATAATATAAAATAAATTTGAATTTTACGTTAAATTAAGTAAGAAAAGCGAAACAATTTATTATAACTTTCTTTCAATAGTTCAGAGTTGCCCAATTTTTCATTAAATATAAACAAAAATGTACGCCAATAATAATCAGGGGCCCAGATCGGCAAGCTTGTGACTGAAAGATTGGTAGATAACATGCAAACAGGGGCCCGATTGCGAAAGCATGAATGATTTTAAATTTTCGGGCCCCTAAAAATAAGTGTGAATAGGTATGTTAATGATGAATTTAAACTACCTATATTGAAAAAAACACTCTCCTCATTGCTTTCAATTCTACGGGCCCCTAGAAAATCCCGGGGCCGGTGAGTCCAAAATTTGAAGCTTAACGATTCATCCGATAATCTATAGCTCTATTAGCAGTATCAATAGTACATAGCTGAAGAACGTTTCAAGAACTTTCTTGGACTTATTCATTAATCATAGGTTAAGTTAGATTAAGAACTCTAAATATTCTTTTTACACGAAAGCAATACTTAGCCATATAAAGTAAATAGATTTGATAAACCAAAATCCAAGATTCGATTGCTTTTTCTTTTCGGTAACGAAATTGACAATATTAGCATAAACTTTTATACCAAAACATGTGAATAAACAAATAAAAGCTAAAAACATTGAGCTTAAGCTAGAATTTTCTAGCAAATGCTATTTAGCGTTAACTTTTTTTTTATTCACATAAAACAAAGCTTAAGTTGGAACTGTGTAGCTTTAGCTACTAGTGATAGCTGTAACTAGTTAGCTATATCATGGGCAAGGACAATTTTGTAGTTAAAATGTTTAAAATCCAAAATTTTAAACAAGAATTGGTATTTATATTTATCTACCAGTATTGAGTTCTCTATATTTGTATAAATTAAATAAACATACATATCAGAAATTAAAAATTTTAGATAGGAACTTATTGTCGAATTGAAAATGTTTTACATTTTCTTTGTGACATTCCAAGGTCTCGAAATCTAAACACATTTTTTTAGAGAGATATTTGTATATATTTCGTTAGTACGTTCGTACGTTTGTACGTCCGTACATCAGTAAGTCTGTACGTCTGCACGTTCGGGTTAGTGCGTTGGACTGTCATGCAAGAGGTATTGGATTCGATTCCTACCTATGCCATCTAAAGTTTCTTTCACGGGTACTGCCTCTTGCGAGAAATTGACGAATTCTCCAAGAGTAATTCTTGTCATGAAAAGTGCTTTTTCAAATTGGCCGTTCGGATTCGGCTTAAAACTGTAGGTCCCCTCCATCATTGACAATAATAGTCGCACACAGGAATGGTTGAGAGTTGTAAGTCACTAGGCCCTAGTTCTCAACGGACTGTTGCGCCACCAAAATTATTTTTATAATAAAAGTTTGTATACATTTATTTTCAACTCCTTGGTACTTGTCAAAAATTTTCTTCAAACTAATTCTATCTTATAAAACATATTGTTTTCAACATTCAGGAAAATATTACTCAAAATTGGTAAAAACTGATGTTCGATTGGAATATTCCAAGACTACATATATGAAAGTATTGACTTCAAAAATACGAGTATTTCATTCTATGCAATATTTTGTTGTTAACCAGAGATAATCTTCTTAAAAAACACAAACTGCTAAGAAATGGTTTTCGACTCAAGTATTATGAAAACAAAGATAGATATTGACTTCAAACTTTTCTTATCTTTTTACCAATTTTAATTAAAAATGTTCGCTTCAATGAATTGGGTTAAGGCATTAATTCTTTGCTTTTGTATTAAAGTTTTAATTTAATAAATAGTTATAGTTTATTTTTAATCCAAAAACTTGAAGTTTAGTTATACGAATTAACAGACTGAGTTTTTCATTTGTACAAACCACGTTAAACATCTAAAAACCTAAAAAAAGTGTGTATACGCCTTGGGGCACTATTAATTAATCCACAACTTTCGAGATCTAATTTTTATTTGTCTTGGAATGACTATTACATATTTAAGTGGTTGAACTTAGCAAAAAGTTAAAACTTACATGAAAACCGTTTTTGAAGTAGAAATACTTGTCTGGCAAATCTTTCTAAAAAATATCTTCATCACCTTTATTTGTTAAAAATCTGTCATTACAACTTTTTCTGAATTATCCATGAAACAATTTAATACCGCATATCAACAATGAAAAATAAATAAAACTTCTTTTTTATCACTTCAACTATAAAAGTCAAGAAATTTCTAAACTTTTTATTCCTGCACACTTCTGGTACCTGCACCTGAATGTAAGTGGCTTCTAACAAAAGTATCGCTTCAAAAACAGAGAATAAAACAATTCTTGATCCTGATGTTATGATGTTGTATAATTCTAAGCCAGAAATAAAAAATATGCATTTATTCTTACTGAAAGGACTATTTTTTATTTTGAGATCCTTGTTGTTTTGATGTTGTTTGACGACACGATGGTTAAGGTAGATTGTGTATAGATAGATACTCGAAGACTTGACGACATTTCTTTCTCTTAAGTCTTAACGATAACAAACTTCTTCCTTCATTCACTCAGTCACTTCTTGAAACCAAAAGACGAAAACGAAAAATAAAACACCAAGGATCAACTTACTTCACGCATTTACCACCTGAAGACCTGAAGACAGATAGAGACGAGTTAAAGAAAAGAGAAAAGAGGAAGATTTATAAATTGAGTTAGAATAAATCTATTTGCAAAATGTTTTGCAGGATGTTTTCTTCTCCTTTGTTGGAATACGAAAATCTATAACTTTTTGTTTGTGATTTGAATTGTTTTCTGTGTGATAGGATTGGGATGATGGTGCATCATGGCGTGCGGAAATTCAATTATAGACACACAACAACAATAATATTTTGTACAGGTGTAAAGTATTTGCAATTATAACGTTATTTCAGTTGCAGATGAAAAGTTGCTTGCTCGCTCTCTATGGCAACCAGACAGACAATTAATATTAGCAGACAGGGACAACAGACGATAAGGATATCAAAAAAGGACCTTTTTTCCTCATCCTTTTTTAGTCTAGTCTAGTTTTGTTTTTTGTTGTCTTTCTTAGGGTTGATGAAGAAGAAAGTTCTACAGTTCCTATTTTAATAAAAATTAAGATGAGTTGCAACAGAGTACTGATTTTTCTCTTTTTTTAATTCTTTTTTTGCAGACAAATTCCGAATGCTTATGGAAAAGGAAATGGCGGGACGGCCATTCCATTACCAGCTACTGTTTTGGTCCAAAGACGATGTCCACCAGATAAAGTTAGACCATTACCACCGACACCAAATCATACACCAAGTAAGTTTACTCGTATATCTGCAAAATAAAAAAGAAAAGTTTCTTTTTAATTTCTTTTTGTTGTTTAAAGTTGTTTTTATCGCGACTTTTTAATAAAGGTAAAGACTACATACACATAGATTTAAATCACTATAGTTTACTTAAGTTTTAAGGAAAAGATTAGGAAAGAGGTATGAAAAATAAGAACTTTTGATTAATTATTATATCTGCATAAAAAGAAAGAGGGTTTTTCGAAGGACCAACAAAAATAATCCCGACAGTTTCTTATATTATTTAATAAAAGAAGAAAAAGGAAGCCTTTACATTCACAAAAAAGTTTCTTTTTTATAAACAGGTCCAATAAAAGTTGAAGGCAAAATCTTGTACTTATTTTTAAGATATTTATTATTTTTCTCTTAAAGATTAAGTGAGAGTTTTTTAATAAAAAAAGTTAAAAAAAATAATTTTTGAAAGTTTTTCCATTTATAAACTTTAAATTCTTACGACTAATTTCTTAACGAAGTTCTAAATGAAAATAAAAATTCTCGGTTTATCTTTGGGACGCTATTTTAAACATATTTAGAACTCGAACATTTGTTCCCATCTAATCATGCCTGTAGAACTCGGTTTAAAATCATTTTTGAGTTCTAGAAATTTTAGATCTCGGTTGAATGGATTTTTTTTTGTTATTTTTGTAGCACCTCGTGTAAAAGCTTAAAAAATTTAAAAAATCTGTCCGTTTTCGTTTAAGCAGACATTTATTTTAGGATTTGGTTTTGATATTCTCACTCTTTTCGAAATAAAAATTGTGTTTTTGTGTTTTTTTTGGATTTCTTCGTTGAGATTGGTGTTTTATTAAATTATTATTATTTGATTAATGTACATTATGTAATATGCATATTTATTCGTATCGCACTGAACATCTATACTAATAAAGATCAAAAAAAATTGTTTTCCAGTCGCGCAATCTCGAAAATATCATTTGAAGCATGCAATTTAAATGATAGTAAGTGTTGTATTAAATGTTTAAGGAAATCGTGTATACAGTAAATTTAGCCAAAAGATTATTGCCAAGACGAAAAATGCAACAAAATTGCTTAAAGTTTAGTATTTTTAAATATTCAGATGCACATAATGTCAAAACGGACGTCTTGTCTTCTATAAACAAATTCACCTACACCTTTATCTGGTTATGTTGTCAATGGTAATATTTATTATTTTAGATTGGATGTTATTTCTCGACACAATTTAAATAGCTCTTATGTCTATTTTCGCAGACTCAATAGTCGTGTTCATTATAAATGCTTATATGCATAATGTCCTCCCACCCTTTGATTTTAAAAATATGTAAAACTAAAATAAAGCGCACGAAAAGTAAAAAGTTTTATGCTTTTAAATGCTTATCTAAATTTTAAACTTTATGTGGTAGCGACCACAACATTTTCCATTATGAAGCCTATTTCCTATTTATGACTTTCTGGCAAACTGTCCATGTGTATGTACAGATTTGCTAAAAATATTTTATTATTACAATTGCCCATAAAAATCCTTGTGGTCTGAAATTTCATCCAAGTTTGGAATGAATCTAATCTAAACCGAGTTCTAATATTCTAGACCCCCAAATTTGGGGGTCTAATAAATCAAAATTCTATCTGAAACTGTGATATAAATCAAAGTTCTTAAGTTTGGGAACTTGATGAAGAAATGAGTTAGAACTTAATCGAGTTATTATTTATTATAAAACCGATTTTTTTGAGACTAAAACTTTGTCAAGATATATTTAAAACGATAATTTGACTTCTTTTTATTTGTTTCCCTCTTTAAAATTAAGAGATTTTGATATTTTTCCGGAAAGATGACTACGATAAATCGATTAAAAAATTGTAAATAAGTTTATTTAAAATTAAAAAAAAAATAACTGTTTAAAAACGAAGAATGCTAACGTCAAAAATATTACTGATCGATAAAACAAAACAAATTCGAATCATTCTATTAAATAAGGTTTTTAAAATAAGCCCTTTTAAAAATGCCAAAGACATCCAAAAAACCGGTTTAGTTAAAATACAAGATGTTTCTTAACAACAAATTGCATGATTTTTCAAAGTACACAACTTTGTCTTTTAGATACAATTTAAATCATTTAAGCGTCTTATTTTTTTCTAAAAATTCATTAGCTATGAGACTTTATTCGACTATATATGAAATTCTCAGCAAACCTTGAATTTAACGTTTTCATAGTTTTACCCGTTTTCAACATTAGTTTTGATATATTTTTTATTTATTTCAAAAACTTGATATAATAGAATTTCTTAGACGACGGATTTATTAAAATGAAAATGTTGAAAATCGTTTAACCATAAATAGTTTAGTGTTTTTTAAAGATTTATGTGAGACAGGTAACAACTTTTGAAGATTTTTCGATAATTTTATATAGGATAAATATTTCAACAGATTTAGAAAACTAACATTAATTTTATTTACTTGGTGAATTAAGATAGCTTAAAAAATCCTTCTGCGTGTTTTTTTTATTTTAAGAAATAATATCTCAAAAACTACGTGATAGAGTAATTTGAAGTCGAATTTGAATTTAGGCCAACAAAAAGAGTATCATGGATTATTGGCTTCATAAATTAAATCATTCATAGGGCGAATCGGGGGAAAAACCAAAAAATTTGAATATAATTTTCAAAATTTTAATAAAACATGACATTACGTTAAGGAAGTCGAGAAAAGTGGGTCTGGCTATTCTCTTCGTCACGTCTGTTTATATATCTGTTTTTGCCCCTATAGACCACTAGGTCGATTGAATTCAAACTTGGAAATATAAGCAGATTCGCATTAAACATTTTTCATTTTCATCGCAAATTCGAATTTTGACTAGAAAAGGAAATAAAAATAAAATAAATTTCTCAGGAATTAATAAACCGATCTAAATATTTTTTTTTTCTGAACATGTGTTGTCTAAATTATACTTAATGATCAAAAATGTCTTAATTTTTTCTGGATTTTTTGATGTCTCGAAAACCGGTTACTATTTTTAAGGAAAAATTTGAAAATGAATATACTCATAAGCACTAAGTATCTTTATACTAAAAGTAAAACTAAACAAATTGAAAATTGTATACAGAAAGAATTAATAAAAAAAAAAACAAAAGAATTTCGAAAACAAAATTAATAATTAAGGTTTTTTGAGCAATTAATGGCATTCAAATTTTTAATGATAAGCTTAATTTCAGGTGTTATTTTAAATCTTCAAATATAGGTAATATTTTGAGATAGACTCTTTAGGTACAGGAGCAAGTTTGTTAGGCACAGCCGTGCTTTTTATTTGTGGTTGGAAAATAACAAATAATAAAATTAACTTTGAATTCCAAATTTTTTTATTCTAAATGGTCTTTAAAAAATAAATTAAAACATAATTTGTTAGCATTTCTGAAACAGTGACATTTCTTCTCTACTACTATCTACTATCGCAATTACAATTGAATTAGAGGCAGTCAAATTCTGATGAAATTTTCTTAAACAGTAAAGACTTTTCCTTCCAAGAAGAATTTAGGGAAGCTTTAGCTCCTGCTAAAAAGCAGGATCATCAACTCTAAATTGGGGGATTTTTGTACGAAAAGATCTGTCAGTAGAGGCACTCCGCAAGGTGGTGTTCTGTCCCCTCTCCTGTGGAACATAGTGGTTAACGAACTACTAATATCCCTTGAGAGGGAAGGCTACAGAGTGGTTGCATATGCCGATGATGTTGCTATCGCCGTCACAGGGGAACATCCTAATACACTGAGAGACCTCACTATGCTCAGTAGATGGGCTGATCACTGCGGACTTAGTATTAATCCTCAAAAACAGACCTCGTCCTTTTTACACGGAAATACAAGATCCCAGTAATTGTACCTCCTTCAATAAAAGGTGTACCACTAATTTTTACCAATGAAGCCAAATATCTTGGTGTGATATTGGACAAAAAATTAAGTTGGAAACCTAATATTCAGGAAAGAGTTAAAAAGGCTACAGCAGCTCTTTTCCTTTGCAAGAAAGCCATAGGAAACAAATGGGGTTTTCAACCTCGCATAACTTATTGGCTATACACATCGGTCATCCGACCAATACTTATGTACGGGGTTGCAGTATGGTGGACTGCACTGGAGAAAGTCAAATACTACGACAAACTCAGCAGAGTCCAACCCACTGCATGTCTCTGCATAAGCGGGGCATTGAGAACCACACCCTCAGCAGCGTTAGACACTCTCCTCCATCTGACACCCCTCGACATCTTGAGTAAACAAGTGGCAGCGAGTACAGCTATAAGACTCAACGCCTCATCTCAATGGACCAACAAAAATGTGGGGCACTCCATCATTTTGAACCTCTTTGGTTCTATACCAAAGTACATAAGACTACACTACTCCTAAACCCCTATTTGGAAAAAAAACTTCCAGGAATCCATTCCATCCAGATATGAATGGGAAGACAAAAAACTCCTGGATAACAAAAGTATTCATTTTTATACAGATGGATCCAAGACAAATGAGGGAGTTGGTAGTGGTGTGTACTCAGAAAAGCTTAATCTAAGCATCTCATTCCGCCTCCCTAATCATTGTAGCGTCTTCCAATCGGAAATTTTAGCGATCAAAGAGGTTCTCTCCTGGCTAAGAGAAAACGTGATATCAAGTTCTGATATCCGCATCTTCTCTGACAGTCAAGCTGCTATTTAATCTCTTGACGGTGTCTCAACCAAATCTCAAACGGCCCTCGATTGTCGATCGTCTCTTATGGAGATGGGGCGCAGCAATTTAACATTCACCTATGTTGGGTGCCGGGCCACAGAGACATCACGGGAAATTGTAGAGCCGATGAACTCGCTAAAAATGGAACCGTCATACCTATTTCACCTGAAAGGGAGAAGATAGGTATACCGATAGCTACATGTAAACTCATGCTAAAAGAAACAGCTTTTGCGATAGCAAACTCTAGGTGGCACAATCTACCAACATGCGCAGCCACAAAACTCATATGGCCTTCACTGGACCTAAAGCGCTCTAAAGACTTGTTATCTCAAAGCAAACTTCATATTAGCTTCCTAATAGGTGTCCTTACGGGACACTGTCTCATAGGCAGACACGCAATACGACTTGGTGTAGCCTCAAATGACTTCTGCAGGAGCTGTATGGACGAAGAAGAAGAGGAAACAATCTTTCACCTTCTCTGCACTTGCCCTGCTCTTTCACTAAGACGCAAACTTCATCTGGGAGACTACTCTTTTGATAATCCCAGTGAAATAGCTAAAAAGGATATCAAATATCTTCTTCGCTTTATAAAAAGCTCAAAATGGTTCGACTAGTAAGAAGTAATTCTCTAGATTTATGTGGTATCATAATGGGCCTTTTCCTTTGACCTAAGTGTGTGGATTCTGAATCCGCAGCCGCGTAAACCTAACCTAACCTTTAGCTCGAGGAAAGTGGAGCTATAGATGTGCCACCGAAATAGAATTTCAAAAATTAATTTATATCGGGTGATTTTTTTGAGGTTAGGATTTTCATGCATTAGTATTTGACAGATCACGTGGGATTTCAGACATGGTGTCAAAGAGAAAGATGCTCAGTATGCTTTGACATTTCATCATGAATAGACTTACTAACGAGCAACGCTTGCAAATCATTGAACTTTATTACCAAAATCAGTGTTCGGTTCGAAATGTGTTTTATCGACAAATTTTGTTCAGCGATGAGGCTCATTTCTGGTTGAATGGCTACGTAAATAAGCAAAATTGCCGCATTTGGAGTGAAGAGCAACCAGAAGCCGTTCAAGAACTGCCCATGCATCCCGAAAAATGCACTGTTTGGTGTGGTTTGTACGCTGGTGGAATCATTGGACCGTATTTTTTCAAAGATGCTGTTGGACGCAACGTTACGGTGAATGGCGATCGCTATCGTTCAATGCTAACAAACTTTTTGTTGCCAAAAATGGAAGAACTGAACTTGGTTGACATGTGGTTTCAACAAGATGGCGCTACATGCCATCATTGAGGGAAAACTTCGGAGAACAATTCATCTCAAGGAATGGACCGGTAAGTTGGCCACCAAGATCATGCGATTTGACGCCTTTAGACTATTTTTTGTGGGGCTACGTCAAGTCTAAAGTCTACACAAATAAGCCAGCAACTATTCCAGCTTTGGAAGACAACATTTCCGAAGAAATTCGGGCTATTCCGGCCGAAATGCTCGAAAAAGTTACCCAAAATTGGACTTTCCGAATGGACCACCTAAGACGCAGCCGCGGTCAACATTTAAATGAAATTATCTTCAAAAAGTAAATGTCATGGACCAATCTAACGTTTCAAATAAAGAATCGATGAGATTTTGCAAATTTTATGCGTTTTTTTTTTAAAAAAAGTTCTCAAGCTCTTAAAAAATCACGATACTAACGTCTTTCACTTTTTCCGAGTATGATCCACCGAAGTTTAAAGGAAGTTTAAAAGAAGTTCATGTGATCAAAATTTATAAACTGATGTTTTTGATGATTTGTTTTCTTGGTTTAATGTACATAAGTCCTTTTTTGGACTTTCTACTGAAAAACATCTTCTTATGAATGTTTTTTTTTTTGCATAATTAAGATTGTAGGGTCTCTTAGACTTTTTCAAAAGTCGTATTTGTTCTTAAATGTTTTAAATACCCGAATTTAAATTTCCTCTTAAACAAATAAATATTTAAATTTAACCTAAATAATTCATGAGAAAATGTCTTCATTGCACATTACAATACTATACATATAGCCATAAAAACATTTACATACATATCTTCATTTTTCTTCAAACTTCCGTAAATCTCAAAAAGCCCAGACTGTTATCAGACATAAGTATCTTACCATTTCAAAAAGAAAAAACTCCCAACTGCGACTGTGACACATCAAAAGGATTCCCAAAAACAAAATATAACTCCGAAACAAATGTCCCAGACACATTCAGGCGAAATATATCATGTTCTACATTATAATGTCTCCTGGTTTGTGAATACGAAACTCCAAGAAACCCGCTCTGACTCACAGGCACGGACAGAAAAAAAAACAACACAAATTTGTCCACAAACCAGGAAGAGAGCTAACCAAGACCGAACCGAGCAATACCAAACCAACTTACCAACTCTTTCGTCTCAGTGTGTCTTTGAATTCATGGCGCTTTTAATATATTAATTTATTCACACAGAATTATATTAAATTGTAACAAACAATCCTGCTGGTTTAATCTTTAGACTTTATTGCAGCATCAGGCATTCAGGCATATCAGGAACTGTGAAACTGATGCTCTGAGTGAGTCGTCGTCGCGTCGTAGTTCTCCGTGTCGTTTGCGTTATTGAGCCTCTGCAAAAGCCTCCTAGAGGTTTTTTATTTGTTTTTCCCGTTTATTAAGACCTCAGTTACTTGTTTCAAGGAAAAATTTACCTTAAAAGTCTTTAACGTTC
This sequence comes from Eupeodes latifasciatus, assembly GCA_920104205.1. Taxonomy (NCBI): domain Eukaryota; kingdom Metazoa; phylum Arthropoda; class Insecta; order Diptera; family Syrphidae; genus Eupeodes; species Eupeodes latifasciatus. The sequence continues at coordinate 142,436,579 of OV049924.1, read as the reverse complement.
AAATATATTCAAAATTATGTACTGTACAAGATTTGAGGAAAATACTAAAATTTTAAAAATCTTCTATTTCGCAATAAACTTTGAACAAGAATGGACTATCGCACCTTGACAATATGAAGATCGACTTCTATGGAAAAAGATTCCAATTAATATTCTCAAACTATTGTTTGGGTTTATATTCTTTAACTTTCGAAAATTCCCATACCCAACTAACCTATTTGTAGGCTTTCGTTTAAATGGCAGCCTTTAGCTTTTTTAATCAAGTTCACGCGACTCAGTTCTGCCATTAATACAGAACAAAAATAAAACATACTAAAAGAAGGTACAAGGCTCGTTTGTCATTTAGGTGAATGTCTCACGTTGCTCTTGTTTAAGTGTTTCGTTTTTGGTTCATATAAATATACCTTACCTCTATATACCAACTACATCAACTCCTGTGGTTTAAAAAGACTGGAATTTCATGTTTTTTTTTTTTTTTAGCGTGTGTTTTTGAGATCTTGCAGTGGCGGTAAATCTACATAAAAATACATTTTTAATCTTTAGCTTATCTCTCGCTTAAACCAAACGACGAAAGAAGGTTAAAGTCATTTGGGTAAAAGTTGTATTTTCTTGTAATTTGAAGTTTTATCCGCAAAAAAATATAAAATAAAATAAAGATTTATAGTTTACAGAAATAATGTATAATTTTTGAAGCAAAGATCCATTGATCACCGTTTGAGTGCATTCTTATGCCTATGTTTTTCTTACGAACAACATTGATTTTCAATTTAGGTTTAAAAAAAAGCTGTGTAGGCGGAAAGGCATGCAAAACTCATTTTTCATCAAATTAAATGAGGTCGTTCCTTTTTTTAAGGCCTACACAAATAAAGATACAGATTTAAATCATTTTTGGGATATACATAGCAGCTAAGGAAATAAGTTCCTTTATCTTGAATCCTGTGGTGATGTTACGGTTCAGCAAGGCCCTAATTTATACATGAGTCTCCTTGCTTTTGACTTCGAATTTAAAGTTTAGACTGATTTTGCATCGTATTTTCGTAAAACAGGATTCAATCTTTAACTTATTTAGTCTTCTAAGTGCAAAACGTCTTATGGAGATACCTCTATGATAACTAAGTTCTTACACTTCGGGCCTAGAAGTATATTTTGAGGTGAAGAAGTCATTTTGAAAGAAAAATGGACCAATGCTGCCAACCCGAAATTCACACATTTTCTTCTTTGCAGTAGTATATTTTCCAGTCCAGAATTGCGCCTCAGATTGTTTAAGTTGATTTTTGATAACCTCAGAGCTTCAGAACCCATACAGCGAACACGTAGGGTCCTTTCCATGGTTGCGTACTTTCAGTTTTCAGATCAGTTGAGTATCGTAACAGTGTAGACCCAAGTCATGACTCAAAATTTAATATTGTGGTCTGTGTAGGCTATGCAGGTTATGTGTATATATATTTCCAATACGAGGTCTCAAATTGGAATGTTGGTATTTGCATAGCTGTCACTTTTGAATCTATTAAAAACTACGACATTACTTAAAATATTGAAGAAATTACACACAGATCAAAGTTCGCGAATTGCAAGAAAAGTTTGCTGACCATCTTATTTCTCGAAGAGGTGGTCACAACCAGCCCCTTGTAATTTAACAATTTGAGACTTTTTTGCTGGGAAGCAATCGATTCAAAATCTTAACGAGGACATAAGGTTAGGTAAGGTTAAGGCCATTTTAATGGCCCTTTATGTTACAACACGGATCTCAAGGCTTTCTTCTGAGTTTTATGAAACTAGTTTGAGGCCCCTGTGAAACTTGAAAGACTGATTATGTTAAACTGATTGATATCGTATAGATCGTTATGGAATAATTCTTCTAGGTAGGTCTTGCATTTTTGAGCTAGAGCAGAGCATGTACATAGGAGGTGAAGAATTGTTTCCTCCTCTTCGTCATCCATGCATTTTCTGCAAAAGTCATTTGAAAATACGTCTAGCCACGTGGCATGCTTTCCTATTAGATAGTGCCAGGTTATGACACCTATTATTGAGCTTATATGCGATCTGCTAAGAGATTGCAAGCACCTTGAGCGCTTTAAATCTAGTGTAGGCCAGATGTTTTTCGTGACCTGATACGTGGCAATGCTATTTCACCTGGTGTTTGCCTTCTTTATAGCGTCTAGCATTAGCTACCGTTTACATAAAGTGGTTGTTATGCCAGCATTACCCAAACGTGGTAGAAGGGGTTCTACTGTACCATTTCTAGCGTGTTCATCTGACTTACTACTTTCTGGAATATCTCTATGGCCCAGCACCCAACAAAGGTGAATTTTAAACTGTTGTGCCATCTCAATTAGAGATGATCGGCAGTTATAAACGTTTTAGTGTTTGTAGAGACAGAGTCTAGATATTTAATATTTAATTTAATAATATTTTGATATTACGTTTTCTTTAAGCCAAGACAAGACTTCTCTTATCGTCAAAAGCTCCGCCTGGAACACGTAACAATGATTGGGAAAGTTGAATGAGAGACTTAAGACTTAGTTTTAGTCTTTTGATCCATCGGTATAAAAGTAGATTGACTCGTCTTCTGCCCTATCCTCCCAGAAAGATCTGAAAAGTGTAGAAATCTGGAAGTTTCTGTCGAATTGCAGTTGGGACTGCCCAATATTGTTAATAAGCCACTGCGATGAAGGTTTGATGCCATAAAGCCGCAAATGTTCTAATTCGTCAAGGAGAATGTCATGAAAATGATAGTGAGCTGCATACATTATCTATGGTTGCCATTGGGCTAATATACTTTTCCATTATTGATGACAAACTTCCTTTTGTTTCTCTCAAACCACTCTTATTCATTTTTGATGGCTTTTCGTTATTAGCTAAAACAATATTATCCACTGCCACAGTTAAAGAAGTTTTCAGAACACAAAAGGCTTATAAATGAAATGCTACTGAAAAAAAGGTTTACTTTTCTTTCCATAAACGACCCAGAAACAAATGAGAAAATTAAGAAAAACATGTCTTAAAGGAGACAAACCATTTTCATTGAATCATTAATCATATTCCCACATCAATTTCTTGAAGCAACTTCATATTTTCTTCAACTAAGGTACTTCATCAACTATAACGACTTTATTTTTTGGAAATCCCCTTACAAATCCCAAAAATTCTAATCCACCTGAGACTACATCCGAGATAATTTACATAACCAAACATAGCACTTAGAGTTTTTCCTGATCACTTCTTGTTATTGTATGTAAAATACATTCATATACCATACATACCTCCATATACCCTTAGCCATTTTAATAAGGTCACATTGTATCCGTATGAACCTATTACTTTTATATGCATCTTCCATCAAATCACCATTTTGACGAGAAACCACATATTTTATCTTAACAACAACAACAAAATAGTGACAAACCCTCCTATTAAATCTCAGCCCTTTTAAAGCCATTCCTGCAGTCTTTGGCGTACGGATAAAATCCTAGGCCACCTGGGAATTTATTACAAGTACATCAGCTGAACAAGCAAAGTATCTCAATATCCGTAAATCTCCTGCTCCTTTTATTTTATACAAATACAAACGCTCCCGCTTTCTCTGTTTAAAAACTTCAAATGGAAATATTAATAATAGATGTGAGATTTTGGTTCGGTGGAAGTTGAAGATGAATATAATCATTATCGCAACGCAACGAAACGCAACTCAACTCAACACGAGGGTTGATTTCTCGCACTTCTAGTCTTTTCTGTAGCCATAAACTGTCACAGAAAAATATGAATCTAAACAACAACATAGATATTTATACAAACTTCTCTCCCCTCGTTGAAATCTTTTTTCTCTTTATTTTTACAGCCATTCCGGGATTAGCAAAAACCGGGGTCGATATAAATGGAAGCAGCCGTCCAGGAAGTCCTCCAACATCGAATCATACAATTCAAACCATAAAGGGTGCCGGCAACAATAATGGGTAAGAAAAAGTGTCATATGAGTTGTCACTTTTATTTTTGACATTTTCTCTCTTCCTTTTATGCATCAGCTTACGTCAGCCACAGTGTAAAATACCCACCAGTCCACATGGTCCGCCACCGAATCTTCCAAATGGCTCGATCCCACAACATATCACTGCCAATGGACCAGCGGCAACTACAACCGCCACCAAGCACTCAATGCTGGATAAGCTCAAACTCTTCAACAAGGACAAAACCCCATCGAACAATAGTTCGTCGAACAAGTCGCAGGTTTCAAAGAGGACGAGTTCGAGCAGTGGTTTTTCATCGGCTCGCAGTGAACGAAGTGATTCGAGTTTGAGTTTGAACGATGGCCACTTGTCCCAGATTAAGCCTCCAGCTGTGTCGGTTACGGCAAATCGCAACAAGGACAAGTCAAAGCAGTCAAAGCTCGTGAGTGGCTCGCAAAAATCATCCATCACATCTTCAAGCAAGCTGAAACTCGACAAGAAGGAGAAGAGTCCTGCTCGGAGTAACACTGATAATGACTCCTCAAAGTTGGGTCACTCTTCGATCGGGCGTGGACAGAAATCCCTGACGAGGGGCGATCAAAAAGTGTCGTCTAAGTCTTCGTCCAAGACTTCGCTCAATTCAAAGCTCAACGACTCTCGATCGGAGTCTAAGACCAGTTTGATCATGCCGCCCAATAAGGCGCTCCTATCAACAACGCCAGGAATCAGCACAAGCATTCCTAAGCCAGTGGCAGCTATCAAGGGAACCAGCAAATCCATTCCTCCTCCACCGGTCGTCCAAGCTGACAATAAGAAACCAGCTGCGCTGCCTTCCACAAACGGTGGCAGTGGCGGCGTCGGCGGGCCCCATGACAAAAGCCTCAAACGCGAGAAGAGTGACATATCATCCAACCGCACATCTGCCATATCAGAGAATTCCCCTCAGAAGACACATATCGTGAAACCCATAGCACTACTGCCCGATCAGATGATGCCGGGCAGTCCAATGGGTCGCAACCTAACCTATCAGCAACAGCAGCAAGTTCAGCAGCAGCTGCAACATCACCAGCAAATGCAAAACAACAATAACATATCAGTGAATGGCATTCAGCAGCACCAGCAGCAGTGTGGATCGCCCCACCACAACCAACAACAAGATCCCAATAACATGACATATCGCACTGGATCGGATACCTATTTGATGACGTCACCATCTATCAACAGCCGGCTTATGCCAACGACAGCGAAGAATAATTCGCTGGTCAGTCGCAAGATGGACTTCCGCAGTCCCGAACAGAATCATTCGTCGAAATTCAACACGGTCCCATCGAAAATTGTTGGAACCATTTATGAGGAAGAAAAGCCGGTAAGTGTTATGCCTATGCGACCGTTATTGCGCGGCTATAACACCCATCATGTGACACTGCCGACACGCGGTGCACGAGGACATCATTTTGTCGCGGACTTTTGCGAATCGGACATTGGACAAGGCTATTGTAGTGACGGAGATGCGTTGCGGACACGTGTTGGTCCGCCATCAAGATTTGCTGACATTGACAATGGCTATCTGTCAGAGGGTGGCGGTGGCATTCATGGAGGCAAACATTTTCTCACCATGATGAGGACGCGAACGCAGTTGCCAACAACAATTGAAGAACGGTGAGTCTTTACTTACTTTTTGTTTTATTTATGTGTGTATGTTATTTTTATGTTGCTGTTGTTGTGTAGAGATAAGTATAAATCCTTTGTTTATCTTTCGTATTTATGCGTCCAGAGTCGGAGTCCAGACGCGGGAGTTTGGGAAGTGATTCATTCGTGTCGAGGAATCTGAGATTAGTGATTCATTGTTTAGCACGTTTTTGTTTGTTACATGCAGTTTGGCGGCTGCGACGACGGTGACCACGTCAGGGATGAGATTTGGAATTTACGGTTGAATGGAATGTGCCATTGTCGCTCGTCGTTCGTCGTTCTCGTTATTGTTATAGGATGAGTTACGGTTGGGAGAAATGATTTTGATGCTGATTGTGTACATAAGTAGAAGGGCGCTAATTTTAATCAAAGCCATTGTTTTCATTATATAATATATCGATTTTATGAACTCCATAAACATAAACTAAAGGTGGAATTATAATAAGTTTCAGAAAGCACCCTAATCCATATAGAACTTATAATTTTGCCTCAAAGTTAATTTTAGAATTCGTATGAACAATGAGTTATTGATTTGAATATAGTGTCTTTTAAGTAAAAACTGACTTTTTTTTAAATTGGATTTCAAAACAGGGCACTTGAAGGCGATACAGTTGACTTTTGTTTTAAGTTGTAAAATTTAACGAAAATAAAAACTTTTTATGACTTTTTGTTTCTATTTTCTATTTCTAAATCAGTATCAAGGAAAATACTTTAGTCCTGAAAACAACGATGAAAATGTTTTTTTTTTTAGTTTCATTCAATTTTGTTTTTGATAGATTCAATGTAAGAATGTCATAATTTTCTTTTGTTGTTTCTCCACTATTTTCGTTCACTTTTGCTTTTCAAGGGAAAAAATCATTTCCAAGACAAGATGTTTCATTGTTTTCTTTTGACATTTCCTTCGGTGACATGAGAATAATATTACTTTGTTTTTAAGCTGGAACTATAACAACTGTCAACTGAGAGGCTCAAAAACCTTTCTTTATTGGAAAACAAGGTTATAAAAAGAACCTTAAACTGAGCCCATCAAGAGCAATCGAATACAAAAAAATAGGTAAAGAATAGGGTCAATTTGGTCTATATTAACGTTTTCGTTAAGTTTCATTGGAAGCAAAGAAAATTCTCATGTGCTAAATTTCCTTTAATAAAACCTAAATTAATTATGATAAAATATCATAGTGTAGTAATTTTGAGTAGTTTCTTATAAGCTTCGCTTATCTTAAAGACCTTGCTTATCTCGGTCCTCAATTTTTTTAATTTTTTACAAAATAAAATTAAAAAGATACTCTGAAAGAAAAAGTGAATAAGAGAGTGTTAAATGGGAACAACATTACCAGTCTTTGTTTTTCAATAAGTTTCGTTAACATTTGTTTTAGTGTACCTTTCTTCTGATACACCTTATAATAGTCTATTTGATGTGGCTAACTTTTCACTTTTACTGCTAGGTAGTATTCTTTAAGTTATAATTAGGTGCGTGTATATGATGCGCCTAACATTGGCCATTTGTGCTTTCGTCAAGTTTCATCTCTTTGTGATTTCAATTTGGTTGTTCATTCTGGGTGGAATTGACCTAAATAAAAATTGTATGTAAAAAAGAGAAAAGACAATAATAAATAATTCATTTTAGTGATAGAATTTACCCAACTTCTCCTTTTTATAGTTCAAAAATCATTTCGTTGATTTTTGAAATCATGGCATTTTTGGTTAAGAGACACTTAAAAAGTCTCAAGAAAGCATTTGGATAAATGTAAATCGTGAAGGTAGGTGGTAAATATTGTCTTTTAATGCTTTTTGCAAGTTTCGTTAAGTTTTGCTTTTGAGAGTATTCTGGAAAGCTTTTGACTAATGGATATATTAATGAAAATTACGTTTTTAGGGAGAAATGAATATAAGTGACATTAATGTTTAATTTAATTTCAAAGTAATGTTCAAAAGAGTGTTCCTTCTGCAACTGAGATATTTAATGGAAAATTGCATCTTTTATAAGACTCCAATCGTGTTGTCTTTCTTATCTGAACAAAGGAAATATATTTTACTAAAAATTCCATCTATTAAGAGCTCTATTTCTATCGGGTGATTTTTTAAGAGCTCGAAAACTTTTTTTTAAAAAAAAACGCATAAAATTTGCAAAATCTCATCGATTCTTTATTTGAAACGTTAGATTGGTCCATGACATTTACTTTTTGAAGATAATTTCTTTTAAATGTTGACCGCGGCTGCGTCTTAGATGGTCCATTCGGAAAGTCCAATTTTGGGTAACTTTTTCGAGCATTTCGGCCGGAATAGCCCGAATTTCTTCGGAAATGTTGTCTTCCAAAGCTGGAATAGTTGCTGGCTTATTTGTGTAGACTTTAGACTTGACGTAGCCCCACAAAAAATAGTCTAAAGGTGTCAAATGGCATGATCTTGGTGGCCAACTTACCGGTCCATTCCTTGAGATGAATTGTTCTCCGAAGTTTTCCCTCAAAATGGCCATAGAATCGCGAGCTGTGTGGCATGTAGCGCCATCTTGTTGAAACCACATGTCAACCAAGTTCAGTTCTTCCATTTTTGGCAACAAAAAGTTTGTTAGCATTGAACGATAGCGATCGCCATTCACCGTAACGTTGCGTCCAACAGCATCTTTGAAAAAATACGGTCCAATGATTCCACCAGCGTACAAACCACACCAAACAGTGCATTTTTCGGGATGCATGGGCAGTTCTTGAACGGCTTCTGGTTGCTCTTCACTCCAAATGCGGCAATTTTGCTTATTTACGTAGCCATTCAACCAGAAATGAGCCTCATCGCTGAACAAAATTTGTCGATAAAAAAGCGCGAAACACATTTCGAACCGAACACTGATTTTGGTAATAAAATTCAATGATTTGCAAGCGTTGCTCGTTAGTAAGTCTATTCATGATGAAATGTCAAAGCATACTGAGCATCTTTCTCTTTGACACCATGTCTGAAATCCTGCGTGATATGTCAAATACTAATGCATGAAAATCCTAACCTCAAAAAAATCACCCATTATATAGATTATTTTTTAAAACAAAATTAAAAAAAATAATACTTCCTCCCTCTCCCCTTCCTTTCTTCCCCACCCCCATCAACACGAACCTGTGTTTAAAATTGCATTGTGTAGTAGGTATAAACAATATCTTATCTCAAAAGACTTCATCACCATCATCTTTCTTATAAAATGTTTTATGAGCTATAGCTAGCTGCCTCGATGTCTATGTTTCTTGTGCAACTTCCATATTTCCATCTAATGGTATTTAAAAAATTTGTCATCCATCACCGACTTCATCCTTTATCATGTGGCATGGCTTCTTTAGCAAACCATATTATTATTTCAGGGCATTCATATTGGGATGACATTTTATTTATATACGTCTTACGCTTGTGTAAATATAAGTTACACAGCTACAGCTACCCACAAGCTGATATATAAATGTCATCTTGGGGGCACTTCAACATAAATCGGTTGGTAAAATTTTATTGCAACTTCATGATGGTGCGGCCGGTCGTGGCGCTGCGCTGGTTCTCATGAGTTATTTGTATGGTTTTCTAAAAAGGGGTACATTTCAATGAATATGAAGAAGGGATTTATCATTTTACATAGTCCAGGATAAAGAAGGGTTAAGAGTGGAGCGGAGTTTTTCCCCCTTTTTAAAAATGAATTCATTAAGAATTATAGAAAAGGTGTATAGGTATATGTTGTCTTGAGGCATTCGAATTATTTATTCAGAATGAGAAAGTGTGCTGTTATGTGGTTTTGTTGAGGTGATGTTGTTATTTAGGAGACTTTACATTTCTTGGCCCTTTGAATATTTAAAGTCCCCTCTTAGCTATTAAATATTTAAAAAGGGAACTGCTACCAAATGATTTGATGTCACCTGAAGCAGTTGGACTAACAAAATTAACATTTCATCACCTCCAGAACAGAACGATGACGATGAATGGAGTTTTTGTTTTCTTTTTTTTATTTTGATTGATGTAGAACATAACCCATTTGTTTGTTGATGGAAAGAAACACGCATCCATTTAGTTTCTAGGGCAAATATGATAGGCTAAAATTTAAGACTTATTAAAATTTTAAACATGATATTTAGAAGAGCAGAAGATTCTAAGATAGTTCTTGTGAAAACACTTAAAATTGGCATTTCCAATTAGAACCTTTGGTTTCTGTGTCTTTCTTTATAACTCGCAATCATGGGGCTATGAGTACAGAACATGCGAAACTGGACTCAAAGGTAAATTGATGAGATTTTCTAAAAGTACATATTTTACGGTTGTTGAAGGAAAGTAATAAAAATAATTATGTATGATACATTTTGGTAGATGGTTTTCCAATAAGGACTTGTCAATGTCAAATCAAGCAGTAAAAATAATATTTTCTTGATGATAAAGTTCACAAATGAACATTTTTTAAAATCAATAAGATTTATCTCAAAAATGTTGATACATTTTTATAATGTTGGCCCAAATTGTTGGTATATTTTTGAAATGTTGGGAACGTAAGACCTTGGTCGGTAATGGTACCATTGAAACGGTTTTTTCCCATTAGAAAATCACAGCCTTTTTGCAGTTAATTGCTGAAGACATATTGTGAGGCAATATCCATCTATCTATCTATCTATCTATCAATTAGGTGGCGCAACAGTCCATTGAAAAATTAGCTTAGTGAACAACTCTCAACCATTCCTGTGTGCGAGTAATGTTTTCAGGAAGAAGAATTACTCTTGGAGAATTTGTCAATTCCTCCCAAGAGGCAATATCCATGAAAAGGCAAGGCAGGGATTGAAGAGTTCGTAAAAATTCTTCAATAAAAAGCGCATGCCTTGATTCCAATTTTTATCCCAAAACTCTTAATCTGTCTTCTCCAAAATTAATAGAAAAATTTCAGTTCTTCAGAATTATCTTTTTGTATTTTGGACGTAGAAAATAATTCCGTCTAAGAAATATGCATATGATATATAATAGCTCTCCAATAATTGTTTTTGGCTTTATATTTGGGCATTACATTTGGATTTGCCAAAAGAAAGCTCTGATCCATTTGCCGAATTTATCCTTCAAAGATTGTCGTTTATTTGATGAATATTCGGCTTCTCATTGAAAGTACAACTCAGATTTGTCGATTTTTGTTAAGTTCTGACCACATAATCTCTGTTAACATTATTCTTTAGGTACCTGAGATTATTTATATTTTGAGAGAAATAATGTTCAACAATACCGTTATCCATTAACCACACCAGAACTGTAAATCTTTGAAGATTGATTTGATGCCTACAGTATCAGTTTTTCTCCTTCCAATGAATCAAAAAAATTCTGGGCTTTTGCCTTCTGACCAAATTTTCTTAGCCCACTTAAATAATCCAAGCCTTAGGTCATCTGGCTTTAAATATATTTAGTGATACAAACCTATGTAAGATTAAGCTATGTTTTCTATCATAAATTCAAGCTCAAACTTAAAAGTTGTGTACTTACAGAACTGAGTCGAAATTTCCACAATATTTTTGAATAACTTCCATAAGTTCAGCAATCATAAAAGAATTATAAAACCTCACACCATGCTGATCATTTAAACAGCTAGATTTCATTGTTAGCTTTAAGAACTATGTATATCCTTAAACGCATAACTATTTTATATTTTTGTTTTGAAGAAGACGGTCTCCTGTAATAAATGTTCACTTCTTTTCTATTTCTTAATTTTGTTATTAATCTGGCTCTATTTTGTCCATAAATAAATAAAAAACACTCTAAGCACTGAGTAATGATATGGTTTTGGAGACCTGTGATGTAAAAACTGTAAACTTACTTTGTTAGCTTTAAAAGTTTTCTCATACTCAAAACTATCGAATATCCAATCACCTATATGTACTCTCGCAAAACAAAAATCAACATCTTCCACATACAATTTTGCTTTGATTATTCTTGACAAAACACCTTCACATAAATTTAACTTTCCTACCACATCCATCAATCAGGTTTGAATCTTTTAACCAAACTGAAAATCGCATTTCAAACAAACCTTAACCTCAAAGTTATTTAATAGAGTCAACACGATAAAATTATATCCGATGTCATATGCATTTACCCTTCAAGGCTTCGAACCTTCATGTTGTCTATACTTTTGTACATATATATCCTTCATCATTTACCAGCAGCGTGTTCACATTTTAAAAACTTTGTTTATTTTTTTTCTCTCTAACTTCCTTCGCAACCCAATTCAAAATAAAATCTTCCAATCAGTCTTGAGAAAGAAACAAAGTTCAAACTTATTTATCGAATTTACCAAATCACTTTTGCTCTTCAATCTTTCCAACATCGTAGTGTTTCTGTTTATATCATTTTTCCCTAAAGGCAATTTGCTACATAAATTCCTTATACAAACTCTATGAAGCAGGGCATAAGATAAATCAGCCAAATAGTCCTTTGACTTTATATCTATTTAGAGATCGAATTGAAACTGGGATATGTCAGAAATTTGAAGTCAATCTGTTTTTGTATGGAGTCTGATGCGATGTGATTGACTGACAGACAGACAGATAAAACACACAGGCAGCTGTTGATTTTCATTTCATATCAAAATTCGTTCCATACTGTTCCGTGCCCAGCTCCAGTATCTACTGATGCTGATGGCAAGAGTAAAGAATCCTTGTAATTTTGTTATCAGCTTTTTCTAGAGAGAGAGAGAGATCCTCTGGAAAATGCCGGAAGAATTAGTTCCTTTTTGGATGAAAATTCTATACAAGGGAAAAAGAATATCCAATTTGGAGTTATGCTTTTATGTTATTCTTTTTGGTCCTTTGTATTCTATGCAACTATACACCGTCATTGTGGTGGGAGAGGGTGGAGTATAAATATCCTTATTCTATCATGAACCACCACTGCACAAAAAGGGCACTGTCCCTTATAGCTACTTATTTCCCTTTTTTCCAGTTGAAGCTTTTCAATCCCACCGACGACGACCACGGGAGATGCTGCGTTGAATTAATTTTACAGATCAACGTGACGATTAAGGATACCCCTGTGGGTTTGCAGGAGGATTAGAAAATCCTTCTTTTTTTGATAAAATCAAAACGCAATTATATTTGGAAAAACTAAACTAGGATGGAACATTATTAGGAAAAGAAATGCGAAATCATAATGATAGCCAAATTGATGGATTAGGAAGATAGAATAGGGAAATGAATTTATTTAATTATAATTTATATTTCTATGGCAATGTCATGTCCTTTATGAATATCGGATTAAGGATTTCAAGAACAACGAACAGAAAAAAATGTACGACACATGAATCAATTATGCATTTTTGCGTCAACGGTGACGATGACGATGACAGCTAGTGGTATGAAGAGGTTTTAATGAAATTTCAATTCCTCAAGATCAAAAGTCCTTCCACTTGTTACAACAAGGATATACCTAATAGCAGGTACCTATACCTAACTATATTCTGATCAAGACTGCACTCGCGATGTAAAAATCTAATAAGAGTAGAGAGTGTAGAATGTAAAAGTGCTTCATGACACGTTCCAGTCACATGCCAACAGCACTCCACAGGATATAATTCTTTCGTCGCGTCTCGTATAGTCACTCATCAGTGTATACGGGACTTATGCATTAGTCTTGTTCCTTTTGCACCCGACCCAACCTGTCATTACCTTGTGTTAGCGTTCATGTATATATATAATTTTTCCAGACGACAAGACGTTGAAACAATCTTTTTTTGTTATTGTCCTGAACAGCATCAACAATTCACATCTAATAAAGTTTTCATTTTTTCAATAGAAGCTTAGTTTTTGTAAAGGACCTAACTCATATCCTTCTCCTATGTACTTCGTCTTATTTTACGAGAATTCCTTTTCGCAGACTTTGGTTTGGAAGAAGTATAACTAGACGCGCAATACATGACATTGGCGTTTTAATCGCTAAGAAATAAAAAATGATTTATTCAATATAAATATCCTTTTACGGTGCACTCTTTGTGCAATATGTGTGCAATAGTGGGAGGTCCTTTTTTGAGAAAGAAATAAAAAATACAAAAGTCTTGTGTCGCGACTGGAAAAAAAAAATGCAATTCTGATAAAAAGACTAATGCACATCCGTTGAGTTAGAAGAAAATCCTTCCCCGATATAATTCAAAGGATGACTTATGCTTCACGCATATGTACGTTTCCATTATAGACACACACACACACAATTTTGTGTTAAAAAGGAAGAGGAAGTAGCTCATATTTTATTTATTACACGATGACATTAGGGTGCAGGATGACATTTGAGACTGTTTTTTTTTAAATACACATATGTATGTATGTATGTACATGTACACAGTTGATGTGTTAAATTGTGTGGAAGATGTCTACGTGAAACGTGTAAGGTTGCGATAAAACGAAAAAAAGGATTAAATTCTAAGTTTCCAATATAAATGTGAAAAGATATCCCAATCTGAAAATTTATAGGAAATATTTGTGAAACGGAAATGGGTGGGAAAAATAATTTATACAAAACATACCTACTTGTATATGAAAACCCCTGTTAATACATTTTTTAGAAAATCTTACTTTTTTTTGGAGATTTTAAATTATGGTCATAAATTTGTAAAAATCTTTATTTATGTAAAGCTATTTATCAACAGCTTTTGGAAATAATAAGCTTCGAAGTTTAAAGAAAACCTTTTTGTAATGTCATTTTATTAACATAAATCAATAAATCCATAAATTCTATTTTGGTTTATAACATTGTTGTTTCAATGGCGCTAAGAAAAACTAACAGTTTTATTTTACCAAAACTCTACTCTGAATGTTTGACTCACTCAAAATTAAATGATATGGATGGCAATTATTGTTATCAAAATTAAGCTTTGTCAATCAAGAAGTCAGAAAAGTTTAAAACATGTTAAAATTTGAAGGTTCAAAACATTCAAAACGGTCAGTCAGCGACTAACTTCTCTCCGAGTCTGTCAGTGATTACCTTCTAAAATGTCTAAGATCTGTGCTAATTGCAATCTTGCTATAAAGCGTTCGAAAACTTCTGAATCCGTCGAGTGCGGTTTTTACTGTGGTCGTCATTTTCACAAAAATTGTATAGAGTTATCTGAAGAAAATCTTAAATCATTATCTAATCGAAATTTGTTTTGGAAATGTGATTCTTGTTTGAACATTAACTTCTCAGCATTCATCAATAATTTCCATAATCTTTCTCTAAGTGTTAGTGATATCAAAAACGATCTCAGTGCTCTCAAGTCATTGTTTGCAATCAATTCCCCCCCACGTAAAACCGCAAAAAAATATTGTAAAAACTCTGAGAGAGTCAATGACTCATCCTCAATCTCATCAATTAATTTGGACTCTCAAAATCTTGTCCTTCCAACTCCATCCCTTAATAAACCTCGGGAAACAGATTTATTTCAAAAAGCTTCAAATTTGCCTTCATCTTCATCTCAAATTGACCCTAATTTATCAAAATCGACAGTTACTGAATCTCAACTTACTCTCATCAATGATAACTCCGAATGGATTCAAGTATGTGATAAAAAAAAAATCTCTAATTCTTCAATTAAAAACACTTTAATCGGAACGGACCCTTCAACTTCTCTTAGTGCTTTACCAGAATACAAGTGGATCCATTTATCAAAATTTAGCAAAGACACTAAACCCGATGATATAATTAATCATATTTCACAAAAAACAAACATTTCGCCTTCTCATTTTAAATGCTATGCGTTAGTAAAAAAAGAAACTGATTTAACAACTCTGAAGTTTATAACTTTTAAATTGGGTGTTCCAGCATCTAAATATTCAGTTGTCATGGATCCATCTATTTGGCCATGTTTTATCCGCATAAAAAAATTTGTCTTGCGAGAAATCAGTAATATCAACAAAACATTGTCGTCTTCGTCATCATCATCAGAGCCATCTCAGCTGTTACCTGCACCGCCACCGCCACCGCCACCATCTACCTCAGCAGCGGCGTCGTCGTTGTCGTCAGCATCAACCATACAACCTTTACAACAGCCGCCTCTCAATTGACAATCATCATCGTCTCTTCGTTGTTCGCATTCTCACTCGTTTCCGAACATTGATAAATGTAATCATTATAATCAGCTATTCGGGTATTACCAAAACGTTGGTGGAATGCGCACAAAACTACAAAACATTTTCTTGTCTTTGTCATCTTGTCAATTCACTTTCATTGCTCTCACAGAAACTTGGCTAGCAAAAAATCATCACAATGCAGAAATTTGCAACAACAATAATTATTCCATTTTTCGTAAAGATCGCTGTCCGCAAACAACTGGATTAGAAAGAGGAGGAGGGGTTTTACTAGCAGTGAACTCTTTATACTCTTGTATTGAATTAGAGTTGCCGTCTTCTCGTTCTTTTGGTTTATATGATATAGACCAAATAATAATTAAAATTAATTTTAATAAAAATTATGTATTGATTGTCATTGTAAGTTATATACCGCCAAAAAGTTCACTTGATCTCTATAAACTACATGTACAAAATTGTGAATATATTTTATCAAATCTTAAAAATCATGAACATATTATAATTCTAGGTGATTTTAATCTCTCTAACTTAGAATGGGTTTTTGATCCCGAAGAGCTTCATCTATTACCTTTTAATGTAAATTTTGATTTTGAAAGCGAATTAATTGATTCTTTTACAAGTTATGACTTACTTCAAATTAATTATTGCAAAAATGATTTAAATCGTATTCTAGATCTTATTTTTGTGGATAAAGATTTACTTATTAATGTAGACAAATCATTAAATCCAATGTTTTCTAACTCGATCCACCATATTGCTCTTGATATATATTTTTCATTTTATGAGTACGTTAAGTCTTCAAATTATAACAAGGTAAAATTTAATTACACAAAAGCTAATTTCGATGGCATAGCGAGCTATATGTCCGATATTCCGTGGCACGAAAATTTTAATTCTTTCAATTTATCGCAATTCTATGATTATTTTATTGACAATATGAAATCGGCAATTGATATGTATGTACCAAAAGTTCAAGTAAAAAATAACTCGAAGCCTCCTTGGTTTAATATAAGGCTTTGTAATTTATGTAATAAAAAAAACAAGGCCTATAAACGAGCGCGTTTATCGGGAAATAATAATGATTTAAAAGGTATTTATATACGATTACAACGAGAATTCGATGTTCTTAACAAATTTCTGTTTAAATCTTATATTTTAATAATTGAATCCAACCTTAAAAAAAACAGTAACAGTTTTTGGTCTTATATTAAAAACAAAAAATCTTCTTGTGGCATTCCTAGTAATATGCATTACCTTGATTCAACACATTCAGATCTTTTATCTATTTGCAATTCATTTGCTCATTATTTCCAATCAAATTACACCAGATCTGACGAAACTACTCCAAATAATACGGAATTTTTATTTCAAGATTGTAAGGTGAATATTGGCCAAATAGAGCTAAATATATCTGAAATAGAAAGTGGCCTTTTGAGTTTGAATGAAGACATAAATCCAGGTCCGGATGAAATACCACCGATTATCCTTAAAAAATGTGCATTAGCAATTATAGAACCTCTTTTTCTTATTTTCAAAAGCTCTCTATCTAACGGTGAGTTCCTATCAGTGTGGAAAAAATCATTTTTAACTCCAATTCATAAATCGGGATCAAAGCAACAAATAAACAATTATCGTCCAATTTGTAAATTATCATGTATTCCAAAACTGTTCGAAAAATTGATATACAATAAGTTAGCTTTCCTCGTGAAAGAACAGATTTCACCATTTCAACACGGTTTCATATCGGGAAGATCAACAACCACCAATCTTTCTATTTTCTCCAATTTTATTTTAAATAAACTCGAAAAAGGTCACCAAATTGATGTAATTTACACAGATTTTGCGAAAGCTTTTGATAGAGTAAATCACTCAATTTTGTTGAGAAAATTAATTTCTTTTGGTTTCCATTCAAATCTTTTGAAATGGTTGGACTCTTACCTTAAGAATCGTATTCAATTTGTTAGAATTGAAAATATGGTTTCAAGTCCAGTTTTGGTAACCTCGGGTGTTCCCCAAGGTAGCCATCTTGGACCACTTCTTTTCCTAATTTTTATCAATGACTTACCTGATATTTTCGAAAATTCTATTCAACTTCTATTTGCTGATGATTTAAAGTTTTTTAGATGTATAAAGTCCATTACGGATTGTCATCTGTTGCAAAATGATCTTCGTAAATTATCGGAATGGTGCTCTGTAAACCAATTATATTTAAATGCCTCTAAGTGCGTATGTTTTTCTTTTTGTCGTAACTTTTCCCAAATTCTCTTCGAATATAGAATTAATAGCCATGTTCTTGATAGAGTTTGTGAAAAGAAAGATCTTGGCGTAATTTTCGACTCTAAATTAAACTTTGTCAAGCATATAGAGTTCAGTGTTTCCAAAGCAAATTCCATGCTAGGCTTTATTAAACGCAATAGTAAAGATTTCAAAGACCCTTTTGCTCTTAAATCGCTCTATTCATCTTATGTCAGATCAATATTAGAATACTGCTGTGTTATTTGGAATCCATTCTATAATATTCATTCAAACAGAATTGAAATGATTCAAAAAAAATTTACTAGGTTCGCAATTCTGAAATTAGGTTGGAACATCGAAACTCCATCATATACTACGAGATGTCAACTTTTAGGTATGCAATCTCTTGTAAATAGACGAAAAATGTATTCGGTTATGTTTATAAGTGATATTTTATCGTACCATATAAAGTGCCCATTCCTTTTGTCCTTAATTAATTTATATGCTCCATCGCGACAACTAAGAGTACGTTCTTTATTTCGTGAAGATGATCATAGAGTTAACTATGCAAAAAATGAACCTATAACCCGCTGTGTCAGTGAAACTAATCTTATTGTGTCTCAAATTGAATTTGACTTTCATCTGAGTAGATCTTCTTTGAAAAATAGATTGTTACTGTATTTTCATTTTAATTGATTTTTAAATTTACAATATCATTTTACTGTTGTCAAATTGTTTTATTTTTTTTTTTTTTTTTTTTTATTTTATTAAAAATATTTTATTGAATGTAATAAGATAATAGTCCATCTCGATGTATTATCATGTATTCGAATTCGGTAGTCTAACTGTAGATTTAAAATCTCTAAATGATGTAAATAAATAAATAAATAAATAAATAAATAAATAATTAGGAGTGCCATTAATGCTTATTCGAAATTAAGATGCCCCTCAATTATGTAACGGTACAAGACTCGGTGTCACACAATTAAGGCGAACATTATTAGTGCTAATATCTTAACCGGTGTCGTTGGAAAAGGTGAAAATGTAATTATTCCTCGAATCCCAATAATTCCTACAGATTTACCATTCCAATTCAGAAGGCTTTAATTCCCCATTAAAGTCAGTTTCACTAAAAGTAGTGGGTGTGAACCTTGAAAAGCCATACTTTTCCCCTGGACTGCTATATGTTGCGTATTTGCGGGTTTCCAATGCCCTAAATTTGTTCATTCTTTCAACTAATATAAAGTACAAAACCCTTTTAAAACAATAAATTAACCTTATTAATATTCAATTTGATTGAAGCATAGGTTGCTAACACTAATGAAATGCCGAACCTTTTTATAGCGAAATAAGAAATCTAATAAAGGATTATTATTAAAACAAACTTAAGTATTTTGCGTTTAGCTTTAATATCAAAACTAAATCACTGATATCTAAAGGCATCTGCTTTTTGTCACTTAAAATGTTCAAGAAAATACTCAATTTATAAAAAATCATCATGGTACAAAACTTACGAATAGCAGAAAGATTGTTTTCTATCTTTCTGCTATTCATAAGTTATTAGAATGGATACAATAAAAACTAAAGGGTGTCCCAAAATTAACGCAAGATTAAATGAATTAAATAGAAAACGCCGTTTTTAGTCTTTTGATAGTTATATTTTTATTGACTCGTAAAGTACATAGGATAGGGTTATGTATGGAATAACACATCGGACAAATGGCCTCCACGGCTTTGCATGCACATGCGCACTCTTTTGTTGAAATTTTCCATGACCATTCTGCATAAATGTGGCTGAATTTCGTTGATGCAGCGTTGAATCTCCTCCTTTAATGCACGGGTGGTTGTGGGCTTGTTGACATAGACTTGTGATTTCAAATAACCCCATAAAAAGAAGTCTAATGGTGTTAAATCACACGATCTAGGAGGCCAATTTTGATCACCGAAACGAGAGAGTACACGACCTGGAAATGTCTGATGCAGTAATTGAATTGTTTCACGGGCTGTATGACATGTGGCACCGTCTTGTTGAAACCACATATTGGACACATCAATATCATCCAATTTTGGCAGAAAGAACTGTGTAATCATGTCGCGATATCGAGCACCAGTAACAGTCACTGCTTGACCAGCATCATTTTCAAAAAAATATGGCCCAATTATGCCTCCAGCCCAAAATCCACACCATACAGTCACGCGTTAGCGTTAGCTGTCAAATTGCTTTTTTGTCAGGGTTGCCAACACTTCTCTGCACAAATGGCGGCAAATTCAAATCTTGCGTTAATTTTGGGACACCCTTTACAATCAAGCACGCGTTATCGAATTTTGAATCATTTAAGCCATTTAATTTGGTGTTGAATTCGAACAGAGGCAACTGCTTACTTTTTCTTGCATATTTGTTTCCAAGTATAGAGAGAAATAAACTTTTAACCCCAACTGTAGTTACCAATTTAGAGCTTTTATAAAACTTTCGGAGCTCCATCTGTAGAAATTTATTCATAACTTCATTTTAGCAAGTATCACAACCATCTACATGTGGCACAAATAAAACTCACCAATCTGTTAACTTTTCACCACTAAAATTCATTGGTTCATTTAAAACTTCATTATTCTCCTCACCGTCAGCACTTTTTGACAACTTTTAAACTTTTAAGAGTGTCTAAAAAATTCCACCCTTTATTTAATTGTTGTCTCATTTCGATTACACCTTCACCACTCCATAATAATAATTCGCTCTTTACAAATTTGTATAATTTTGTGGGCGATTCTTTTGCAAGACAGGTTATAATGTTTTTTATTTTTTTTATTTTTCGTATATTGTTGTTGCAAAAGTGCAAGTTGTTTTTCCATGTCCAACGTGCCCACAATAATAATTCATTTTTACAAACTTGGGCGGCATAAAAGAAGGCAGGCAGGCAGGCAAGCAGTCAGGCACTACTCTTGGACTCTTGGCAGTTGCTGGCTTCGTTGTAGGCCGGAAAAGCCGGTTGTTCATAGTTGTAGTATATCAACTATAGATACACTATTAAGACTTGAGGTAAGCACCTACCTATCTACTAATAGGTATAGGCGCACCCCAAAGACCCTCTATGTACGTTACATAGAAAATAATATTCATTCAATAAAACTTTAGCATCAAACGAGTATGGATTTGGTTGGTAGTAGGCATCTACTTTTGGTCTTAAGAAACTTCATGAAAATACCAATTTCTGAAATGCAAGTGTTCAACAACAACAACAACAACAAACATTTTTGTGCACTCATAGTAGAATAAAACAAAACAAAAAAACAAAAGTGGGCGAACTTGAAGTGTCACCAATAAATATTAAATATCTCTACCTTTATATTTTGATTAAACAAAATAGGTAATAAAAAATAAAATAATTTTCTACAAATAAAAGGCGTAAGTAGAATATAATTTGCC
This sequence comes from Eupeodes latifasciatus, assembly GCA_920104205.1. Classification (NCBI taxonomy): domain Eukaryota; kingdom Metazoa; phylum Arthropoda; class Insecta; order Diptera; family Syrphidae; genus Eupeodes; species Eupeodes latifasciatus. The sequence continues at coordinate 142,415,247 of OV049924.1, read as the reverse complement.
ACTCATATAAATTTTGCTTGATGCAGAAGCTACAACGGCAACGGCGGCAGCAAATTTATGTCTACCCGCATTTTAAGGCTAAAATTTATTGCCACAATTAAAATTCGTGAATATACAAACCTACAGACCTGATGGGTCTCCTCGTTTTGTAGATAGATATGTATGTAGGTATGTTCGTTTTATTTCCGAAATAAAAAAGTTTAACGATATCAAGGGTCATATTATCATAAAATCAGACCTTACTTACCACCACATCTGCGGGGCACTATGCCCTCTGGTGGATGGATGGTGCACCATCACCACCACCATCTTTTTTCGCCATCATGATGGTTGCGAGTGAGAAAATGAGTAAAATTAATTTTCCATTTTTCTTCTTTCGTTTTTTGTTTTATTTTAATTTTCAACACCGGATAATTATATTTGCTCACAGGGAATTGGGACTTTTCGCGTGCCATCCCTAAAAATACCATCACCATGTCATGCCATGCCATGCCTTACCCGTCAAAGTCTTCCTCCTCCTTGTCTTCATATACAATAATTCCCTTCCAGGATATTCATTTGATGAAGGCAATAAACCCCAAAGGGAACTGTCACTTACTATAGTTCTCTCGTTCATTGTCGTAAGTGGTTGATGGAAAAAATATGGTTGTATGTGTGTTGTGTTTGGTATATATGACATGACGAGAGTATAAGTAATGGCATTGTGACAGGTCCTTATAAATGTTTTGTGGCAATCAAAACATAAAAATTTTGATAAGCGATCTAGATTGCTGCGGGTAAGGCATAAGGTTAGAAAGCACGAGGTATGTAGATTTATAATTGGATCAAAGTTAATTAGAGGGAGGATGAGATTAGAGAAAGATTGAAGCTTAACTCGTTAAAGGATATGATTTCTCTAATCTAGGAGGGAGTTTTTTTTATCTGATGGAAATACACAAGAATAAGCACTTTTGAATACAAATATTTTTAATGGATTAACCGATGCTTAAGAATTTTTACTTCTATTTAATTTTTTGTGAAAGGGATGAATATTCAATTAATTAAGAAAATAAAAGTAGAAAAGGTTTGAATCAATTCACATTTGACTAACAATAAATTAAATTTCAGTTCAGTATTTAAATAAATAGTACTACCCGTGGCATGATGGTTAGTGCGTTGCTGCTGCTGACCAAGCCAGAGGAGCCTTCGCTCTGACGAAACGGCTGTTTTACAGCAGTCGGCTTGACCCCAGAGTTAAGGTAATTTGCTACATGGCCCTCATACGGCCGATGATCGTTTATGGTTATCCTGTGTGGTTCAGCGTTGCCCCTTCCCAGATGGAGAAGTTTCGGGTGTTCGAGCGGCAGTGTTTACGACGCTGTACCGGCTTATATCGAACAGCCGAATCTTCTTACGTGCACTACTATTCCAACGAGATCCTATACAACGGGGCTCGAATCAACAGAATTTACAATTTCGTGATAAAACTCGTTCGAGGTCACATTGCAAGAGCTATGTCTTCGACCAACAATTTAATTTTCAGGGCGTTCTATCCGAACGACGAGTATTATGAGAGTGCACGCTTGAGCGGCCTTTTTCCACCAGAGGCATTCTACTTTTTAGACAGATGCGATCTGATACAGGATAGATTGGCAGATCCGCTAATCTACCACGTCAGACGACGAACCGTGGATAGGCGACTCCTGTACAATCGGGATGTCATGGCACAAGGCGGAGCAGAGGTCCTTCGGTTCAGTAGGGCTGTGTCCGAACGGAACCGAACTGATAGGGTGAAGCAGGAGAACCAGCATGGTGGCACCAAAAAAAAAAAAACAAAAAAATTAAAAATAAAATTAAAAAAAAAAACATGGAATAATAAAAAAAGGACAACAAAATATGAAAAAACAAAAAATGTTAGATAGTTAGATTTGCTGCTGTGATTGTTCTAGTTTTAAGTAGTTTATAGGTAGAATAGGTAGTTTAAGTTAGTTTTAAGTTTTATTTTAGGACCTAATTTTAAGTAAAAATAAAAAAGGATATTGATATTAGTTTTTTTAAATTTTCTAATGAATACAAAAATAAATAAAATTGAATTGAAGTTAAATAGATCTTAGGGCCGAAAGGCATTAGAATTAAGTATTATTGTTTAACTTAAGAGTGTCCGTATGGGACCAGTAAGTTAGCTGTAAGTTATAGATAATTAGGCTAGTTTTATGAATTTTTGTCTAGCTTTAAGATAGTTTTAAGAAATAATGAATAAAAATGAATTTAAAAAAAAAAAAGTGCGTTGAACTGTCATGCCAGAGGTTTGGGTTCAACTCCTGCCTGTACCATCAAAAGTTTGTTCACGGGAACTGCCTCTTGCGAGGAATTGACGAATTCTCCAAGAGTAATTCTTGCCATCAAAAGTGCTTTCTCAAATTAGCCATTCGGATTCGGCATAAAACTGTAGGTCCCACCCATTTTGAAGTAAATACCTTCATCTCTTCTGGAAATCTTCATCAGTTTTTTTTTCGTAGTATTTTTTGTAGATTCTTATAGTAAATCTATTAAGTGTAAGATTTTTCTAAACATTTTATTGAACTTTAAACATAATATTTTGTATAGGATGCAATTAGTTTGAAGGCAATATGCTTGGAAAAGATATTCGAGCCGAAAATTAATTTTTATCAACTATTAGTAGTATGTTTTTAGATTTTTGAAAAAGCTTTACTTTTATGTTTTTCAAAATTTTACCAGGTGTCCAAACCGTTATTCTTCGTCACTTAAAACTGTTCCGGAGGTAATATCACTTTTGATTCGTAAAATATTCGAGGTGAAACATTTTTTTTTCCAATTTTTTGTTTTATGATTTTGTTTCAAAATTATACAAATTTGGTATCACATTATATTACATAATAAAGAATTGAACTGTAATTGTTTGCGTTAATGGTTCGTGAGATATTTGAGGTCAACCAAAAAACCACCTGCTATATTTTGTTTGAAAGTCTTATAAAACAGTATTGCTGTCTTGACTGTCTTCACTGTAGCACATTCTATAGTTTCAGTTTTCCATGACATTGTTGATGGCTGATATTGACCTTAAGTGCTTGAATGCTTGAATCCTCTACGGTTCCCTAAAAAAAGTCTTAAGGTAAGTAAGTAGATCTGGGAATAAGGTTTGAATAAAATCGACTGTTTTCATGGGCTGTGTGGTATGGAGCACCAACAATTTCTTAAATGTTAGTAAAAATGAAAGTAAAATGGCTCTTTAACGCCCATCCTCTTTTTCGAACATAAATAGTTGAACAAGGCCACCACTCCACAATCTGAACCAAACACTCTCTCTCTCTCTCTCTCTGTTGCGTTCGTGTTTTGTCGAATTAGCCAGTTGCATTCCCCCCCTCAAACATTTCAGCCTTAATACTCGCACTTCCAGGAATGCTCATCAGTTTAACCTTGAGCTCAATTTCGGACATACTGTCAAGTATAGATATTCTTTTTTTAACAGCACATCGAGAATGTGGAAAGCTTTACCCAACTCTGTTTTTCCCTATAATTTTGTTATTTAAAACTTTAAAATCAATATGCACCTCTGTAATCCTTCCTTACTTTCCTAAAGCTCATACTGTGCTTAAACTTTAAAGATGGTAAGAATTAATATATCTTATGGACTATAAAGTTTAGGTTTTCCGAACCCCAGAGGAAACTATTTTGTCTGTTAACGTATGTTCGTCAAAAAAGAAGACGATCTTTTGCCCAAAATTGTTGTCCAATTGAATCTGCTATAACAACATAACTGTGAAGAGATAACGAAACGTATGGTCGCAAATCAATTTAATTTTTAAAACTTATAATCCAAGATCTCTGAGCAGATTTATCCTGAGCTAAGTGCGCATGAATTGTTCAACTGTTGAGATCGATGGGAAGTTTATTTTCGACTACGGAGTATTGTACACTACCGTATTAGTCTCAGGGCTTTTTGCCTTGTTTGCTTCATTCCAACCAAAACTGCTTTACATAAACCGGCTGTTTGGGCTGCGAAGCACTTTTTATGGCAACATGTTATCAATACTTTCCAACGTTGAGCAATCGTAAAGCGACTTATTTCGATTTTCGGAGGTATGATACTGACTTTCTGTCTCAAGCCCGAAGATTCCCTACACTGTGAAAGTGAAAAGTTAATTTTAACCGAATTTTTGACAAAGGTGAATGCTGAATATTTCAATCTCACAACAGTCGCAACAATCCGTCGACAACTAGAGCCCGGGGCTCAGAACTCTCAACCATTCCTGTGTACGACTTATGTTGCCAGGGATGTACGGGACCTACAGTTTTAAGCCGAATTCGAACGGCATATAAGCGCCTCGGCTGGCTCAGACGTAGTCTAATCTGGAGGTCCAATTTTCGATTGATTTTTCCAAAATCTGTGGCCGTATATTAATAATAACGCGGTGAATGTTGTCCTTCAAGTGGTCAATTGTTTACCGCTTATCAGTGGCGTAGACTAGTGACTTCACATATCCCAATTCCCAGGTCTCTCATGTCAAACTATGTGGTTACCAAACGTTTTGTACAATTAACCAGTTGTGACAAGAGCTGTTTGACATATTGGGCCGTCCGACAGTCTCGTTAAAATTACAGCTCCTGCACATAGATTGATGAACGAAAAAGTCAGTAATCATTTGTCTAAAGCGCTCACCATAAGACTATAACGTTTTGTTTATTGATGTATCTATTCAATCAAAAGTGAGCTTAATCGCTAAACAAAACCCACTTATGAATATGGGGATTATAATTTGTTAAGATGTTAGTCTATTCGTATTGAAATGCCAAACACAACTAAAAATAAATCACTTGAAGTTCTAATTAAATGGCAATGTTGCAAACTAATAGTTCTATAATCTATACCTTTTAAAAAAAACGACCGTTATAAGGTTGTTCCAACATTTAAGATTTATTATTGTAAAGAAAAGGAGAAAATTTACAAAAATTTGATTACTTTTAAGCAAGAAAATTTCATCCTTTAGATAAATCGGGCTCCCACTCTTGATGGGGCTACAAATAAAATTTGTGTGTGTTCTTTTTTTAACTTTTTGTTTTAATGGTCAATATATAATTATTCTCTTCTGACATTTTTCTGCCTCCATTCATGGATATTACCAAATCGTTTATCTTTGTGAAATACCTCAATTCAACCCATTCATTGCAATGAGTTCAAACCCCTACCCACCCTATAGAGCAAGTGCCCCTGCAATGCCTATAGAGTCTATAAAGTCTTTATATGTCTTACCACGTTATGTATACCTTGCCTTTGCGCCTTCCATTAAGACTTTGCGACTTGTTGCAGAAAATTTTATCGAAAAATCGTATGTCATGTTGCTGTCACTTCCTACGTGTTGTGTGTGTATAGTTTCTACAGCGAGTGGTCTTGTTTCCTTTTTCTTATTCGAAGTGAATGTGTTGTATAGGCGCTTTAGGCTACCACGATTCTCAGTCTAAAAAACCTCCTCCCACTCTTTTACCCCTATACCTTCTACCATCGTTATCATGGTGGCTCTGGCTATTTAATGCTCTGGTGGTGCCAAGTTGCCTTCAAGGCAATTCACTCGCTTATACATAACTCGTAATTTGTTGACTCGAGGATTTAACAGAACAGAACCGAACGGAAGAAACAAACGAACCAACCACATTAACCATTAGCACCTAACTTTTAATGTTTTCAAACATAGATTCTCGTAGCTATGGAGCTAGGGAGGTATGGAAAAAGAGATGATAAAAGAGAGACATAGACCAAAACCTATAAAGGGAAATCATAGATAAGTGAAAATGATTTTCTATGTGCTATATACTTATGCGCTCTTAAATGTTCTCACCATCATCATAAAGTATCTGTTAGATTTATTTTATTAGTTAAAGCTTCCACCACCAGAGACCACACCAGACCCAGAGGAGATGTCTTCACTTGTTTTTTGTTTTCCTTTTGTTTTGTTATTTGTTTTTCTTACTGCCTGGAAAATCATTTGTTGCTTCTTTGGTGTGATCTAAAGTGAGTAAAAATGTGGCTATGGACATGGTCATAAAAAAAAGGACATTTCAATGGAATAATGAGGAATTATGCGCATGTCCTTTTTGAGAAAGGGAGAGAAAAGGAAAAACAAATAATGTGGTGAATTTTATTTTGTAAGACGAGATGTGAGCATGAACTTCCTGATGTTATATTATTTAAAAGTCATATAGTAGATGTAAGCTGTCGGCATCAAGCTATAAGAAGGATAATATTTTGAACTTATCATGCGGTCATACATTATTCCACATATTTATTTATATTCTCCGAAGGCAAACGCTTGCGTAGGCATATAGTCAAAGGTCATGGCAGAAACTCTGAAGGGATTGTGAATACCTATGTTAAACCTTATTGAATATTTCATGCGATAAAATGAAGCGGATTTCATTAATCGAATTTACATTTTAGAACAGTAGCTGATGTTTATTTTAAGAAGATAAAATAAAGGACCTTTACAGATTAACTCAAATTGTAGGCGTAAATAATACAATATGTTGTGTTTTGTGAAATGAGTTGTTCATAGAAGTAAAACTACATTGTTATGAAATATTTAATTTGAAACCATTTTCAACAGTGCTCGAAAAAATCATTTGTCTTGAATAAGTCTCAAATACTTTGACTGGAAAAACTCAGTTTTAAAGTTGTTAAATTTTAAGGGCTGATGTTAATTTTGAATAAAACACAAATTATTTAGGAAACTATTGTCATTTCTTTTTGTTATAATAACTTTGGTATGGTTCAATTATAACAAAATATCAACCATATGGCTGCAGTGGCCTTGGCGGCACACCTCGATCCGATGGTCCAAATTTTGGATGAAGCTGAGGCAGAGTTGAGGTTATATGCTGTTAATGTGCCGAATTATCTTATCCTTGACCTCTTGAATTCTTGCTGGCGTGTCGACGTACACCTTTTCTTTCTAATAACCCAAAAAAAAAATGAAGGCCAAAGGTGTCAAATCACCACGTGAGATAGCACGGCCATTAATTTTGTCACGCAAAAGAGCCACGTTAGCTGTGTGGCAAGTAGCACCGTCCTGTTGAAACCAAATATCGTCCTCTTCCATATCTTCCAATTCGGACCATAAAAAGTTTGCAGTAACTGTCTGACTGCCCTCATTTTGGAAAAAATACGGCCCAATGATGTTCCAGACCATAAACCGCACCAAACAGTCACTCTTCGTGGGTGCATTGGTTTTTCAACAATCACTTATCATTCGCCCAAATGCGCCAATTTTTGAAAATGTATCATCTGTTGCCATTTCTTGACACCATTCTGACCATTGACGTAGTTTAAAAAGAGGCCTTAGTTCTTGAGTCAATTGCACCTTTTAAGCGTGTAAATGCAAGTCTTTATGTATAATGTTCATCAACGAAGAGCGTGAGAAGTCCAATTTTTGGGCACGATGACGAGTTGAGGTTGGCTCTTCAGCCAAACTATCGCGAACAGCAGCAATATTTTCTGTAGTATGAGCTGTAGGAGCATGCACTGCACTGGTGTGTATCTTCTTTAATCCCGGTTTGCTCAAATTGAAATGAAATACAGAAAAAACTTGACTTAAGATTCAACATAGGCCCTTAAAATTTAACAACCCTTTTTATCAAAAGAAATGGTTTGTGTATCTGAACGAACTTATCGATTGCACAAACCATTTCTTTCGATAAGGTAGATTCCCGGTATTTCATATTTTTGGAATGAGTTCTTTCTTATGTTATGTTCTATTTAAGAGAAACTAGGATGAAAAACAAAGTTTGTAATGGTGAAACTTATGTAGATAGGTGTGTAGATAATAAAAGTAGAAATTGTATCAACTCAATTTAAGGATTAAGCATAGTTTTTAGGAAGGTGGATAGCAGAAGGTACGTAGATTTATTTGTGGGAAAACCACTCTTGTGGAAATATTAAAAACGGCAAATTTTGGTATACTGAAGATTAATTATTACCCGAAAATAAAAATACTTTATGAAAGGCAAGAAAAACTAAGACTATCTACATAAAACTTAAGACATGTAAATTATTTTGAACTTTGAAACAAAATGTGAATGTGAGAGTACGGGTAAGCTAGTAAACATTTAATATTTTTAAGTTTTATATTACAAAATTAAATGCTTCAGGATTCTAATTGTTTTTGAAGATGTACTACATGAGGATGTTTAAATCGAAATTTATTTGTGATCTTCATAGTTAATAGTGCCCGTGGCGTGATGGTTAGTGCGTAGGACTGCCATGTGAGAGGTCTTGGTCGTAATCTTGTTATAAAAAGAGCTCAAGTCCCCTCCATCCCTGAAATGACTCGCAATTGGAATAGTTGAGAGGTGTAAGTCACCAGGCCCTAGTTCTCTACGGACTGTTGCGCCGTTTCTCTCAGGAACGACAGTTAGGCTCATCAGTTAGGTGGTTGTCGTACCTCTCTAAAAAGCGCAAATGTTTTTGGTGATGATAACCAACTTGATAAAATAAATATACGTACATATGTTATTTCCTTTATGTTAATGATGTGTTTTCCCAAAAATTCTACATAACCAAAATTTGTCAAAAAAAAACAAAAGCTTTTTCAATTTCGTACAGCTTCTCACATATTCTCCCAGATGTCTCTCGTATATTTAAATTCACCAGCAAAAAAGCTTCCATCCACTATTCATTTCATTCTCCCTTAACAACACATTTCCTCTCAATTCATTTTGTATTGCCGCTCACAAACAAATGCAAACAAAAATATTCTTCCTAAATAAAAACTCGTCTCGCATACGAAATTCCCCACAGTCTACCATGGATATACAAACGAAAACTTTTTCATTTCATATTATAATATAAAACCGAGGGAATATATATTTTCCAGAAAGGAAACCACCCCAAAATGTAGTCTGTCGATCGGGCGGTACGGTCGCAAAAAAATTAATTTCCATAAAGAAAAATAATAAATTTTAAATTCTTCGCTCTCTTCTGGAAAAACAAAATTAAAATACGTAAACATCTAGTGTAAAATAAATATAAAGTTAAAAAAAAAATATTTAAATTTTCATGTAAAAATAAAAATAAAGGTCAAAGTCCCTTCAAATAAAGTAAAATAACGAGAGAACAAGTCTAACCGATATAGAAGACAAACACAAAATAAATAAAACGTATATACATATACATATATTAATCCTTAAAGGACCAAATTTAAAGTGCCCCATCATATTATTGTTGTTTTATTTTTCTACTTGCATAGTTTTTTCTTAATTGCTGCTTCTTGCTGCTTTTCCTATTCATAAAATCAAATTATTTTTAAAAATATCTGCATAAATAAATGTTGTACTAGTGCTTAAGATGTACTTTAATATAATAGAGATCTCATTATTATTATCCTTGTCCTTTTGTCCTGACATACTGAGTGTGGAGGAAAAAGATACAAATCTATCTTAAAGATAAAATGCATCAGAGTAACTTGTAAAAAGTGTATAGTTTCATCCTTAAGTGTTGAAAACTTAGTAATAATTAAAACAAAACGTCGTTGTGTGCTTATGTGTCGAAAGTGCTTTAATATATTTAATTTTGTTCAATTTTTATGTTTGTGTCAAAATCTTCCTTAAAAAACGTTTAAATGTAACTGTGATAAGTATATAAAACAAAATTTATAAAATACCTATTAAAAATAAAACAATCCTTTTTTGGAAATTTAATAACTTAACCAAGAAAATAAAATAAAATCCTTTTGTATTAGTAAAGTGCATTCACTTAAAAAGAAAATTCCTTATTACTCAATCTATTATCCTATCGTTGTCGTCTTCTTGTCGTCGTCTTCGTCGTTATCATTGTCGTACTCGTCGTCTAATTTAATCGAATAATAATACTCAAACAGAGATTTGTGTCTCACACAAATACCTCTACCTCACCTATACATACCTGCATGACATTCTTACTATACACTAAAAAAGGTACAAAATGTGAATAAAAGAGGTACTATAAAGGATATGCATCTGTTTGGCGAGGACTTTAAAGTTTAACATCCTCTCGTCTTTTTCGACAAAAAAAAGCACAGAAACACAAACCCGGAACGTATGCAATCCCGAAGGAGGTGAACGGATTATAATTGAATGGTAAAAAATATCCTTTTTTCCTTCCTATATAAATTTGTTTGTATGTATTTCCCTTGGGATGAGTTACTATGGTTAAGTCGGATTCATGAGAGAGAAAAAGAAGATTGGAAAAGTTAACACAAATTTCAAAAGGATGCTTTCGATTTTGAAAGAGGATTTTAGAGGTATTCTGTCGTATACGAGTATAGTCGTACTTATTCGTTATAAATGTCCTGAATGCATTAAAATTGGATTCTATTTGTAAAGCGTATTTGACTTCTTTCTTCTATCTACTCCTTTTTGTTTGTGTGTGTGTGTGTGTACGTCTGTCGTTTTCCATCTCGATAAAGATACATCTAGTTCTAGACACATGCAGAAGAGTGCGAATGAATTCTGATTTGAATGAAATCATGCAGAACATTGGTTCTATGCAGCGCGGAATGGTGGTGCACCGGCACAGCTGCCAGGGTATTAAAAATGGTAGTGCATGTGGAAATATATAGCAAGGATCAAAATATGATTTCAAAGTGTGGGTTTATACTGCCAATTGTGACTTGTAATCACACTCGGACAGATTTTGTTAAAATAACCACAGTGCTGGTGTTATGACTTATCGTTATTTTCGGTTCAAAACCACAATTTTACGAAAAGGAGTTCAAAATTAAAATTAGTTCATTGTATGTGTAAAAGAGTTTATGAGCAAATAAAATCTTCAACAAAATTGCAAACATTTGCGATGTTATTGAAGTTTAAATTGAAAAAAAAAATTGGAAAAGTTCAAACCCACATAATTTTGTATCAAAGTTCAAGCTTCTTATATGATGATGGTAGCTCAACTCTGCGTTTGTTTTTCCACTTGGAATATTAATCGATTGAATAATCTAAACTCGTAGGAAGTAAATATTTGTGTCTTATAAATTCTTGGAAAATTAAATTTTTTCTTTAAAAATAGGTGTAGGAAACTAATTGGTTGACTCTTATTACTATCCGCGTGTCGTGGTATAGTCGTATACGTTAGGCTTAGGGCTTATTTGTTTTTGGATTGAATCCCATCATTATTAAGTTTTGTAAAGAGTGGTTCAATATTTAATAAAACTAACAGTTTTTAGAGAATTTTCTTCACTTTTCTTAAAAATATATGACAATTATATGTGCAACGAAATATCCGCAAAATTCTTACCACTGCCTTGCTAGCATAATCCTATCCGAAGGTCCATATTTTCAATTACTCTGAGGCATATTCTATCTGTAGCTTTTGGTACCTCTACCTATATTGACATATACTTTTTGTTTTAATATCCCCAAAGATAAAAGTCAAAGAGTATCAAATTACATTATGGCCGTATCATTGAAATTCTGGTTCAAAAACCATTGTTTTATTAGCAATGTATATGGCAATTCACACCAGTCTTGTTGCAAACACTTATCGTCCAGCTCCATTTACCCGATTTTTGGCCACAAGTCAAAGTCAGTGATCATCTCGCGATACCAGAAACCATTATCGAAACTGCTTGGTCGATCATTTTCAAACGAATACGATCTGATGACAGTTGAATCTGTCAATGACTGAAACAAAAAAAGTTTCAAATAAACATTACCTAGAAATTTAACGTTAAACTGTGATTAAGAATTTACCAGTTAATTGTTCAACCGCGATTAAGTTCATTCAAATTTTTAACCTTCTAAAGGCTTAAACAAACCTCTTAATAAGTTTGTGTTTTAGGGGTTAACCTCGAAGGTTAACTTGAACGTGTTCCTCTGACTAAAAACTAAACAGTGTCTTGGATTTTTTGGTTAAAAATCCTTTTTTCGTTGTGCCGTGAAATAAAACCAACTTTCAAAACATGGACTTGCACTTCACAAAAGTAAAATAAGGCTAATTTTCAGCAGTTGCTTATATTGCACTCTGACAAAGTGAAATAAGGCCAATCTATTTTGAGAAATAAAGCCAACTTGTTTTTACAGTGAGGCATGGTGCCCCCTGCAACTTCCCTGCTTGGAGCACACTTTTGGGTTTTTGGTAGGTGCAAGGTTGAGTGTAGGGAAAGTGCATTAATGACAAACCAGACCGTTAAAGTGTAATAAGTAAGTGAAATTTGGCTTTATTTCACTTTGTTTATGTGTAATAAGACCAACTGTTGGAAATTGGCTTTATTACACTTAACAAAAGTGAAATAAGGCCACATTTCAAGAATCGGCCTTATTTTACAGTACCTTTTTCGTGTTTTACATAATAGGCAAACAAACAGTCTGAAAAAAACTTTTAAAACAAAGAGCTTGTAAAGGGTCAATACTGAAAGCGATTTTAATTTAAAATCAACAAAATTATTTGAGAAAATAATTTTTTTTTAAATCTTAAACTTATTTTTTGACTTTTTGATAAGAGTAACAAAAGACGATTTTTTAAACTTGTTTTTTGAATTTATTTCTAAACAAAAATAAATTTAGTTATACATGCAAAAAATTTTGTTCCATATTACGAAAACTATTTGTATTTTGTTATATCATTTGTTCAGATTTTCTGTAAGCAATACACCCAATTCTGCCGTTCTTGAGATTAACAATTTTAAAAACAGTGGTTTTATCGTTCGTACTGCGTTTTGAAATATAGTTTTTTACATTTAAAGTTTTTTAAGGAACAACATTCAAGTCGCAACAGTTGCATACAAAACTTCGGTTACACTAAATTCGAAAATGCATTATTTCGACCCGTTTAAAGAACATTCGAAAAATTCGAAATAAAAATGAAAAATTGGGACACATGTGAGATAATTAAAAGAATTCAACAAACATTAACATTTTACCTCTATAGTAAGCTGTGAGCTTTTTTCTCGAGGAAATCAGAAGAAAGCTCTTTTTACCAAATGTCATTTAAATCGGTTTACAAGCTTGATGTCGTTATCTAGTTTTGAAAAAAAAAAACTATTTTGTTTGGGTCTTGAAATAAGGACAAAGAAATAAAAACCGACTTGTCTAACTAAGTTTTTTAAACGTACCTTGTAAAAATAAGCAATTTTTTGGATAGAAATCGATTAGAACTTATACCATTAAAAATTTTCCAAAACTTCGCATATTTGAGTGCAAAATTTGTAACTTATCTTTAAGATATAAAGATTATACGTTCTTCCATTGCTTCTAAAAGTGCTGTGTTAAAAGTGTTCATTTATTTGAAAATAAAATGTTGACTTCTGTGGCATATAGTTAAAAAAAAAGAAAATTTGTAAAATTACGTTAGGTCTTTTAACTCAAAAACCATAACGTCCAAAACTTGAATATAATTACCATCTCCTTGCTGGTGCTCAAGTAACTTATTTACGCCTCTTGGACAGTATTCAAAAAAGAACTTTTAAAATGATTGGTGACTTAAACATTATCAACTCGATTACGTCACTCGAACATCGTCGTAAGGATTCTTGTCTAACTCTTTTTTTTTAACGTACTGTGTTTTAGTGAAATAGCTAGTTCCATTCCTCCCTTTAAACAATTTAACCGCAATAAATCTGAAGCCCAACTTCGGCCGTACTTTGAAGTACAGAGATTCATTTTTTAGCCGTACTACGCGAATGTGGAATGCCTTGCCAGTCTCTATCTTTCCCTGTCATTGCAATGTTCAGGAATTCAAAATTTTCCTAATGCTCACACTGTGTCTTTGATATATTAAAGGTATACAAAACCCTTTAAGTGTGCGGTATAGTTTAAAAAAAATAATTACAAAATCCTAAAATGTCATAAATCCCAAAATTGGTGACAAAGCTCAAAAGGTTACGAATGACGTCACAAAGCCCAAATTTGGGTGCATGCTAAATTCCTTTGCATTCAAAGAATCTGGATTAAAAGAAACTTTGAATACACATAACCTCGCAATAACTCCAAATCCACTAGTGAGCCCACACAAGGAGGAGGTCTGCAGGTGGGCAGAATGCCCACCCATACAGACTCACTGCTTATACGCCATAATGACGGGTGCTCCCGCTATGAGCAAGCAAACCATTTCGTTTTATTTCACTTCGAAAATTGGCCTTATTTCGCTTTTTAAAATAAAGCTAAACATATTCGTTAGCTTTCTTGACATTCCGAGTTTTTGGGTTATCTGACATTTTTTTTCGTTTGGACCATCAAATTTAAAACTCAAAATGTCGTAGTGTCCAAAATAAACAAAAATTTTGTCAAATTGCCAAAATGTTGAAACACATGACACCTTTTGGGCGATACGTCAATTTCTAATGATATTTTAAAATTAATTTAGGCAATACACATTGATTTTGGACTTTGCGGCATTTTTTTCTGAAAACGTTTTTCGGCGATAAAGTAATTTTTTGGCGATATGACATTTTTAATATATTAGCGTTATTTTATTGGGCATTAAGATCGAAGGCTTCTTTTTATTTGGAATTTCTTACAAAAAAAGTTTTAACGCCCAAAGGTTCGGGAATATTGCTCAAATCGTAAAACAACAAAATGTTTGTAAAATTTAGGCAATACGGTTTTGGGCAAAAAAATAGACCTAGTGCGGTTTAAAATAGAAATAATTGTTTTAGTAATATGGTTTTCCAAATTAAGCTAATGGTACAAGTATAATCCTACTCCTTGGATAACTACTCTTTGCTATTATATATTCTTATTATATACTATGTCATTCATTTGGAAAAATGGCAGAACGTTAAATATAATCGGACAAAACTAATTCTGAACTCGTATAAATCATGGAATTACAATTTGAAAAAATCCTGTTAAAAATGTTATATCTAATTGGGATTTCACAAACAAAGGACATCTAAACCCTTTTCTAATATTTGTGTTCAGTTTTTAAGGGAAATTCAATATTTTTTACATTGGTTCCTTTGTTGCTCATTTTGACATAACTTATAGACACTTACGATTTAGATACCTGTTCAAATAATTTTTAGAAGCAGATTTATTCTTCAATTCTTCGAAAACTTTTACTTTGGCTTTTAAATAACGCTCGGAAATACGCAATTTGGAAGAGATTAATGTCTAAAAAGACATTCCTGTCTTAGGAGTTTTGTTAAAGAATTTGGAACATCCTTCAAATCCTTAACGCATTCAATAAATTGATTTTATAGATATCGAGAAATATTTAGATCGTTATATTTTAAAGACTTACAAAAATGACATTAGTACAATACATTTAACAATACATTTAAACTATACAAATATATCTCCCTCAAAAGTCCTAACAACGTCATTAAAGTCGTTTGATTTTTCATTATGCTCTTCTTTTATTTTTCTCAAAATTCTTGAAATTCACATTCGTTTTTTATTGTTCTTTCAAAAAGCTTTGAATATTTATGTTTATACGATTATGAAAGGCGTTAAGTCTCAAGGAAATTTCATTAAATGAATAAACAAATTTCACGCTCTTATTACGTTTCTGAATAGTTTTTGTTCTGGTTGATGTCGTTGCATGGCATTGTTTTTGAAAAATAAAAGACAAATAAAACTACCTTCAGAATAGAATAAGAAACCACAAGAGACAATCTATTCTCTGAAAAACAAAAATTCAAAAAAGCAACAAAATTCACCACAAAGTGGGAAAAAAGTCATCACCGCGCCACAGCATCATCACAACAGGATACCACAGAAGGAAAAGTTTAAAAAAATACAATTATTTTCTTTTTTTTTGTTGTTTTTGTCTTAAATAGAAAATTGTATACATATGTACAATGTACATATCCTTGCAAGAAAACCTAATGCCCTCAATATCCTTATGCCAATCTTTTGTTCCGTTTTCTAAAATTGGGTTGACATCTCTCGCGCGACACAATGTCTGATGTTTTTTTTATTTTCCGCAAGATGAGAGAGAGGTCTTGAGCTCGACTCTACTGATGGGTGATGGGTGGTTCGGGGAGAATTGGGAATATAAAATAAAAACAACAACAACAACTTCTAGCTACTATATAAATCCCAAGGATATTGCTGTACAGAGTTTGTTATGTACAATTATGTCACTGGCAATAGCTCT
Organism: Eupeodes latifasciatus; assembly: GCA_920104205.1. Taxonomy (NCBI): domain Eukaryota; kingdom Metazoa; phylum Arthropoda; class Insecta; order Diptera; family Syrphidae; genus Eupeodes; species Eupeodes latifasciatus. The sequence continues at coordinate 142,399,181 of OV049924.1, read as the reverse complement.
ATCTATAGATTGAAACTTGATATATTCCCCCTCACCGAAGAGAAATGGGTGAGGGGGGGTTGTATTTTTATGATAAAGGATATAAAATCATTTGATTGTATGATGTTTTTTTTTTTTTTTTTGCTTTAAGAGACTTATAGTAGGCCATCAAGGAGACATATACAATGCTTTTAGAAAGGAAATTCAATTTATCGGTAATGACGCCTGTCTGTCATGAATATTCAAAGGATGTCTATTATACTTAATTTTTTCTTTTTTTTTGTTCTTCTTCTTATGGAAGGCACTTTAAGATTGTCCTTTTTTTTGGATTTCTTCCTATATATTTATGTAAGGACATTCGTTGGCTATAATAAGTGGCATTTAAATGTAAATCGATATTCCTGCTTAAATCCTTGGAAAAAAAGGACTTTTTTTCCGTTGATATGCTTAATACATTTTGAATTGAATCATTACCCATTTGGGGCAGGTAATAGCAGAAAGATAGCAGCATAGACATACTTTATTGGTCACGCGTTATTAATTATTAAACTTCTGAATTTAGTACAGTTTAATCAACAGCTGATAATTGGTGATGGTCGATTGCCTTAAAGGTACGAATACATATTCTTTTTGAAGTTGATATTTATATATAAATGAAATTAACACTTGATCTGACACAAATTTATGAAGAAGTTGTCCATTGCTAAACTTGTTTCAGCAATTCTTTGTCCTATTACAAAGACGAAGACTCCATTAAAGAGACTTCTTCTATCATGATTTTAGCGATCTATTAAATTCTGACTTTCGTTGTCTCCAAACTCTAAATGTTTTAATGATGAGGAAAGATCCTTATATCCAATGTGGTATTAAAATGGAACAAAAACTGTTCTAAGCGCGTTTACGAGTTCAGCCATAGGAATTCAATGCGTGCTATCACAATGAAGCTTTGACCTCACGTTTCGTTTGACAATCGTAAGGAAAAGAACGTAATGTTACGTAATGTGACTCCAAACGGAAGCTCTTCAAATTTCAAATTTGCTGAACATTTGGTTTGTCTGACAGCTCCACAGCTGTATAAAAAAAACAATAAACAGAATGCATTTGCTTTTAGAGGGATTCCCATTGGTTATTATAGAAATGTCATTCGAAGCAACCTCGAAGCAGGCCCATCGTAACGCAGACGAAGCCGAAACGGAAGCGTGTTTGTGTTTCAGCCATATCTTTTCGAAGCGTGTGTTCAATCCAATACCTTCGCCGCCTTCGATAATAGTGTAAACGGGTTCCTAAACCCATATCCTATAGTTCTTCATTGGATATACGATAGGGCCAGAAAACCCGTAAGATGTTTCGTAAACACCTATTTATGAATCTCTGTAGTTTCCAAATGTAGAATTAGATTTCAAAAGACGGCTAGTGATATCTTGCTTGTTTCCACTTTTCATATAAATAATACTTCCAAGATGCTGAAAACTTCTATTTTTTCTTCTGGTTATTGAGTATATCAGAAAGAATGAGTGCGGAAGGCTTCGTCTGAAAAGTCTAGATGTTTCAAGATTATGTTGTCCCTCCGTTTCCTGTCAAGGCTGCCAGCAGCGCATCCCTTATCAGTATCACTAATAAGAAAAGTATACAGCCCTTTCTGATTACACTTTGGACTTCAAACTTTTCAGACAACCTGACACCGTGTCAGACATTTCGACCCTCATAAGTGGAAGTTTATTCCTAAGTACTTCGTTTCTAGACGTAGTTTTATTTATTTTGAGATCTAGGAACTCGCTATCTTTAACAGCGAGATAGTGTCCTTTTCCGCTGGCGTTTCTGAAACAAATCAATACACACTTATTTATATTGAATTTAAATCTCCAGTTTTTGAAATAGTTTTCTATAAGTGGCAACCTGCGTTTAATTTTATTAAGAGCTAAAATTGGTCAACTGTCACTAGCTTTTGTGATAGTATCATCAGCGTAATGTATATTGAACAAGGTTCATTAGAATAAGAGTCTGAAAGAGGGAAGTCTTGGAGATGAATGTTGAATAAAGATGGACCCAATGTCGATCCCTGAGTAACACCTGTATATACATTGAAAAAATCAGTATGCTCAGAATTAATAAAAATTGAGCTTTTTCTGTTTGTTAAAAAAGTGAAAATTATTTTGATGAGCCAATTCGGAAAATTAAGCTTTATAAGTTTATATACAAGTCTCCGATGCCAAAGTAAATCAAAAGCTTTTTGAACGTCAATATCTAGACTCACTGTGCACATTTTATTTTTTTAAAAATGACCTTGTCTTGAAATAGAAGCAAAGCATGTTCCGTTGAACTTCCTTTTTTGAAACCAAATTGATTGCATGGAATGATATTCCTGTCTTTTGCAGAAACTATTCAATAGGTTAGCTAATACAAAGTGATCGTTGAGATCCATATTAACATTATCCTTTATAATTTTACTTATACACTGAATTGATTTGAATGAAGCTCACGATACTCAGGATGAATTATATTCAAGTGACTTAAAGTCTTTTAAGTTGTTTTATCCAAATTCTTTGAAGATCAATTTTTTTTTTTTAAATCTGAAATACTCGTACATTTCTACTTTTAGTTTTTGACATTCCGTAGATTTGAATGGTTACCTACATTTAAGAAAATGATTGCATTTACTTCCTTTATAAGGTTATCTATTTTCGTATTTGAAATGTTATTCTCTTTTGGTAAAACGAGAGTGGATGACGAACGATGCAGAGTCAGTAAAAAAGCTTCCCAGTTTCTATTTCTAAAATTTCTATATGTAGGTGAAGGTAAGAAAATGGGAGAATAACCTTTGAGGAATACTTCATAAATAGTTGCAAATGTTTTACACATTGAAGATCTTGCGCCATCTTGTGAATAAAGGTTTTTATTAATTCAAATGTATTTATTAACTTTCATAACATTTTTCAGTTGTAAGATATATTTCAAATATCAAATCTCTGTGCAAGCTGCGTACTACGGAAATTTTTGTAAAGCCTTATCTATGAAAAATAAAGTATCTATCTATCTATCACAGCTTCTGCACCTCATGGTTTTTGAAACACATAAGCAAAAGAAAAAGTAATAATTATAGCGGTCACCATTGAATATAACGTTTTGGCCAGCATCGTTTTTTAGAAAGCACAGACCAATTATTCCACCAACCCATAAGTGACATCAAATAGTCTTCCGAAAACGGAAGTTTTGTCATTTGACGTATTCATTCAACTAAAAGTGAGTTTCGTCGCAAAACAAAATTCGCGCGATAATTATTTTAAACAGAACCATGATTTTCACAATAAGTTTACACAATTTGGAAGTGTTTTTCAAGCATCGTCGTCTATTTATGTTGAAATTCCAAACCAAAATAAAATTAAAACAACTTGATATTTGAAAACGGACAAAATGGCCACCAGTTAGAATAGTGTGTTGCAAAATTCTATGGCTCTAAATAAAACACCCATTCTCATAGTGCTTTATAACATTGTGTGAAAAAAGCACATTTCTATGATTACTTAAAGTGCTATTTCAAAATTTTGTTCATAAATTTTGTTGTAATAAATTTTGTGTGGCCTATTAGAGGCTATAAACTAAATTATGATTTTCATAGATCTTTTTTTAATTCCCACGTGGTACGTATTATTTTTTTCATCATCTCCCTCCTATTTAACTCGAATTATGTGTCAGCAAGAAAAAATAATAATTATTAAAAGTTCATTTGATTGTGTTCTGTAACACTTCATAAATATTATAGATGCATGAGTGAAAATTTGAAATAGTTTCAAAGTTTATTTTTTTACATTAAATCCCTCTTCCATATTCACACCAAACAAATGGCCTACTTTCCAACTTTTTATAAGCATAAATGTTTCTATAATTTCTTTTTTTCATTTATGTATAGAAAGTTCTATTTAAAAAAAAAAGTAAAAATACTTCCCACATTTCCAAATTGAACTACTTTAATTTAAGAGAAAAAAAGAACAACAACAAAATATGTTTCTAATAATAAAGCAACCTACCTATTTCTATATACATACATGTGAAACATTGTAACTTTAATAAACCAATGAACATATCCTTCCTCTTGTCTCTCATATTACGCCGCCGTGTCGCTCGCTATACACCGCAGCTATGCCATTCATTAAATCGGTTTATAAATAAAATAAAGTAAAATAAAATAAGAACCTACCTATACACAATATTCCATATACAAGTATATATCCTACTGATGCTCTCAACTCATATTCACCAGGCAGGAGCCTCCCACCATCATCTACACACACACACACACACCTATCTACATACCTGCCTTCATGGCAAAAAGAAAACGAAAAAGGAAGTAGTCCCTACATTCATGTCTGAAATTTCAATGTGGAATTACATTTTAACCCCCGTACTTATACGTAGGTATACCCATACCTGCTCAAACACACTCACACATGCCATAATCACTATATTCGTACATTGTTCACATTGCAAAGAGGTGGAACAATGTCAGACGTTTGTAAAAAGGAAATAACTTCCAACTCCATCCGGCTGGGCTTCTGCCTCCTGCTTTTGATCCTGTTCCTGCACAAAATGCTCTCGTGCTTCACGTGTGTTATCCTTTTTTTGTTGATGTTGTTGCTGTAGTTTGGCTTTAAGAACTTTTCTTTTTGTTGGTACATTATTTAATAAATTTCTGTTGAGTGGCGACGCGGTATTTTTATTAAAAAATGTTTGTTTTCTTTTTCCTTTCAACAAGAATTTATTTTGTTCAAAAGCAAAGGAAATAAAAAGACAAAAACAAATATTAATAACAATAATCCACACAATAAACGAACGAGAACTGCAAACTCAAAAGGACCTACTTATTGTGTCCATAACATTCATCGCACGGTTATGCACGATAAGTCAATTTTGAATTTTGAGGACTCTTATTTCTCTGTTATTTATTTTTTAAATCAAATAAAGGTACTTATGAACATATAAGCGGGACGGCCGGGATGCATGACAACGAGACGAAGAGCGGGAGGACATAAACTTATTCGAAGACTTGTTCAAAAAATTGTTTCCAACAATAAATAACTTTTCAACTTATTTTGATATGGAATTTGTTTATTCCTTTGAAAAAGGACTTTTCGTATACTACCCAATAAATTCCTTCTTTTGGTATATTCCAGGAGGATAATGGTTGCCATACAAATACAAAGAAAACATTGTTCATTAATCAAAAAGTTATATCCAACTTTATTTTATGTTTCTTATTTGTTCCCTGCTGACGAAATACTCGTATAACAACAATAACTCGAAAAAATAAATGATGTTAGTTTAATTTTATAAATTGCTTGTGAAATTTTGTAAATTACTCCCAATTAAATAACAACAAGATTTTTTCGTCAATAGATTTTATTTTTGTTCAATGAAAAGTTTGACTTTGTCTGCAGGTTTTTGAAGAATTATTACGGTGGCAGTTTTTTGATTAAATATAGAAACATAATTATTTTCTTCATAAAGTTTACCAGTCAAAGTTAACAAACAAAATTATGATTTTTGTGTTAAATAAAGTTTGGTGCTGTATATAATGGAAGATACTTCTCAGTCACTTAACTAATAGACCTTGTGACAGTTTGATGGGTTTTAAGCTCCCAGTTCCTTATACACTCATTGTCTCTGATGGATATCTTCTTCAAACTTGTAAAATTTTATGAAAATTTGACAACAATTATGACAGCTGTCAGTTTCTGAAGTGAAAAAAAGACAGCAATTTTTTAAAATTCTTTAGATACCCTAAACAGTTTGACACTTCGTGTGGTTCGGGATTGAATTAAGACCGACTTTAAATTTTTTCTTATCCTTACGTTTATTTTATTTAGTCAAATTGTAAAACATTTAACTTGCAGTCATATATAATTTGAATTTAGCTAAATGTCTCGCAACTTTATGAGTATCGAAAATTATTATAAGTATCGAACAAATCGATTCCAAAACACCACCTATTAAATTCTAAATGTTATTTAGTTCAAAATTCCTTAAGTTGTTTTGAGAAATGTATATGTTAGTCTAAAATGGTCATAGATTTTTTAAAGCCAAATTACTAAATTATATTATCATATTTTATGTTACTCTAAAACAAAAGTATTGTGCAAGAAAAAGTTAGTTTCAAACTTACATAAGATTTTCTGCATAAACCAATTTTCTAATAATACGTGCCTTAAGAAATTTGTATGTTAAGGTTGTAAAATAAGAAGATCAATTATGTTGAATAACTTTTTTTGTAGTTAACTTACAGGAAGGTTCTACATTTCACTTTCACTCAAAATGAAATTGAAATCGATTAAAAATATAAGTTGGAGTTCTAAAATTCATTTATGTCGATATCGATTTCATTTTTTTTTTCGAAATCAAAACGAAGTGAATTGTCGTGTTCTACGTTTCGATAAACAAAACAAAAACATCTTTCTTTCAAAATCTTTTAAGACACATTCAGGAACTATACCTCGATACCAGAGTCTTTCCCAACCAATATTTAAAATCTGCTTATCTGAAAAAAGGAGACCCTCTAAACTGCTAACTAAACTAAACTATAGAGGCATCGGTCTACTTAACATCGCTTACAAAATCTTCTCTGCCGTAATATGTGAAAGTCTAAAGCCCATCGTCAACAACCTAATAGGTCCTTATCAGTGTGGTTTTAGACCAGGAAAGTCCACAGTCGATCAAATATTCATATTACGGCAGATCCTGGAAAAAACCCAAATCAAATCGACACCCACCATCTTTTAATCGATTTCAAGGCCGTGTCTAGTTTTGGCATCCCTGCCAAACTCGTCCGTTTGTGCAGGATGACCATGAAGAATTCACGCTGCTCCATAAAGGTTGGAAACAACTTAACAGAACCTTTCGATGTCAAAAAAGGTTTTAGACAAGGTGATGCGCTGTCATGCGATTTTTTTAACATCGTACTTGAAAGAATAGTGCAGAGCTCAAACGTCAACACTAGAGGCACTATCTTTCAAAAGTCTGTCCAATTACTAGCATATGCTGATGACATTGACATAATGCGAAGAACTCAGCGTGATGTCAATGAGGTTTTTGTGAGTATTGAGGCAGAGGCGGCAAAAATGGGTTTAACGGTTAATGAGGGCAAAACAAAGTACATGCTGTCGTCAAGAAAGGACTTACAACACCGACCGCGACGCCTCGGTCAAAACGTCACCATCGACAGACGTAACTTCGGGGTGGTTAAGGACTTCGTCTACCTAGGCTCCGCTATGAACGCAGAAAATAACACCAGCGCTGAGATCAAACAAAGAATAACTCTTGCTAACCGCTGTTTCTTTGGGCTAAGAAAGCAATTGAGTAACAAAGCCCTCTCTCGAGGGACCAAAGTGTCGCCATATAAGACCCTCATCATCCCCGTCCTGCTATACGGTGCAGAAGCATGCACTATGACAAAAGCGGAACCGTGAAAAAAATTTCACTCGATCTTAAATTTAGATTTAGATTTCATTTTACTCGATTTCGGGAACCTAGCTGTAAGTCTTTTCAAAATATGTGATTTTCTGTCAAAATTTGTAATATTTTTTTTGATTTGAGGAAATTGTATGACAGATAGTCTTTTAAAAACATTCAAAGCCATTATTAACACATGAGTGAGAGAAAAGCAATATTTTTTCAACGCAGAATGATTTTAAAAAAGGCTTAAGGCGGTGTTGTAGGTCTAAGACTATATATTTTTATTAATTGAAAAACACTGAAATCGTTTATGTCTTCTTAAAAAGTTTAAGTTTAGAACTGTAAATACTAGTTTGTTTGAATATTTCCTTTGGTAATATTCTCTTTAGAAAAGTGTATAAATGTAGGAAGTTTCTACGAGTATCTACAAACTTTTTTCGATTTAAAGAGTTATGAAATTATTTCATAACTACCAATAAGTGAAATTTAAATACTTAATTGTGAATTTGAAAAGTGTATATTATGTTCTCCAAAGTCCAAACTCGAGCTTTCTCTGTCGTAATTCCACTCCTACAATACATGTCCACGGTTGCCAGTTTGGTCTTTTACGACCAAATTTGGTCATTATTTTCTCACTTGGTCGCATGGTCATTTTTTATTCCATTTCGTCCCTTTTTTAAGAAATTGAAAAAAAAAATAACTCGACTCTATTCCTTTTATAATCTCAAAAATAAAATACATACCTGAAGAATTTTGGGAAAAGTTCAATTATCATAAAAACGCTTCAAATGAATATTTTTTTCAAAATTTAAGTTAGTTCGTTTATAACTTGATGTTACTTCCTCACAGCTCAGCTGCTGCTGAGAGGAATTTTTTTGAATTAGCTTTGATAAAAACGAAAGGCAGACTTAATTTGGGTACCATTAATAATATAATGCTGGCCAAAGAGCGTCAAGATGACAAAAATAACCATAGCGTTTGGTCTGCAAAAACATTTTCTTGAATTAATTTTATTTGAATTTTATTTAGCGATAGTATTCGATCTCCGGACTTATTCGATCTCCTGACATAATAGTAACATATTGTGATCTTAAAAAAAAAAGAGGATGGGGTGCGCCCTACACTGATAACTTCCCATCCCGTCTGCCGATTTGTCTTGCTTAAAAGGTTTGTAGGCTTTCGTGATTTGCTAGTTTTTAGTTGAATTATTCTAAAAAAAATAAAAATTACCAACAATATTTTGAGTATGATGAAATAGTTTGATTTCAATATATCTGTTCTTGTTAACGAGATTTTTAGTCGAAAACCAATTTTTACCAAATTTTCGTAGCATTTGCGTACTATTTTTTGTAGATTTTAATTTTTTATGAAAAAACTGACTGTTGGATTTTCATGTACAATTTACGGGATGTCGGAAACAATATTTTCTGTGAGATAAAATTAGCTTAAAGCCAATATTTTTTTAATTTTTGAAGAGATACTTGAGTCGAAAGAAATTTTTTTTTTTACTATTGTTTTTTTAAGGTTCGATTTTCTCAAAATTTTACCAGATGTCAAAAACGTTATTCTTCCCGAACGTACGTACACACGCGCGCACAGACATCGCTCTAAAATTCTTTTATTTAGACTCTAGGAACCTTGAAACGTCGAGAAATGTCAAAATTTTCAATTCAAGAAATCGGACCGATTACAATAACTTTCTATGGGAAGTTAAAAGCCATTGCGGACACAAATTATGTTGGTCCTTTTTTGGTACGATTGGTCATTTTTATTTTCAGCTTTGGTCATGCAATTTTTTTTCAAGTGGCAACCGTGTACAAGTCATGCCAAAAATATATGTACTAGCTTTGGAAACATGATTTCCTGGTTCTGGTAGAACATCAAGCTGATTTAAGATTCCTTATTAATAGATGTTTGTGACTTGGGGATTTATTTCAAGCACCTTTTCAAAAATTAAAAATCGATTTGAAAATTTTAAAAAAGTAGCATTGCATGTGCTTTAATTAGTTGTCCTAAGTGCCAAGTATTAGAATTGATTATCAAATTCTTACTCTTGAAAGGGAATAATTTCGTACTAAATTTGTATTTTTACTCTAGGTTTTTTCCATTGGAACTTTTTTTTTATAAGAGGTTAATTTAGATATTTTAAATAACAACAACTTTAAGGTGAAGAAAAAGGTATGCCAGTAACATACCGCCATGGTAACGATTGCAACATTATATCCTTTTCATGAAATTTTCAATAATCAATTCGTTCATTTGCAGCTGTATGTCCTCAATAACTTTATGAACTTCAATTTCAAGGTATTAATTCTATTGTCGAGCATTGGTATAGACCATATCTTTCACCAAGTCCCAAAGAAAAAGGTCTAAGATTGTTAAACCACAAAATTCCGGTGACTTATTGGGATCGACTTTTCGAGAAATAACACTTTCAGGAAACATTTCTTGAAAACTTAAAACTGTAACTATTAAAATATTTTTACTTATCAAATGTCAAAAGATGAAATTGTCAAAAGTGACAGCTGTCCAAATAGTGGACTAATAAAACTAAACCTTTGAAAAAAAGTGAGAGTTGTTGCAAATTTGGAAAAGAGCGCATTGTTATCTATTGTTTTGTATTCTTCGAAAGTAGTGATGGGAAATTGATTGTTCAGATCTGAAACTGGAGTAGAAAAGGTTACCTTTTACGTAAGATGGTTGTCTGGCGCGGAATATCTGTGTGCTTTTTTCTACCACGCAAGCCAAACAATACTTTTCCAAAGGAATATTTTGTCCTGCATTGAAAATCTTACCTCATAATTTCACTTTTAGGTCATATTTTTGAAAAATGCCACAATGAAAAAATGGTATTTTAAATGGCTCCAACTTAAAAAATAATCGTTTTCAACATGATTTTAATATTCTTTTCACCGTTTTTTAAAAACTTGATATACAAATCTTGTTTATACAACGAATTCGTTATAAAAACAAAAACTTTTTTACTTCAAGTATTTTTCTTTTAAAATGCTTCAGAGCTCCTTCAAGGTTTATGTAGAACAGGTGAAGCCTAACAACTCATGTGGATCTTTTGAATAGTATAAGTAAAATACTGAACATTTTAAACGAAATCGATTTTAGATAGTGAAAAAAAACTACGTCATGAATTAACATAGCTTCAAAAAGTGTAATATAAAGTTTAGTTTCGGATAGTAAAACGTTATATCTGAAAAACCTGTTGTTTTTTGTATTAAAAGAAAAGATTGTACTAGTCAAAGAGCCCAAATTCTTTGCAATTTGCGTGTATGTATGAATTACACGTTCTGGAAATTAAATTGATACATTTTAAAATGTGTTCCGACTTTTTCAAGTCTAAAAACTAATAACTGAATCAATATTCTGACAATATTTCGTGCAGTTTCTATTTGTTTTTCAAATTAATTTTCAATACTTCCATTTTTCAATAAACTTTAATTTATTTAACAAATTCAAATTAAAATAACCTTTTGTTACATCTAAAATACTCTTTAAAATTGAAAATTAAGGGATGTCATATTCAAGAGTGTTCTAATTTTCAAACATAGGTTTTAAAGTTTAGCCGAACAACTAGGAATTAAGACTGAATTATTTTAAAAAGAAAACATAAAGTTTGCAAAATAGGGAATTATTTTTTGTCATATGATGTGTGTCACATTGCATACCAGCTGCCAATTTTAATCCTACGTAATTTCTCATGTTTCTGAGTTCCAACTATACATCAGTGGTCTAGATATGTACAGTACATAAGTATTGTGAACCTTTCGATTTTTTCCTCAAAAACTATGAAGGACAAACACAAACAAAAACTTCCCAAAATGTCTAAAGGTTCCATAACTATACTCTGACTCCTTATCGTTTATCAAAGATAAAAAAATGATCTAAAAGAACGTGAATTTCTTATTCCCCCATCACATGCAAACCACCACAAATATACATAAAAAACTCCTTTATCAAATAAAAATATCCTTAAACTCTTTACTGTTCCAAAAATAAAATAAATCTATCTCTGGGTTGTCTGATATGGTTCCATATAAAACGCATCCTTGCATAACTGAAAATTTTATTTTATATCAACATGCATTTATTTTCAACTTTTCGTTTATTTTGTTTTTCTTCTTTGCAAAATTTCAACTCTTCGTTGAATAGAATTTTCGAAAATTGTTTGAATGCACGAAATGCAAAATTCAAAAAAAAAAGAAGACAAAAAGAACAAAAAAGGTCAGAAAATTGCATTTTTCATTTCCGGACTATTTCATGTGCAATTCTTATTCACGATGATGCCATGCGATGGGATGTTGGAACTGCAAGGATTGGAAAAGGGTGAGAGAAATTTCACCAAAAAAGAAAAATACATAGCCTTTTTTGTACCTTACATATATTCTATCTGTCGTGTGTCTGTCTGTCTATGGCTGTGTGTGTTTTTATAGTTTGCGAATATTTTTCGTGTCCTTTTTTGTGTTGCTCTGTTGTTGCTAGGATGTTGGAATACGTTTATATAAAGGTGGCTTTATCCTCAATGGCAAACAATTTATTTGGCAAAGTCATGCAAAGTATATTTGCCCTACGGGTGAGTGAACAGGTGTATTTTCCTTTCTGTGTGCATATTCTGTGGTTCGTCTACCTGTAGTCCTATATAGTCTTTTTGCATAAAGCTATCATTTTTGTTTCTATAGAGTTACATTTGTATCTATGAATATATAGGAAATATAGAAACACATATATATTTCTTTTTGTTCAGACACGACAGTCAAATTTAGACCAACGAACCCTTTTTTTGTATATTTTTGTGTCTCTCTCGTTGTTGTGCTATCCCCAACTACCTACCTCCAATAAGAGACTAAGCTTTAGACTCACAGTCACAGCGAGAGTCCTTTTTCAATACAAAACAAAAAAGGTATCTTCTGCCTATAAAGCCCTATGCCTTTACCTATATATTTTATGTCCACATCTCAGTTGAAGTGTGAGGTGAATGTTAAAGCGAAGCTAAAACGGAGGACCTTATGTTTACTTTTTTGAAATCGAAATAAATCCTAATCCATTAAAGCCCCTCAAAAAAGAAGAGAACGAAATTGTGACAGCGCAACAGGCGCGCTTTTCAACATTCCATTTGATATTCAACCAAAACGGCAGAAAAAGAAAATTCACATACACATACATATGTACATATCTGCATACCTTTATAAATTATACCAAATTTGTTATTTTCCCAGCCTCTATTGCCTTATTTTTTTTTTGGCATTTTTGAGTCTACTTTTATGTCCGAAACTTGATATTTATTTTCAAATTTGTTGTTATTTTGTTTTTCTTTGTTTTGTTTTCTTTTTTTCTGGAAATTTCATTTAGGCTGAAAAATTTTTTCATGGCAGGTGAAAGAAAATTAATGTTTGCGGATACAGAGATGGAGAGAGAGAGATTTAATTTAGTAGCCAAGTTTTGAATTAAAGTTTTGTTTGTTTTCATTTTCTTGTAAGGTATCTTGTTTACTTATTTTCCCTGGTTGAAGTCATCGCACGTGGATTTTGACATTTAAAAGAAAACGGAAAGTAAAAATTTGTTTCTCAATTAAATAATTAATTTTTAATCAAGTTCAATTCAATTGAATCGAGAGCATTTTTTGTTAAATCCAATAACACAAAAAAGTAACTAAATGCCAGAGCTCTATGGTGTCTTTTAGAGAACATAATAAAATGACGTTGACGGTTGTAATATTTCGAACAGTAATATTTTTTGTAATCTTTTAAATTTACCATTAACATATTTATTTTTGTATTATTAATATTATTTTTTATTTTGTAAAAACTTACGAATTTTCATTTTTTGCTCCATTTTAAAAAATTGTGAACTTCGTAAAATTTTTGTAATTTTCTCAAATATTTTAAGACTCACGTAGTTTTCTTAATTTCTTAAAAACAGTATTTTCCTTATTACTTGTTTAATTTTATTTTTAAATAAAAGTTTTCATGCGAGTTTTTTTTATACTCTTAATTCAAATAGTAATTTTTTCAAAGTTTCGTAGAATTTTAGAATTTTGTCACATACACATTTGACTCTAAAATAGTGATTTTTTAACTTAATAGTTGTTCTTAATTCATTAATAAAAGTTTTCGTACCAGTGTCTTGTAAAATTTCATAACAATTGTAATTCTTTAAAACTATATGACAAATTTTGAATTTTTCTAAATTTTATAAGATTTGTTTCTAAATTTCGTAAACAAGTGAATTTCTGTTGCGAGTTATCTATTTTTTTTTTTAATTTTTGCGTTTTTTTTCTAAGTTTCATACAAATTAAAACTTTTAAAAAGTTTCACAAAAAAAATATTTTTTTTTCTTATTGTACATAAAAGTTGTGATTTTTTTAGAATTTCATAAATAATTTGAAAAAAATGTTTAGATAAGTTTCGCATTCGTAAAAAAATTCGAACTCGAGATTTTAATCAAACATGACATTACGTTGGTAGAGAAGTCATTAAAATTGGGTCGATTAGGTTTTTAGCAAGTTCTAGTTTTTTTTTTCATTACTAAAAATAACAGTAGTCTTGATGGTGAAAAATCAAAATATCAATTTTTTATAATTTTTTTAAATGTTCTCTAAAAATTTTTTTTTTAACTTGGCTTTTTTCAATAAAAAAAATAGTTTTGTATTGCTCCAGAAGAGTAGCTCCCATAGAACCGTTATTTTTATAATAAATTAACCGATTTCAATATTTTTTTCTGCAGAAGCAGAAACATTTTTGATGATCAAAATCTTTTTTTAATCTCGCTTGCCATTCCGATTATGACATTATCATCATCACTGAATCTTGGTTATACAGTGGAATTTTATCCACAGAAATATTTGACTGTCGCTTTTACAATGTCTATCGTATTGATCGGTGCAAAACTTCAGTTGAACGTGGTGGTGGCATAATAATTGCTGTTCGCACTACACTTTCCAGTGATGAAATTACTCTCCCTGTTAAAGATATTGAACAAATCTGCGTCCGTGTTAAGACTGGTGCAAAACATCATCTTTATTTTATAGTAAGCTATGTTCCTCCAAAAAGTAGTTTAGATTTATATGAAAAGCATATTCAAAATATTGAATTTATAAATTGTAAATGCTCAGTTTTGGATAATTTAAGTGTATTTGGTGATTTTAATTTATCAGATATTGTTTGGACATGGTCCCAAAATAAAAAAAAAAACGCTTATTGCTTGTAATTTAAACCGAAATTTTTAAATTTGTTTTATTGATTTTATTTGCTCATTAGGCCTTTGCCAAGTTAATTCTGTTACTAATTGTTTAATGAAAATATTAGATCTTGTTTTTATTTGCTCTAAAGAATTTAACGTTAGTGTTATTGAAGCTCCATTTTCTTTACTTAATAATTCTCTTCACCATAAAGAAATTGTTATTAATATTGTTATGTACGATTACCAACAAATCGAAGCCAATTCTTATGTAAATTCAGTTAATTTTTCAAAAACTAACTTCATGAACTAGAAAATTTCTTTTCTGGAATTGATTGGAATATTGAACTAAATTTGTTTGACTTAGGACGCGATTATAATCGTTTTACAGAAATTTTGTTTATGGGCTTTAATCAATTTGTCCCGCGTGTACAAAAACGGAAATCTTTGAAACCTTTATGGTATAACAAAATGCGTTTTACACCTTAAAAATATTAAAAATAAAGCATTAGCGAAATTTAAACTAACAGGATACCACACTGATTATATTGTTTTTAGTATTAAATAAGTTCCTCTACAGAAATTACATTGTGAATATTGAAAACAACATAAAAAATAATAGTAAATCGTTTTGGTCTTTCATAAACTCCAAAAGAAAGTCATCTGGGATTCCTCAAAATGTTAGTTATAAAGGAGTCAATTCGTCAAATGTTGATACTCTTTTGGAACTTTTTGCTAACTTTTTTGAGTCTGTTTACTGCTCCCCAATTAACACTTTTGTTTCAAACTTGGAAGAAAAAGTTGACATTGGTTCAATGCAATTGACTTTCGATGAGGTTTCAGTAGCGCTTCACGCCCTTAAAATAAATAATAGTTGCGGTGCCGATGGAATACCATCAAGCATTTTGAAAAATTGTAGTGATTCTCTTTGTTTGCCTCTGTTGAAATTGTTCAACAACTCATTGTCCATGGGGTTCTTTTTACCTGAATGGAAAGAAGCATTTCTTGTTCCTATATTCAAGGCAGGTTCTAAAAATCTAGTAGAAAATTATAGAAGAATCTGCAAGCTCTCAGCCATCCCCAAACTTTTCGAAAGTTTGTTTAAAGATAAAATAGATTTTATGATAAAAGAATGCTTATCTGAGTCACAACATGGCTTCGTATCAGCTTCAATATTTTGGTTTTCATTCTGAGATGCTTCAATGGATCTATTCGTATTTAGAAACCAGAACTCAACGAGTAAATATTGACCACAAATTTTCGAGAAGTATAAAATGTACCTCCGGCGTTCCGCAAGGGAGTCATCTTGGCCCTTACTTTTCCTAATACATATTAATGATATAGTTGACATAATACAAAATTGTAATTATGTATCTACTATATGCTGATGATTTAAAATTGTACTTTAAAATTAAAACCATTGATGATTGTGTAAGAGTTCAACAAGATTTGGACCATATTTCTACGTGGTGTTCTTTGAACAGTTTGAAACTTAATATTGGAAAATGTAAAGCTATATCATTTTCCAAATCTGCATTAGCTCTTAAATTTCCATATAAAATCGAATCGAATCTTTTGACTAAAATAAACAATATCAAAGATCTAGGCGTTAATTCCAAAAAGCATATAGATTTCATTGTGGCTAAGGCGAACACCCTAGTTGGTTTCATTAAAAGGAATAGTAAGGATTTTACGGATCCTTATGTTTTACTAACCCTTTATACCTCACTAGTTAGGTCAACAATCGAATATGCTGATGTGATTTGGAACCCATGCTATAGAGTTCATTCTGATAGAATTGAACAGGTCCAAAGGCGGTTTACTAAATTTGTGTTTCGTAAAATGCGTTGGAATTTTAGTCCAGACTATAAAGCTAGGTGCCAATTGCTCGCGATAAAATCCCTAGAATCTAGAAGAAAAATTCATGATGTAATGTTTGTGAGAGATATACTTTGCTATCATATAAAAAGTCCGTTTTTGCTTTCTCAGATTTCTATTTTTGTACCATCTAGACAGTTAAGATTAAGTTGTTTCCTTTTTGAAAAACTGCATAGAACAAATTATGGAAAAAATGAACCAATATCACGAGCAATTTCCTCGTTCAATGAAGTGTGTGTTATTTTTGATTTTCATTTATCTCGAGATAAATTTAAAATTGAATTATTGCATAAATTTATATTTTAAATAAATAAGTAAAATTTTTGTAATTGCATCTGTTAAGCAAATCGCTTGTAGATAAATAAAAAAAAAATCTCATTGTTTTACTTTGGATTTTTCAAAAAATATTATTTTTCCTTTTTCAAAACTCTATGTCTTAAAAACGGGTCTTCATTCTTTTACGAAAATCACATATAAAACGGTTATTAATAAGCTCTAAATAACTGCATGCTAAAAATATTTTTAAAATAAAATTGAAAAATTGTATACATACAGAATTAAGTTTATAAAAAAGCCGCTCTAATGATTTTCGAAAAAAAATGATGAATTAAATGATGTTTACATTTTTAAAGACTAACTTATTTTATAGGTAGTTTTTAAAATGCTCAAATATAAGTAATATTTTTAAATAGAGTTTTTGAATACAGGTGCAGGTTTGTGCAATTTTTAATTTTTCAAAAGCTTAATTTTGGTTAAAATATTGGTTTTTTGCTTGGTTTCAAAATGAATCATCATGTTTCCTAATTTTTCAAAAAAAAATTTAATTTCATGAAATTACTTTCTAAGTTTCGTAAAATTTTATAATTTTCTCAAATTTTTTGACCCATGAATTTTTCTAAATTTCTTGAAAACCGTGTATTCCTTGATAGTTATTCTATTTTTTTTAAATAAAAGCTTTCTTGTACCTATTTTTAATTTTTTCAAAGTCTTGTAATATTTTTGAATTTTCTCAAATTTTGTTAAACTTCCGAATGTTTTTATATTTCATAAAAGAAGCGAATTATGTCCTTGAAAGTTAAGGTTTTTGTAATTTTTTCAAAGTTTCGAACAAATTTTGAAATTTCCTACATTACATTAGACGAATTTTTCTAAATTTCGTAAAAAAAGTGAATTATTTCTTTGGCAATTAATCTAAATTTCTTAAGAAATTAGAGCTTTTCTAAATTTCAATCAAAATTTGTATTTTTACTAAGTTTCCAAAAAAAATTGGAAATTGTTTGAATTTCATAAAAATTGTGATTTATTTTTTTAATTTAATAAATTTTGTATTTTATTCGAAATTACGTAAAAATTATGTTTTTTTTTTTTTAATTTCTCCTGGGAACTATATATTTCACACAGTTCCATAAAAATTTTATTTTTTTTTTAATGTCATACTAATTGTGAATGTGCCTTAATTTTGTAAGGTTAACTTATTTATTTTTGCTTCTTAATTTCCTAAGAATTTCAAATTTTATGTTTCTTTAAAATTGTATTTTTTATCTCAAAAATATTAAATTTTCCAAAATGTCATTAATACTTGATTTTTTTTTCTAAAGTTATAGATCGATATTCGAGAGTTTTTAATACAAGTACATTTTATAGAATTATGTGTGTTTGGTTGCCTTATAGCCCTACAATCTAGGTTGCAATGTACATATGAACATATTTACATATGTACTGTATTTTAAACTTTAAAATTAAAAATCTGTTCCGTAGTTTCTTACCCAAACAAAAGAACAATTAAATGGATGGTATGCCACAGGGTTCCTTTTTGTTTCCTGCACTTGTTTACTATGAACTGAACTATCATTTCAAAAAAATAAAATACATTGCACAAGTTTCTGTATTTCATGCAAGGGCGTCAGACTATCTTCTTTTGAATGCTTTCACTTGAATATTACAAAATTAATTTAGTTTTCAATAAATAAATTTATTGATAGACT
Organism: Eupeodes latifasciatus; assembly: GCA_920104205.1. Classification (NCBI taxonomy): domain Eukaryota; kingdom Metazoa; phylum Arthropoda; class Insecta; order Diptera; family Syrphidae; genus Eupeodes; species Eupeodes latifasciatus. The sequence goes on along the minus strand of OV049924.1, from coordinate 142,380,708 downwards.
TTTATTTATTACTTCATCAACTTTGAATCTAAAACAAAATCAACCAATTGATACCCGATCCGATAAGCTCTTAATTAAATCAAATGTTTAACACCTACTTTTTACATCACTCACACAAATTCTTAATCACAATGAAATTTCTAAAGCTGTATAAAACTACACCTACTATACGGTATAAGAAGCCAGTTATATAGGCATTTGTTTTCAAGAGATTAATTTCTTTCCTTTCGTGATTAGGTGGTATTTCTACCACCTACCTATACCATAAGTCGTTAAAAATCCGATTAGTCTGAAATTATGTTCCTGATAAAAATGTGGTTCCCAATCCTCTGCTCCTGTGTGTGTGTATGTGTTTGAGCGTTTGACAAAAAAGGCTACTGCTCTTCCTGAAGTAATTAAAATGTTTGGCTTTTACGGTTAAAATATTCCGTTCACATCAAAAACTGCCTATATATATGTAGTACATACATATATACATTTGACTTTCCCCATTTTCGCAATCAGCTATCTCCATCAGCCAAAAATAAGAAAAAAAAAACCTATTCGTTAATTCCTCGGATAATTAAGAAATTAGTCACGTAATTTATACCGACACCCAAAAATAGCAAAACAAAAGCAAAAACAGCAACAAAAACCTTAATGAACTCAAACTTCTAAAACACACACGGCGTAAACTAAAATATACAAATACAAGGACACTAACACCTACAGTACACATACATACAAAACAAAACATAACAAATAGCTTAACTCTTCTGGCTTGCTCTTTCATTTTATTAAGTCCTTTTGCGTGTAATCCTTTATTCGCTTAATTTCCCTAATCGATTTTCTTTCGTGGGAAATTTACCGATGGTGGTTTTGGGGGGGGGGGGTAGTTTTTAATGTGGGTGTGGGTTGGATGTTGTACGCCGCGCTGACACACCGTTACCCGATGTTTCTCTTAGCCCGTTTATACAATTTTTCGCCCACCGTCATTAGTGATGTATTTCTAAATTAAGGGTGCAATATCCTTTTAGAAACTTTCTCTTTTTCGTTGCTTTGTTCCACACAGCTGTTTTATTTAGAGGGTGTCCTTTAAAAACGAATACAACCTCGTTCGATGGTATAAGGTTAGGAAACTCTTGTTTAGTTCAATGCTCCTTTCGGTTGAGTAAAAGATATACAGTGTATGTGGACATAGAACTAAATCAATTTAGCTTTTTTGCACTCTCAGTCTCAACCCCGTTGTTAGTATGTGTGAGTGTACGAGTATGTTAGAAAACGAACGTCCTGCATGTCTAGTGTATGTGTGTGCTCTTCTGTGATTATTTTTTCTAATCAAACAATAAACAAACGTTAATACACTAGAGAGTGCCAGGACTCTCGTGTCTGTCTGTCTGTTTGTGCAGGAGGTATGATATGACTCAGGACACACATAAGCTACCAATATATGAGATTCTTTCAAAAAAATAAAGGACTTGCAGGATATATCTCTTTAATAGAACGAACTCCCTATTTTTGCAAGGAAATCAATATATGAACAAATATACAAATCCCACATGTATTTCAAGGAGTACGACGACGAATACGACGAGTATGCTCCGATAGCTTTCTTCTTACTGAATCTACTGAGCTATAAAGAATATATAAGTCACAGGATATATTATCTAAATTATTTACGAAAAAAGAAAGTGAAGGCAATTTTTCTTTTTCTTAGGTTTTGTATTTGGGTTAGTTATATGTATAGACAGATATAGTGCTCCTTGGTTGGTAAAATGGTATTCTTCGCATAACGAAACACGTTTAAGAGTAGATAAAGATGGGATATAAAAAGGAGCATCAGGATATGAACTTATACCTTATACCATACTCTCGCTCGTACATCCACATATAAATGTATTTACAAACGTGAGTATATTTTATTGCTTCCTGAGAGACCCATCATCGTACGCGAGAGAGAGATAGAGGCAAGGAAACAGGATCATTCTGGGTGATGGGGGAGGTATATGTAGGAGTATAGGTACGTCCTTTTTGTGGCGCGTTGAATATGGTTCTTCAGTTTTTTTTTTCCAGTATATTTATTTTCTGTAATAAGATAATACATGTCTTCATATGTTCTTTTTCTTCTTCTTCACAGCCAGAGTCAGAGTCAGAAAAGGATGCTTTATTTTGTGGAAAATGAAATTCAAGCTAATGGATATGAAGTGTATTAGGAATATTTGCAGGAAAAATATTTGTTTCTCTGGGTGGTGATGGCAGGATGATTCATTGAATATTTATTTATTTTTTCACGTTGATAGAATATTTTGTTTGTTGTTCTCCAAAAAAAAAAGAGGATTTATTGCAGTATACTGCTGCAAGAGGTTTTTGGTCTTGTAATAGTTTAGAATGGGTGAAAAAAGATATATTGATTAAATGATAAATTTGTGAAGAAGCTCAAATTTAATTCAATTGAATGCTAATGCTCTTAAAATTCAATTAGCCACGTTCAAAATTTAAATATAGAAACAATCCCCTATCTCTTTGAATATCAGAAAGTTGAATACTCTCGATGTTATCTGCCAAATGCAATAACCTCTAGAACACTCAATTGCGTTGAGAGAACACTCATCACCAATTTGTTTTATAATTAATGTGGGTAGGTAATTTATCGTTAAAAGGTATTTATTGCTAAAGTAGAACTTTTTTTAACAAATTTTATGGACACTATACTTGATCAAAAATAAAATTATATAAAGTTTTTCAATAAGGGCGGGTAGATGTTGTGTGTAGATGTCGGAACCACATGTCGTCAGGTTCATATGGTTCAATTTGGGCCATAAGGAATTAGCTATCATTGTTATGTAGCGCTCGCTGTTGACGCTGACCGCGTCACTAACGTCGTTTGCAAAAAAGTACGGACCAATTACACCGCCACCGGTCCAAAATCCACACAAAACGGTAACTTTTTGAGGATGCATTATCACCTGGTAAACCTCGCATGGGTTGGTTTCGTCCCATATACAGCAATTTTGCTTGTTAACACAGCCATTCATCCAAAAATACGCCTCATCACTAAGATGTTTTTTCGACCAAAATTGGGTTCCTCTTCCAAACGATTCGAAGCCCAGTCAGCGAACGAACGGCGTTGTCTACGGTCATGAACTTTGAGCTTCTGGGTCAGTTGGATCTTGTAGGGGTGTAGGCCCAAGTCCCGACGCAAAATTCGCCAAGTTGAAGTCTGCGAAAGGCCAAGTTCTTGTGCACGGCGAGAAATAGACTGCCTCGGATTCTGCTGTACAATTTCACGGACCGCGGCGATGTTCTCGGCCGATCTTGCGTACCTTGAACGTACGGGTGTTGGCTGATTGTTTACTGAACCGCTCGTCTCAAATTTGGCCACCAAACGTTGAAGAGTCGACTGTGAAGAGCCACCACGTCTACCGTTTTTTTTTTTGTAAATTTACTACAAATATGATGGTAAGATGGTAAAAATTTAGTCACAGTTCATATTGCAGTAAGTTTCCTGACCATGCTATTTCTTGAAGACGTAATGACAGTTGGCCACCAAGAGATCTTGCCATTTAATATCTTTAAACTTCTTTCTTTGAGGCCCCGTGAAATATAAGTCCTCTACTAATACTTCTCAATACATTCAAGATCTTAGCGATGGAGTTCTTGAAGTTATCGCGGACAAGCATCAACAAATGTGCGAATTCGTCATACAAATTTTATGAAAAGGATATGGTGATGCAACTGTAGTCCAGGAAGCATTTGGCTGATATCGTTGCCATTGTGAATGACTTTTATCATTCAAATAATATAAGAACATTAAAAAGATTTAATTTTTTGTTCATCAAATTAAAAAACTTAGAAAATCCCACTTAGAGTTAAAACAATAAAGCAAAGCTGCAAATACTTTCGGTGATTAGATGGAAGATCTATAGGTTTTAGCCTATTAAGATAAGGAGGCAAAGCTACTCCATGTGACCATGGGAGAAAACGTAAAGTAAACATCAAGAACCTTCTTTCAACACGTTAAATTCTATGAATATGAGTGGATTAATAAGGGGTCCAAAGTATACAACCGTATTTAAGGACTAATCTGACAAATGTTACATATAGATACATCTTTATATAAAGCCTATTCTTCAATGCTATCAGCTTCTATTAGCTTCAAAAAAAAAGACAGTTTTCAAAGTTCACGTCATCAGCGTATATTAATTTCATCGAATTCTTTAAGATAGAGGACAGGTCGTTTATAAACAGAACAAATAACAAGAGATCAAGGTGGCTACCTTGAGATACACCGGACTTAACGATAAATAAATTAGAATGAACATTTTTAAAGGCAAACAAAAAAATGTCTATTTCATCTAGTCCGATTAGCTTAAAAATACTTTATGGCTAAGTTTATCAAATGTTTTACTAAAATCTGTAAATGCACAATCAACTTGTTGTTTTTCCTCGAAAGCATCAATACAATTTGTTATTAATTCAAGTAGATTTTCGTTTTGGAATTGAGGGAATGAATAAGACATTCCAGCAGTTTTAGGATAACAGACAATTTAGCTGTAGGAAGATGCTTGGGACATTTTTTGTGAGATAGTTTAAGAAACGAATGTTTTCATAAAACCGGAAAATGAGAACATTTTAAATACTAACTCAACAGAATAAACAATTTATATAAAATGTTTCGCAGATTTTTCAAGCATGCCGTCAGGAACAAGATTTAGGTTTCTAAGAATTTTTTCAAGTATAGAAGTTTAACAGATTTCTAGATTTATGTAAGCTAAGTAGAGAAATTGATCAGTATTTGGAATAAGTGTGGAGCTTTGACTAGTTTGAAAAGAGTCTTCATATGCACTTTTAAGAAAATCAGCAAACATATTCGACAGCACTTTAGGGTGATGACTTTTTTCTTCATTATAAGTCATGTTTGGGGGATACCAGTCAAATTTTCGTTTATCGTCAAAATACTTCCAAAAAATAAAAACGTTATTTTCCTTTATATAAAATTATTCTGAACGTATTTCAATTTTGTTCGTAAAATGTTTTAATTTACTGAAAAATTTCATGTTGAGTTTTTTGGGTTTTTGAAAAAAATACTGGTTGGTTTTGTTTAACGCATACCAATGATTCATAATGTTATAATGTGAAAACCAAAATTGTCTAATGTAAAATTTAATTAATTAAAAAAGTATAGTTCTTGACGTATTTATTTTACTTTTTTTTATAAATTCATATTTATTAAAAACCACCGAACGGATTTATTTAAAAGTCGTTTTAGCACATTTTGGTATTATTTTCTGTACTGGTTTGCTGGGTTTTTAGAAAGGAGAACGAAAAAAGATGTTCGAACCTAAGGAACTACAAACACCAGTACGAACAGACATCTCTCTAAAACTCATGTTTGAAGATTCTAGAGACTTTAAATCTTCGAGAAATGTAAACTTTTTTAATTTGACAAATCGGACCGATTGAAACAACCTTTGGAAAGTTAATAAAATTAAAATTCAATTTTTACATTGGTATTTTGGATATACCTATATGTCATACATTTAGCACTGTGATATATATGTATGTATTTTTTGACACAGTTTGATTACTCTTTACAAAATTTTGCAGTTTTTAACATGATTTTTATACCCCTAATGGAATTATCGAACATTTGAAACAGATTTATGAAACTTTCACATTTAATTATACATTTAATTACAAAAGCTAATCAATCCTATCACGAATTCCATCGCAATTTGAAACTTTTCCTAATCCCGAAAAATCATATCACGAAATCTGTTTGTATTGCAAAATTGTAAGATATTCTCCACTACGTACTTATTTGGCAATAGTTTTTTTTCGGGATTCGTAAAAGTCTCCGACTGCGATGATTCGTGATAGGGCTGATTAAAAAGTATTTTTAAGGACATTTAAAACAGCAACACTTTTAGACGTCATGAATACATCGATTTTTTTGGAAAAATTATATTTTCAGTTTGGCAGATATTTTAGCCTACAAAACAATTCTAAGACCCTTGCATTTTTTAGCAAAGAAAGAGTGAACACCAAGAAGTTTAATATTGTCAAAATTTTGTGTTGTTATTTTAAGCTCGTTAAACTGCTTGACTTATAACATACATACATATTTACAAACATTTTTATTTATATTTATAAATTTTCACATTCGCTTGCTAATTGCTAATAAATAAAGAGTGATTATTTGATAAATAGTAAAAACATTTTTCAGCTCAATCAATGTCGATGAATTTTGGAGAAGCCACATTTAACGCCTGGCAGATATTTTACATGGACACTTAAATAACATATGTTTATTCAAACCAAGCAACCATTCTATGAAACGTAAGACTTTTTTGAAGGAAAGCTTACATCTGATAGACACCTGATCCTGATAGGCACTTAAATAATTTCTCTTAAATGGTTATTTCGCAGAAATTTTCGTGCGTCTATATGTTCGAGTTCATGTACACTTTAATGATTTCAATGAATAAGAGCCTAGGTTGCCTGCTATTCGAACTTTCCCATTCACAAAACCTTAATCATTAAATTTTAAAACCTCATTCAAAGAAAGAACAAAAAATCGAATATTCCATTTCCATTCCAATTGGATCATTTATAAGCTTATAAGAGCTACTACAAGCTCGTCCTTTATATCGATATTATCTTATTTTTCTCAGCCTTTGATGATTCTCTTCTTTTTTTCACCAATAATAGCTCACAAGGGCCTACTTGTTTTATTGATTTCTTCCCAACAACATATACATACGTTAACATAAAAGCCACATATACTGCATTTGGAAAAAACGAAGAAAAATTAACCTCAACAACATACGTTACACATTTTGCTTCAATAAACCCAATCGATATTCCGCCTAGCACTATATACTTATGGATGGATATGGTATAGTGTGGTATCGTAACGTATATGTAGTTATGACTTATGAATATCCATTTAGGTATGTTCATACCCATATGACAGCTTATAATCATCGTTTATTGAACTTTTTCAAAAAGGGTGGCATAAAGGTATAGTTTTCTAGAAATCGACAACAACGATGACGATGACTAAAGACTGCGGGTATGGCGGACGGCATTTAGGCCCTTTGGGAGGTAAATTATGTTAGTTTCCCGATACACCACACGTGTAACCTCGTTCGTTGTCCAAAGGTGAGGACAACTTAGCATAGTTATAAGTTACATACAAAATAAGCCCCATACATATCCTACTTAGCATATACATATATGCATATATTCTATTTTGGATTAATTTAAATTGTCTGTTGGAAGCCTTTTGAAAAAATATTATTAAATTGGATTTACGAAGTTGAAAAATAAATAAAAATATGAGTCACACACAGCACACATGAGTCGAATGCGCGAATGTAAGCAAATAAGCCAGACAGTTTTAATGTGTCAAACAAACCCCTCTCAACCTCATCCTCAACCCTTATTTTAGCCCATAAATGTTGCATCAGCAGTTGAATATTATCACGCAAATTTCTGTATTGCTTACCACTTCGTTTGGATGAGTTCAATTGAGTGAAACACCCTCTAGAACTGTACACCCGTTTAAATTTTTATTTTACGTTTTTATTTTTGCACCCTTCCGCTCAATATAATTCTGAATTGGTTGAGAGTGTGGTATGCAGAGCCTTATGGCTTTTTGCATCAAGGAACCATGAACCAAGAGAAAAAGGATATTGAAAGGCGACACGAACTTTGTGAATAAATTGAGCAAGCAAAATGCTGAATGCTAACGAAGTTGGAATATTATAATTCAGGATATTAAAAGCGAAAAAAAAGAAATATAAAGGGTTGATGGGACACACCACACCACACACTGAAGACATAAAAAATAAGGCTTCAAGACAGATAAGAGATCGTGAGGCAGATGCAATAAAAAAAAAGCACTTTAGAATTATAATACCTTCTATATATAAGAGTGGAGTGCCAAGATCTCTCTATAATAATGGTGATGTGGTTGATGTGATATGGTTGGTAAAGTCTTACTTATAATATCTGGCCTGGTAGTGGTAGCTCCAAAGTCTCGCAGCAGTTCTTTCCATGTCCACAATGTCGTTTGATTAAATGGATGTAGTTTTTGGAAAGAAAAAGGAGAGGAATTGAAATGATTATTATCATCTTGTATATATCTTCATTTTTATGAATCTTTTTTATAGTTTTTGGTGTCATATCGTCTGGAAGTCTAACGACCGACGAAGACGAGAAAGATTTCAAAGGCTTTTTGTATAGGTTAAAGGTTTTGCTATTTTGAACACATTTGGCACATTTTTATTTTGAGCTTTATTTTTGTATTTGGTTTGGGTCTGGTGCTCGTATACTCAGCTTAACTTTAAGTTTCCTTAAAACAAGTTTAAGGGAAAAACTAGTTCCGAAATGGCTCCGGATTTTAAGCTTTTCAGAAATTTTATTTAATTGTCAATACAATATTATTATTATTCAAATACTATTTGATTGACATTTTAGTAAAACAATTTGGAAAGTTTACCGTAAAATAAGATTAATTTTTAGAACTTTTGCAAAATATAAAAATTTTCCACCGAAATTCCGAGTGGGGAACAGCAACTCTAATTTTCGGTCCTTCTTCTCGTAGGCTTATCCAAGAATTTAAGTCGTATACATAGATACATATGTATATTCGTTTTGGGATGTTATCGTGTCGAAAATAACGTTTTTCGTTAAGTCATCCGTAGAAAACGACCGTAATCACACAGAAAAAAAATAGTCAATATAACAACCTTATTTTACAAAATTGACTATTGGATAGTCAATAGCACTACTGGATTGTCAATTTGTGGTAGTAAATATGACCACAAAAACAGTCGGAAGAACAACTTCAGTAGTCAATTTGACTATCAAGAATTGTTATATTGACTACCGCAGTTTTGTTATTGACTTGAGCAGTTGTCATATTAATTATCGGAGTTGTCATATGGATTACCACAATTTTCATATTGACTATTGCAGTTGTCATTTTGACTATTACATCTGTTATATTGACTACCGTTGTTGTCATATTGAATACCGCAGTTGTCATTTTGACTACCACAGCTGTCATATTGACTAGCGCCGTTCTCATATTAATTCCTTCAGTTGTCATACTGACTACAGCAGTTGTCATATTGTCTTCCGCAGTTGGCATATTGCCTTCTACACTAGTCAATATGACCATCCTAGTTTCAATTTCTTTTAACCAAAGTTTTCATATTGATTACCGCAGTTATCTTATTGACTACAAAGTGGTAAGATAATTTCGAAACCCAAAATTGACCCACGAAAATTGTTCTATAGGCTGAAAATTGACGTTTCAATAGTCAGTTTGACTACCAAAATAGTCAATAGGATGACTTCTTTCGTTCTGTACCGTCAATTCCACGGCGTTATAGAGAATTGGGCATCCCTCTGACCACATTATGGTGTATTTTGCTTAAGGATCTTGGTCAACACCCATACAAAATCAATCTGACTAAAGTATTAAAGCCCATTAACCATTTGAAGCCACATACGTTCTTCAATTGAGTAAGTTGTCAAGTCCTTATTGGAAACCCTTTTTTTAATTTAATACTGATATAAAATATGACAATTATGAGTTTAAATTTAAAACACGATTTAAAAAACTTAAGTAAACAAAAAAGTGGTAATTAATTTCAAGTCCTCAAAGAAAACTGAAGTAAAATTAGTGGTTAGGAATAATTAATTCAAAAATTCCCAAGCATGTAATTTCTCCTGAAAGAAATTAGATTATTTTAAATCTGCAAAAAATTTGTTCCAGTTACATATGAATTGGTTTTCCTTAATTATGAGTTCATACACATAACAGACTTTTTTAACACTTTAAGCCCTTAACATACTGGAAACGTAATTTCAAAATTAGCATCGAATATCAGAAGTGAAAAAGTCGACTATTTGTCTAATAAGTTGTAGTAAAAGAATATTTATTTTCCTAGCTAATTGTTTCTCATAATACAACTCAATTCAATTCTGTTTTCAAAACCATAAGCTTAGTTTCAATCGAAAAATGTCATTCTGATATCTTAAGAAAATTCTGTGCTATTTTACCTAAAAATGTATCTACAGGAAAAATAAATTGTAAAACTTTTTATCCTCTTTTCTAAAAAGACTTTGATCCAGTATCAAGGTAGAAGTTTTTTGAAACGTTTATTATAAGAAAGTTCAGGAGACTTCACGATGATTTCTTAAAAAATAAATCCTATTCCTGAAAAAAGGACTCATTTTAAATTTTGTTTAAAAATGAAAATAAATACGTCCACTTATTGATCTTTACAAACTTCTCTGACGAAAATCCAAAAAAATAAGTCCAAATTGCACAAAAGTTCTTGGTGGTGCGTGACAAAATGCACAAAAATAAAAAAATAACAATAAGATACCACCAATTATTTGTTTTTATGTCTCATGCTTCTTATACGCTAAAGACTCTTTCCGAATTTTGTTTTTACTCTACAATCTTCTCTTGTTCTTTCACTTAAGAACTTTAACCAAAGTCACGTCCATGATACATATAAAATACCTACCTATACCTTCACCTAGTACGTGCAACATAAAAATTGTTTCTACAGAATTAAAGAACAAAAAAGAATAACATGTTTTTTTGTTTAATGTAGAGATGTATCTACTTATTATCCCTTAAGAGACACAACACAAAACAAAAACAACGAACAACAAACAAGGACCTCGTCAACTATTTAAGTTAAAGTACTAAAACACATACACTGAGAGAAGTTGTTATAAAGAAGTCGTCATGTCCTTAAGGCAGTCAAGTTTTTGTTTTTGTTCTGTTTTTTGAGGTTGGTATACTTAACCTTTAGCTTGTCCTTTCTTTTTAACGAGAAACAACAAAATTAGGATTCAAAAAATGAAGAAAATAAAAGTTCAGATTTATTTGTGTTAACAAGGACTTTTTTAATAATAGTATGTCCTTCTAAATTTACTTTTTCATTCAAAAGTTACACTTCTTCGGTTTGACTCTTTTTTTTATGAAATTTTCAACTCTTCAACAATTTTCATATATTTCTTCTTTGGTTTCGTTTTAGAATCCGAAATAGTCGGGGAAGCCTTGATAGTATCGGAACAACAGCTCCTTCTTCAAATAGTTCCAACGGTTCCAAAATGGACTCAAACGGTAGCCCAAATCGGTCCTCATCCCGCAATGGGCGTGATAATTGGTCAAAAATGCCGGATCCACCAGTTAATGGCCACAATAATGTCGGTATACCACAACAGCATCACCATCAACAACAATTGTCCCAACCGCCAAGTCCGACTTCCGGTAGAAAGGATAAGTCATCGCCTAGACGAAGCACTTCAGCATCAAAGCAACATCAACAGCACCAGCAGCAGCAGCATCATGGTCAATCATCATCATCATCGTCGTCTGGCAGTAGTAGAACGAAAGGTGTCCCTCCGAGTTTTGGTTATGTGAAAAGGTCAAATGGGTCGGCCACATCAACTGCAGAACAGCAAAATATCATGATGATGGGTGGGGGCGGTGGCAATTCTTGTGGTCAACAGCAGCAGCAACAGCAACAACAACAGCAACAACAAGCTGGAAGAACAGCTCATGTCTCGGCAGTGCCTCGGTCGGGAAAAATTAAAGTTTCCGGCGGAACCCAGACGTGCAACAACGATATGCAGACAAGTGAGTAATTTTGTTGGTTGTCCTTGTTTTTGTTTTTTATCTTGTGAATGTGCGATGTCATTCCATCAGAATGATGGTTTTATAATGTTTACCTTCTCATTAATTTGCAGAGATTTCACCAAATGCCCAACACCGAAGTTTCTCATTAACAGGACCTGGTGCAACACAGCTTAGTCAGTCAATTAGGGAACGATTGGCTACTGGATCACATAGTCTACCAAAACCAGGCACCGATATGCATGTCTTCCAACACCGGTAAGTGACACTTAGTGCAGTAGCCAGCAGAAGGTTTTTTGACATGAATGAGGGAAAATAAGGAATAATATGTGCGTTTAGGGTTTTTATCGATGCAAAGCAATGGTCTGTAGTCGACACTCTGGCTGGGGTAGTTGAACCGAAAAAGTAATTAAAAGTTGTGGACACTTCTAGTCGAAGTACCGAAGGACACAGACTGACAGAAGGCCATGTATACAGTTTGATCACAATGTCCGATGAGTTCATTATGTTTCGGGAAATTGCATGTGCATTCATCTATAAATTAAAAGGGAACTTAATTAGCACAATTTGATGTTATTTGTGAACTTATGCAAACAACTTATGGATAAGGGTATAGAGTACCTTTATCGTATTTTGCCTAAGGTGATTTATTCTTATGTATGTACATACATAATTAACCTGTAGGTAGTGAGGAGAACACCTGAGGGTGATAAAACATTGGAAATGTATGTTTTGTATACATACCTATACGATTTAGTGTTGCCGTTTGCATATTATATTTTATTTCTTACTAAAAATAAAAATGCCAGGTGCTTCAAATTAATGACATAACCACTTTTTCAAAAATGTTTATATCTGCTTTATTTGAAAACTAAATTATGCATTTTGCAAAACCAAAAATGTTAATTTTTTGATGGTATACAAAATTAGGGAGAATCCTTTTACTGGTTTGACCGACACCTCCTATCCAAACCTTCTCTCTTTTCCTAATGCTCACACTGTGTCTTTGGCATATTAAAAGTATAAAAAAACCCTTTTAGTGTTCGCTAATTATAAAAAAAAAAACGAATTTCGGGTAATTTTTCCCCATAGTGGTCTTATAGCCAAACACATGCAATGCAATGTTAACTGCACTAAATACTTCAATTACATTAAAACAATTATACCCAATTCTTATGTAGGTTAGTTTCACGACACCGTAAAATGATAAAAATTAAAGTAGCCCAGGCCAGAACATTTAATTGAAATAGGTAATTATATAGGTAATATCTTGATTTCTTTCTAAAGGGAGTTTTTAAAAATCTATAATAAAAGATGTTTAAATTTTTTGGGCCGATATTGATTTTGAATAAAACACAAATTATTTGGGAAATTAATGTAATTTTTTTTCTTATGATAATATTGGTATGGTTCAATTATGTATGGAACAAAATATAGGGCAAATAGCTGCCGCGACCTTGGCTCTATGCGAGATACACCACCCAAATACATCAATCATACTTGTTGAGGTGAAAATTTCCTTCATCACTGAAGATTTTTTTCTTCAAAAATTGAGCATCCACTGATGCAATTTTTTGCCACCATTCTGACCATTGACGACGCTTGAAATGATCAAAAGGCTTTTGTTGTTGAGTTGGGGTGGACGGCTCTTAATCCAAGCTATCGCGAACAGCAGCAATATTTTCTGGAGTACGACCTTAACGAGCATGCACTGGTGTTTTCACATCTCCTACAGACCCAGTTTGCTCAAATTTTTGCACGTTTTTCCGATTGTACGCACATTTGGACGATTAAATTGGCGGATAAAATGCATTTTGATTTGAACGCCCATTTTGAAAACAAGTCTGAATAACTTTAACGCGTTGCTCAATTGTGTCCATGTTTCAAATGGAATTAGTCTGAAATTGAGAAATGTCAAATGAAATGCAGAAAAAAACTTGACGTTTAGGTGTGGTTCATATTTAACATCGGCACTTAGAATTTAACCACCCTTTATAAGTGCTTGACTTGAAACATTCAAACAAATCATTTTAAATTCTCATCGGAAGTTATTATAAGCGGTCTGATCTGTCAACTTCAACATTTTGACATTTCTCGACTTCCTAAGGTTCCTAAAATTTAAATAATAGGTTTGTAAAGAGATGCTTGTGTGTGCTTGTGTATGCATGTTCTTACGTTCGGGATACCTGCAAAGATATCACTTCAAATGACCCTTGAACCAATTACTACAGTGACTTCAATTAAATGTTTTATTATAAAGGATGTTTACACGTGTGGTTTTCAAAAAGACAACGCTATGGCAAAGAATTTATTTTTATTATAAAGGGTTTGCGGTGTTAAATCACACGATCTAGGAGGCCAAGCCTTAGGCCCACGACTCTTAAAGTGGCAAACGAAACTGAGCATAAACCGAGTGACAGCTGTCAAAAATACGTACTCCAAAAAAAGGCATTGCCAGATTAAAAACAAGTCGTCTAAGAAAACAAGCGTTACATTGAGACGAGATACTACACCAAGGAACATTGAAATCAAACTTATTTTATCATATGCAAAATATTGTCGTAAACTTTAGGTTAAATTTTTGGAAAAGTCCAATTGACAATTTTTCTTACAAAAAAAGAAAACTATCAAAAACCGATATAAACCGTTTTCGACAAAGAAAGATATTTACTTCAAACTTAATTTTTTCTTACACTAAATATTTTTATTAATATTGGGTACTTATCAGTGTGGGTTGCATCCCAGCCTCCTTTTTTAAAATCTACATAGAAAATTTTCATGACAAGTTAAATAATTTAATGGTCGGGAGCTTGGATTGATATTTTTCAACTTATTATCGAAAGTAGAATTCTAATCGTTAGTTTCGCTTAAAAGGTATTGTGTAGACAGGATGGGATTCTTTGTTAAGTGCCCTACTGAAGCTCTGGATAAAAGTTTTTGACCGACAAGGTATTTGAGTTAGCCATCAATTTAAATTTCAAAAAATATAATATATAGTTCATTGATTTCCTTTTAAAACTTTAAAAACTTCTTTTGTCTTTCAGTATTTCCAATCGAACATCCGGTAAAATGATCGATGGCAGTTTATCCGATACACAAACCTATGCAGAAGTTAAGCCCGAATATAGTACTTATGCGATGTGGTTAAAACATAGTAATACAGCTGGTAGTCGCTTATCTGAAGGCGATTCTCTGGAATCTCTACAAATTGGTTCACCAAATATGAACCGTCATAATCATAAAATTATACATCGTGGTGGCGGTGGTGGTGGCTCTGAATCACCTTACATTCAAAGTCCAAGGCTTAATCGGAGTAATAGTATCAGGTGAGTCCTTATAAAGTATTTAATAAATAAACAGAAAGAAAAAAAAAAAGTAAGGGTAATAATAACCTTTTTGGGAATAAAATAGAAAACTCTAAAAAAATTGATGATTTCACAAAATAATCCTTTAATATCTAGAATAAGAAAACAAAAATATACAAACATCTACTTTTTCTCTGTATACAAAAATATAGCTATCTAAAAGAAAGGACATATCCAAGGTACAGTGTGTGACTGTGTGTGTGTGGGGATGGTTTTTATTTTTAGTGCTTGTGTTTTTCTGTGTATCAAGCGCTAGACATCAGTTAAGAAAACTAATGTCCTTTTTTTAGTTGTTGCTGGAAAATTATACACATTAATCCTTCTTCTCTCTTTCTGTCTGCTTTTGAGATGTTTCTGACTATTTCTTTTTTTGTTGTTTTTGTTTTTTGTTGGTTCAACTATATTACTTCTTTGTTATATGTAGGTGGTAGTCATTCAAGTGTGGAATGTAATCTCGTTTTATTTTTTCTTCATTTTCTGTTCCTTTTTTGTTGAAATTTCTTTGCTTTTTAATGAGCTTTTCGTGCTTTTCGTTCCATTAGACGATATTTTTTGCCTTTAATCTTACAACCCAGACACTACATAAACTTACACGTATTTCTGCTGTTTTGCTATATCTACAACAACAAAAACATCAAAATCAAACCATTTTGTGTTGGAGATCCTTTTTGAAGGACATTTGAATCATCACCATACTGTTATTCACTATAGGTAAGGTATACCTACTATATGCAGAGGAATCCTATTATTTTTGTTGTGAGTCCTTTTTCGACAAATGTTTCTATTTTTTAAGTATGAAGGTACATATGGTTACTTTTATTGTGTGTATGTACCTATATGATGGTGCAAAAGCGACTTCAAGGATACTGGGATGCTTGTTTCTGTGTATAAAAGAAAAGGACACGAGGACGAAAGAATTCTTTATTCATTCAAAAAAATAAAACTACATAAAAATAACACAAAATATCTAAAAAAAAAATAATAATAAACGAGGCTGAAGGCTCCTTAAAAAAAATAAGTCTGTAGAGCTGAGAGAGAATATACACAGCGTCATGATCATCGTTCCAGTTTAGAAGTGCTCCCCAGGATATAATAAACAACAACACACGTGTGCTCTTTACACTCCTGTGATATTTTTTCTATAGGCATATATTCATCATAGTGTGTAGTGTAGTGTGCCTATATTTGTATTACTGCAGTAGTACATACAAATAGTTTCTCCATTCCTTTTGCTGCTGCACATCATACAAAAAGGACTATTTATAAAACAAAAAAGAATGTTAAGAAAAAAAGTCATATGTTGTACATAAAATAAAAACAAAAATTAAAAAGAAAACATCACTTGTTCACATATGCCAGGATACACAAGTTAGATTTAAGAGGCTTACGGGATGTTGGGTAAAGATAATTACTGCTAGTTTCTGTCAGACATATTTGTGTAGATCTTTTATTTTTTAAAGGTACAAAATAACATTATGTTGTCCTTTATTGTGGAAAATAATTGCCGGAACAGGTACCTCTAGCTCTACATTGTTTCATACCTCAAATTTTTACTTGTGGAAAACTTAATATATTCTCCTTGTATTCAATATACATATTCATATACATATGAACATTATGTGGAAGGATAAAATTTTTGTTTTTAAATTTAATTATAACCGTTCATGTAGATACCTCCTGCACCGCATGTTATGTTGGTAGATTGAAAGTTATTCGGGAACCATTTATGGTAGAGTGAATGTACTATGGTTTGGTTTGGTTTGGTACACCTTGACAAGCCCCATATATATGGTGTGGTATCAGACAGGCACGTCCTAAATTATTATACAGGTGCCTGGACACGTTACATTCAATTTGTAGCTTTTACGAGGTGTATAATATATTGATGTTATAACGTATGTACGTGGCAAGTCTGATAGGTGATAAAATTGCATCGGAGTAGGTACATATGTAGGTACCTATAGACACTGTATTGTTACTTCGGTAGTGAAAGGGAAATTCGTTCCTATGGAAATAAAATTTTTTTTTTTTATCGATCGCAGTCTACCACCATTTTGTCGAATTTTTTAATTGAATATTTTCAGTAACAACCAGATTTTTGTGGGTCCGTTTGGGTTGATTATTTAAAAAAGAAAAATTGGTTTTGCCACCCGAAAGGAGGAACGGGTCACTTGATTTTATTTCCAAATTGAATATTTCTTAAAGTCAATCGAATAATGGGGAAAAACGCCCTTTAACTTAAATTGGTTGTTTAATGTTTTTAAAATGTTTCAAATTTAATAAATTAAGTCATAGTGTTCAATTTGGGAAGAATATGGCATTACATTTTGGTCATTACAACATCTATGCGAAATTATTATGTTTTAATTTAACATCAGTTCTGGTTATAAAAATGCTCGAATGTAAAATATTAAAGCTTTTAAAAATTCATACAAAATGCAGCAAAATTTAAATAAAATACCATAGTGACCAAGATGATTTTAAAATATTGTAAATCTTAACTTAATACGAGTATTTTAAAGTTTGCTTGTATTTTTAAATTCGAGTTCTTTAGCACGAAATTTAAGCAATTTGACATGGATACTATAAAAGTGTATTTTTTGATGCCCAATTTTAAATATTTCATATTTCCTGATATGAAAAATATATTTTAACTATCAGTTTTTTTTTTCTTTTTTCTTTTTATCACAATATCTAATTATTTGAAGCTATATAAAATTCAGCCTGGACTTTTAAAATCTTGGCTAACTGTCAGTTTTTAGACATTTTAACATTTTGTTATACAGATATTATTGAGAATACAAAAGTAAACGTTTTCATGAGGCCATATGAAATAACTATTTCGTTTATTTCAGAAGGATATTAAGGATTTCAGTGCTTTAAAGTTTGTTTTTTAAATAGAGTGTTTAATAAATTTTAAAGATAGCAAAACAACATTATACTTTTTGCTTAAGATACTCGTAAGTGGAAAAATGGTCTCAACGCTGGTCACTACGCTTGCAAAATGTATTCTTTGTGGAATTAGAAATTGTATCTCCAATAGTGTACAATTTATCAAAGAAAACTCATGATGTGATTCGAGATGCAAAGAGAGGTTATTAGAATCAAAGATGCAATTTTCTGGGTTTTTTAAGGCAACCCTACTGAGGAAAACCGGAATAAGTTCAAACAAGAAGAAAGACCTGTATTCATGATGCATCAAATTTTTGCATCACCAAAAATTACGGCAAAAAATATTTAAATGTCCCAAAGGTATAGGACAAATTTCTGGTTATTTGTAAAAAATGTGCGTAGCACTACGTTGTCAATGAATGACATGACTCCTCCTGTACTTGTAAGCGTAAATGATTTAAAGGGAAAAACCTTCTATCGCGCTCGTACAGTTGCTAGAAAACTTAAAGATATCGGCATTTACAAATCCGCTGTCCCTAATAGGATCCCCGCTACTGTTCTGAAGATGTGTTTCGTCAACGCTGAAAAAACCACTGCTTAAGGTTTTCCATCTGTCCTTCTGTACAAGTCTCTTTCCGAGTGGATGGAATGCAGCATTTGTCTAGCCTATCCCTTAAAAAGCTTCCCTTCTAACCATTGTTTAATTGCACTTAAGTCCCTTCAAGGTCATGGAAACGCTGATCAATTTTCAGCTCAAGAAATATCTTAAAGAACGAAAGCTTTTTAATGACCAGCAGTAAAGCAGTACGGCTTTCATGGCAATAGGTCCACTGGTGATCTCATGGTTTATCTCACCGAAAAGTAGAATAAATCTTTTTATCATTTTGGAGAAAGTAAGATCATTGATATTGATATTTCCAAGGTATTGGATAGAGTTTGGTATCAGGCACTCTTATCGACAATGGATTAATTTGGTATTGAAGAATCTCTTCAATGTTGGGTTTGAAATTACCAATTAATTCAAGTAGTATTGGACGGGTTCAAATCTGATATCCACTTAAAAAAATGCTTGTGTGCCCCAGGGCTCAGTTCTGTCTTCGACACTCTACCCGGTTTATATAAATAATCTTTTGTATGAAATTTCTAAGCCACTTAATTGTTCGCTAATAACAGTACCCTCAGCTTTTTATATTCCTTTTTAGATTCTCATCCTCGTCCTTCGAATTTGGACTACCAGCAACGGCAGCACATGATAAGCTCATTTACTTCTGATCCTGACAGCATTTTACAATGTGGTATCAAAAACCGTGTGAAATTTAATTATCAAAACTCTCAAAACGCTCTTTACTGTCGCAAAATCTAATACATAATGCAACTTTTCATAGTTGGACATTGCATCGAGGAGACTGAACAGCTTTCAGTTCTAGGTATGTGCATCACAATCCATCTCTTGTAGAGTGATGATGTATTTGGTATCGCCAAAAATGCTGCTAACTGTTTAGGTTTTCTCTGATGCAAGAAGTTGGTTGCCCCTTTTGATCTGACTTTTATTCGCCCGAATCTTGAGTACAATTGTCATATTTGGGCTGGTGTCCCAATAACGTATACTTAAGTCTATTAGATAGAATTGAAACAAAAAAACAGCTCCAAAAATGATAAACGATCGTTCTCTTACTCAGACATTTGCTACTCTTCAACACAGACACAAGGTCTTATACCTATCATTGTTTTATTGATATTTGCATAAACAATGCTTTAGTGAAATAGCCAATTGCATTGCTTCCCTCAAACAATCTAACCGTATTACTCGTACTTCTAGGAATAATCTACAGTTAACCCTTTAGCCCGATTTCGGACGTGCTTTTAAGTAAAGCGATTCGTTTTTTAGGCGCACTACACGAATGTGTAATGCTTTGACATTCAAAACCATTGTGCATCGATATTTCCTTTCTAATCCTGATTTTCTTTTTTGTCAAAGTACGTAAATATTGTTTTTGTAATGCCATATCTATTATAATCTTCTATTATTTAAGTGATTAAGTCATGTGTTCGCGGGGGGGGGAGGCTTGGATGTTGGTCATCCTCTAGATAAATCTGTCTATTTTATTGACATTTTTATGAATTTGTTTCAAAATGTTACCATGAAAAAAAAATATATGTTAAGTTCAACTTATTTTAAGAAAAATATGTATTGACGCTTATGATTGAGATTATGTATGCTTTAATTCCATCTGGTAGTTTCTTACTTCAAACGTCCCTGTCATTCAGACTATTTTTTCAGTTTCAGTATCAAATTTTCTTTGTCTTTTAAGAGTGATTTTTTCGATAAAAAGCTATAGAAAAAATACTTCTGGGTTTTTGACTAAAAAGTCTTATATTTTCAATCTTGTTTTTTTTTTAAGCAAAAGGTTTCTATGCATGTGCTCGATTTTTTCAAGCCCAGATTAAGATGAATAAATAATTAAGAAATATTTGTTGTTAATTTTATTTATTTATGACGTTTAGAAAAAATATTAGGTTAAGATCTCATTTCAACTTATTTAATTTTAATATTTGTATCAAAAATCCGAAATCAAGGTAATCTATTATCGGCTGAAACCACGAAAACCACATTGGTACACTCAGGCGTATACTTACTTTTGTAATTTTCTTCCATTATCATTTTATGCTCATGGATCTACATTATGTTTTCATTATTTAAAACTAATTTATATTATATCAACCTTTAGACGTACAAAAATCCTAAACTTTTCAAAACATCAAATCACTATACATGGAAATATCTATAACTTCTGATACTGAAAACAGATTTACAAAGATATATTCTACCCACTTGAAGTCATTAAAACAAATTTCTAATCTAAACAACAATATACGACAATGCGACTATGTATAATAGCTATATTAGTTTATTGAACATGAAACATTCTTCCTTAATCACCACAATTACCATTCAAATTATGCATGCGGATATCTGTAAAATCAAACTATACAAATACATATCCATTAGAATTCAACAATCACATATAAGGATACTAAAATAAACATTAAAGGATACCTACAGAAAACAAGAAGATAAAACTTCATTTAGCCTAGCTATAGGATATATGAACATATCTAACACACACATTCCTTGAGTTGAAGTAGAACTCTGGGCTGGGCTGGATTGTGGCTGGGTTGGGCTGGGCATGGGCACAAACCTAGCCTGGCATTCTAATCAGGACACGTTTCAAATAACAATAAAACGCTAATTGCATTTTGTCCTTGTAAGATTCATTCAATCGTAATAGTATTATAATAATATGTAGATATATGTATTTGTGTAGACTTTATAGAAAATTTGATATCCATATGCAGGACATGTGCATATAGTTGTGAACCTATGGTTTATAGGTGGAATCCTTTCGAATCAAATTGTCTGGCAAACTAACAGCCGCAATCCAAATGTCCCCAATCAATTTATTAATCGATTTTTTATTTCATTCATGCCTTTTAGATAGAATTGTTTTGTTTGAGTGGTTTGATTGAGGGTAGGACATAGAAGATACCAATGCAAATATGCCATAAGCAATTTCCGGTCTCGTTCACGTGTCCTGTTTTAATGACCGATCAAATCATACAAAAGGCAAACAATATTTTATATGGAGGCCTTCATCAGCGTGGTCTATTGGTTATGTTATGAGTGACAGAAAAAATCCAATATTTTCTTTAAATTTCAAATTAATGTATCTCGGGGGAAGGTTTGGGCTTTTTTTATCTATCTCATTTCAAGGACTTTTTAGAGTGATTTGAAGCTTAAAAAAACTCCGCTCCTTCCTTATCGTATTTTTGACGCTCGTCGTTGTTGTTCGGCCTTTTCTGTCAAAATGTTAGACCCATTAATCATTTGGTATTGTTTGTGTATGTAAAGGAGTGTACGAAATGAAGCTTTTCCATTCTCTAAGGCTGTGCTGATGTGCGTGAATGTTGACGTTTTAAGGACGAAGGACAGGATGATTTCTCTTTGCCTTTCCACTTTCCTTATATAGTATACATACCTACCTATTTCGGTGGAATTTGTTGGCACATTACTGAAGGGAATTCCATTAATTCCCATATAAAATTGCAGCAGGAAGTCTGCCGGCAAACTATGTTGGAGTCCTGATGATAATATTTACTACTCTCTATCTCGTCATCCTCGTCGTCGTCGTCGTGGTTGTCCTTCGTCGTCCTTTTTGTTTTCTTTTTCAATCTATAAACAAAGAAGGATGATGGCTTCCTATTTCCTTACTAAATGAGGTTCTTTATCTATTTATATAAAAGGGATGTGCAATAAATCGATATACCATAGTTGTATAGGTGTAGATGTAGTTATGCATACAACTCCATACATTTGAGTTTATTATAAGGGACAAGAAAAGGGATTTTCACTTGGTTTCGCATTCATGTGAGAGAAGAGACTGTATATGGGATGTTGAAGGATGATATTTGTATATATTCATATGAATGGTTATACGAGTATGTATGGACAGTTTTTGGTTTGTCAGTTTAAACCCAAGAAGGACTATGATGATGATTCACACTATACCTATCTATCTGCTAACAGAAAGGCGTAAACTATGCAAATGTGACAGAGAGAAACATTTTGTTCGCTATCTGGAGGTGACAACAAACTATGTCCATAAGTAAAATCTGAGGATGTACGATGACAACGACCGGCATACATCCACTAGTGTGTGGCACGTCATGTTTTGTGTGGTGGGATTTATCTTTTTTGGAATGGGATGTACATTGTAAATTTTGACAGGATTTTACTGTGTGAAATTGTAGGATTCTCGAATTTTGTCATTGATGACAAAAGATAGGAACACCATCTTTAGAGAATAAAATGAATGGACATTTTAGAGGAAATGTATTGGTTTTGTGTTCTTTTTGTATCAGTTTTCAGTATGAGAGGCTATTATACAATATAACATACGCATGAAGAAATTTTACATCAAAATTGAAATGTTATTGAAAACTGAAACTTTGCATATTGGTTGAGCTTCAACTTCAATGATTGCAATTATGCTATACTTCAAGCTAAATTGAAATTCAGGAGAATTCATTTGGAAATGTTTGAAATGATTTTTGAAACTCATTTGTAACTATAGTATTTGTGGTTTAGAAGAGAATTGAGATGCTTTAAAAATAGTAAAGTTCTTTATTGGAATGTTTATAAAATACATAAGTAACCATTTTGAATGTTATAAGTTTTAAATGATTGAAATGTGTAACTAGAGCTAGGTACTCTAAATTTCAACAATTATTACCTACTTCAAGTTCAAAAATATTTGTCATATCTTTGTGAAAACGTATGTTAGTAATAGAATACATGCGAAATAGTTCCTTTAGCTCCAAATTTAAATTTAACTACCCTAACGAATTTACGAAGTTAATATTATCATATAATCATAACTTTAATGATCTAGAATTTTTCATTAAGGGACCGAAAATCTTATCTTACAAAAATAAACAGAATTAAATTGGACCAAATTTCTTCAGTTATTTTCATAACATATTATGAATTGATTGAGAAATATCGCCTTTAAACTACTTTAATTTTATTTTGGAATTCAAAATACTGTATAATTTATAATTGACGGGTATGGTTGCAAGAATTTTCATACACAAAATTATGTGCATAATATAGAATTAAATATGTACATATGTATGTAAATAAAATTATTAAATCATAATTGACGCTTCTTCTGATTTTGTCTGTTTCTAAACATTCTAAAAAGCTGCATTACAAATGTTTTATATTAAGCCAAACTTTAAAAAATACAATTAAAATGTAATTATTTATAGAAACCGCTAAAGTAATAATAACTTGCGCGATTTTGTTTGTGCTTTTTTTAACTTCCCATAGGAAGTTATTGTAATCGGACCGACTTGTCGAATTAAAAATTTTGACATTTCTCGACGTTTCAAGGAACTTAGAGTCAAAATAAAAGATTTTTAGAGAGATGTCTGTGCGTCCGTGTGTACGTACGTTCGCGCCGATTTTTTCGTCGTCCATAGCTCAAGAAACAGTAGAGATATCGATTTAAAATAAATTTTGTTATACAGATAATAACGCAGAAAGATTCGGAAGGGGTTCTTAAGAAAATTGCGTGGGTGTTTTTTTTTTTAAAAAAGTTGAAAATTCTGGTTTACCCTAAATATTTCAAGAACCAATAACGCTAGAGACTTGAATTAAATTTTATATTATATATTGTACCGTGATACCAAACAAATATATTTTTGGAAAAAAATCCAATTAACGGTTATTTTTATAAATCAAAAAAACTGAACAAAAAATATTTGTAACCTCAAAAATGTTACCAACAAAAAATGATTTTATCTCCAAAACAATTTTCTGCAAGGAAAAATAACGATTTTTAAAAAAATCGAATTGAAAGTTTTTTTTACAAAAAAAAAAAAATCTAAAAAAGCATTACTAAAAGTTCGTAAAAATTGATTTTTGACTCAAATATCTTTTCAAAAATTTAAAATATTAGCTTCAAACTAATTTTATCCTACAGAAATATATCGAAATATGTTTTCGACATTCAGTAAATTTTGTATAAAAATCCAAAGGTCTATTTTTTCATACAAAAATAAAATCTACAAAAAATAGTACGAAAATTTGGTAAAAAATGATGTGCGGTTCTCGATATCCCGTGAACAATAGAAGATGTTGACTTCAAATTAATTTTATTCGTCCAATTTATATATGTTTATTATAAGAAATAAAAACTTTTAAGAAATGCTACTAAAATTGGTAAAAATTGGTTAACGACTAAAAATCTCGTTAACAAAAATAGATATTGAAATCAAACTACTATTTCATCATGTGCAAAATATTATTGGTTATTTTTAAATTTGTTAGAATAATTTAACTGATAACTTTTTTAACAAAACTCGAAAACCTACAAACTTTTAAGCAAGACAAATCGGCAGACGGGATGGGAAGTTATCAGTGTGGGGCGCATCCCAGACTCTTTTTTAAGTTTTGCTTATCATCGACGATACGCCTGAAAATTTGAATGTAATTTTCGGAATCCAAACCCTGTGTATTGGTATAGGTTTCAAGACTTTACCTCTACAAATTAATTTATAATATACAAATTAGCATTTAGTGAGCATTTGAGAGAGAATGAGAATTTAAACGTAGTCTGTTAAAATTTTGTTAAAATACTAAAAAGCAATCGCGACTTTTATCGCCATAGTCTATGGTTTCGTTGGGTTAAAATTTCTGCTAATTAACTTTACATTTGTTGAGATAAAACATCTTTGAATTAATGTACATTACAATCAAGAACCGTTTCAAAAACCACTCAGTAATTATATCGCGGTTGTCAATAGTTTAGCACTACTTCAACTTCTGCTGTTTTTTTTTTTTTTTTTTTAATTTTATTGTAGTTAATATATTTCTATTAACATATAACAGAAGCGGTTTTCCTCAAAAACCCAGTACTGTAAATTAAATTGAAAATTATTATTGCGCAAACTTATTTTTTTAAAACATATCTATGCTCTGGTATCCAAGAGCTTTCAATTGCGATATAATTTATTGGACTATCCAAAGATTTGTTAAAAAGCTCGCGATTTCTACATGTATGTCATATACATACACATTTGCAATCAGGGAGTCGGGGGCTTCCGGATGAGACCGATTTTAAGTGGTTTCCCAAAAGTCTAAAAACGCCAAAAAAAAGTGTTCGTATGTCGTATGCGTCAAGATGTAATGCATTCGAAGTGGTTTCCCTGCCTATTTCAATTTTCGAAAAAGTTGTACTTTTGATGAACGTTTTCTCAGGAATGTGGCCAATATACGCGCAGGGCAAACGAACGGGTCTGTCTATACCTTCACTAAACTTCCTACAACTTTAATATCAACTGGTTTCCTTTCACGCCAAAAAGTATCCCTCAGCTCTCGGTCTTACAAGTTTAATACACAAATTTGAGTATACGAGTACATATTTATTTTGTGATGCTGTAGGGTCAGTGAGACAACTTATTGATTGAAGTGTCGAAAATATCACTGCCGGTTATCGTTCGTAGCAAACTATCCAAAATGAGTCAATTCTACGTCGTTCTTAAGAATTTGGCAGCGATTTTACCACACTATGGAGTATTTTGCGTAAAGATCTTGGTTAACCTATGTAAGATCAAGCTGACTCAAGAATTGAAGCCGTTGGACCATTTGAAAAGTGACGCGACATACGTTCCCCGATTATGAGTTAGTCAATTTTTTTTAAATTTATATGTAATTCTAATTATTTCTTTAAAATAGTTTTCGAAAATTTATTAAAAATGCATTCACACTATAAGCCACTAAAATTAAGGGGGTACATTTTGTATAATGCTTTTTGAAAATCTCTATTTTTGTAATGAGGTCCAATTACCACAAAACTGCAATAAAGGTATTCTACTATTCTTTTTCTCATTCATATTCTCATTTTAAGAATTTTCATATTATATTTTTTTTTTCAAAACTTAAACAATTTTAGCAAAGTTAATAATGATAATAATGACTTAACAATTGTAAAATATCAAGTTGACCTTTAAATAATTGTTAATTTTCCCACTTGCCAAAACACGAATATCTGATGCAGCTATTCATAAATTAGTTTTAATGGAAGTTTTTAAAAAGGACTGCTTCAAACATTTCGATTCAATATCTGAACTTTAACAACAGCAAAAATTGTTTTTTTCAATTTCATAAATCTAAGAAACGTTAATTTTTGTTACTATAAGACTTTTATTTTGTTGCCCATTGGATAGAAAATACTAAAATATTGCTTAATATGCTTTTGATTGAGTCTCTTTAACAATTATTATGAGGTATTAATTAAATTTTTACACTTGGGCGTATACGTGATTTATTTTACTTTAACTAACTCTTACTTGAGATATTCTTTTCAGATGCATGATTTCTGAATTAATGTTATTAAGCAAAAATTCATACAAACTCTAATTTCTTTAAGTCGTTTAAAGGCAAAAGTTCTTCTTTGAAAATTTAGACTTTCTAGACACGGAGCTAAACCAAACCAATTGTCTATCTATCTGTTGATTTCCTTTACTTGGTTTGTAAACACATTATAAATAATCAATCTAAACAAAAACCACACATTCTTTTACAACTGAATATATAAAATGTTCTGTTCTTTAAAACAAATTTTACTGTACATCGAGTGAACATTTACACATTTCATCTCCGCAGTGAATAACAATCCTAAAAATATGCAACAAAAACAAATTCAACCATTTGGTTGTATCTTCGCTTTGAATGTAGAACTCTCTCAATAACAAAAAAAATACACTTTCAAGAGATATAAGATTGAATCTATATTTTTAAACTAAAAAGTTATATTTTGACTATTTTGAAGACCAGGCAAAACTTACAAAACGTAACCTTTATGATTAAAAAAACGCTTTATTCAATTAATGTTACATTAGTTTCATTTTTCCGATCGAGTATTTCTTCCATGCTCAATAAGAAAATAAAACTTAAAGTAAACGACACAAAAAAACAAAAAATGTATTCTTTACAGAAGTACAAATTTATTACATTGCACGTTTTGCGATTATATATTACATTTCTATAAAACTGAATCATTCAATTTCAATGTAATTTCAATTTAATTAAAAACAAAATAAACTAATGTCGTTTCTCTAAAGTTCATATCAGTCATTTTTCCCCATACCGAAAATATCTCAACTTTGAAAAACTCACATAAAACATAAATCAAATAGAGTAGGTACGTACACATTTTAACGTAATGAAGTTTCAAAACAAATAAGTAAACATTCCAAAAGGTAAAACATAAACTACACATACCTACATAAACATTAAATACAACAACACAAAGGATTCAATATATATGTAATTGTAAACGCTTTGATGTACATATACATATATAGTTCTTTATTGTTTTATTATTCTTTGACTTATTTTTGTTTAAAAGCTTTTATAGACGCTTTTATCCTTTTAAATTTCTTTAATTAAAAAAAATTTTCTCTTATCAACGTAATCATTATTTATTCGTACATATACATATATGTATGTGTAAATGTACTTCATTAAAAATACAAACAAACAAAACATAAATAAAATAAATAAATTTTATTTTCCGCCAGCAGATCAACAAAGTCAGAAAAAATGTATCCCTCGATGTTGAGCCGTGGTCCGGATGTTGAAATCGAACCGTATTACTGCCTTCCGGTGGGCACAGTGCCACCTGGTGCAAATGGTCATGTAACTGGAGCAGCAGGTATACCTGGAGTTGGGGGTAATGTTAATCAAGTTGTTGCTGGAGTTGGCCCTGCTGCATGGAGTCAACCAACTTCACCAACACCAATTAATCGTGGATTTGGTGGACCTTTATCGCCAACACATGGTGGCCAAACCAATCTGCCAGGTTGTCACAGGCTTACTTATCCTAAGAAGAATGATGATGGTAATTTTTTAAAATGAATTTTTAACATAAACTTGAAATATAAATGTATTTTAATTTTTTTCACTTTAAGTTCATGGAAGTGCAGCATCTTTATTATCCGGTGGCAGTTCCTTGTATGGTTCAGCAGAAGAACGTCAAGCTAATGAAATCCGGCGATTGAAACGTGAATTGACTGATGCTAGAGATCAAGTTATGAGTTTATCAAGTCAACTGTCAACCAATGTAAGTCGTTTTTTATATATTTTTCTTTTAAAATTTTCTATTAAATATTTTGAATGCGATCGAACAAGAAAAAAAATAAATTAAAAAAAGTATTCTTCTTGGGCTCGTCCGGGATTTGAACCCGGGACCTCCCGCACCCTAAGCGGAAATCATACCCCTAGACCAACGAGCCAGTTGGTAATCGAGTTGCGAACAAGCTATTGGTTACTTCTGGTAACAAAATTGCTTGTAGTTTAAGCTTAAAATAGGGTTTGAACTTTTAAATACAGAAAACGAATACAAAATGTTTTTCTAGATTAAATAAGTCTTGAATCCAAAACACAAAATTTATTATTTTTTTGAAAATTTATAACTTTATATGATTTAAAAGTTTGTAAAAGTGGTCTGAGCTTTAATGGAGTATTTTAATCTAATATTATTAAAACACCGATTTTATTTCCTTTTCAACATTTCGTGATTTAACCCTGCGAGTGATATGTAAAAGTTTTTGATAAGGAATTCACATAAAAGACATGAGGTTTTCTGGTTTCTTAAGACTATTTTCTTATAAAATATTTCGGCTATAATCAATTTTTATTTTATAACGTAACGCTGCTAATAAAAAAAATAGGGGGTAGATTTGATAACAGTGACCTCAAATTAGTAAATAACAGGCATACAAAAAGATTTATGTTGTTCTCTTGTGTTATTTATTTATTTTTTTCTATGTTAACATTTTTATAGATTAAAAAATATTAAAAAATAATCAACTTCTTAATAAGAATAAAGATTTTGAGAATAGAGTCAAAAACAAATTATTTAAGACAAACGGAACCAAAAATGAAGTGCAATTCCGTCTAATAGTGGTTTTTTGAAAGGGGTGCACTTGGCGTATACGCACTTTTTTGTATTGTTTTGATGTATTTAAAAATATTCAAGTATTTATTGGAAGACATTGAAAAACAAATTGGTTTTGAATTCTTAAACATTACAATGACAATAAAAATGAATTCCACATTCGCTTAGTACGGCTTATGAACGAATATTTGAACTCCACACTAAGGCCAAATTTAAACTGATGGGCTTTTTTATAATCGAACGTAAATATAAATTCGATTTTGGGCATAATTCTAAAGTTTGGATAAAAATTCCGTTGTATTTCTCTGATCTCGATATAAACATACATAACCTGAAAATCTTCTTTGAAATTGAAATACCAGGAAAATGTCGAAAGTTATACAAATCAATGAAACTCTATTCCTTAGATACTTACTTAAGTTGTTTCTAAAGTACTGTGTGAATTAGGGTCTCAACTAACAAACTTCTCCATAAAGATGGTCTCCAATTTAGTTAGTTAGGTAAGGTGAAAGTAAGGTTAATAGGCTGGCGATCGATGACGTTATCGCCACACTTAGATCAATGTAGATCCATTGTGATACCCCGTTGTATTAAACTTCCCTAAAAATAATGTCTATGGATTGTCTTGTCCTAGCCATTTAGAGACTGTGATAAAGCCTAATAGGAGGATTTCTGAAAAGTCTACCAGTTCTTCAAGATTATTAAAACAGTGTCTGCCTAAGACTTTGTCTATCAATTTGGTTAAGGTTACTTTTTACCTATTTGTGCCACCTGATCCGAGGCCTTCCTTTACTATACTCTCCAGATGTGGACATAAGTTCGAAGATATTTCGGGCAGATTGTTTCCATGAACTGTTCGTAAACCAGCCTTCTCAAGCATTAAAATCCTATCATCCTGGTTAAGTCTATGTCATCATCGTTTCATCTTCCCCTCATTTTGTACATATAGAATCGTAGATAACGTGAAGAAACAATCCAAGTGCTGTCATCCGGTTTTGTCATAGACCATACTTCTGTACCGTATATCAGGACGGGGATGATAAGGGTTTTATGTAGCGCCACATTAACTATATTTTAGATTTTTTTTTCTAAATTTTAGTAAAATAGAATATGATAAGTGACGCAACTCCATCACGCTATTGAAAGGTGTTAAAGTTTCTGCAAATGTTAGCAAATGTCAATTTTACTTGAACATTTCAAAATACAAAATTCATGTCAACAAGTTAGGAAACGCACAAAAACAATGTTTATTAAAAAAATGTAATTACCATACATCACATCTTTCAATATTTCTTAATACTACCTAGATTGTAGGACCTAGGTATTTTACACACCAACAATTTTGATAAAATAAAATATAAATTCTAATAAAAATTTTCTTTTATTTCTGAACTTCCAATACTCTATACAAAATAGATGAGTTTTTAGAGTTTATCGTGCCTTTCAAAAGAACGATAAAAAGCTAATTTATTTTTTGTTCAATACCTTTGCATGTACCTAAAATTAGTTTTATTATATTTTTGCTTCTTATTTCTTTATACTTGTGTTGGAAACCTAATAAGTTTTGAATGATTTTTATATATTAAAGTAATTTTTGAAATCAAGTTCATAGAATGGACTTATGTTGTATGTTTTCACTGAATTTCCTTGAGTTATGTATCCAAATTATTGTCGAAAACATCAACGAACACATCCCAATAACGGCCGCCAAACAAAATAAAAACAAATTAAGAAGTGCCATCGCTCCCATCTTTCTTTCCAAATTTTACCACAAACTTTTATTTTCGGTCTTTTGTTCAATGCTGTTAGCTTTATTGTTTACGTTGTTATTTAAATTTTCCTTCTCAAGCTTTACACAACAGCAGGCTATATTCATTCATACAATATCCAATAAAATTTATCATACATAAGTATTGTATTCAATTTCAAGCCTTGAACCCCAAAAAGAAAGTACAACGCTCTCGTGTATTTTTTCCGTTTGTACATAATATTTTGTTATGAAATTAGCCTTGATCTGGGCTATATGTACATGTGACAAAGTGATCAAGTTCATCAGTACGTACCCATAGCTCTATATATTTTAATACTACAAACAGATATTGGAAAAGATCTTCCTCTTTTAGAAAATCAAACAACAAAAACAATACAATTGCAAAAAAGGTCTACTATCTGTACGTATAAGCAATATATATGTACTTACATTGTAAATACATCGCAAACATAATCAAAATATATTTCGTTATATTATAAACAAAACTTAGAAATAACTGAACTATTACCTTGAAATTTAATCAAAAAAGACAATATACGTAGGACGTCGACACTATGATAATGGACAGTGGGATTGATTGTGTGGGAAATTAGCAAAAAAGTTGCGATCACGATATAAACACGATGTCCTTCTAATATCTTACATTAGTGTTATCAATTTAGCTATTTTCCAAAATTCGGTCATACAGTTTTGAAAAGAACATTTTTTTATTTTATGCATCACCCCCAAATATATATTTAAGAGTATTTAATTTGTCGTTATTTCACTCGAATCGATTTAAATCCAATATATTTAGGTTTGAAAATAAGATGAACTTGTGGCGTTTGTAGTTGATAATTTGAAAAATTTGCAATAGTAGCACAGGAAAAGTTCGATTTTTGATAGCTGAGTTTTAAATATTTTAATTTTGTCGTTAATTTTTGTCTATGTTTTCGTGTTGTTTTGCTAATTTTGTGTCAATATCTTCTTATCTTTAAGTTTTCACTGCTTTTTAACAATGTGCTACTAAAATTAGTAATATTGTAAAATATTAACAATTTCTGCCGGATTTTGATAAATAAATTATCAATTATCTTATCACTTACGTTCAAGTTCAAGGAAAATTTATAATTAAACAAAATTACCCAAAACGTCTTTAAAAACCCAGGGCTCCGTTTTGTCTCCGATACTCTTCCTTATTTTTCAAAATGATTTTTTGTCAGAAAATTATAACCCACAATATTTTTTTTTGCCGATGATAGAACCAGTTTTTCATATCCGATTTTAGATTTCCATACTTGTTCTTCGGATGACTTCCAACGGCAGCTTAAGATAAGCTCATTAAATTCGGATGTCCAGTGAGGAATCAAAAACTGTGTAGGATTTAATGCTTTGAAAACTCAATGCTGTCTACTGTCGCAAAAGAGTAACTCTCCCCTGATGTCACTATCCATGGGTGGCACTTGCATCGAGGTTAAAGTTTTCTCCGACGAAGCCAAAAGTTTTTTACCCCATCTGATCTGGCTATGATTTACAAAGCTTTTTTTTCGTCCGAGTATAGTTTTCATATTTGGGCTGGTGCCCCAATAACGTACTTGAGTCTTGAGGTCGTAAGCGAACGTTCTATTACTGAGATATTTGCTTCTCTTGAACACTGCCAGAAGGTTTCATGCCTATCTTTGTTTTTTCCTTTTTTTTATAAACAATGTTCTAGTGAAATAGCCAGTTGCATTCCTCTTATTAAACAATTCAACTTTAATACCCGTTCTTCCAGAAATGCTCAGAAGTTTACCCTTCAGCCCATTTTGTGGACGTACTTTTAAGTATAGGGATTCTTTCTTTAGTTGGACTACACGAATGTGGAACGCTTTGTCAGGCTTAATATTTCCCACTCATTACAATGTGCAACCATTAAAAACTAATGTGGATCGGTATCTCCTTTCTAATCCTATCCTTCTTTCCTAATTGCTCGCAATGTGTTTAATATTATAAAGGTGTTCATAAACCCTTCCGTGCGCGTTCAATAGCAAAAAATGGGCAAATTTTCCTTTGAATGCACAAGATGTTTCTTTTTAAAGTTGTTTAAAGTTGGTTAGAAAAAAAAATCAGTACTTAGGGAATAGCTTGATATTTTTGAGGTTTACGAATGTTTTGAAGTAATTACCAGGAAGTGATCAACGCAATTAAAGCTGCAGCCTCTACTAGGATACTTTAAAAGTAACTTTTTAATTTAGAACTGTGCTTCTATTTCAATTACTTAGAAACCGGTTGTGAAGGTTTCGAATTGATAGTGTAATATTTTCTATGGTTTTTTAATCGTATTGCTAACATTATACCTACCCATTTAGTGAAACATTCTATCGAAGCTTTGAACAAAATACACCCCAAAATGGTTTTTTGTTTCATAATTTTCCGTTAATAACTTGTAATGAATACAACGTTTTCCTTTTATTTTGTGTGACTTAAAGAAAAATCATTAATGCACTGCTCGACAAACATAGGTTTCTTTTCTGTCACATAAACAAAAAAATGCTTTCTTTAAAGGATCAAGTTGTCCTGAATTCGAAGCACACATCAAAATGTTTCTATGACATCAGATTTTTTAATTATCAGCCTTTTAAAATACTTACAATAATCAAATATGGTGTTTTAAAGCTTCTAAGTTAACAACAAATCCCTTATTAAAAAATAATTTTTCAAGGTACAAATTTTGGTCTTCTAGATACATTTTAAATTATTTTAGTATCTTCTAACATTAGTTTTGAATCTTTATTTGACTCTTTGAGAATCTTGAATTTAAGGCGGTTTTGAAAGATAAGTTTTGTAGTGAATATTAAGTTCTGATTTCGAATCCGAACTACTATTTTAACTATCTGTCGAAACTTTCAAAATACCCATTTTCAACATTATTTTAATATTTGTCCAATATATTCAAAAATTTGATATTCTAACCTTGTTTATAAGACAGATTCTTCACAAAAACAAGAATTAATTTCAAACAGTTTTTCTTATTTTTTCCTTTAAAAATATGGTTTCCATTCAAAATTTCGATTCAACTTTTCCTACAATCCTACCCAGTGTATCAACCTAAGTAGCTTTAGGTACACCAATTATAGTACATCTTCTTAATAATATAAAGTTCATTTCCGAATAACAAATTCCACAGATAAGTTGAGTTGAGTTGAGTGTCTCTGTCTAGCCCCCATATTTAGCCCCCAACAATTGTCTCTTATAAATGCATTCAAAATAACAAAACAATAAAAATTCATCCCGAACATAATTATTATAAGGAACAAAAATAAAGTAGGTAAGACAAAATATGCAGAACGAACAACTGCGAACAAATAAAAATAACAATAATAATCCCCCTTTAAAAACGTTCCTAAATCTACGTCTCTCTAATCTCCAATTAAGATACGTGTGTGGGGGACACTGACTTGACTGGACTGAGGGGACATTTTATATTATTTATAAGAAAACATTCCCGACCCAATTGTAGCATTTTTGAAGTCTTCATCTTCAAACTACAAACTAAATAATAAAAATAATAAAATACAACAACATTTAGGATGGAAAAAGCTTCAACCTAAGACGATAACGAAAAAACAAAAAATAAAATAGCCTGCAAAAAAGAATCTGACATTAGTCGAATATCGCTAGCAAAAGCGAGAGCACGCATCGGCAGAAATAGGTCAAGCTCTGGTTTCACAGTATAATAGTTTTTTGGTTTTCGATTTGGCTTTTCGAAGTGTTTCAAAAGAGTGAAGTGATCACAGAATTAAATTAATCATAAATAACTTAAAAAATAAAAACGAACCAAGTGATAATATAATGAAAAATCATTACGAGTTAAGAGGAATTTTTGTACTTGTTTTTGGCCTGGCAATGCTGCAGTCAGCAGCATTTGGGGGTCCACTATCATATGTTGAAAGAACTTGTCATAATTTTATTAATGATCAATTGGGGGCAATTTGTGTTAATGGTTTAAATGTGCTACCTCCTTGTGAGTATATTTTTGAAAAAAAAGTGTTTGTTCTTGTTTGTTTCGTTAAACTGTACTAAGAAAATTTATTTCTTTTCTCTATATTAATTTTTCTTAGATGCAAATCCACTTACCAATCCCGTAGTTGAAGTCTTTGGATCAAATGGTCTTGTTATAAAACCACATATTCTAAAAATTTGCTGTTATAAAAAGTGCAGTTACCAAACCTATAAACAATTTTGTAGGCCATTTCCAACTGAATCAACGCCAACAACGGTATACGAACCAACAATAATAACGGATAACGAAGGCTAGAGTCTTATGACTATTTTTTTATACAAAATAAAAAAAAAAAACAATAAATAAAATGTTAAAACACAATGAATAAATAATAAGTTCATAACATTTTTTTACTAAATTGGCTTAGTTCGATAAAGAAAAAATAACTTAATTTGGTAAATGTTTTTATTTATTTTGTTCGACAGGTTTTTGAAGGGTTTGAAGATGAAGATTTAAGGCTGTTTTTTACTATTTAGGATCAAATATGAGATTTTTCTTTGATATACGAATGGGAATTTTTCAAAAAACCATCATTTAATTATTGTTTGAAAATCATGAAATAAGTAAGTAAAATACATGCAAATGTGGAACCAGTGGTGATATTCAAGACAAGTTTTATTGTGTATTGTGTATTGGACAGAAGTCTACACGTAAAACAAAAGGTTTTGAAATAATGAAGAGTACAATATTGCCTTCGGAATTTTAAACACTATTGAAATGTTTGTGTGCATTTAGGACCAATAAATAGAACGCTATGAAAAGATATTTTAAACAAACATGCATTAATTTTCGAGCTTTACAATTATTCCAGGAAATATAGCAATGGCTTCATTGAAAATGTTTCAAGTGATCAGTCCAATTTATGACGATTTAGGTAAAAGGCAAAGCACCTTATATTTTTGCCTTGAGCTAATTAATCACAAGCCAACTCAAAACTAACAGAAAATTCTAACCAGACGCTGGTATGCAACCCACACTGATGATATCTCACGGGAACAGCCTTACCGACGATTTTTCTAACAGTTTACCAAATTTGTGTAAAACAAACGAAATTGAAATCAATATCTTTCTTTGTTCTCATAATACTTAAATCAAAAACCATCCATTTCTTATCAGTTTTTTTTTTGTGTTTTTTGTAGGTTTTCGTGTTTTGTAGAATAAAGTTGTCCATTTGATTTTTCTAAAGAAATTAACTTAAATAAGTTTCAATATCTATTTCTGTTCCCGAGATTTGTACTCAAAAACCAATTCTTACTTATTTTATTAACATTTTCTAAAACTTTGTATTTCTTAAAAAAAAATAAAAAATGAATTTTATCAATGAACATAATCTTACGCTAACAACAAAATTTTGCATAGAATGAAATAGTTTTGAAGTCAATAGCTTCTAATATATTCGCGAGATATTCGAATAGAACATCAGTTTTAATCAATTTTGTGAAGTATTTGTTTGTAGAGATTCTTATTTATTATTAAAAATAACTGATTGTTAGATTTGTTTAAATTTTTAATGAATGTTGAAAACAATATGTTTTAATAAATTGTTACCAAGATATTCGAGTCGAAAATCAATTTTGTTTCAATTCTTTGTCGTTGCTCAATCTAATGGGAGTAGAATCGACATTTCTGGAAGTTCCTTGATGTTGGCTACTTTGTGACTTTGATTTTTCCAATTTGCAACAAATTTTTTATCGTTGACGAATCAAGCATCAAAAGAGAAAAATGTACATACCTAAATTAAATAAATTTGAGACTTCTATCTGACCAAGCGATTGTGGAGGAGTTACTAAGCTTAATTTTAAACATTTGTCTTTTAGTAGTTAATACGCATGTACCTAAATTGAGTAAATGAGTGTTAAACTTTATTTCTACGTGTATTTTTTAATAACAGGCTTTTCGAGCAAAAAAGTCAAGAAATTGTGAGAATCCAACGCTTCTATATCTAGCCTTTTCCGCCATTTTATCGGAAGCGACATAAAAAAGATAAAATTAATAAAAAAAGTAAATTTAATTATTAAAGTGTGATGGTTAGACATGAAGCCTTGACAGCTATTTTCATGTCTTAGCTTAAACATAGTCAATAATGTTCAATACTGACTAAGGGTATAATTGGTTTTTCAAGAACTAGCAGAAAGCTTTTGATTTGTAGTCTACGATAAAATTTATTTTGGCGCTTACGATAAATTGGTGGAAAGGGCTCGAAATACTTTTAGCAA
This sequence comes from Eupeodes latifasciatus, assembly GCA_920104205.1. Lineage (NCBI taxonomy): Eukaryota > Metazoa > Arthropoda > Insecta > Diptera > Syrphidae > Eupeodes > Eupeodes latifasciatus. The sequence goes on along the minus strand of OV049924.1, from coordinate 142,343,268 downwards.
ATTTAGATAGTGCAGAAAACTGAATATTCTTGATAGCAATATTTTACATCTTTTGTTAAACAACATTTTTGTGTTCCAAAGAATTAACACTTGGTTTATTAAAAGGAATCGCTAAGAGACAGCTTAAAGCTCTCGGACTTTCGTTTTGAGTTGAAAATTTAAGAGCGATTTCAAAGGAATCGAATGAAATGAAATTATAATTTTTGAATTGAGAACAATTTCTTAGAAGCCAGTTATTATAGCTATCATTGGTTTACATCATTAAAACCAATCATTGAATTTTTTTACCAGTTTAGCTATAGCTATCATTGAAAATTTCTGTCATTCGACACAAATTTCCTGATAGGAATCGATCAGTTCCTGATTGGAAACTGACTAGAAAATAGAATGCTTTCAATGGAACAATTATGTTTCGAAATGCGAAATCTCTCGAAACAAAATTTTCAATAATAAAAACCAATCATTGGAATTTTTGTATCAGTTGAGTTTTAGCTATCATTGAAAATTTCTGTCATTAGACACAAGTTTTCTGATTGGAATAAAGCATTTCCTGATAAGGATCAAGCATTGGAGGTTAAAGTTGATCATTGAAAGTAAAACTGACAGGTGGAAAAACAAAGAAAATAAATTGCTTTCAGTGGAACGATTATGTTTCAAAATGTGAAACCAACAATCAGCTTCCAACTAAAAATGAACTCAAAGAAAAGTTCTGGGTTTTTTATTAGAAAAACTCTGCAACTGATCAGCTTGATCATTTTGACAATAAGCTTAACAAATTTAAAACCCCTAACCGCTTTTAAATCTCTAAACAAAATTTTCAATGTGAAAACAAATCATTGGAATATTTTTGACAGTTTGGGTATAGGGCATAGCTATCATTGAAAATTTCTGTCATTGAACAACAATTTCCTAAATGGATTCAAGCATTTAGAGTTCATCATGGAAAGTTAAATTGACAGGTACCAGGTATAAGCTCAAAAATCAGCTGTTCACTGAAAACGATTCCATCATTAAGAAATATAAAATAAACCAGTACAAAATTCTACATTACCAGATTACCTTCATTTTAATACCAAACATAACAAAGTTAATTGTCAATGATAAAAACCAATGATAGCTGTAAAACTGGCAAAGACTCAAAATTTTACTAAAGTACTAATTTGGCATCGGATTTTTTATTTTTTTTAGAGTTGTTGAACATTTAATGCGAAGCCACCACAAGCTCAATTGCTTGCTATAATTATCTTCAGAGCATATAAACAATTAATTGAACAAAATTGCGGCAAAATGTAATCTTGCTTAAATTTTGAAAAGGTTCTTGTATGCTACATTTTGATAGCTATTTAAGATAAATTTGACTTCTTCATCTAAGCATTATCTTCGACATTTTCGAACGCAAATTTTTCAGTGTAGGCATTAAACAATTACAAATAACGAAATTCTTTTGAGGGAGTTTCATTCGTAATTTGTCCTGCCTGTTATAAGAAATACACTCTGACACGCATCTATCATAAAACTTTAAAATAATTTGAGCTCCTTTACACGGCAAGTTAATTAACTAATAGGATTCTATTCTATTTTTGTTAAAATTGACAAGGGTCGATGATAAAAGGCTATTGTTGCTTTTTTAACAACGCCCCTTCAAATCCAATAAGCCTGACTCTAATCATTTTGTTGTCTTCTTGTGTGAACTTAAGGAAGGAGCTCATTATCCTATTAAAAACAGCTAGCTAATTATGAATCTTTGATGTCTATCTTTTTGTTAAGGTTTTATGTAAAACAAAAAATAATTTTAAAGAAATTTAAAAATCACTAAATAAACCTTAAACGATACTTTTTGCTGTTGGATTTATCGCTCATTGTTTTTTTTTTTATTTTCTTATTTCTTCAATAGCTTTGGATCTGAAGAACACAAAATCCTTTCCTAATGCTTATCGCAATGTCAGTCTTTATATACTTTGCGCTTTTCTTTGTTAACTTCCATTTTATTGTGATGGTACTTACATAGTGCTGCTGCAATTGTACAAAATCTATCAGTGCTGATGTATTTATTTTTTCTTTAAGTTGTTATCCTTCAGAGTCCTTTTGGATAAGTTATCTGAAGAAATAAGAGAAAAATGGAAAAAAGTAACAAAATACTCAGACGTTCTTCATTGCCCACTTTTATCGAACTTTCCATATACCTCCTACTTTACAATCTTTGGTTTATGAAGAAAAAATAAAACTGATTTTTTTTTTGCTTTTGTTGTTGTTTAAAATGAGTGACTTTTCATTTTTGTTTCTTTCCAATTTTCCTCCATTGTCCTCGATATGGCAAAAAATATCCTTCGATCAGGACTTTTCTTTTATATTTTCTTATACCACATTCATTGTTCGCATTTTGATAGTAACCTTTGTTTTCGTTTTTTTTCTTACTTTATCTTGTGTGGTTATTCTTTTTATTAGAATAAAAACAAAAATGCACAATCAACAATATGAAAGATGCCAACAAAAAGAAGAACTTTCATTGCCAAGAAGTAGGTGTATATTCTCTGCTCCTGTCGTGTTTTCTTCGTAGAAGTTCGTAGACTAGATGACTAATTTGGCCAACAAAAAGATTGCAGGTTTATTTTTGTTAAAGGTTTTTATTTTTTCGCATTGACCATGAATTTTTGAATTTTGTGGTGTTTGGCAATGATAGGTATCATTGAAAAGAGGTTTTGAAAAAAAAGTGGACAAAACAACATCTGCAACTAGCCATCAAACTAACCACAAGGATAATGGACCAAAAAAATAACATATGACCTATAGTCAGCTGCAGTAAACTCACACACATCTAAAATGTAGTTGCAATTTTCTCCAATAAAGGTGGGTTCGCCTCAACCTCAGGGAAATTTGGCCAAAAGCCAAATAATAATGGATATTTTTTGCACTCGTTAGCATGACTAGGTACCTAAGGTACTTAAGTGTAGGTTATTTTACACTTTTAAATTACGAGTATGATTGGCCTGAAAAATATTATATAGTTTATTGGTGGTTTGAGGGTCTAGTTTAATGACAGTAAAAAGTTTGCTTTGTTGCGGAATTCAGGAAGTGAATGTTTAAAAAAAAAGAATGAAAACGAAAAATGTATTTAGATAGAAACTGTTTTTATCAAATTAGTCGATAGTTACATTTTAAGTAACTTTCATATTTTACATATTTAAGCACGTGTTTTTCAATTTGAATGCAAAGAGTTGGCCATTTTACACTTAAGGTGGGCCTCACCCAACATACGTCTCGAGGCAGCTCGGTCTTTAGTTGTATTTAGCTTGGATACGGGCTGACAGCTTTCCGGACTGAAATGTTGATGTCACAACGCTTTATTAAAATCAGTTTATACACACATTCAATTTTACTAAGCAAAAGGACGTAAAATAAGCAAATTAGTAACTTACTTACTTACTTAAGGTGGCGCTACAGTCTGAGACGGACATGGGCCTCAACCAACATGCATCTCCAGCCAGCTCAGTTCTCAGCTCGAAATTGAATTCAAAGACTTTCCGGGATGGAACGTTGCAACTAACTTAAGGTGGCTGTACAGTCCGGGACGGACCTGGTTCTCAACCAACATGCTTCTCCTCTCCCACCTGCGTGCGCCATATGAGTCAAGGGCTACTGCACCGTCCCTTAGAATTGGATTCGAAGACATTCCCTTCGCTCTACATGACCCAGCCATCTAAGCCTTTGGACTTTTATTCTTTTTACCAAATCACATTCCATCTATATATGCAAACAGGAACGATACCGAAAATCAGCCGAAGAATTTTTCTCTAGAAGCATCCTAAGACGTTCTCATCTTACCTTGACAAGGTGCAAACCTTGTAAGTATGAATGAGAACCAGGATGATCAGTATTATATTATAGAAAGTGACTTAAGTTGCTCGAGAGAGGACTTTATTACTCTTTGTCTTCGGAGTTCAAAAAGGCAACGCTGTGCAAGAGTTGTTCTTTGCTTGATGTTGCTGGTGTCGTTATCTAAATTTAAAGCGGAGCCTAGGTAGACAAATTCCTTAACTATCTCAAATTTATAGCTGTCCTTGGTGACGTTTTGTCCAAAACGTCGGTCGTCGGTGACAGCATATAATTGGTCTCATGGCCCTCATTGACCACTAAACCCATCTTCTCCCCTTTGGTCGCAATGCTCAAGAACGCTACACTGACATCATTGTTTGATCTTCCAATTATATTAATATCATCGGAGTATCCGAGTTTTTGGACGGACCTTTTGCAAGATTGTGTCTTTAGTATTGACGATTGATTTTTTCACAATTCTTTCCGAAACGATGTTGAAGAATTCGTATGACATTCCATCGCCTTTCTTAAGGCCTTTATGAACATCAAAAGCATCGGTGATATTTTTTCCGACTTTGATGGAGCAGTTTGCATTCTCCATCGTCATTCTGCACAAAAGTACAAGCTTGACATGGATGCCAAACCAAAACATTTCTCGGGAAAGTTCCTCTCTATATATGTAGATGCTATTATACCTTTACATAAATGAATGAATGAATAAATGATTTGAGGTTCCTATAGGTTTTTCCAAAGATCTGCGGTAATGTATTCAATGTTCAATGGGAAGGACTTTCTTAGTGTGAATCCACACTCATTTAAACCTATCGTCAGATTTCTAACGAATATAGCTTTAGACGTTCATATAATACGGTAGAAATGATCTTATAAGCGATGTTCAGGAGACTGATGCCTCTGTAGTAGCCGCAGTTCAGAAGGCCTCCTTTCTTGAAGTTTGCCACCTAGTGTTTTCTTATAAAAATGTATTTTGACATTGACAGCTGTTTCCCGCTCGAAATTTTGACAGAAGTTCAATATTATACCTCCATTAAACAAATTGACTGATTCAAAAGCAGATAATATGGTCTTCTATATTATGAAACCATAAAAATACAAAGGGTGAATAATAATGATGTGTTAATTTCAATTCTTCCATTCAAACTCCTAAACAAGTAAATATCTAGTTCGTAATGTAACCAAATTATCCTAGCAACTAATTTCTTTTAATTTACATAACACAAAAGAAGCTAAAGTTACTAACGACCTTCATTTAAACTTTCATAATTTTCGCATATTCATACAAATTATCTCTCTCTCCCTCTCTCTCTCTCTCACTATGAATCTGAAGACATCGCACATTTCATTAAATATTCATTTTTAATATAACTTTGTTTTAATATTAGAAGAACAAAAGTCAAAATAAAGACATTATCTACCATAGCTACTTTTGGCATCTAATATAAAAATAACTAAAACAAATTAAATAAAATTATACAAGAGTCATCTCATCGTCCTCTTGTCGTGTAGCTTCTTAACATCATCGCACAAAAGGCCAAAATCAACTTTGAGACATTTTGGCAACAAATAAAGTTATTTGTCCTTAGTTTTTTGTTTCAACTTGGTTGAGCATTAATTTTATGTTTTACTTTGGTCCTTTGTACATCAATTTTATTTTGTGTATGAGTGTCCTTGATGTTGAAGTTTTATTTTTGTTTGTGATATAAATTTGTTTGATTCTGTTGTATTCTACAGAAAAGTTATAGTTATTGAAGTTAAGACTAATTTTAATGAAATTTAGATGAGAGTAGGTTTTCGTTTCATTTTGCTCTAAAAGTTTATAGATGGCCTCTCTATGTGACATTTCAAGACCTAATATTATGATAAATTGAAAGGTTTCTCTAATTAGATGAAAAAGTTACAGTAGTGTATGAGAAATTGTTTCAGGACGATAAGGAATAGAGACAAGTATTCTGGTTTGAAATTAATATAAACATAAATTTGTCTCAGCCTAATTATATTGAAAAATTCCACAAGCTTTCCTAAATGTTTCTAACATTTAAAAAAGTTATTTTTGTACGTGAATTTAAAAAGAACTCTTTGAAGTCAAAGTGAAATTAAGGTATGAATGAAATGATCAATGATCATTGAAAAGTTTTTTCTAATGTTAAAACTTTCGCCATGGATTGAAATGTTTAACGAACTCGTGAACGGCTCTTTAGAAGCTAGAAACAATTTTTTCTTTACTCTTTAAAATTAAGAAAGAATAAATAGCAGAATATTAACATCACAGGTTTTAAAAGAGTTTGACACTTATTTGAGTTGAATAAATACTCGTAGCATTATTATTGTTTCGATGTGTTTAAAAACTTTTTGAAAATTTTAAATAATATCTAATTCAAGAAAAAAACGTGAGACGAGAATAAAAGGAGGGGAGAAAGGCAAATTTCATTGTTTCGACGAGATCGAGATGAAAAATGGAATTTGAAATGGTCTCGTCGAGTATTGGCTTCTGACCAGCTCTAATTTTAAGTAAGTTTCTAGCAACATCCACAAGTAATGAGATCAACATTAAACCGCGCCTTTTCAACCTTAAAATTATTTTATGCTTGGATTTGTTCATTTCTATACACGAACACCAACACGAATATAAAATCAAAACAAAACGAACGCATCAGACTTAAGGAGATTCTCAATAGCACATTTCAAAAATAGTGTATTTGTTTGTACCTTCAAACATTAGATAAAGGAGAGGTTAAAAATATCCAAACACCTTCTTATGAGATCAGAGTATAATATTTTTTAAGTCAAAGAGTTTCAAACAAAATTTTCTCATGCACCAGGCAACCAGACAGATAAGAAGCAATCTGCGCTGATATATTTTATTTTCAATCAAATTTTGCATAAACTTATACTTTCGCAATTTGAGCTTGTATTAGGGAATAACTTTACCGTTGTTGAAGGGTGGAGCTTATATGACTTGAGCAAAATAGAAAATAACTTACTGATACTACTAAAATAAGTTTCTTTCTGACACAAAGTCTTCAACTAAGATTACAATACAATCACAATAGCAATTGAATACAGCTCTTCTCTTTTCTTTGAACTCTCTTCCCCAACAAAGCAACCAAAGCAAAGACATTTAAATCATTAGGCGGTCATGATGCACAGAAGGTAAACTATTTTGTTTTACATTCTTTCAATTTTTTTTCTAGTGCTAAATGTTAGGATCCGCCTATTAACTGTGTAAATTCTGCAAGTGAAGTGAGACAAATTTCTTAACTCTCAGTGATGGGCAAAGTAGATTTATTAGTTACTTTGTATCCTATCAAGTAATCGTTACTTTTAATTTTCATATTGTATTATATGAGGCCATTTAGCGTTAAGGAAAGTTTTGATAAGTATTACATTTCATGAAGTAAAAAGTATATTTTAAAATAAGTACCTTTGTTTTAAGATTTAAAAATGTACCTTTAAAATAAGTTTGTCTTAAAAATTTAAATTTTTGCTATGCAGTTAATAAGTGCTCATAAATAAATATTATTTACATATGAATCTCATTAAAATTTAATTCTGAAGTGTAAGCAAAATGTTGACCTGTTTTTTAGACATCAAGTTTTGAAAAATAAATAAATAAATATCTTTCTGAGGCAATACAAAAATATATTTTTTGTATTGAAAGAAGCCAAGTTAGGAACACAAATTTTAAAGAAAAATTTAATAAAAATATATCAGACTTTTTTTCATATATAAATAGAATTTCCAATTTTTGACTAAAAAGTTTTTATGAAGACTACTGTTATATTTACTCTCACAAAAATTTCAAAAAAAATGTCTGACACCCTGCTTAAACTTAAATTTCCAAGTTTAAACTCAATCAACCCAATGATTTAGCCTTCGGGCGAGGACAATCAGTCAGCCAGACGGACGAAATTGCGGATCCCACTTTTTGCAACTTGCCAAATAACATAGTTAATAAATGTCGCAAGTAAAAATTGTAAAGAGATTCTGAATAGCACATTACCATCAAAAAAGAGATTAAAATATGTTTCATATATCAAAACAAAAAATGCTTCGCACCTAAAGCTCTGTTATCATCAATTGCTGCCACGGAAAATTATTTCATACACCAGGCACTCAGGCAGACTAGAAGGCAGTTGCTTTTGATCGTTTTTTTTAATACATTCTTCTTTTTTCTTTTTTTCCAAAACATATATCCAAACTTTTACCGTTTGTGAAAGGCGGAGCTTGTCATACCCGAGTATGACATTCTTTGTATGAAGTGCTAGGTCTTGTTGCAACCTACTTTATTATACTTTGTATCAGGTGACCATGATTTAAAGTAGTTAAAATAGATATAAACATTTCCTTAACTTACTTTTTATTTTCATCTTTTCTACCACAATTGAAACTAGGCTACTCCCTTTAACTGTATTAATTCGAACTTTGTTTTTGTAAATTTTTTGTTTTGCCACAACACAAATTTCACTTAGAATAATTTTTATATCATCAGGTGATCATGATTAGAAATAGGTAAACTTCTTTGTTCTTTTTTGTAGTGCTTCCATTTTTATTTCGTCTTCAAATTTTGTCCCTAAAATCAAGACTCCGCCCTCTAACTGTATAAACACCGCATATGAAAAAATTAATTTCAGACTAAAATGGTTTCTTTGTAGATGTTTGACCAAAACGATGGGCAAAGTTATTTTATTTCTGTAGTAATCGTTAATTTTGATCATCTTATTTTTTTAAATAAAAATAAATAAATAATAATAATAATTAATAGTTCTTTAGCAAACAAATTAATCACAATTCATTTTCTTTAACCTTGGGAAGTATTTAATATTATAATATTTTAATATTATTTAAGTTTAATATTTAAGTTTTTCCCATTTATATGCTTGACATTTATTTAAAAAAAAATGGGTGGCCCAGTATTTTAATTGACAACATTTTGATTTGAAAAAGATTAATTTCGAGTTTTTATCCAAAGTCAATATTCAAGTTCAAGTTATCGAATTGAATATTTTGACATTCCTCTAAGTTTCAAGCTTCGTGTGTCCTTGAAGAGTTAAGTTTTTGACATCCGTTACAATTTTTAGAAAATATCCAATTTACAACTTAAAACTGGTAAAAATAGATTTGCATCTCAAATATTTTGAGAACAAATGGAGACAATGACTTCAAGCTAATTTACCAAAATACTGAATATTGTGTTTAACATTTGGTCAGCTTTTTACCAAAAAATAAAATCCTACCACTTAATTGATTCAATGTTCGGATATCTCAAGAAAATATAGTTTAAACTAAAACTATTTGACTAACTAAGCGACTTTTAGCAATTGTTCGTATTAACATAAATTACAGAAACTTTTTCACTTCTAGTTATATTTTTAGCTTATAATTAAAATAGTCTAGAAGGGCTAGATCTTAAAAAGATTACTAAAAACCTTTTGATTCACCATTGTCAATTTAAGTCAAGAAATGCACCTGTCACGAAGAAACAGAAGCTTATAAATCATGAATTTTTGTTGGTAATTGGTATACAAACTAAAATGACAGAATTTTAGTACTAGTGACAGGAAATTAATTAAAACACATTACAAATCTCTTAAACTCTTAACAGCTTAATTGTTGTCTAAAAAGAAAAACAACTCTAGCTGAATTTTTTTTAAAGAAATTTCTATTTTTGTTTCTATCATTAAAATTCCAAAATATTTTCCTATTTTCAAGAAAATTAACCATGAGTCAATTGTTATTTATTATTATCAAATGCCCTTAACTCTTGTATCAACACAAATTTGTATCTCTCTGTTAGCTTTTATTTTACTAAAAATTTTCCAATTTAATACGAGTTGGTATAAAACTCCCAAAAATAGGCAAAGGAATTTTAATGAAATTGAAATAATTGAAGGCATTCATGTGATGTCTCCCGAAAATGGAGACAAAAATGTCAGCTGTATAATTTCACCATAAAGTCTTATATCTCTGCTTTGCTGATTGCTGACTGATTGTACGACTATAATGCTTGATGCCGCCAACCGGCTGCAATATCTCCTCAAACGTGTTCAATTTCGATTTGATGCGATTGTGTATGTTCGCGGTTAATCTCTCCTGTTTGTCGGTCTAGGCGGCCAGTGGCGGCACGGTGTGGTGGCATGGCGGCGGCGGCGGTGTTGACTGGTGATGTGATGTTCACCCACCAATCAAGCTTATTTAAGCCTCAAACATTTTATAGGTAGGTTTATCCAATCCATGATTGTGGCGGCGCGGGCTGAAGCTGATGGAACATCAAAAAGCAGGATAGAATTTGTGGCATTGCGTACCGCATAACATGAGATACTGTCAACACTGCATTTCACAAATTGTCATCACCATCACCAATCTGAAAATCATGATGATGGTGCGCTATATAGCAGAATAACCAAACCACCCGTCATGTCCTTAAGTACATAATGATGTGTCATAATTATAGACCATCTATCGTATCTCATCTTGGATGTCATCCGTGTGATCATCATCTATACTTATATGTTTGTATAGTGATGATAGCTAACGTCATCCTGACGATGACATCAGGTTTAAATGTTTCCGAAGAAGGATGACGAAGACCACGATGATAATAATTGAACCTGGTCACTGGCGGCGGTGCGTGTGGACATCACTGTTGATGACAATTTTCAAGGTGCTGCTAAATAGGCAATAGGCTGAAAACATCATCACCCATGCCCCAACCTCAGCTCCACCTTTGCTCGTTGATGAAACAAGTTTTAAGATCTGATCATCATAATGTGACATCAGATGCTGGACTGGGTTCTGATGGGTGTGCCAATTTAGAGCATTCCTGTCGCCATCATCGCTTCCCCAAATACCTCAATCATATAATATTCGTTGGTTTTGAGTGGAAATTGTAGTAATAATTATGACAGGGGGCTATGTGGACTGGACATTATACGACTATTCCATCTGAACTGAATAACCGCACCATCTTGCCATTTCAATTCAATTTAATTGAATGGATTGTCAGAGATACGCACTCATCAGCCTCAGCCAGAAGTCAGTCTTCCATATGCGTCCCATTCGTTCGTCCGTCAATCCGTGCGTTGTTGTTGCCATCCATCGTTACAGTGAAACTGGACAAAACCATCCCATCATCATAGCCAGAGCCGAGCCAGCATCTTGTGTCGCTAATTTTATTTTATTGGGGAAGTCTAACCACTCACAATTTACTTGACCTCAATTGAAAGTTCTCTGTCGGATCGGAGCTTGAAGTTGTCTTGGTGGTTGTCTTGTCATTTGTTTAATTTTTTTTTTTCTTTATTTTCATTTGCTTCCTTGATTTGGTGGGCTATATGAATTTGGATTAGGAATGGGACATGGGAGATTATGTAGTTTATAGATAGTTTTATTTTATATGCTCAACATGATGTCATTGCTTGTAGTCGTTTTTTAGTTTGCTTTTAAGAAGTACCACGCATAACAAATTTTTATTAGAATTTTATTTTTATAACCTACTTCAATGTGAAAACGGTTGGCGGGTTATCTTTTCCGCCTTGAAGAGTCAATAAGTCTTCTATACAAATCCCCCCTACTATAAAATACACGCATACAAAAATAAAAGCAAACAAAAAACTGACCCTTGAGATAAGACAATGTAACGTGCGTAAGTTCTTGAGCTTTTTATTTTATTTTATTTTAAAATAAATATGTACAACAAAGTTGCTTAGGGTTTTGTAAATTTGCCTCTGTTGACTTGTTTGAGATTGTTTTATAAGAGGCCTTATCTTTGAATGGGCATCATAATTCTAATTTAAATTTAATTTAGTTTTTGCTTCTTCAAGTATAGAAACCAGTGGGGTACTTTATTATAAGTCCGCATTTAAAAATGATGTGAATGTTAGAACTTACAGGATTATAGTTTAAATTTGATTTTAAAATAATTTGCGAAGAATAATAATAAGACATCAGAAGTTAAGTGGAAAAGATTAACATTTTTTCTTCCGGGTTTAACAGGAAAATATGATTAAAAAGTTCGAAACCATTGAAGATTTTCACATTTTGGTTTATATTTATATTTACATTTATATTTATATTTATATTTATATTTATATTTATATTTATATTTATATTTATATTTATATTTATATTTATATTTATATTTATATTTATATTTATATTTATATTTATATTTATATTTATATTTATATTTATATTTATATTTATATTTATATTTATATTTATATTTATATTTATAGGCCCTTGGGCCTTGTCATAGAAAAACTAACTAAAAGTTGAGTTGAAGCCTTTTGAATTGGAATACATTTTCACCCTTTCCAACGCTGTCGGTTAAGAAATTTGCACTAATAATGTTTCACGTTTGTGTTACACGAAGGCTCGTACCGTTACAAAATCGATGGACATCTACATTTCAAAAAAACATTACTGGAACGCCTAATTTCAAAACCGATTTCATAACTGTGTCTAGTGATCCAATATTTTTGAATTTATTTTCAAAACAACATCGTTTTTTGAATCGCTCTTTATGGAGAAATTGATCGTCATGTATGTTATTTTAAAACTTAAAACACTCTCCAGCCCCGTATTTACCTCCAAACAAAAAGCCATGTCATAATAATGCTCCGTTGCGTCTTGAAGGACAAACAAACAAATAAGCAAACAAACAAACAAACTGAATTTCCTATTTATAATATCAGTATAAGATTTATAATAACATTTGTATTAAGTTCTTTAGTTTGACAAATGGCTTTAGATTGATCTCTTTAAATTCTATAAATTGTGAGAAGAGTTTTTTTTAATTAAAATTTCTTCGATTTCCAACACCTTAAAACGTTTTAAGTGCATCCCTCCAAACGAAATCTATTTAAAACCAAGTAACTATTTAATTCAAAAGCCATATTTTAACATTCTTCAAAACCTTACCCATTTTTTTATAAAAATAATCTTATCATCAACATCAAAGCTTACACTAGACTCAATACGCAGTATATTTAAAGAACACTTAATTATTAATAAATCCAAACCATTAACATTCATCAAGTTCTAAGTTTTCTGTGTGGTTTTGATCTGATGATTGATCGATATGGCGCCATTCTCTTTACAGAGTTTTTCAATCTTTATTAAAATCATCCTACAGGTCTACATCATCTATTAAAAGCCTAGATACCTATCCCTTGTTTTATTTATTCTTAATTAAAAATAAAAACATTCCAATCATCATATCAAAAAATAAAAAAACAAAACAAACAACATCAAAAGCAATAGAAACAACAACAACGGTATAGTATAACAGCAAAAGTATCCAATATATGCAATGCATCTGCATCATGCATGCATTCATGCATTTCTAGATTGCAACAAATGCCACCGCGCCGCCATGCCATAGTCGCATGGTGGTTTCTTTCCTGAAGGTAAACAAGGTATATGAGTACACAACACATATATGAATCCAAACTCCAGAGAAACCTTTCCTCTATATACGGGAGTGTTGTTGGTTTATAATACCTTTGAGGGTTAGAAATATGTTGGAATAAAACTAACGGTTCATTGTAGAATTAATCCTTCTATATTTTGTGTTGTGTCTGTATCTTCGTCCGTCATACCACCATACATACCTATCATCAATCTGTCGGAATCAATAATGACATTTTTAAGGGAAAAAGAAGAAATTCAATCCAACCAGCATCATCATCTTCATTATCATTTCATCTATGTATACTTTCCTCTGTAAAGGAGTACACCGATCGAACTATTGGCTTGGCGTATGTCGCCAATATTTTAAAACTTAGATAAACTAAAAAACTTAGGAATGAACCTCTTTTGGTAAAGGAGTTGCCATATGCAAAGAAATTATAATTTAATTAAAATCCTTTAAACTTTTGTATATATTTGAAAAACGCAACTTTATTCAAACATTGGCTCACTTCACTTTTAAACCAAATTAAATTGAAAAAAAGAGGCTGGGTTGCGACCCACACTGATAACTTCCCATCCCGTCTGTCGATTTGTCTTGCTTAAAAGTTTGTCTATATGTATCAATTTTTACCAAATTGGCGTACTATTTGTTGTAGATTTTATTTTTTTATGAAAAAACGGACTGTTGGATTTTTATAAAAAAAATTACTGAATATCGAAAACAATATTTTCTGTGAAATAAAATAAGTTTGAAGCCATTATCTCAAATTTTTGAAAAGATATTTGAGTCGAAAATAAGTTTTTACAAACTTTTGTTAAATTTTTTTTTCGGTTTTTAATTTTTTGTACAAAAAACTTTAAATTCGCTTTTTTTTTAAATTTTACTGAATGTTTACAACAATATTTTTTGAAAGATAAAAGTAGTTTTATGCCAATATCTCAAATTTTTGAAAAGATATTTGAGTCGAAAATAAGTTTTTACAAACTTTTGTTAAATTTTTGTTCGGTTTTTAATTTTTTGTAAAAAAACTGTCAATTCGATTTTTTTCAAAATTTTACTGAATGTTGACAACAATATAAGTTTGAAGACTAAGTCTCAAGTTTTTGAAAAGATATTTGAGTCGAAATTCAATTTTCGAGGTGACAAATTTTTTTTCAGTTTTTTTGATTTATAAAAAAACCGTTAATTGGATTTTTTCCAAAAATATACTTGTTTTGTATTACGTTACAATATATAATATAAAATTTAATTCAAGTCTCTAGCGTCATTGGTTCATGAGATATGTATTTAGGGTTAACCAAAATTTTCACCTTTTTTTTAAACTGCTATGGTAAAAAAACCACCCACGCAATTTTCTTGAGAGCCCTTTCTGCATCTTTCTGCCTTATTATCTGTATAACAAAATTTATTTGAAGTCGATATCTCTTCTGGTTCTTGAGCTATGGAGGACGAAAAAAACGTCGCGAACGTACAGACGTACGGACGTACAAACGTACGTACACACGCACGCACAGACATCTTTCTAAAAATCTTTTATTTCGACTCTAGGGGCCTTGAAACGTCGAGAAATGTCAAAATTTTCAATTTGACAAATCGGATCCATTACAATAACTTCCTATGGGAAGTTAAAAATGACAAGCTTTTATCAGCCATTCTACAAATTTCATAATGCGTTTTATTTTTCCCGTGAAAAATTTGGGAAAGAAATAAACAAATATTGTGAACCTCAAATATTTTAATTTTGGAGAAATCACCTTTTTATAACTTAAATGAACCCTATTTATTTTTTAATTCACACAAGAATAATAACAAATCTTATTTTAATTTATTTCACCGATTGTGGAGTTTTCCAAATCTTAAAGGTATTTGTTTGGAATTGGAAATAGAATAAGACAAAAATGTTTTTTTTAAATGGATATGAAATTTACCACAGAAAATCTTCTAGCATTACAATTTTGAATATACAATTTTCAATGACTTTTTCCAATATTTAGTGATATACAGGGTTTTTCAATTGGCGCGGGTAGATTTTGGATCCCTGTGGCGGCCATTTTGTTTTGGTGACATGTGTCAAATTTTTTGTATGTTATTCAGTTGTTAATGACAAATCATCATGACAAGTTACACGATTGAAAAGCACGTTCAAATGATAAAACTTTATTATCAAAATGAGTGTTCGTTAACGCAAACGTTGCGCGCATTGGGTCCATTTCACGGTAGATGTGGTGGCGCTTCACAGTCGACTCGGCCTTTCGCCGATTCCAACTTGACGAATTTTGCATCGGGACTTGGGCTTACACCCGTACAAGATCCAAGCTTAAAGTTCATGACCATAGACAACTCCGTTTGTTCGCTTTTCCTGTGGGGTTTCTTGAGTTGAAGTCTATGCAAATAACCCACAATCGATGGATGCCCTAAAGGTGAATGCAATAAGTAGCAAAAACGACTTATTATAAAAATTACGTTTATTACATAACGAGAATTAAATGATGATATGAACGAAGCTAGAGAACAATATAGAATGAATTGACAAACTAATTATTTTACAAACATTAAATATAATAATTTCTTAGATTTAAAATATAAATATATAGCTGAGTGATGTGCGTTAACAAGTAGATATTGAAACATTCTTATTCATATTATTACAGTGAACATTAAACAGGTCATCGCTCAAATTCAGACGAATCTATGCGGAAGAGTCATTGAAAATTGGACCACTCGGTTCAGTGCCACCGTAAGAAGCCGAGGGGGGCATTTGAGTGATGTCATATTCTACAATTAATAGCATACATTTCAACCAAAAACACTCCATTACCAAGACCGGAATCTTTCGTACGTTTCACTCTCCAAAACCCGTTTGTTTACATTGTTGTATTTGTAATTTTGACAATTAATCCATGAATAGATGTGAGCACAAACAAAAAAAAACGATGCCGTGGGCTAGCGGCATTTTGCACAGCAAAAACAAAATAGAGGGGTTAATAAGTTTTTTTCAGGTTTTTCTTTTTACTTTTTTTCGATGAAGAAGTCAGTTTTAAGCTTTAATTTTGCAGTCATTTTGTGGATAGTGAACCAATGTACCTTTTTGTCTTGAAAAAAGCATGTTCAACATCAGTTTATTATAATTAATTCACTAATTTACAAAAATCACTACAAAATTCTTCAAATTTCAAAATTAACCTCGGATTTTTGTATCAAAGATGCGTTCGAAGAACCATCAAGTTAAGGGTGCGAGGGCAATTTTTGTATTGAATTCTAATAAATTTTCGTTAATGAACGGCCCAAATATTTTTTTTGCAAGTAATTAAAATTTGTATCAATTTAATCAATCCAAATGTATTTATAGTTTGTTTTTAATGATTTAAGCTTGCAACTATTTTTGAATTCCATTTTGATTAATAAATATTATATTTAAAAAAATAGTTATAATCGAAAAATACCTTATCCATAATATTCTTTATTGATGGAAACATACATGTATTTGCTATCAAAAAAAATATGCATCAAAGGAACACCAATGTTTTAAAAAAAATAATTAGAACGATTATAGCGAACCTGTTGAATAAATGCAGAGCAAATAAAATGAAAATTTTGACATATATCACAAAATGAAAACGTCTTAAAATAGTTCTGAATTCATGCACAACTCATTCAATAGATCAAGTAATCGACATTAATGTTTATTGTTGACGTACAGAAGGTTTTTTTAGTGAATTACCACAGTTTAACGAAAAATATATTTTTCATTCATTCCTTAAAAATGTTTAGTTAACAAACTTCGAATTTACTTATTATTGTTTGAAGGGTGTGTTTAGTAAAAGTGTTGCTAATAATGAAAAAATGAATGAGTTTTACGTTCATGTTTTTGTTTTTGTTAATATAATAAATACTTCCATAGATTACATTTTATAAATGCAGAACATAGAAGAAAATATACATAAACAATAGTTTTCAGATATAAAGCAGAGGTTAATATAGAAAAATAATTTTGAGAAAGCCAATAATATTTTAGGTATGTTCATTAAAGAAATTTCCGCTTCGGCTAACCTTCATCAACTTTTTAGAAAAAAAAAATTAGCATTAATAGCAGCCAATTATTTCATAGCATAATTGATTTTTCAGATTGTAAAATGTCTAGAAAATTGCATATGCTACAAAATTCGTAATTTTATGCGTAAGCATGGAAGATAACATTATTTAGCCAAGAAGTCTCGATTTTGTCGCGTTTACCGGTTTTTTTCTATCGGGTGTTCGGTTTCCCCATACTGGAATAAAAAAGTTACTTAAACCTATTTATTTCACTCATTTAGTTGGTATTGTTTGTAACCATATTGCCTATTTCTATTCCTTAAAGTTGCTTTACACAAAGCAACTTATTTTTAAAACATGGTTCCCTCAAATTTTTATTCCAAAATCTAACTACAAACAAAATTCTAACTCTAACAAAGTCCCTTAAAAAGAAATTTTCAGGAATATTTCTGCAACAACCAAAACTGAAATTTGGTCTTGCAATTATCGAACTGCTTAAATGATGAAAATACTAATGTAATTGAGGAATCTGAACTAGCTAAAGTTGGCAATGGAACTTCACAAGTATGCTTCTCGTAGCATTTTCTGTACAAACATATCCGGAGGCACCCGCCTATTGTTTCCACCTGAACTTCTAACGCCGCGCGCCGCCAAAAAAAATGCTCTAAGCAAACTACAGCTGAAAAAATTGTCGGTTAATAATAAAAATAATTTAAGTAAATAAAAAACAGCACTAATAAATCATTAAATATGTATTTGGTCAATTTTATTTTATTTAATATACATTTACAACATTTATTTGGATTGAAATTAAAAAGCTATACAAATCTTCCAATTTAAGACCATGTCAGCACTTCAGATTCTGTTGGTAAGGATTGTTTAGTTTTTGAACGAGGCCATGAAACATTCAAAATGAAGCATTTAGATGGGGCTGATTACTATAATGAAGCATTTTGATGGGCCAAAGCACTAATTGTGAGAATGTGTTTGGTTTTTTGCATCATTTCACGCACATTTTCTCACATTTAGTGCTTTTTAGCTTGTAGGCAAACCGAAATGTCAGTCTGAGATTCCGGTCTTGGTAATAGAGTGTTTTTGATTTCAACATTTACCCGCCCTTATTGAAAAACCCTTTGGAGGACAAGACTCAACGTTTTATTGTCGATAATAAAACGTTGAATCTTGTCCCCCAAGTAGTCAATTGTTTCGAGCTCATCGGCGAAGACTAGCGATTTCATTACCAAATATTTCCTTGTGGCATGAGCATGAGCGCCTTTGCTGTCTTGTTGAAACCACAGTTCCTGCACATCATAGTTATCAATTAATGATTAAATAAAATTCAATATTCAATGCTGTTTAAAGGTCAGCATTGCCTGTAACTTTTCTTTTCGAAACAATTATTTCACCAACCCATAAAGCCACCAGTCAGTTTTTGTGGATGTTACTGTGTTTTAACATACATTTGAAGTTTATTATCCTGTATTCTGTTTATTGATGTATTTAACAAAAAGTGAGCTTCATCCATCTAAACAAAAGCCGATTTTGAAAATTGGCATCAACGCCAATCCTTTTTAAGACCCAATAATTGATCATGTGGCTTTAATTATTAAAATTGCGAACTTGTCACTTGTCAAAAAATCTTGTTTTTTGTTTGTCGAATCTTGCCTTAAAATTTGTACATAACATCAATTTTTCAAAATATAGGCAAGAGTACGATAACTTAGGCGACAAGATATTATAACGGAATTTTTTAGAACAGTTAAAAATAAGCATTTTTTACTATGCGAGGGGGGGTCTATCTCCCCCCGTTTAGGCGGGAGGGGCAATTTAAAAAAATTATTACTTAAAATGGAAAAAATTCTTAAAAAATAACGGTGATACTTACAATTAAGTTGTATACATTTTTTTAAAGCCAACATTCTGTTCTATTAGCCAGTTTTTAAATCAATTTAATTTTAAACTCAAAATTTGAGTAAAAAAATTAAAAAAAAGGTTTAAAGTGTAACTTTTTCAATACTTCAAGATTATCTACCATTGTTTTTATTTCAGAATTAATTGCTCCTATTTGTTTTGATCAAAAACTAAAAACTAGATGATTTTATGTCTTTTAGTTTTTGAGAAAATTGAAAATAATCAGGACTACTATTTTAATTTAATTCTTTTTTTTTTTGCTTGAGTGGTCTTATTTTGATAGTAACAATGGTAGGTGCGAGTTTGGGTGTATGCAACAGTGGGATCTGTAAGGGGGCATGCTGCCCCCCTGCAACCCCCCTGCTTGGGCACACTATAGGATTTGGAGTGGGTGCAAGTTGGAGTGCGTGCAAGGTGGGGAGGGTGCAAGGTGCGGTGGGTGCAAGATGGGGTGCATGCAAAGTTTCTTTTGCATTTAAATAAGCTGGATTTAAGAAAAATTAATTGACCCTAGGTATATCTTAATCCATATTCGATTATTACTATCAAAATAAGACTACGTTAATACTTAAGCAAGGAAAAAGTAATTTAATTAAAATATTTTGTTTTGGTAATTTTCAATTTTCTCAAGAACTAGAAGACATCAAGTCATCTAGTTTTCAGTTTTTGATCAAAAACAAATAAGAGCAATGAATTCTAAAAAAAAAAATAGTAGATAATCTGAAAGTTTTGAAAAATTGCACTTTAAACCTTTTTTTTTAACTTTTTTTTGCACAAATTTTGACTTTAAAACAATTTTTTCCAAAAACTATGCATAGTTTTGACTTGATTTAAAAACAAGCTAATAGACAAACGTGTTGGCTTTAAAAAAAGGTACAACACTTAATTGAGGGTATTACCGTTATTTTTTAATTATTTTTTTCCATTTAGTGTACATATTTTTTTTAACTGCCCCTACCGCCTAAACGGGGGGAGATAGACCCCCCCTCCCATAGTAAAAAATGTTTTGAACTGTTCCATACAAATCCGTCATTAAACTTTGTCGCCTAAGTTATCGTACTCTCCCCAAAATATACTCCTTTAAAAATGCTAAAAACTACCAAAAAAGGGATAGATATAAAAATATGAGATAATCTCAAAATATCTCTTCTAGATAAAATTTAAATTATTTTATTATCTTACTTAGTTTCTAGAAATATTCATCACTTGTGTATCTTTACTTCACTCTATATGATGTTTTAAGCAAACTTTGAATTTAATACTTTTATAGTTTTAAAAATTATGTTTTGGAGTTAATTTTATGTGCTCATTTCAAATCTAAACTTTAATTTTAACTATTGGCTCAATATTTAAAAATACTCCTATTTAACATTGTTTTTATATTTTTTAATATTATTTCAAAAACTTAATATAATAGAACTGTTAAGACAACAGATTCGTAACAAAAGCAAAATGTACTTTTTAACCTTTTTCTGTTAAAAAACCGTTTCAGTATAAATGGTTTCATATTTTTGTAAGGCAGGTAAAATCTAACAATATACATATGTATGAAGATTTTTCAAAAATTGTATGAAATAATATAAATATTAAAAAAAAAGGATTATAAATTTGGAAAACCATCACGGATTTTATGGAAAAAATCTACTTCATAAATTTAGATCGAATTTTAAAAAGTAATATCTCGAAAACCTTACGTGGTACGTTAATTTTGGAGTCGAATTTGAATTTAGGCCACTAACACCTTTTGGTGCAATTTTATTGCCAGTAAGAAAGACATTTCGAGCAGTGAAATAAATCACTTGAAAGCTGACAAAATGGCCGCCAGTTAAAACAGTGTCATCTTAATGTTCTGAACCTCTTAAAAAAAAACCCTGTTCAACGAGAAAACATACATTTTTGAGAATTTAGTTGACTACAAATTCAAAGCTAGTGAAAAAAATATCTTTTTCTCATATGAAGCAGAAGTGCCGTAACCTCAATAGCACTTATTAAAAAAATTGCAATTTAAAAATTTTACGAAAAAGAAATGTTAATTATTTTGGTCTAAGAAAAGTTCCGTGCAGAAACGAATTTGAGCATTTTTGCATTGATTCATAAGCAAATTTAAGTAATGTCACTTTTGCGTTGGGAGAACATTAATTTTTGACCATTCTGGATTAAAAACTCAAAATTGATAAAATGAGGTTCAATGCCTTATATTTCGTTATTTAAAAAATTTAGTAGCGGAATTTATTTCACTCGAATCGAAATAAAATTCCAAGTGAAAATCAACTTCCAGAACTTGGTTAAAGCTTTCCATTTTTAGAATTTACAATAATTCGACAGATTTGTCAGATTATTGATTTACCATTATCACACCTGGCAACGTTGTTTCTTTGTTGTTGAGGACAACAAACTCGATTTCCAACAATAAAAACCATTTGGCAACACATTGCAAATAATTTAGAAATGCAATAGCAATTGCGCACATTGTTGATGTTCTATGAACGCACTATTTGCGGTACAACAGATGCGCTGCAGATATCAATCAGTGTTACACCGCATTGCAAACCAAAACCCATACTCCACCTCCTCTACCATCATCATTATTTCATCGAAGAAGCTGTGAAGACTTCACATCAGTATCTTTTATAATGTTCGTTGGTTTGTTAGAGTGGTAATGAATTCCTAGTTTTTAGACTTTATACCTTCATAAGGCAATTTAAAGGGGGCGGCCAGAAGCGGTGGCGGTGGCGAATATATGGGCTCCAATGGAATTTCTCTTCTTTTAATACGTATTCTTTTTTCTTGATTTGAACAATTTTTTTTCTTTTATTTTCCACTTGCATTTGAAATTGAAAGAAGTGACGATTAGAAAGATAGATACTTTTGCGGTAGACCATTAGTGATGCCAACCGCATCCAGAGTGTCACAGCAAGGGATCCCTTTACACATCTCACAACACATCACATCACACATCATAAAATAATATGTGGCCTTGGAAGATGAAGTCGAAGATATACCTAACCTATACTCATAGATTTTATGCTTTATTTGTACTTAACATGCCATTTTTCAAAACAAAAATAAAGCCTAAAGAACACACCTGGGGAGTTGGTTTAAGCATTTCAGTTAGGTAGAGCGTAAAGCATTTTTGCGTTGTCTAAGTTTTCATATAAGGGAAAGAATGTATGTACAGTACTTGTACAATGTTCATCAAAGTTACAGTTAAAAGATTTGTCGACAATGACATAGATTTTTGTTTGTCGTTATGGATGACTTCTTTATTCACTTGGGAGCTTAATTTAAAATGGCAATGAATTTCACTTTGCTGTTATACTACTTCTAAACTTTTCCCATTTTCTCTGAATTCAATGTTTGATAAATTATTCATAAAATAAAGGATGATGTGCCGCAAGGCTCCGTGTTTACTACGAGTTTTTTTTATTCTCGTAATTATCAAGGGTCTTCTATTTTCATCCATCAAGTTGTTTTGATCATAGAGTTTTTTCGGTTGGTTCATGGTCTTGGTAAGTGTTTTAAGTATTACAAAAAAGAAGTTTGTTTTTAAACATAAATTTATATCATTTACAAAAACACACTCCACGACTATAGTTGCCGTTCATATCCTTTTTATGAAATTTTCCTTGACCTCAATAACTTCACATATTTCATGTTTACAGTCGTGGATTGTGAAACATTGTCATAGGCATTTGTCAAATTTCAAAAGATTACACCTTCAAATGTGAGAGCTGATCAGAAAGTGCACTATTGAAAATGAAACTATTCATTACTTATTTACTTACTTAAGGCGGTGCTACAGTCCTGTGTAAACTAGGGCCTCACCAACAAATTTCTTCATCTTACTCGGTCCCAGTTACAAATTGTAATTATTCAATGGTGATACATTGTGTTGGTGGCAGAGAACTTCGAAAGAGGTTCCTAGTGACTCGGTCGGAGAAGAATTTGGCAATCTCTTGCGATTGTAGCCATTCGACGTTGTGTCTTCTCCCTGTTTCGCCTTCGGTATGGAAACCTGAAGTATTACCTTGGCCATACCAAAGTAGTGGTCCGAGTCGATGTTAGCTCCTCGGAAAGTTTGGACACCCATGATTCTGGAAGCGTGTCGATCGCAATATGGTCAACCTAGTTGACGGTAGATTGATCTGGAGAACTCCAAGTTCCTTTGTGAATGTTGAGGTGTGGAATACGCTTACTGGTTATCATAACGTTTCGCTCAGCAGCAAATCGATGAGCATGGATGCATTATTGGAAGTGTTGTCGTGCAGTCTGTTTTTCCAGGTTGTTCCACTAAAGATGTCTTTCCTTTCTAGCTTCACATTCAAATCTCCTGAAAAAATGTTAATATCGTAGCTAGGGCACGGCTCGTATGTTTTGTTCAAGAGCTCCTACAGAGAACATATCCTTAGTGTTGTAATCCTTTTCTTCTGTGGGGTCGTGTGCGCACATTAGGCTTATGTTTGCCAAAATTAGCCTAGATGCGAATTGTCATGAAGTGCTTGTTGATGCACTTATAGCTCAAGACTTGTTGCCTTAGTCTGGTTCCAATGACCAAACCCCATTGTTGGTTTCCTGGAAGACGATGATATCTGCTTTATAGCAGTCTAGTGTCTTCGCTAATTACTCTGCACGTGGTCTATTAAGGGACCTAACATTCCACGTGCGTATCCGAAGTATTATGTCCTTAAATCGTTTGCATGGGTTGTCAACAGTAAATCCGTCCTTATCCAAGGCTTGTTGGTGCTTTGCAACTAGTTTTTCTGTACGTGGCATAACCTTCAAGAGGTTAAGAGGCGTCATAACCGCTCTTTAATTTTTGTATTGAAAAACTATTTATATTATGGTCCTAAAGTAGAATTGTCAATTTACAATTTGTTTCCCTTAATATAGTGTAACTTATATCTAACCTATAATCAAACATAACCTATACACTCAAACTATCGCTACCTACCTAATCAGATGATAGAAAAAACAATACAAATAAATAAAGAAACAATAATTCAATTAACTCTCAATAAAAAAAAGCAATAAACAAAACTCCTTTTGATTGTTTGTTATAAACGTGATGGCAATAATAAATAATTCCAATCCATAAAAACTACACGCAAACTTTAAGATAAAACTATTTTCCAACCACTCCAATATGTCTGGAACTCATAAAACAATAACATTGTCTCCACATTGTCTATAATGTAATAAAAATACAAAAACAAAATAAAGATCCTTTTTTTCTTTTTTGAGTAAGAAAACAAAAGAAGAAAGGAAATCAATAAATTCAAATTTAAGCAAATCAAAAATAAATTTAAGCTAGAGGTTGTGTTTCGTTTTGTTTTCTTTGAGGAAAACAATTGTTGTTATATTTTTGAAATTGTAATCAGATCAAAAAGATTTGAATGAATAAATTTAGAGGAAATAAAAAGAAAAATCTAGGGAAAGAGATTAGAGGACTCTTATATGTATATAGAACAACAAAAACGCTTACAACTTCTTAAGTCAAAAGTAAATATAGGGTGATTTTTTTGAGGTTAGGATTTTCATGCATTAGTATTTGACAGATCACGCGGGATTTCAGACATGGTGTCAAAGAGAAAGATGCTCAGTATGCTTTGACATTTCATCATGAATAGACTTACTAACGAGCAACGCTTGCAAATCATTGAATTTTATTACCAAAATCAGTGTTCGGTTCGAAATGTGTTTCGCGCTTTTTTATCGACAAATTTTGTTCAGCGATGAGGCTCATTTCTCGTTGAATGGCTACGTAAATAAGCAAAATTGCCGCATTTGGAGTGAAGAGCAACCAGAAGCCGTTCAAGAACTGCCCATGCATCCCGAAAAATGCACTGTTTGGTGTGGTTTGTACGCTGGTGGAATCATTGGACCGTATTTTTTCAAAGATGCTGTTGGACGCAACGTTACGGTGAATGGCGATCGCTATCGTTCAATGCTAACAAACTTTTTGTTGCCAAAAATGGAAGAACTGAACTTGGTTGACATGTGGTTTCAACAAGAAGGCGCTACATGCCACACAGCTCGCGATTCTATGGCCATTTTGAGGGAAAACTTCGGAGAACAATTCATCTCAAGGAATGGACCGGTAAGTTGGCCACCAAGATCATGCGATTTGACGCCTTTAGACTATTTTTTGTGGGGCTACGTCAAGTCTAAAGTCTACACAAATAAGCCAGCAACTATTCCAGCTTTGGAAGACAACATTTCCGAAGAAATTCGGGCTATTCCGGCCGAAATGCTTGAAAAAGTTACCCAAAATTGGACTTTCCGAATGGACCACCTAAGACGCAGCCGCGGTCAACATTTAAATGAAATTATCTTCAAAAAGTAAATGTCATGGACCAATCTAACGTTTCAAATAAAGAATCGATGAGATTTTGCAAATTTTATGCGTTTTTTTTTTTTTAAAAGTTCTCAAGCTCTTAAAAAATCACCCGATATTTGGTTTGTTTTTTTATTGTCTCTGTTACACTCTTTACGCTTTAAGTTGAAAATTTATCTGATTTTCTTGTAAACAAAAATGATGAAGAAAAACAATGTTTCTGAATCAGAATCAGTATGAAGATGGGACGTGAAATGTTAAGGATTGCCATCTTAGTGTAAATTAAACAACATAGAATCTTTTTCTTAGCCTATTCAATGAAAATATGAAAAATTTAATCCAAAACATAATATCTGTCAAAATCAAAAATTAAATAAATTTTGTCATAATTTTAATGCAATTTTATAATATTGCATACATAAGTCAAAGGGATGTTAAATAGAAATCAGGCCACGAGTAAGAGAAATGCCAATCTAACCGGAAAAATGGAGCCCAATTCAAATGCTTCCTTAATTTTTAAAAATTGGAGAAATTGATGTCGATTTAAAAAAAACACATATTCAATTTGTGTTTGGAGCGAATTAATCTTAAGGGCGGCTTAATTTTGTAGTTCGTCTTCAAGTCATTAAGTAGACATAACATACGTTTTTTAACAATGAGTTTAATTCATCACAAATATTGTTTTCAATAACTTCGAATCTATTCAATGAAATGAAGTTTTAGTTTTTGAACACTCAATTTCCAAATTTTTCATAAACAATCTTAAGAATCATTTTGATTGTTTTGATTATTTGGCAACCCTGAATTTAAATAAAGAGTTTTTATTAATTTGCTCCAAATCATACCTATGACTCGTACTTTTCTTGTTATTACCCAATCTATCCGGTGGGGTGTTTTTGTCATTTGAATTCGTATCTATCTTTTAAAAATATTTGTATTACACCTATAGAAAGCTGAAAGTAACCCAAGACCTACATTAAAGATACTCGTAGTTAGGACTTAGAAAGGCAAACATACAAATCTTTTATTCATTATAGATACACAAGTGTTTTTTTTTTATTTTGTGTGTTTCATTTAAGAGATAAACAACAAAAGATAATGTAATCGTTATACAAGGTTGTAAAACAAGTTAAACTACAAAGATACAATAAAAGACGACAATAATTTAAAGTAAATAAAACGAAAACAATAACAACATGTTGCAATATTGATGTTAAAAAATTAAAAAGAAGAAATTTGCGTGACTTTTTGAAACATCGATGTAATCACTAATGTAATTTAATGTCTCATTTGGTACCCTTTTGTCGGGTGTGGTATAGAGCTTTATTTTTTTTTTTTTTTCAAAAACAATCCCCAAAAAACCTTGAAGTTCAGACTCTTCAACTAAATAAAAGTACCTACATAAGTATACATATATTGTGTATAGGTAAAATAGAAGCATATCGTAAATAACTTCCCTTAGAAATAAGTATTTCTAAAGTAGACGCCAGTCAGACGGATAGAGATTCCATTGCTAATATTCACACCAAACCCTCTCTTAGTATAGTTGTTTCGTGTGTAATAATACCCAACCCCTTTTTTATTTGTTTGTATCTATATAATATTGTCCAAGAAAGTGTCCTTTTGTATGTGGAATTCCGGCACCAGGGTGTGGACGATTTTATAGTTATACATTTTACATATACATATAAGTTCGATTCAAATCGTCCGTATAGTCATAGTCGACCATATAAAGTAATCCTTATCCTTAATGCATATTCATTATGCAGGGACGGATTTTTAACTTGGGAAAATTTAAGATTTTTCATGAAAAGAACAAAATTATTTTAGTGAATATTTATTATTTCTTAAAATACGAAGATCATCCCACTAACCCTACTACCTTTTAAAAAATTAAATTACTAGTTCTTCAAGTTTCTGGAAATTAATTCAAAAAGTCATATTTGTTTGTACTATTTACCTGCCAAGTTAAATTTTAAAAATTTAAAATTATCCTATTGACAGTAAAATATTGACCTACAACAGAAAAATACTTGTGTAAGTTGTATGTTTAAATTGAATTACAGTGTTCCTAAAAAATATTAAAGCTCTTTCAAAAATACTACTATATTGAGTAAACATCAAAAATATGTCTAGATAGAAAACCTATATAATTTTTAATTCCATAAACTTTCAATTTCTTTGAATAAATAGCGGACTTCTATGGGAAGTTACCAGTGTGAATAACTAAATTGTTTTAAACTTAAACTTAAACGGTAAAACTTTAAAAAAAAATTAAGTCTTACCAAGATTTTGTAACAGTGACATGGGCCACCAAACACTTTTGACTTTGCAACTTTGCGCACTTTTACTTTGCAAACTACGTTTCACCAAACGCAAATTTGCAAAGAGAAAATTATATTGAATTGAAAAGTGTTCCTCTTTGCAAAATACGTTTCACCAAAGACCAAACTCAAATTTGAAAAGTGCAAAGTCTTCTCTGAAAATTAAGGCGAATTGTTATTTTGCAAAGTATTTGTTGTCGAAAACTTATTAAAAATAAATAAACCGTTTCGAAAATGGAAAACTAAATAAAAGTTAAGAAGTTTTTTTAGTTTTGACGAATTTACCAAAAACATGCATTTTGAATTTTAGGGTTAACGCGTTGATTTATCTCAATTTCAAAAATATCTGATTTTGTAGAGGTTTTTCAATCCATCGACATGGTAGCCATCTTTCAATGAAATTTGACAGTTTATAGCAAAAAAGCTTTTCTATTAAAAAGCTGTTGTAAAATAATTTAAAGAATAATAAAAGTTTTGAAGAATTTTTTTAAAACCAAACATTTTTAATTTAGTGACCAAAGAGTAGTGCAACTAAGAATTAAATTCGATATTGGAAATGTTTTTTCGGCTAAAGATAGTTTTTAAATAACGACCATAAGTAACATCGAATTTGTGTTGCCTAAAATTGTAAATAAACAACAATTCAATACCCGAAAGAATATGTGTTTAAGTCCATTGCAACAATTTTTATGTGCACAACATTTAGCTGAGAATGAAGCCCAATATAATGATGTTGCATCTTTGAAAGGGACAAGCAAAGCAACCGTATGCAGAGAACTTCATCGTGTGTCGAATATTATCTTTGTTCAAAATTGTCCAGACATAGCCTCGAAAATTGTTTCCCAAGTAGGATTTCCTTGTGTAGCTGGATGATACCATGATCGATATTGCTTCACCAATTGTTGTCAATGCATATTTGGTCTAAATAAACATAATTTATTTGCATAGCGTTGATTTACTTTGCAACTTTTCAAAATACGAACAAATTGCAAAGTTGGATTTTAAATGGGTAAAACCCTTTTACTTTTCACTTTTCAAATAAAGTCTGAAAAATTGAAAAGTGAAAAGTTTTTGCACTTTAAACATTTTGTGAAACACTGCAGGATATTAAGTGAAAAGTGTTTGATGAAATAGGCCCCTGTTTTTCGTAGGACTAAAATGGGGGCCTTAAAATTCCAAAAAACGGTTTAAATTTTAATTTTTAACGAAATCCCTGTTTGTTAGTTCTATTCAGTAAGTTTTAAATTGAATTTCGTCTTATTTTTTCTCAAAACCAAATCCGCCCCTGTCCCACATATCAAACAACAATATGCAGAATTATAAAAAAGGGCAATCAGCCAACTTGGAAAAGCTTTATAGATCGCGGCATAACCATCAGTTGTTCTTTCAATGGCAACCCTGGGAGTGGTCTTTGAGAGTTGAGATTTGTCTATACTATATGCAACGAAATGCTAATGAGAGAGTGGGGAGGAGGTCAATGGCAGGCAGGTTTTGGAAAGATGGAGCACCGAGGGACAGACAAATATTATACAAATTGTTATTGCACCACGGGTTGGATCAAGCTCAACTCGATTCGAGTCGATTCGAACAGTTTAACTCACTAGGAGAATATATTTGGGGGTTGGGGTTTTGTGAGTATGTGTCTACTTAAAGTGACAAAAACAAACCCGTGTGTCGCTCGTGTCGTCGTCGTCGGGAGACCATCATCATTGTCACACACCCTCTCTAGCGTGTAATAAGGGTGTATACTTTACACTCGCGACATTGCTTAGTATTTTTTACACTGAATGTGTATATGAAATAATATTCTATGATGAGCTGGCGAGCTAACGAGTATATTTACCATATCTACTTAAAAATACAGAAAAATACCCTTACTCTGTGCAATCCACACCCAGATCATATTTTATTTCAAAAAATCCACACCCCTGCCCCTGGAAGCGTGGCTGTTGCCGCCATTAGCCACCAGTCGCCCTTCATCCTAGACATCCTAGACTGATAGACGATATAGTTAGTTCGTTTTGTATCCTTGTGGAGCCACAAAATTCAAACAAAATTTACTCTTTTCATTTGTGTCTTATTTTTACTCTCTTTGTTGTATACTTTCTGGCTGAACTTACAGGAATGATGGCGCGTTTAGTTTGGTCTTGTGTATAAATTGTTGTTGTTGTCATTTCATTCCTTTTTTTGAAAATTATTTTATATCCTGTGTACAAGGATATGTCAGTGGATATATTTCTGTGAATTCCAAATGGGTAGTTAGACTACGAAGTTTTAGTGAGTAAAATTGATTTTATAAAACGGAATAGAAATCAGTTGGTCGCATACCTCTCACCGGTGTTGAATTCGAATTGGAAATGGAAGGATTAATATTTTTGTGTTGTTATTGACAGCCAGTGTTTTGAATATGAATTCCTATGCTGATGATTTGGGTTGTTGTTGTGTTGAATTATTTTTGAAAAATGTTTGAAATTAATTTTTGTTTTGGTTTTGTGAAAATGTTGTTAAGGCCATTAAGAGAAATATGGTGACTGTGATAAATTTATGTTAATAAAATCAATACAAAATGTTTAAATTAATTTTTATAAGACGAATATTAAATTCATCGATAAGTCTATCTATTCGGTGGAATCACAGAAGTTATATCTCTATAAACATGTTTTGTTGTCCGAAGTTTGTATCTGAAAATTCCTATGCAACATTTTGGTTTAAAAGTCTCTCTTCGATTTTTTTTTAGATACATTTTAAACGTGTCGTTAAGTTTATGTTACGTGGTTTTTTTATTATAAATACGATAAATTTGAAAAAGTTGTTATTTGGTGAATTTAATTTAAATTGAGTAGAAATGTGAATAAGGTTTTGGATATCAATGGAAAATGTTTAAAACATTCAAGATTTATTTTTGCAACACTCAGTTTTAAAGTTGTGCTTCGTATTTACATACCTTAACCTGACTTTACAATTAAATCTTAGAAGTTGTTGTCATATTTTTATGAAAAAAATGTATTCAACTTAAATGAAGTCGAAATACAAATCCATATTTACTTTCTGATTAAGAAAAAGATATTAACTATCTACAGAATTGAAAATTTGAAAACAACGACTAACTAATTTTGTTTTCTAAAATTAGATTTTTGTTTGGTACAAAAAGTCTGTGATTTTTCCAAATTGTAAAATTTGTTATATGTTCAATGAACTTGATTTAAAATTTTAATTATCGTTTAAGAAGATTTACAAGCCCAGACAAATTCCAAAATCTTTAATTAAAAACCTCCTGAAATATGCGTTAGCTTTTTTCGATTCTTGTATTGAAATAAATTGAAATTCAAAGTTATTTTAGAACCATAATTGATTACTTATGGAACAAAATTAATATTTTTTAAAAACTTATTAAATTATTAAAACTCGTTAGTTCCTAGGCACATAAGAGGTACATTTCCTCTAAATCTGAATAATACAGTTTACATTTTTGAAATTACTTCCACCAAAATGTTTGGCAAAATGTGATTGTATTTTTGCCACAACTGAATCAAAGTGCAATTCCATGTCGTCACTTTTAAGATTTTAAACTTAAATCTTGTTTCCTATTAAATTATAAAACAAACAATATATTCAAAAGCAACAAAATAATTGCAGTTTTTTTTCTGACCGAAAATATCCTCCAAACCTTAGCATTCTTGGAATCTTAAATTTTGTTTAATTCCCCATTAATGCAGTTAGTTCTTCTTACAAATTTACATCTTAAACAAATTTTAAAATTTGACTTTAACTTTTGTAGAAATATAAATTTTATATCAAAAGCTATGCATCGTCACAAGTACAAATTAAGAGAATAAAGATTGAAGAAAAACCCTAAAAATTATAGTGTTTATACATTTGTTACTGAGCAAAAATAATCTTAAGGTATTTAATTCGATCGTGTCACATAAAAAAGATATAGATCTCTTAGGTATTTTCAATTTGTGACATTCTAAAACTAAAACACGGTATGCCTCAGGGTTCTATTTTGTCGCCTTCGCTCTTTCTTCATTTTTATCAATGACACTTTAGCTGCTACTGTTTAATTCATTAAGAGTGTTCCCAGTTTCTTGAAAACATAATGATCAAAGATGCTATGTTGCCAAAAAATAGTTAGAAGTTTTTGTGTTTTTGTATTTTGCCGCCGTAAACGAAGTTTTTAACCGTCGAAATCTTGGGAATCTCTCTACAATACGGAATTCATATTTTCCACTATCTTATATTATCTTATATAAAACAAAAACATCTTTTTTATATGGCTTCTGTGCAGAGTATATTCAATAAAAAATCAAATGAATTGATTATAACACTACTCATGTCATAAGTTATCATTTTTATTACCTCTGGACTTGATACTACTCTTCGATTCTCTCTAAAGCATCGCATTGACTTTATTTTCATCAAATACATAAAATAAAAAGCAAACAAACAAACACTGACCTGAGTCAATTTTTAAAACATTCGTTAAGTGCATACAAAATAATACGAATATCTTAAAATATTGTTGCATTAGGAATAAAACACTACAGTTACAGACCTCTCTCAGTGGAATAAAGTGAACGAAAGAGTTTTCAATAACAAATTCGTATTTAATTTTTCTTCCTATAAAATCCATAAGAAAAAATCCTTTCAACATAATTTTTGTGCAATTCTCTTCTTGTTTTTTTCTTAAACTCAAAAGAGAACATAATCGTTAAGTGAATTTCATTTTAAAGAGAAACAGAACAACCACCACCAGCATATCATAACAAAAACAAGAAAAACCTTCGTTAAGTGTATCTTTTTACTTTAAAAATGCATAAACAAACGATCAGTGTTAGAAAAGACCTCGTTTAATGTGGTAACGTGCGACTGCGTCAGTTTGTTCGTTCTTTCGTTTCTTTACCACAATAAGTTCGGGTCGAATAAGATCGGCACCAATTTGAAAGGAAAACAAAATCATATTAAATTCGGTACACAATTTTTGTACGAAGAAGTTTTGTTTACATTTTCAATGAACGTATACTTAACGAATTTTTTGGATTTAATTTACGATTGATTTCGATTCTCTTGATCGGTTAGTGATGGTTACTCAAATTGAATTTTAAACAAAACAAAAAATAAATTTAATACACAAAAATTGCCTTATACTTCTTTCGATTTACTTCGATTTGAATTGATTTGTAATGGCTGAATTATCTATGTTGTACCTATATAATAGAGAAGTGATATTCAATCGGATTTGGATTAAATAAGAAATGTAATTTATTTTGCACACGATTGAATTTTAAATTGAAACCGCCTACAATCAAAAACAAAATTGGTTACAATTATTGTTATTATATTGTTGTTATTGTCTTTTGTGTGTGTTTTAAGTTAAATCCCGGTTAAATTTTGTTTTCTTGTGAATTTCAATTCAAAGACAAGTGCATTTAAAGAAAATAAAAATAAAATAGGGAGACATGCGTGGTACTGGACAGACAGACGCATAATTATCTATAGAGGTACTGTCTCTTCGCGGAACCCATTGTTATAGAAGTCTTTAGATACGCGATTTAACTTACTATGTGTACCTATATATCGTTATTGTTCAAACAATGTTTAAAAAGAAAACATGTCTCCCACCCATTGTTGTTGTTAATTTGTTGCCGGGAATACAAATTTGTATCTAATGAATAGACGACCGACCGTTGACAACAAAAAACGAACGAGTGATCAACGGACGTCTGCGCGATTGTGTGCCTTCTTTTTAATGATTGTTCAATTGATAATAAAATTTAAATTGATAATTTTTCAAAAAATAAAAACCAAGTCAACAATAATTATGTTCATTATCTTAAGCCTTTTCCTCTCTACGTCTCTCAATCAACGTCAAGATCTCGCTACATGCGGATTTGTATCTTTTGATTTTGCGCGCCATTGTGTAAAGTTATAAAGATCGGTCCTACGTATTTTTTAAACTCGAACAGTTTATAAACAACAACAACAAAAACAACAACAACTTGTGACTACCGATCATCAGTGAATTTGCAAATAAAAACGAAAATTATTGGATACGGGTGTTTAATGAGTGTGCATTGTGTTGCTTGATATAAAATTAATGTATCTGAAAGATTCGTGTGTATCTTTACCTATTCCCGCCAGAGTGTTGCAATATGCTAAATGGTGCATGATGGAAGTAAAATGGAAATAGAAAATAGAAGTGGTTGATATGGAGGGAGTCAATAACCCTTTTTGAAACTGCAGATTAGTTTTTATCTTTAATTACCTAGATAAAGTTAAAATGTATCTTTTCTCTTTCTGTGTGTCTGTTGTCTTGTTTTGTGTATGACTTGAGGGTTAGTTGCACAATTTTGAGTATTTTCAATCCATTTAGTTTTAGTTTTATGGTTACGATTTTAATTGGAGTTCAAACCCTTAAGGCTGTTGTGTGGCCATTGCGGAATTGAGAGTCCATATTAACCACCTGTTTGCTTAAAATATTTTAACTCTCAAAGAGACCAATTATGGCTCGAAATATGTATATCTCCTTATTAAATGACTTGAAATATTTTTTTATTACTTATAGTCAATTAAAAAATCATATATGGCTTAAAATAATAATAAATATTTATCATGGATACTTATAATAATTAGGAACTAAAACCTGCCTCTTAATATATGTAATAATAATCCAAACGATTAACCTCTATATGGGAGTTTTTAAAGCATATTTTGATGAGGTATTTAAAATGACATCAAAATTTGGTATTCAATACATTAATGATCTGAAAATTTGTCTTAATTTTTATTAATCTGTATTTAATGTTAATTAAATGTATTTACCAAAAAGAAAACACATCGCAAATCAATATTGTTCTCATGGTTCGTTTAGGCTTAAATAGAAACCAAAAAATTACTAATTCAAAACCTAAAAACCTACCTACATAAATGTTTAATTTTACATAAACTTTTATACAAATAAATATAAATATGTGAAGCTTTTGATTAAATATTTTTGTATGATTTCTTTTTATTTTGTTGTTCATGTCATTTCTCTTTTCTGATCGATTTATTTTTTTTTAATTCAATTGATGAATGACCTTGTTCACGTATTTGTATACCTAGTTCATAAAAGTCAAAGATACATCTTGAGATTATTGAGTATTGTATTATTTTTAGGTTTATTGAGTTTTGTGTTTGCATAAATTTGTTCAATTTTGATTGCAATAGAAAATTGGCTTTACCTCCACATCTTAAAAGAGAAAGAGTAGTTAAAGGTGTCTTATACCAGTGTACCTACATATTGTTACATTATACATTTTGCGTGATTTGCATTTAGAAATGCATTCACATTCACATATCATTGTTGTTGTTGCTTTTATTGTCAATTTATTATTGATTGATAAATTATAATTGCTAAACAAATGAATTGTTAGAACAAATCATTTAGTTATCGTGATTGAATTTATAATAGATTACTCGTAATATTATGGCTTTTTGTTCAGATGGGAAACCCAATCAACTTGTTGTTTACCTAAAGTTTATAGGTTTATACAGGTTTGGTATAAAGGGGGAAATTTGAAGTGACATTTCTATCGAGTAAAGCTGTTAAAGGTGCAGTGTGCTGATAATATCATTATTAAGCATACAACTTCTTACATATTCTTTTATCTTAATAGCTTAGTAATGATAATTACTAAATCTTAAATGAACATATGTAAAGGGTGGTTAAATTTAAATAGCTGATGTTGATTTCGAATAAAATACAAATTATTAAGAATATTATTGAAATTTCTTTTCATTATGATAATATTGGTATAATTCAGTTATCTATGGAATAAAATATTGGCCAAATAGCAGCCGTGATATCGGCGGCACAGTTCCATTGGATGGTCCAAATTTTCGATGACGTTGAGGCTCTATGCCATTAATGTCCATCCTTTAGCTCTTAAATTGTTGCTGACTTATCGACGTATTTCTTTTGTTTCAAATAACCCCACAGAAATAAGACCAAGCCAATTGACATGGCCCATGTTATCTCACGTGGTATAACATGGGCATTGTCAAAGAGCCATTTTTCGTTAGCTGTGTGGCACGGTCCTATTGAAACCACATACCACATACCACATGGATATCTTCCAATTTGGGCCAAACAAAGTTCGGACAAAATTTACAGTAACTGCCTGAGCGGCCTCATTTTGGAAAAAATACGGCCTGATGATGCCGCCAGTCCATAAACCGCTTCAAAACAGTCACTCTTTGTGGGTGCATTGGTTTTTCAGCAATCACGGTTGGATTATCATTTTCCCAAATGAGGCAATTTTGCTTATTGACGAATCCACTGAGGTGAAAATGTTCCTCATCACTGAAGTTGATTTTCTTCGAAAATTTGGACATCCAATGTTGCCATTTCTTGCCACCATTCTGACCATTGCCGAAGCTTGAAATGGTCAAGTGGATTTAGTTCTTGAGTCAATTGTAAGTGGGTAGATGCAAGTTTGTATGCATAATGTTCATGACGACGGCTTGAGATGGTCGGCTCTTCTGCTAAACTATCGCGAACAGCAGCAATACTTTCTGCAGTCAAATCTCCTACAGACCCTGTTCGCTCAATTTTTTGCACAATTTTTCCAATTTTACGCACATCTTGACGATTAAATTGACCGAACAAATCACGAAGTAGACGATGGGCATATTTATTTGAACGCCCATTTCCATAAAAAGCCTGAATAACTTTAACGCATTGCTCAATTGTGTATCTTTCAATGGTTCAAATTGAGTTAATCTGAAATTGAGAAATGTCAAATGAAATGAAGAAAATAACTTGACGTTTAGGCGTGGTACATACATTCCACATCGGCCCTCACAATGGAACCACCCTTTCTAAGGTTTTTTCGAATTTTAAAAGCTTACTTCTCAAAAAGGTGATGCGATAGATTTATTTTGAATTCGAACTGAGGCCATCAAAACCATAGGAAAAGTGTAAATTGTGTGCCAAATGCAAATCCTTTTTGGTACTTTTCAAAGCCTCTTATTCTTTTTCCATGCTTATGGATTTTTCCCTACATTTAGATTCGGCTACATAGAAAATAAAATGTAAATTGCTGCCAGATTCATGTAGAAACTTCCTTTAAATCATTTTCAAACAACTCCACGTCCTTGTCTCCTTTCTTGTCAATAAACCTTGTCTCCTTTCTTGCCAATAAAAGTGTGTCACCTTCAACTTTTACACCTCTCTCTTTCCCTTTTTCACAATTACATGAAATTAAACTAATTTCAAAACCTTAGCAATATACATTTCTTTCATTCCATCAATTGCATGTGTCTTTTTGGCTAATCCCTTTCAATTGATTGTTAGATGGTCATCGCCTAAGGCAAGACTTAAAATAGCTTTTACACATGTAGGATATAAATGCTAACGCAAAAGCATTAGTTCAATGTAACAGACATACACGAGTCTTGTAAATTGAAGTCTTTCTATATGTTTAGTTACATATATAGTCGATAAAATATAATTTACAGAATTAATGTACACGCACGTAATTTATCAACGTTAAACCGACATGAGCACTTAACCAGGCGATAATTATACTCCAGGAACAAGTCTTCCAGTCTCGAAGTCGTATAGGTACCTATGTATGTATGTATATACAGCTGTTTTGCACCTGCATTGCATCAGAGAGGCTCTGCATTGATATTTCTTAAATTATATATGTACATATTTATAACTACATAGATGTAATATCTCTATACTTACGTTATAAGCGGCCCACTTTCTTCGTCGGTCGTCGTTGTCATATGTTGTCGTCTTCGTCGTCGTCATCTGACACTCTTGTATATTCTGCGTATTCAATTTTACTTCAATTAAATATAATTAAGCTGTAAGGACACTTTGTATGCATCACTCAGAGCGCGCCAAGGCTTTAATTTCAAGTAAGGAAATACCTATATGTATAAATATACCAACCTACTTCCTTAATACAAAACTTGGGCAGTATAATATGTACATAGCTCATAACCTACCTTTAAGATAAGAGTTGAGTATTTTTCGAAAGCTCACGTGACATGACAGACAGATGGAAGTATACATTGAAAGCAAGCGCAGTAATTCAGGAACTTTTGAAAAAAGGAATTCTTCGAGCCGAATAACTTGAATAAAAAGGAAGAATTTTTATTTATTTTTGTCTGTAATCATAAAATGCGGTCACATGCAGGACATATGTGCTGCCGAGCCACCACCACCACCGCGGCGTGTGATGTGCCGGGTTCCAACAAACACACACATTAAGCATAAATACCTTAACTACCTTCTGGTTCCGTCCGAATCCGAAAAGTA
The DNA here is from genome assembly GCA_920104205.1 of Eupeodes latifasciatus. Classification (NCBI taxonomy): domain Eukaryota; kingdom Metazoa; phylum Arthropoda; class Insecta; order Diptera; family Syrphidae; genus Eupeodes; species Eupeodes latifasciatus. The sequence continues at coordinate 142,305,112 of OV049924.1, read as the reverse complement.
GCAGATGTGCGGAATGTTTTGAAAATTTCTAAAGATAACATCTTTACCATCATTTTATTTATATGAACCCCATTCAAGATACACTGATTGTATCTTTAGATATACGCATAGACCGACCAACCGACCGTATAAGATGATGATACACCCTCTTTCTATTTTCTATATAATATGTGAGAATGAATAGAGTAATGTGGTATGAAGTACTCGTATAACCTAAGTCTCAAGTCTTTAGCGGTAGCGTATCTCTCGTATCTCTTTGTTTGTATAGAGTTAAAGAATTACCTATACGTACTCTTGCAAGTTTAAGTAGCTGTAAGGCATTAATTTCTATTATTTCAATTAAGATTCCAATTTTTTCCTTTCTTAAGTTCAAACTAGTTAAATGTTTGGTGTAGGTATACCTAACCTCCTTATAGATCTTTGAAGGTTTTTCAAGCAGGAAGAAATTTTACTCTAAGATAAATTTGTATTCATTAAGAAAATGTCTAGAAGCTTAAGCAAGTGTATAAAGACTTCGTCACGCTCAACAGTAGTTAAGCTATTCGTAATTCATGAATATAAATTATAGTTTAAACTGCACTAATGTGACATCAGAGTTTATTTTCCTTATTTTATTATTGAATGACGCTTGTTTTCTTTTATAAGGAAATTGGTATTTTTATATAAAAACAAAGTTAAGTAAACTGCATTTCAAAAGCAACATGTATAAGTAGGTGGTTCTTAATCGATTTGATACATATTTCAACATTTAATATGATCGAGTATAAATAATGTATGTTAATTGACTCTAAACAAAAACCTATTAGTCTGGCGGCTTTTAATTAATAACAAAATAAAGAAAAAAATTAAAAAAACACTCACATAAATTTTAATTTGTCTTATATAATTTCTTATATGCTCGTAAAAAATATAATCAAATGATTTTTAATGGAAATACAATAATAATAATAATGGGCACACGCTCATTCAACCATTCCCTATATTGCATATTCAAATCATTATACTACATCTATATTTAAGAGTGTGACTTTTTTCAAGAAAATAAAATAAAACTAAGAGAGTGGGCTGGTGTAATGACTTGCTTCGTGATCAGAGTTTTAAAATTTTTTTTTATTATTGACAGCCGTTAATAATTAGGGATATTTTGATTTAAACACGTTTCATGGTTATATTTTGGTGGTTTAAATAAAATTTAAGTTTAACATTTCATTCAAAAGTCATGAAATTTGAACATTTAGTAATGATATTTTTAAAAATAGGGCATATGCACTCTATTTTTTATTAGAAACTGAAGAATCTATTCTAAACTCAACGACGTGACGCACGTGCAATAGGGATCAATAACTAGTGACGTATCTATTTATTAAAAATAGATCTGTTCGCTTACTTTCTTGAACTGTCAATTGCTCAATTGCTTGCAAAGTTCTGTCATGGCATATATACAAAAGAATAAATATATAGACAAGTTGCAAAGCGTATATCTAATCATCTGGTTTTTTGTTATAGTTTTTCGTTGATTAGGAAAAATTGATGTTGAATTAAAAAGAGTATAAATATATTTTTAACTGCGATGAAATGTTCTACGAGTGATTTTTTAAGAGCTGTCAGAAATTAAAAACTTAAACAAAATGCAATAAATCTTTCTTATGATTTAATGTTCGAATTTTGGTCGCGTTTGTGCCTAAAATTATCCATCCGCTTAGTCCACTTTTGGCATACTCTTTCTTCTGTCTTAGCGGCCAATTGACTAGCCTTAAACGTGAAATTAACCATTTAAAGAAGTGACCGCTCAATAAGTCCATTAATAAGCGTGTTTTGTGGAATATATGGTACCGTCTAGTTGAACGTTTATTACCATTACACGGTAGCGCTCACCATTTACAGTAACGTTGCGATTCACATCATCTTTGAAGAAATACGGCTCAATGCTTCTGGTTGCTCTTCACTTCAAATATGGCACCTTTGCTTTTTCACGTATCTATTCAACCAGAAATGAGCTTCGTCGCTGAGCACAATTTCTCGATACAAAAATAGATCTTTAATGCAATTCTGTATTTTGAAAGGTTTCACACCTAAATTCTTCCGCAAAAAATTTGTGTTTTAGGCCCAGGCTGAGACTGAGCTAACTCCGAGTTAAATCTAGAGTTATAATTAATCCTAAATTCAGACTTAACTCACGAACAAGTTTATCAGTAAAAGGTTCAATTTGAACCTCATAAGTGGTATAACAATTTGGTATCACTGAAAAGTTTGGTCGAGATAAGATACATTTTCTTCTTCTCAAATCAGTAAGACTTAAAATTTCGTATAAATCCTCATAGATCAAGTCGCAGTCTGAATTTCACAACATACTCATTTTTCCACAACAAAAAATATTTCAGTATCTGTCAAAAGCATCTAAACTTGAAGGGTTAACTCAGAGTTAACAAAAAGATTATAATAAACTGAAACAAATGTTTCAGGAGTTAACTCGGATTTACCTCTGAAACTAGAATGATCGTGCACTGAAAAACTGGGCATTAGTATAGTAACAGAGGCCCAGTTGCTACGAATGGTGCCGATTCAATAATTAACGGTCATCAATAACACTGACCGTTACAGCTGCGATATTTTTCTCAATTCGCACTCTACGTAAGCGTGTTGGTGGTTTGATGTCCAACAATGCAAATTTGGTAGGAAATTAAGTCACAATAGCTGCCTCAGTAGGTTCGTTTGCAAGACGATTTCATAATTAAATTATAGACCAATCTGGAGATTTTTGACAGTGACACAAAGCACAAAACGTATTTGAGCTGTCAAAACCAGTGTTGAAAAAAAGGACAATTTTTATTTTCCTTCGAGAAACTTAACAAACGTCATCTTTGTCACAAAATTTCTTAACGTATTTGCCTCCATTTTACTAAACAATCTTAAACTTTGCAAAATTAATAATCAACTAAACAATTAACGTCAAATTTCACATAATTAACAATAAAGCTAGATCCTCATAATAGAAACGGCAAAATACCACAGTCCTTGTCTAACTTTAACGTAGCCCGTTTAAGTGCAAAAAATCATTCAAGCCCATGGAGTTTAAGGACAAAACAAATTCTTTAAAGTAGATTTCTTAGATTCACCTCAGCGGATATTGAAAACAGGAAATTCGAATGTCATTTTTCGTGTTGAAAATGTAGTCAATCTATAATTCAAATTGTTCGTTCTATTCGATTTAATTTTGTTCAATGAAAAATTTACATATTAACGGAAGAACAGATCTTAATTTGAGATAAAATGTTCTTCCTTTATTTCAAGGCAAAGACATTATCAACTTGAAAACACATGTCGGACAAAAAAACACATTTTTGAAGATCTTATTTAGATCAAACACAAATTACCGTTAAAACTTTGCCTTTAAAGTAATGACATATCAAGTTTCTCTTCTCTTATGTAGATATACTTGCTATTAATTTTAAGATCCATACATTCAGGGTCGATTTTATTTTCTTCCCCTTTAACTTCGATTTCCTCCCCCCTCTCCATTATACTTACAACATGTTAAACACATTTCGAGTTTATTATTATTGTTGTTCAAACACATTATCCTGACACACACGCACTTAATTGATGTTTATTCCAGACTCACCGCCCCTATAATATTTATATCTGATATATTATACATTTATACCACATACATATGCATTATGCATGCTTTTAAGGCATTGTTCATAATAACTTATTCCACTAGGGCGGCCGTACCAACTACTGTAACAATAAATCGATCTTATTTTGAAATATCCCTGCTCTTATTGGACTCACATAGTACCTTTGTATATACAAGTTGAACATTAATTAAGTTTTGCATCTGACATCATTATCTTACGATAAAATATAAAATACCATTAAAACAGCATCTCTCTAGCAGTATCACCATCATCAGCTCAGCCAGACCCACAGACACACAGACATAGTCAGCCAGCCAGCATAATTCAATAATTTTGAAACCTTATTATTCACAGCAACAGCCGGCATGTATAACACATCCTGCTTATTACAACTAAAACTACTTAGGCGTACCTAAAAGGAAAACGAAAAATATCCTTATTCTCGTCGATGAAGAAAAATCGTACCTATGGTATAGGGCATACATCGCATAGCATCAGGCTTTGGGTCATAATTAAATTCAATCTGCTTCTAGATTTTCTATTTTCTGTTCTTGTTCTTACATCCTCTTCATCGACATCAACATCATCTGTTTCATCCTATTATCCTGGCTCTAGCTATCAATGTATGAACACCATAGGTACCTATAAAAATGTTACAAAATGAATATGCCCTATTTTGAGCTTATAAACATAAAAATATCTCCCTTAATTGTGTAATAGATGTCAAACCAAGGCTTATAGAAAGACTATAGCTTGATTGAATTCAATATTGAAAAGGTGCAAAAATAAAAAAAAAGGAAGGATCTCCTTGTCTCTTCAATATATAAATACATATACCTACAAAAGGCTCGAGTCATTTATATAACATCTGGTGCCAATGACCAGGTGAAAAAGAAAAGAAAATTGATTTTTGTTGGTTTTGCATTTGTAATCATTTTTCATGGAAACATAAAAAGATACAAAAATGAAATTGAAAACATGCCAAACAATAATTAGGTCTACATGGCTTTTTAAATAAAATTCTTCTTCTGCCAGCTGAACAACTATTTCGTGCGAAAAGTTCTATTTAATTCAGGAAATAAAATTTACATCGCTCAAAATACCATTTTAAGCACTATATGAACCACATTAAATTTCGTAGAGGATAGTTTCGTATACATTTATTGTTAATTAAGCCCATTGCCCATAGCTATTTCATGTTTGCCCTAATGAAGAAGACCAACATTAAAACAGTGTACAGGAGTGAATAAAAAGGGTTGCCATAAGTCGTTAATTTTGCAAGAAAATTGTATTTTGTAAGTGTATATGTTCTTTAAAATGTTTTATTATGGGCTTCTATGAGTACAGAATTTTGACAGTAATAATTACAATAAAAAAAAACTAGTACTTACTTGAATATTCAAACCCCATTCTAATTGTACTCTTAATCGCACAAAGTAATTACAGAACCATGTAGGTACTTATTAATATTTGGTACTTTTTAGCTGTTTAATTCTTTGAGTATTATCAATTTCTTTAACTTCTAAATGATATTTAGCACATTTCAGCTGCTGATTTCTTTGAGTACTTGCAGTTTTGTACTAATTGATACGAGTATTCCGTACTTTTCAGCTGCTGAATTCTTTAAGTGTTCTCAATTTCAAACTTCTACTAATTCAGCTGATGAATTCTTTAGTACTCTTTAGTTATTGAAATCTTTGAGTACCATGAATTTTAAAAACTTTTACTAATTAATACCCTGAATTCTTAAACTACTATCAAATTTGTATTAATTGAAATTTAGTAATTTTCGGCTGCTGATTTCTTTGAGTCCTATTTATTTTCTTAAACTTGTAATAATTGATATTTAGTACATTTCAGTTGCTTATTCCTTTGAGTACTATGATTTTTGTACTAATTCATATTTTTTAAGTAGGTACCTATTATTAATTTTTACAAATTTCTACAGATTGGTTGTAAGACTTTTCAGCTGCTGAATTGTTTGATGTTGAGGAAATAATAAAAATTCTAACCACAAATCTTCTAGGTACGGTTCATCAGTTCAAAACGGACACATTTTTAAAGTACACTTTGGAGTAATAACTGCTTAAAAATTCTACAAGTGTCTGTTACTCAAAACGTTCTTCTATTTATATATGCCATAAAATTGTATTACTTAAGTATAATATTTCAAAAATTCAGGTAATTACAAATTTTATTTGGATTGTACTCATTTATCAACATATGAATTTTATATTTAAATGCGTAGTGTACAAACAATTCCTTGGTCTTGATAGTTTAGAGTATATTTGACAAAATGAGACATTAAGACGAAAGTGAGTGAGTTTGAGGAATTTCAGAGTACAACTCGGAATTATTCAAATAAGTTATCAGTATATTTGTGTTAAAATCTACTGATTATCATTTCGAGTAAAAGTCCCGGTATTGGTGCTTCTAATTTTTCAGTACAAATGAAATGGACGTTAAAAGACATTTTAAATTAAAAAACACTTCAGAATTTTAAGACTCTTTATTTTGAATAAGTGTCTATTAAATAAGAGCTCTTTCTTTATGAAATACCTATGCAAAATTCAATTCCAAGTATTTTAATATTGATAAGATGGCAACCCTTTTTATTTTACAATCTCAATATGTAGATATTTTACTTCTTCTGCTTCGGTTGTATTCACATTCATAGATGTCCAGTCCATGTTCAGTCGTTAATTTTGTGATTTTAAATTTATGCAAACAATGCATTTAAATAATACTTTTTCGCATGACATTTTTGGTCCCCTCTAACAGTGTAGGAGAAAGAGTGCATACAATTGGCATGGTGTTATTTTTATTTGTATATATAAACATAAAAATGTTGCACAAAAATAAAAATAAAAAAGTATATGGTGAAACAAGCCTTCTTTTTAAACCCCCTTAATGACATGAACAACAGAGGACACACCACTCTCAAAGCTTACAAAAAAAAAACCTAAGTATTATAGATTTGAATGTTGTAGATACATTTTTCTATATATGGCTATTAAAAAACAAAACCAACAAAAGTTGCTAACAACCATAATGTATATATCTTTTCTTTTGATGGAAGTTATGTTGCTTTTAATAAAACAACAACGCAACTATAAGTAATGCGGTATGGTTGCTAATGGTGTTGGCGGTGAACGCAATAAAAGAATTTTAGGAATTTTATTATTTTGTTTCCCCTTAAATGAAAAAGGGCGTATTTTATATGAAAATGGAATGCATTTTATTTATCTAGTCAAGGCTTCGCTTCTTAAGGAATGCTTACATACTTAGGAATAATAAAACAGACCATGCGGAAACTTATAGTTCATTTCGACTTGGAAACATCTGTGCAAAGGAGAGAATAATGATTAAGTACCTACACAGTTGTTAATAAAATTTGATCCTTTTTCAATTTTATGGATTTCTTATGTTTCTGAAATATGCAGACAACCAGTTGTTTATTTAATAGCGATATCGGGCAAAGTGAAACTTAAGGGCAGTTAGGTTCAGTATAAGTATAAAGATCAATGTCAAATCTAAAGTTGTCTTTACACTCATATCGATTATTTTTCTCTTGTTTAATATTTCCGCTATGGTTTATTTTTTTTTTCAAAATTCGTATAATTACCTTCTGCGGTCTTAAACCACTTTTTATAAAGTTATCTCCCATAAAGATCTATGTATGTCAATAAAACAAGCTATTAAATTCTTAAATCCATCATTAAAATCTCTGTACATAAAATGACAACCTTGACTTAATTTTTATGTTCGTTCAGAATATGTACATATTTCACTATCAAGTATCAAGTACTGATACACATGAATAGTAATTTACAAAGTCAATCTCAAAACCGCCACTTGCAACATGATCACAGGCTTTAAACAAAAAAAAAAGAACCAATTTGTAACCAATATCATGCCATGGTAAACCATTAGATAGATGCACGTAGGAGGTTCAATTGCAAATGAGTGCGAGTAAAAATTTAAAATAAAAACAACTTATCAATCTTCACAACCTTATTAACTTTCACATAAAATTAGCTTACAAGATTTTAACTAAGTATTCATAGAACTGGAAAAATTAATTCTTGTGTCACTTTCAATCAAAATCAAAACAACACTTGAATATGTTTCATCATAATCATCTAGTTGGTTCTCTTATGGTTACAAGTTACATTATAAACATACGAGCATTTGTAAGCTTGATGATCTTGTCAATCTTGTCTATGACATCACAGCATTTTATCAAGTCTTAAACACATTTATTACAGCTGGGAAAAAATAAGAGATTTTTAGTTGTGAGTGTGTTTGTGTGTTCTATGGAATAATTATTATGATTGTATGCATTTTAATGTCTTAATATGACTTTAACGACCATAACGAATACTTTTATCAAATTTAACAGATTAAGTGCGTATATTTTGTTTTTATTTCTCGATCTAAAACTAGAAAATTTTATGATTGAAGTTTACCAACCTACAAAGACTCGTATATGAACTTGGTTTCTGTTAAAAAATTTGTTTAAATTAAATTTTATGTGGTTAGTATATGGTCATTAAATTTAGCTTCTGGAAATGTACATAACGCACAACAAAACAACAACAACAAATAAAACTATACAAATTCGTGATAGGAAATCAAAAATAGTAAATTTATTTACGAGGCAAACGTGTTTATTTATGTAATTTGTTTAAGGTTATAATAAAAAAAAAAAACAATTTTTATCGACTTTTTAAGGGCCTCAAAGTACCAACATATATCTAATTTGTGTTTCAATAAATTAATTTTTGATTAAATCTTAAACATTCAACATATGTATAAATGAGATTTATGCTAATATTTATTTTATTTAATTAACTACTATTAGTGTGTGTTTTTTTTAAAGAAAATCATTTAATTTGGTTGAATATTTGTTTATTTTATCTTCTAACATTTAAGAAAGATTAAAGTTTTATTGATAGACGATTTGTGTTTATTGTTTTTGAAAATTGAAAGGCCAAAGACGGGATAAATACGATTTATAAAATTTTAAGTTACATTTATTTTCATAAATTTTAATTTTTGTTGTAATGGCTTACTACAACAAGAACTTGGTTAAGATACCACATGACTAGAATTCTATGTTTCACAGGTGCCAACCGATTATTAGATTTCTTTAGTAATTGTTTTTGAAAAAAAGTTTCTATACCTACCGTCACTGAGGATTGAACCTTGCATAAGAAAGCTGGCTGATAGAGCAAAACAAGTGATTTTATTGTCAATAATAATTAAAGATTATAATGTTTTTGATATTTGTTCTTATTTACTAAAAACAATATAGTAAAATAATTATTTTCACAATTCAAAAATTTCACCTCGAAATTATCAAAATTCAATGTTTATCGAATGGTCAATCTAGTGAACTTTACCTGTGTTTTTTTGGGATAGTCAAACCTGGTATTGTAGAAATGTATATGAATAACAAATACAACATCCGCTGTAGAATTACTGCTGATAAAAGGTAAAGTGAAGTCCTGGGTTCTATTTCATAAAATTTGACAGGTGACAAATTTGTCAGGAAAATACAATGACAAATTTTTCATTGTCATATTCTGACACATTTGTCGAGACAATTTTGTCATTGTCATATTTAACTATAGTTACTGACAAACTTGTCGTGACAATTTCATTGTGTATGAAATAAAACATTTGCATTATGTTTCAATTTTCATAGTTTCTAGACCAATCTTTTTCGAGCACTCTTTCATTTTTAAAATGTCACAGTTTACAAAATAGTGTTTTGTTGTTAAGAATTGAAGTGTATAAAACATAATAAAAATCAAGAGTTTTAAAATAAATAACACTTCGAATATAAATGTACTAACGTTACTTTTAGAAAACAAAGATATTTTATTCACAAAACCACTGTCATTACTTGACCGTAATTTAGTTTTCTGTCGCAATTGTCAGTTATATAATGATAAATATACATATATTTTGTAATTTTTGTTTTTATTTCATAATTATCAGTAAAAATTATCAGCAAAAATTTGTCGAAAAATTCCTGACAATTGTGGAAAAATACTTGACAATTCATTGTCATGACAATTTCTTTATGAAACGAAAAAATTACCATTGCCGGGTATTTTCTTACAATTTAAAAAAAATGGCAAATTGTTAATGGATCAGATTTTAACAGTTGTCAAATTATAAATTAACAAATTTTCCATTCTCACCTGTCGCAATTGTCAATGTATATGAAATATGTCCCTGCTGTGGATAGAGATTGATTTGACTTATATTCGAGTATTGAAAGAAATTTTCTTAGTTTTCGTTTTTAAACGTTGGATGTTGGTACTTTTCTCATAGTAGACTGACTAATCAACTTTTGTCCAATCTTTTTTTGTATATGTGTGACGAATCCCTATGGACTGTTGCACCACTGCTTATCATAACAAATTCTACAGAAGTACCTTGCCAAGTTCTGTCTCTTAAAAAGATATAGATTCAAATCTAAATCTTACTTCTAAATTTGGTTTTTCAAAGTTTCTTAGCATAAAATCGATCTTTGAGTTGTCTTTGCTTCTATGCGTTCTTTTTATTATTACATGGTTTTCTTATTGTGAGCTGACTGGACCTTTTCTTTAAAACGAAAATAGACAAAAGCTCTATTATTGTTTGTTATTTTGTTAAAATTGTATGTCCACAAAAACATTATAGTTTATTACTGATAGCGACATCTGTTGCACGTGAAGAGTCATTTTACTCAGATCATAATCTACGAACAAACCTATTTCCTTCAGTTCATTATTTTATTTGGATTAAATTTGCAGAATTTAAAATAGTAAATCAAATTAATTATAGGTGACGTTAGGTTTAAAGACTGTCCGGGATGGAGTAGGACACAATTAGGCCAATTTATTGGCCCATTGTAATATCACGTGAATCTTGAGGCTTTCTTCTGAACTTAATGAAACCAATTTGAGTCCATTACGAAACGTGAAAAACTGATTATGTTAATTTGATTGAGATCGCTTAGATCATTATATAGAATGATTTTCCTAGGTAGGTCTTGCTTCTGCAAAAGTCATTTGAGAATACGCTTAGCAACGTGGCGTGTTTCCTATTAGACTATGTCCGGTTATAACACCGATTATCGAGCTTTTATATGCAATCTGCTTAGAGATAACAAACACCTTAAGCGCTTTAAATCTAGTGTGGGCCAGATGTTTTTTGTGACCTGACAAGTGTTGATATTTGCATTCTGTATAGCGTCTTGCCTTGCATTAGCAATAGTTTACATGTAGCGATTAGTATAGAAAGGGTTGTACTGTACCATTTCTGACGATCTCATCTGGCTTACAATTTCTGGAATTTCTCTATGTCTCGGCATTCATCAAAGGGCAATGTTAAACTGTTGTTCCATCGCCGTTATAGATGATCGGCAGTTATGAACTGTTATAGAGTTTGTAGGGACAGAGTCCAGACCAGAGATTTGATGCAGATGTTGATATAACGATTTCTTTAAGTCAAATCAAGACTACTTTTATCGCCAAAAGTTCCGCCTGGACAATTTTCGGAAAGGCGGAATGAGAGAGCTCTTCGGAGTGCAAGCCTCCACCTATCCCGTCATTTGCTTTTCCTCCATTTGTAAAATTAATTTTAAGTGATTTCTGATATTCAAAGTTGTCTATTTTGTCAAGTTTAAATTATGTAGTTCTGGTCTGTATTTCACAAATTTTGTTCACAATTTTGCTTTAAATTATTTTTGAGAAATGTTTAATTGTATCAACTTCCAAATATAAAAACTTAATTACTACGGATGCGTTTTTTCAATCCCAAATTTTAGTTTTACAGTTATTGTTTTTAACATAAGTTAATCCATTTTTCATTTCCATCAATTCATGAGCTATGTAAATACTTACATCGAGGTATGATTCAAAAAACATGATCTCACTTTATAAAGTCATTGACTTATCAATTAAAATCATTGTCTGAATCAAATGCCTACAAGAAACAAATTTTAATTCCCAAATTATTGACGAGACAACCACTCATCTTCAATTAAAACTTGAAATCCAAATTTTGGTCTTCAAAAAAGACTCCTAGTCTATCTATTTTTTTAAGTGATCATTGATTAATTGAGTTAAAAAAATATATATATTTTTGGTTTGTATAAATCAATTTTTGTGTTTTCTGTGCTGTGTTTCTATCAAAGAGAAATTGATTCATTTCTTCTGAAAACATGATAAATTCAATACAGCTGAAATTCCCCCTCTTAAAAAACAAACAAAATATAATAATTATTCTTTCTAAAGTGTTCATTGATCACTCTTTTCAGATGATGATGATAGTTTGATAGTGTAAATTGAGATGTGTGTTGTTTTTTTTTTTCAATAATTGAAGGGAACATTATTGTAATAGGATATTTCAATAATAGTTTCAGTTTCAATGACCCTGTATAATGATCATCGAACAACACAAAACCGAAACTATATGAGGGGTAATGGATAATGAATACATCATGTTTGTTATATTAAACGCATAAAGTGATTTTAAAAATATAATACATGTATCTTGAAAAATTACTTAAGTTACAGCCCTTACGCATCTATGAAAACGAGATAACCCTTTGCGTTATTTATTTAAAAAATAAAATTCAATGACATTTAAGCGTGACGTGACAACATTGTAGTTTAGCTGCCCATAAAATTATGTTATATTTAGCCTTATCTCATTTTCATGGTTCAGTTTTTGAACTTTTCGTTATAATTTCACAAGAAATGACATTTTAAAATGTTTGATTTAAAATGTTTTGATTTGACATAAAAATGTTGAAATTGTTGAAATTTATTATTAAATTTAGAATGACGTCTGTTGGAGATGGTACTAACTTTGAATTATATTCAAATTAACTGACAAAGCATGATTTAGCGTTAGTTTTATAATCATAAAATTTTGTAATTGCAGTCGAAAGTGTAACACATGGTCTAAGTTGAAGATTTTGATAATAAATACTTTTCAGAAATTATAAAAACACTTTTTTTAACACGTTCAGGAACTCCAACAAAATCACACCAAAATGCTGGCTATTCTTAAATGTTCGTAAAGTTTGATAACAAAGGTAAAAATTAACTGAAAGAGAACTCAAATCTATTGTGATTTTCCATTAGTAAATTAAGGCAATTAATTTTTGATCTAGATCTATCAAAAGACAAATTTCCCCTATTTTAGCATTATACGAGAAAACAAAATTGATATCTTTTTGATTAAAGATCAAATCTGCAGATCTGGATTCTTCGTCATAGATCTACCCCTCTTTCCACTAGTACTAGTACAATTATAAAATAATGTTAAGCTGGAAATTAAACAGCTCTACTGCACTCGTTAACTCGTAAATGAAGTTAAACTATTACAATGACAAAAAAAAACGTGTTCTATGCACCACGAAACAAACCAATTTTTGACAGAAATCTGAATTCACTCGTAGAAAACCCCATATCCGTCAACCTACAAATCTATAACTGTTAAATGTGTAAACAATAATTTAATAACAACCGTTTTTACGTTTTATTGACATTTGAAAGTTGGTATTTCTTGATATATTTGATTGCTAATTTAATTCTGACAGTTTAAAGAGAATAAAGTGTCTAATTAGCCATAGCCATGTTGAAATATGTAATTTTTGACATTTGACATTTCTGTGATGTGTTCAACACTTTTAGGTCCGTTTGTTGGTACTTTTTTAAATTTTGATGCAAACGAGATGACACCCATTTAACAAAGTGTCAAACTTTGAAATTGAATAAACTTAACCACAGTGCCACCTATCGCTCCCGTATTTTACAATTTTGTTCCTTAAGACTTTACTTGTTAATATGGGTGCGTTCTTTTTCTTTAATTAAAATAAAGGTTTTTGATTTCTTAAAAGTTGAATACCGCAACAAACATCATTTTCCAGAAAGTGATTATTTTGACGTTTGCAAACAAACCCGGAAAGAAAAAGGAATTCTTTTCTAATTAAGATCTTTCTAGTGATATTTTCTTCAATTTTAATTTAAAATGGAGGAATCTTGAAACAGATCTTGTACCCCGCCACCGGCACTGACAACGTCAGTGGGTTGCCTCTTCGCGGTAATAACAAAGAGACATTTTAAATTGATTTGCTCGCAAAATCTATTGGTTGGAGGTATTTTCCATTAGATACTGATATTTTTGTCCTTTCGTTTCTCTATAATGTGTCTCTTCTTTGTGTCAGCAGATTTTGTATGCGCTGGAGTGTGAGTCATACACAATTCCTTACACCCCGATAGCATTTCATTGCATGCGTTAAGATTAATTTAATTCAATTTTTATTGTTTTGTCTTTATTTCCATTAACTTGTGCCACAAACTATCGACAATAAGACAGGGCAGTGCAGTTAAGTAGTGTTTTCTTTGTTTCGTCGAAATATCTTTGCCCAAGTTGCAAGCAAGTCACCAATTGATCTTTTGGACCTGCGACGACGACGACGAAGACGACAACATCAACCAAAGACCATTTAGTCCATTAAGATAAGATATGGTGTAATATAGTGTAGTGATATGGGGGCAGGGGGCGTTGGTGGTCGCAAGCGAAAACACAATGTAATGGAATAATTACACATACTTGTAGAGAAAATTCCACTTTAGTATAGTTAAAACAAAAACAAGGAAATGATGTCGTATTTATTAAACGCAGTGACAGACTGAACTCACGACAAAATAACTACAAAATAAATGATGTAGCCACAATTAAAATGACAATTGGAGCTTTTGACATTTCATATACAACTTCATACCTACTTGAGATAATGACACATGACTTGTCACTTCCTATTCTCGTAAAGAACCCAAGAAAAACACACTTGACAGCTTACTTCCTTTTTGTTGTCTTCGTTTTGTTATTTTTCTTTTTCTCACACTCAATCAACATTATAAGGTATCTATGACGCGTCCGTCTCTCGTTGTCGTCATTGCGACAACAACTTGTCATTAGAAAAACAAAAAGCCTTGACAGTATTGACACAATGTGAAGGGTCGCCTTTATTTTATGCATATTAATATAATACCGTTAGTCCAGTTTTTGTTTTTGATACGATAAACGTCACATGAGTTTAACTTTGCCATATAGTCGATATCTTATGTATCGGAATAAAATAGAGATAACAAAAAATAATCATACTTGAGTCTTTTAAGTGCAAAAGAGCACGTAGGAGTTCGTAGTTTAGTGGTTAGTCGTTCGGTCAGTATATAATGTGCTGTGTATATGACGTGTTGACACATTTTGTTATTTTGTTGTCGTCCGTCGTCGGTCGTCTTGTGGCGCTGCGAATTCGCCTGGCGCCAAGACAATCTTTGTCCCTGTCTTATTTTTTAATACTTAAACATAGATTTTTGTTGTTGCTAGATGTTGGTATAGCCTTAAGCAAGATGTTGAATTTTTGATATTCGAATATTTAATTAATACCTAAATTTAATTTTTTTTTATATTGCGTCTCTGAACATGCGGTGGCTGTGGCGGTGGTGGTGGTGGTGGCCCCAGTTGAAAATATATACAATTTTAATTGACCGGTTTTTAGTGTCTTTGGAAGTCTTGAGTCTTGACTCGTGAGTTTGTTTCGGTTGGGTGCAATTACAAAGTCTTCGTCGCTCAGCGCAAAGTTAAAAGACAAGTGTTATGAGAGAGTAGGTATTGGAATATGTTCCTAAGTATTGAATTAAAGTGCCCCCAGGACCCAACATACTCCGTGATATGAGTGTGTAAGGCGTATTTTGAGGGTTGGGCAATTGTTATTGCAGAAAAAACATAAATAACGGTATTTTCAACAAAAAAAATATTTATGTTATTTTTTTTGTAAATGTTTATTAAGTGGGATAGGCACTTGAATTAGCATATTTAAGTGTGTTCGAAAAGTGTGCGAGTTATGTGTGAGATATTTTATTTTGTTTGATTTAAAGTTGTATGGTAGGTACGTTGGTAGGTATTTAAATTTAGTCTGTTTATACTAAAATGTCAAAGAATGCTTTGAGAGGTATTGAATTGGTCTAGTGGCAAAAAATAACAACAACTATGTCAAGTTGTTTTTGAAGTGACCCAAAACACTTCAAAAATTCACCTAGAAATAAAGTTCAAAAATTAAGTTATAAGAATCAAGTTCAAAAATCCATAAAAACGAAGTTTGAATTTGATTTTTCTTAATTTTATCTTTTGACACTGTGTTGTTGTGTATTCTTTTCACCTCAAAAATGTTTCATCTATTTTCATCAATGACGTCGAATATTCCAATTTTTCTTAATTTACTTTTGACACTGACAATGTCAAAATGTTTTTTAGTTTAGTTTGACAGTTCGTTTATAATTTTAGATTTGTTTTGACGAGTGACATTTGATGGCCTCTTTCTCATAATCAAAGGTTTCCATTGTTCATTTGTATTTCTTCTTGTTTGATTGTTTTTGGGTTGGTTGCATGGCTTTTGTTGCACCACACCTGAGAGCAATCAAAGAAAAATCTTGTTACTACTGTCCCAAATATTTAAATCAATTCTATATACAAACAGACAAATATTTAAGTAGATTAACGTCTTAATATCCATAAAAATTGACTTATATTCAACATAAATACTCATTCTCCGCTAGAAATGTCAGCTTAAAAATAAATAAGAACCTCAAAAATGCATAATGCATATAAACACAAAAACACCAACAACATAAAAAAACAAAACTGACTTAATTTCAATTATTACATCATCACTAACTTGGTGTTAAAAAACAAAAAGAAAAGAAATAAGACATTCATTATGTACCTACATTTTGTGCACTCAAAGTGACACCATAAATCTCACGACTTCATTTATTACCAAAATCAAAAAAGCTTAGTCAAAGACAAAAATAATAAGAAAAACAAATCAAAACTTAAGCCTCAAAGAAACAACACAATTAGACACTACAACGCCATCGCCATCACCATGGCTTTGGCTTAAATGAAGAACAAAATCATACCAAACAAAAATAAAAAAGTAGTTCTTCAAGACTCGGGATCAAGTTTCAAATCGATTCAAAAGATTAGTCAAAGCCCGAAATGAATGCAACAAAAAGACTCTCTGTACTATATAACTATCCCAAAGACTTCAGATTCAGATACAATGATATACCTACAAATGTAAAAAAGTATTAAACTTGGTCGCCTACATAATTCATTCCTTGGAACAGCACAGCAGCGTAGCGTCTGGTGCAATGTTCGCGCTCGACTTGGATTGTTCGCGTTAAGGATCTCAATACTTGAACGGTACGTGGTCGATATAAAATATATGTATTTATATATTTTAAGAGTTTACTCCTACTACTTCCAACTTCTAAGCCAACCAATCCAATTCGATAACTTAAAAACGATAATCGAAAAAAGTTTAAGCGTGACACTATTAATCTCTATCCGAATCCGTTCCGTTAAAGAGGTTTTCACTCCGTCTTGAGTATAGAGTGACGAAAAATAAAAAGAATTCCTCCTTCCAATATTTGCTTATTGCGGCCTCTCGCGAAAATGCAAAACTCTATTGTCATTTCCATCGATCATGTCAAAGTCAAATGTCAAATGCTATCAATCTTCGAATTGGTGGTGACAGTTGTTAGTTTGTTGGTTGGTGTGCAAACTATTTTCGAAGTGCTGCAACTTCGTCGGTTGCACTACTGTCATTGTCACACCATCACGGTATATGGTTGGGCAAATATAAAAAGTAGGGAACTTCAAACAAGCCAAACAATTGACGGGTCTTGAAGTTTTGGAGGTGTATTATTTTTTTTCTTTAAATGGATTGCATATCATCATCACCTACAATAGCGAGTAACGCGAATGTGTTGATGATGGCGTGCCTTATTGGCGCGGAACGCTCGAAGTCACTTTTTCCTCCAAATCCAAAACTCAAAACATCCGTCCGTCGTCGTCGTATGGTCTTTGTTGGTTTGGTTAAAAATTTGAATACTTATTGGTTGTGGTATGAGTTTGTTAGTTTTTGGTTGTCTTTGATGATGAAGGAGGCTTTAGAGGAATTATTTGCACACTTCTTGGCATCCGTCGTCTTTTGTCGTCGTCGTTGTCGTCTTTTGGTCTTTCGAAGACTATACGATAGGAATCTTCTTCAAATGGAAAACTTTCACATTCTTTTCTATACCGCATGGCATCTTTTGTGTGTGATGCCTTTACAGAAAGCATGAAAGATGGTTTTATTTTTTGGTATGGGAAGATGTGAAAAATAAATAAGTTTGATATTAAATTGGAAAATGATTATAAAGTTGACCGAAACAGATTCGCATTTTCTCATTTGTGGTCAGATTATACTTTTTCGAACTTTATATCTCACTAGTTTCTTGGTGAGAGTTTTGAATTACCTTCACATGATGCTGCTGCTGCTAATGATGAGATGAGAGGTTGAATGGTTCGTTAGTGTGTTGTTTTGTTTTGTATCGCGGAATTGAATAAGTTTTTATATAAAACTGATACAGGTCTCGTATCGTCGTTGTCGTAGTCGTCGCGGTCTTCAGTGTGTCACGCAGCACCAAATGTTGGTTTATAGTTGCTTGACAGCATAAGTCGCGATTAAATTACATCTGCTTGCTCACACGTTTTGTGTTATTTCTTTTTATATTAAAATTAAAAAGCAAGAGTATAGGCAATTGCAGAGGCTCATTATGCGGATGTGAGGTTTTGAATTACATACAGGTTGAGGTTTTTTTGTAAAGATACATAATTGAAAGTGATATTTTTTACTGTCACAGTTTATGCCAAATATGATTTTCCCATAGATTAAACAGTTTTGTGTTGAAGGGAATTTTTGCCTTTGATGAATTTTTTAATCATAAAATCTTTACACGAGCGACGTAAGGTGAAATTTTAGAGGAATTATTGACGCACACTGTTTAAAATAAGACCTAATTGCTTACACTCACTTTACTAGTCTATCGTTTAAAGAGTGATTACATTTTAAGGGACAATATTGATTTTGAATAAAATACATACCGTCCTTCACAATATTTTTCAATTCGAGCCATACTAAGATCGTTATCGTCTAACATAGCGAACACCATTCACAGTAACTGCCTGACCGCCATCATTAACTGCACCAAACCAGTAACTCTTTGTGGATACATTGGTTTTTCGACAATCACTCTTATCATTCTCCCAAATGCTTCATTTCTGGTTATTGACAAATCCACTGAGTTAAAAATGTGCCTCATCACTAAAATGATTTTCTTCGAAAATTGAGTAATCACATTGACGTCGCTTAAAATGGTCAAGTGGCTTTAGTTCTTGAGTCAATTGCACCTTGTAAGCGCTCATCAAGGACAAGCGTGATAAGTGCAATTGTTGGGCACGACCAGGAGTTGATGGTGGATGGCTCTTCAGCAACACTATCGCTAACAGCAGCAATATTTTCTGCAGTCCGAGTTGTACGTATTTTAACATCTCCAGACCCGGTTTGTTTAATTTTTTGCACGAATTTGTCCGATTGTTCGTACATTTGGACAATTAAATTAAAAAAATCACGAAGTCCACGATATCCAATTTGGTTTGAATGCCCATTTTCATAATAAGCCTGAATAACTTTAACGCGTTGCTCGATTGTTTCCATGGTACAGATCGCGTTTATCTAAAATTGAGAAATGTCAAATAAAATGCAAAAAAACTTTAAGTTTGGGTGTGGTTCACATTGAACATCAGCCCTTCAAATTTAAACACCCTTTATATAGACTAGAACATAATTTAATAATTAAAAATACACCAACTTTTATTTTCCATAATAGAAAACTCCAGTTTGAGTATCAGTACTCATTTAACCTTGGAATTTCCAAATTTTCTTAGCCTGTGGTCTAACATCCTGATTATTTTGATTATCAAAATTAATAAAGCCTTTTTTTGAGATTGTTTAGGAAAAACTACTAAATTTCAATTTAAAACTCTTTTCCCATTGCTTAAAAGGGTCTTACCAAGCCTAATTCCTCAGGTATTATCTACGATTTCAGTTGATTATTTTTTTTCATTTATTTAGCAAAATAAATTTCAGTGTTAAGGTCGGTACTCACTATATCTAAAAGTTTTAGAAGACATATCGAAACGTCATTGCGAATTTATATTCCAAAATGATTTTAATTTTTCACGTTACCAATTTTTTAGCAATATTTACTAAGACGTTAAGGAATATCTGAAAAAATGATACCAGAGAGCTAACCCATGTCATATGTCTTAAATTGTGAAATCCAAAATAAGATTTCAAAATTTCCTTCAAATTTCGTAGAATCTTTAAAAATCCATATAAAAATGACATAAAGTTGACAGTCATAAGTTAAACATCATAATTTATTTCATCTGTAAATTTATTCTGCGCTTAAAGTGTGTATACTCTGGTTAATCAAAGATGGTTGTCTTTTATCCGACAGCTCGACTGAGCTCCAATTAGCTATATACGTCTTGCTTTGCTTATTTTTAAAAGTTACTTCTTTCTCAACTGCCGAAAAGTCATAAATTATCATCTTTTCTATTTTTCCATTCCATCTTTATTTTACATCATTTTCTTACCGTCTTTGTGTCTAAGCAGTGTGATGCATCTTTTGTCTCCAACACTCGACTAATTTACGATTTTGATTATGATTAACGACAATTAAATTATACCAAATTCACTGATGATCCCAAAAGCTATAATAAATCATTCTCCTCGCATCTAGAAAGAAAATCTCTTCTTCTCCAATAATGTGCAATAATATAAAAATGTTAAAAACAAGAACTTCTAAAGAACTATAACAAAAAAATAAGTGTAGTGTAAAATAAAAAGAAAATCATGTCTGTGGTGCGTCCACCACCACAGCAGGCTCATGCGCAAATTCACGATGGCTATGCAACGATACGTACGCGTGGTCTTTGTCGGACGCGAAGTCGTGCCTCTGATCAAATCGAACGAACGCGAACTCTCTCGTTGAAAAGCGACTTCAGCAATAGCAGTAGTTGCAGTGGCAGCAGTAGTGCAGCGAATATGAGCAGCAGCAATAATAATAATAACAACAACAACGAAGTAGACTATGTCGTCAAACATCCCCCACTTGGAGTTAAAGTCGAGACACCAACCATCGATGGGGAGCCACTGTATTCCAGTCCGAGTTCACTGATATCCTGTTCGACATTTCGTCCGCCATCAGAGTCTTCATCATCGTCGGCAATGGGTGGCACTGGAGGAGTGCCGGACTATCAAAATATCAAAAAGAATTCGAGGTTCTCCCTGGACTCTCTGCAAAGTAGTGCGACACCAAAATCTCCCGATTACCCGCCCGAGGATAATATATTCCTCTTTTCCGAGCCAGAATCACCGCAATACGCCCCATCGCGAGGGAGTATTTCACAATCTTTCGACGAGTTAGAAGCATATTCGCCGGGGAATATCTTCGAAATGCAAGATATGTCCGCATCGGCCATCGAACAACGACACCACCGTCCTGCGATGCGATCCAGCACGATAAATAAGTACAAAAGAGCCCACTCGTTGGTTGACAGTAAGCGATTTATGAATTCTACGGCGAATTCATCATCACCGACGACGACGACGGCAACAACACAGTTTTCTAATAATTCCAGCAATCCCAACACCAACTCTAGCTCCAGCTCCAGCTCCAACCAGCAACAGCATTCCAAGGATTTATGTACAAATAACGAACCAAAGACAAGTTACAACTTCTACAATTCCCAAACGAACTATTACCAGCCATTCGATATGAACAATCGAAGTTCTAGTGCGGAGATATTGGAGGAACGTCGTCGCCATCTGCATCATCGACATCGACATCTGCATCGGCAGAATCGTTTGTCCCAGGAGACAGATCGTTCTATCAGTGATGGTGGTTGCGATGGAGATTGTGATGGTGATGGCGGATGTGGGGATGCCGATGAGATTCTAGTTGTACCGTCGGCTATGCCTGTTCTATTAAGCAGTGATCGACGATATCACACCTTAGGACACACACGCAGTCACACAGTGGGTGGTCGGATGACTAGTTCGCTACTATCTGTGAACGGGACAAATAAGTCAGCCGGGAATTTATATGATGTTGTGGCTTTAGATGGTGACAATGGTGGTGTAGTAGAAGGTGATGTTAATGCAATAACTCTTGCCCCAGAATATGTGGATCCATTGGATTTTAAAATTGGATGTCAAACGACGCTTAGAAGTAAACCGATTATACCATGGTATGAATTGGCTATACGAAAAGATTTCAGACAAAGCTGCCCGCCTATTGGAAATACTATGACTATTGGAAGAGCCGGAAATAAGGTTTGATATTATTTTTTATATTTTTATTTTATTTTGTTATTTTTGATTAATTGTATTTCTTTGGGGATAAGTTCTTATATGACAAATTTGGACAGTTAAAAGTTGACAATTTAAAAACAGAGCTAGTTTTTTCAATGTGAGGTCTCTCTTTTAGACGGTTAAAATTAAGGAATGGTTTTTATAAATCTATTGCAATATAAGAAATTGTATTTTTAGAAAATCCACATCTAAAAAATTTATTTTATTTTAGTAAAACTAACTTTAATCTGAGTTCGCACTGAAAGAGTCAAACTAAGAAGAATATTTGAATAATGATATTTTTAACACAAATTAATGATTATTTGAAAATTTACTATTCTCCTTAAATTTTCTGAAATGTAAGAACTAACTACTTAATTTATAAACCCCTTCATAATACAAAATGCAAGACTTTTATGTCGTGGTTTTAACATCCAAGAAGTGAGACCTCAAACCACGGAAAAGTTACATAATTTCAAAAGAAGACTCATAAAATTCAAAGAAATTTCGAACAATTAATTTCTATTTCAAAAGATTGAGGAATTTAACAAAGCTAAAGGAAAACTATACATTAAGATACTCATTCAAAGAATCTTACCGCAATTTGTGGTTAACTTTACTTAATTATATCTTTTATTGAATATAAATTGACTTGTAAAAGTTGAGCAAATTTCTTGCAAACTGCGCACAATACGTATCTCTTGATTTAGTTCAACGATTTATATCTATCTTTCAATAGATGATTTATGGTTTATTTGTAGCTATTCTGGTCTCAAGACTCAATACTCAAGACCGCAGTTATTTTATGCCAATTGGTTAGCATAATGATTTTGTATACACAGCAAATAGATTAATAACTTATTTGAGTTTATTTTTTGATGTACCTGTTATTTAAAGAAATGCACTGGGGCGTATACGTACTTTTTTTGTATTTCTATTTAAATTGTAATATTAGGTACATATATTGATATCATCTCAATCGCATGGTATAGAGTGTATCTTCCCTAGATTTTTCCTGATTATATGACTCATTTGAACTTCTTATGAATAACTGTACCACATGGAAATAATTTAAAAAACCTCCGCTGTGAGTTTCTTTGGTAGAATAACAAACATACATCGCATCAGATGGTGAACATCAAACATCCTACATCATCAAATGACTTTCTAGCCCAGCTGTTCACTGGCGGATGAATTTGAATTTAACAAGAAATTAATTCTTAAAATAACTCTTTTTTTTTTGTACATCCGATATGAGTTTACTTAATAGAACTTGTTATCGAGGCCGACAAAGTGGCGCATCAAACGACTCGATGACACTTAACATGACATCTCTGAAAATGTCGCTAAAATGTTGTTTCGTGTTGCATATAACTTTCGCACTTTAGATTTGTGCAGATTTTCAACACACACTACTCTGAAACTCATTCATCATCACTGCATGATGATGATGATGATGATGATTATCATCAACATCACCATCACCATTTTTGAAGAGAGATCTTGATGTTGATGACAATCATGCGATTTCTGATTAAATAATAAATCATTTTCAGTTTTCTGTTTTTCTGTGGATGTTTTTCAACGGAAATACGTAGGTTAGTGCGGTTTTTAAAGTTAGTAGAGTAGAATAGAGTAGATTATAGTAATGGCAAAGCAATTAAAACATGTTCGCCAATCAGTATAGATACAATTTATTTTAATTCTATACAGTAGCAAAAAATACTATTTTTAAAGCGAACTAATTAAGAGTATATACTTTATACTTTAAATGTTGCAATTAATGATATAAATTGATCAGAAGTTGATTAATGTTATATCGCAATCGTAAATACAGCATTTTGCAATAAAACAAGTGGACAATTGGTTTTGGTTTTTAAAAAAAATGTGAATTTTAAAATGATGTTTTTATTTCTTTTTTGTTCAATAAATCTGAGGTAGATAGAAAAATAATTTATTAATGAATTATTTAATTTTAAAGAATTTTTAGAAAGTTGAATTTATTTATTTTTTGTATTTTTTTTTAAATTCCGATGTAATTTGATTGACAGATCGTTGAGGAATGAGGATTTATTTCTTATGAAAAATGTTAGCAAATTTATTAACAATCATCTTTCAAGGTTTGTTAAGTGAACGATGGCAGTTTAAATAGCTGATTTGATAGTGTTTTGTTGTTCCACATTTTAAGATGTTTAAAGTCTTTGAGAATTCGTAGATTTAGGGACAAATTCAAATATTTTCAAGCTATACAATTTATATTGCAAATTAAAAACCTTCAAATTTAAATAATATTATGAAAATTTTGGACAGTATTTTTTTAGCACCATTAAGTGATGTTAAGGTCAAAAGCGTTCCCAAATTATGTTTTATTTTAAGGTTTTTGCGTACTAAACTATCAATTTGTATTTATTTTTAAAAGTTTGTCATAAATTAATAAAGTTTAAAATTTCATAGAATAGAATTTTCTAATAAAATGTTTTGTTGTGGTATTACGAAAAACTGTTATTTTAAAAAACATATCAGTGGAAGTTTATTTATGAATTTTTTTATTGATTTACAAGCGTTGACGTTTTACAGATTGTGAAATAAAAATATGTTAAAATATTTACATGTATTTGCATAATGTACGTATATACAAATAAAATAAAAAAGTATACATCAGGACTAGATTAGCTTTAAACAAATCTCTAGAGCTGCTTAGTTCAATAAATTGACAAATATCATTGAAATGCCTTATTGTTCGACACACTGGTTTATTACTACCATAGCTTCTTCTGTGATATTGCTCAAAAAGCTGGAACGTAAAGGTTTCAACAGTGCATAAGTTGCAATTATAAAAAGGAAGCTAGAGCAACTACTTTGTTAATTTCTAAAAATAGTTTGAGATCATCTGCATAAAGAAGGCACTGGGAATTTTTTATTACAGATGTAATAACATTAATAAAAATATTAAAAAGAAGAGGACCCAAATGACTTCCCTGAGGTACATCTTAACTACATTCAATAAATTTCGAAAAATAATTATAAATAATAACTTTTTAAGATCTACCATTGAGGTATGATAAAATCAAATTCAAAAATAAAGAGTAGAATCCAAAAAGTTCTAGTTAACGCAATAGGATGGAGCGAATTACCGAGTCAAAAGCCTTACTAAAATCTGTGTAGATTGCATCTATTTGACTCCAGGAAAGCAAAACGAGATAGAGCAATTGCTTAGAAATATAGCTGGTATACCGACTGTACCGGGGATTAGGCTTCATTGATCGAAGCTCCAGCAGAACTTCGTTACCACTCACCTGTAATGCACCAATATCAACCTTACTTATGGTATATTGGGCATGCATGTAAAATTATCGTCACCGGGTATCGAGTAAACGGATTGTAAAATATCGGCGAATTAGTCCAGTGCAGAAGTAATGTTCGAAGCTTCGGTGTTCTAAAACGACATGGCTTTTAAATTACCAGATGATTTTCTCTTCCTATTGATAAATGACCAGAAAGTAAAGAGGAAGGTATAGAAAACAGTATCAGTAAAAGGGATATCTTTTCTTGAAAATTAAATGACTGATTTCCATATTTGCGGCTGTTTCCTCTGCATCTTTAATGTCTTGAATCGATTATTAGGATTCACCTTAGTTTCATTAGATCCCAACGAATACAGTTATTATGATCAACTCATCGAGAAATAACTCTTTCAGGAAATTCACTTTGAAAAACTGAAAAACCGCTAACTATGATTGTATATATGTACATATTGTACCATTTTTGTAAATTTGTGAATTTAAGAAATTTCAATAAATTGTTGAATTGTCTAAAGCTCTTCTTTTAGTAATATAACTTAGTTTTTAATTGTCAAATGTCGAAGGATGGCAGCTTCCAACATCTAATTAAAAATGAAGCTTCTTAATAGAAAACCCTTAAGATGGGCATCGTAGATTGCTTTGGCTTACTCAAAGCTAGTTTGTTGTTTTTGTGTTGAAAAAACCGAAAATATGCATCATTCTTATATTATATTTATTAAAAACCTTGGTGTTGTAGCTCTTGATGCAACCAACATTATTAGTGAATTCATACTTACTGCACCTTTGCAATTTAGTGTCACCATAATAAAAGCCTCTATCAATCATCAAAACAAAACAAAAAATAAAAACATAAATTGTAGAAATCTAGTTCAAGACATGTCAAAGTGAAAAAGTTGGGGTGGAGATTGATTAGACGACAATTTTGTAAAATTGTATAGAGTTACAAAAACTTGCTACTCTATACATAAAAATGACCACATGGTCACACACATAATCTGGAAAACATTCATAGATTAAGCCTTTACACAAAAAAGCAAACAAATGAACAAACCAAAATCAAAAGGTAGTGTAATTCAATTAGCCTAGAAGTTTATCCGCAAACTTCGCACAAAAAACCATATAAGTTGATTCCTCAGAAGTCGTCAAATTTTCTCACGATTTTTTTTTCGTTGTTTCTGTTTCCATTACGCCGCCCGCCACCGACATACAACTCCATCCTACGATATTTTTGTAATGAACAAAAAACAAAAACCTAATTGAACAAAACTCTGAACTGAATTTGAACCAAAGACACAACAACAAAAACTGACTATAACGCCTCTTAATATGGTAAGACAACCAAATCGAGATTATAGTCACATAAACTTAGTTGGTCTTTTTTGTTTGCCTTACTGTAAGTAACCTTAACTCTCAAGTTGTAATTCACATCCATATCGACTTCGACAATGACGACCAAACGTGACCTAGATGATACTCAGTGCGTTAATCGGGATAATTCACTATATCCCGTTCTCTGTGTATGACTGTGTTTGTGACTGTCACTCACAAACATATCCACCATCGATCAATTTAGAAATTATTGATATTGAATAAAGTAGCTATATCTTAATGTTCATAGTCATAGGTAGTCAAAGATACAACTTCGACAGTCAATTTAAAATGAAATAAGATATTTTCTTTGAAGTCTTGATATCAAAATGTATATAACTAATATCGAATGTATCTATCTCTTCAGAAGGTGATGGCATTTGACAGAAATAAAAAAAAATGTATCTATTTATGCATGAAGATAGATATTTTATTTTATATCCGTCACCTTTCCAGCGATATCTTATGTCACTTTGGAAGGAAAAATTGAAAAAGCCACAGCCTTTCAAAGGTTTTATTTCAAGTCCGCTAAATGGCGTAAGTTTTATATTTATTTTTTTCATTGAGAACATTCAATTCGCCCTCGATCGCCAAAGGTATCTATTATTTTATAGAGCCTCATTTTTTATCCATAAAATAAATAGACAACCTGAACTTACAGAGCCCACAGAAAACTTAATGCGTAAATATAGAATTTCTTTCGAACCTATGGATGGAGAAGTATATGCAAATTCCCCAAGCCATTAAGATATGAATTGCAAATTTAATCTAAAGGCTAAAGCTAATGTATCTCCTGTATAGAGTATGGTTTGGGCTTTAACCAAATATAGATATTTGTAACTACTATGGAATTTAAAAATTCTGTCACATCATTATGAATTCAAATTTGGTTTATAAAATTTGTGGGTAACCATAAACAATCCCAATTCCATTTTCAATCCCAATCTGAAAGCACTGTGATGTATGTAGATGTAGCTGTATCGAATGTGATGTGTCTTGAGATCCAAAAGATATTTTTGGACAAGCATGAAAGTTTGTTGTTTTTTTTCAAGTCTCGAGAGTCAAGAGTTTGTTTTGATTTATATAGGTGCGGTAGTTAGGTTGGTACTTGTGTGAAAAGATACATAAATAAAGAAGTAGATACAAAAAAGTGGCAAACAAAACTTAAGATAGATAGGTACGTAGTATACTTGAAGTATCTTTTGTTTATCTTTTTTGTGTGTTCTTAGGGTAGGTACCTACTTTTGATTTGTTTTTGTGTGTTTTTGTTGTTTAAATCATTAATTAGTCTCTGAAAAAGTAATCTTTTGGGTGGACTGAAGAGGCAGGTCGGTCTGTCTGGTTTTGGTTAAATAGCTTTATAGAACTTGAGGTAAGAAAGAAGTCTATTTCTGTTGGTTGGTGTGAGAAGGAAATTCAGTTAAATAAGGGCATTTTATTATTTTTTTTTCTATATTGTACACAATTTGATGAAATACCTTTTTTAAGTGGGAGCAATTATTTGCAAATAAGAAAACAGACGATTAGAAAAGTTTTACGTTTGCTAAATAGACCTCAACTCAACCAGATACTATACAACATATACAAAGATCTAGAAAAGAACGTTGTTAGTATGTTCTTTATTTGTAAATTACTTACGAAGTGGTTATAAATTGAAGTGAATGTAGTTTGATGGAATTGTAGCAGCAGCTACCGCTGCCGCCAGCAGCGTAGTAATTAAACAACAAGCGAGATTTATCTGATTAGGTGTAAAATAATCTATTCTAATTGGAAGACAAGATAGATGGTAGTTTTTTATTTTCTTGTTAATGTTATAAAATTAGCTGAAGAAGAATTAAAATATCCAATTAAAAGTTTCCTTTGTTGTATTTTGTCTCAACTCTTCAATTAAAATGAAAATTGAGTGTGAAACTTTTAAATTATTTGCTTAGGTATGAAAATTTCAGTTAAACTACCCTAAATTTATCAAATTAAAGGCTTGAATGAAAATGGCTAGTTTTTCAATTTTCATTTTGCGATATGAGTACATATGTAAGTACCTACTACAGGGTAATTTGAAAGATCCGAGTAAAAATTCGAACGCAAGGTTTCAAAATCGCGCCTTAAGTTATTGTTTGTCTTTATATCTGCGAATATATCAGGAATATAATATAAAATTTATTATATTTAATTACATTTGTTTGCCTATTTTCCTTTTTTCAAATTGAAGTTGATTAAATTAAGAACTGAAAGAAAGGGTTTCGTTCGTAGATTATAATCTAAATGTCTGTAGATCTTCACATGCAACAGAGGGCGCTATATTTCTTGAAACTAATTTTTTAGAAAATAACAAACAAATATTACAGCTTATGTCTCTTTCCGTAAAATTGAATAACTTAGTCGAGTTAGGATACGACAACAAAACTATATTTTTATTTAGTTTTACAATCTATACTAATATTATAAAACGGAATATCAGTTTGGTTGCTTGTTTGTTTGTTTGTTTGCTTGTCCTTCATTTACGTTGCAACGGAGCAATATTATGAAAACATTTTTTATGTTTTAAGTTACTTTTTACCGCGGTAAAATGTCTCATTCAAAACTTATTCGAGCAAACCCGCCTGCCGGTAACACTTTAGCTTTCTAAATTTAGTGACTACTAATTGCATGAGTGTTCGCAGAATATCGTAACAAAAATGCAAGTTTTCAACTTTTTATACTCCTACAAATTATTGTAGCTGCTCCGTATCCGTATCAAGTATAGTACGACTACCTATTAGAATAAAACCTGAAAGGTATCTAAGCAAGTCCTTTCTCTCTTTCTTTCTTTCTTTCTTTCTTTCTTTCTTTCTTTCTTTCTTTCTTTCTTTCTTTCTTTCTTTCTTTCTTTCTTTGCCAATAAAATAAAATATCAATCTATCTATATATCTAAGTCCTCCAAAAAAGATAAGAAAATTCAAATCTTACACGATCAAAAACGATCTTTGAAAAACATAGATGAACCAAAAATAACACTGTATATTGTAGAAGTGATGAAGCACGGCTTTTCGAGCATCAAAATTTCGCATAAGCATTACTCGCAAGCCTAATTTAAATTACAGCTTATGTGGGGGCACACTGCACATCTACTGGGTTTGAAGTGCTCTTTTCTGAGGCCATGAAAATGTCTATTGACAATTAATATTGCCTAATATCTCCTGCTCCTTCATACAATATGTTTGAATTTATTTTCGAAACAACATCGTTTCTTGATGTTAGAATCGCCCTTTGGCAGAGAAATTGATCGTCATGTATAGTATCTTGTTAATCAGGGTTAACACTTGCAATAAGTGTAGAATTACTAGAATGTACTAAATTACAAAAATCTTCCGTTAGTGTCATATAACCCTCGGGTCATAACCTCCTGTCTCCTGTTTTTAATAGTGTTTCAGCATGGTATTGTGTGTTAACGCCATTTTAAGAAACACCTAATGTTAGGGAAAGTTGATAGGTCGAAAAGAAGTCAGTTCCTAATGATATGCTATTAATTAGAATTCTTAAAAAAGAACTATTGAATATCTAATTATATAAGAGACTTCAAAATAGCGTCTACCAGCAAACGACAAAATTCTACTTCTCAAAAGAGGATAGCTTCAAAAGGTTATAGCTACCCGAATAGTGGTGTATTGAAAATGAAACCCCTTAAACTATTTACTATTTATAATTATTTGACGTTAGGCCAAAAGGATTTAAGTCAGAAAATGGTTACACCGATTCAATGAACTCAAGAATTTAATATCAAAACTAAAATGGAATCTTTCAGTCGTATTGTCCATAGACTAAATTAATATTATATAAAACACTTACATATACTTAACTCAAGATGTTAGTATTAATTGAAAAAAAAAAAAAACAAAAAAAGTCTTCTATACTAAATCAGAAACCCCTAAAATGCAATTTTTTGACTAAAGACCTTTGTACTTATCGCCACGGAATTATTGTACAAATTTCTTTAGAAAGCAATTAACAAAACTTGAATCTGCTATGAGGTAACTATATCTGCCTGTATCTTTCGTCTCGATTAATTAAAGCACCAAGCTATTTATCACTACTTATTCTTCGTCTTTTTCTTTGCTTTGCAAAATAATAATTATCACTCATTAACCAGAAGAGAAAGAGAAAAATTAAAGTGTTGAAGTGGGTAATGAAATAAAATAAAATATTACTATGTATACAAAGCTATTATATTTTTTGTTCTTTCATAACAACTTTAAAGCTCGAGAAAAAGCCTTTAGGCTGGACTTTGCAAGGTTAATTTTTATTTTATGTACACACAAAAGTATGTTTATTTTTGTTATTAAATAATTGTCGTATAGTAATTTGCCTTTAGGTTAATTTAAAAATAAATTATAACAAACAAATTAGTAGAATTCAAAGGGGCATTATATTTAACCAATTAACTTGATATGCATTATTATTATAATAGTTAAGATTTTAATAAAACCGGAAAATGTATCTTTAAAAATTAATTTTGATCTAATTTTCTATTCCTTAAGGGCAAATTGGCAATTTCTGTTTTATTTCTGAGGGAGTTAGGAATTTTAAAAATCAAATGGGCTTACCTGACTTTTAGTTTCTTTCTTTAACCAGTCTTTATTATTCAGTGAATAAATAAACATAAATTCCCTCAGACGGAAACTTACAAAGAGCGAAAAGTCCAGAGTTGTTGTTGAAAATTCTAAATAAACTAAGAAAAACGGCATTTTTTTCGGACACTCCAAAAACTAAAACGGTCCAAGAAAATAAAATTGAGTGAAAATTGATAGTTAATATAACTTCTACAATACATCGATGAATTTGTTTATGATAGCCAATTTACTGATGTAGACTTAGCTTAAGATTTAAAGTGAAACAATCTCTTCAATATTCTAATTAACTTTGTTTCACAAATATTGCAAAAGAAGTACGTGCTTAAATAAATTTAATTTAAAATATGTACAAGAAAGTTTGATATTGTACGAGTATTTAGATAATAATAATTCGAGTGATATTTGATACTTTTTCTTATCAAATGACATCATCTTAAATAGAAAATTCATTAAATTTAATTAATTGCAAATTAAAAACTTTATGCTAGCTCATTTTTAAGATGTTTTACAATTTTAAGACTTATTTTATTACTTATACACTTATAAAATGATAAGATTTCAATTATTTTATTGAACGTAAATTATTCAAACTATATTGTAATTTAAATCAATTATTTGAAAAAATTAGCGAAGAGAAGTTCATAAACTTGAGAGATTCTAATCAGTATCATTAACTTTTATTTTAGTTAAAGTCAAGGTTTAAAAATAAAATACCATAACAAAATTGTCAAAGCAAATTTATCTGTCAAACATTTCTGACAGATCCTTTTCAAATTGTAAGAACCCCATCACTATCTGTGAGCCCCATCTGTCAAAAATTATTCCACACACTGAAATTCCCGGATTTGAAATCGTATAAACAAACAAGTCGCATGTAATTGAGTTTACATTTGGCAGTGAAAAAGCTTTAAATTGATCAATTATATTCATGCACGTGTTAAATTACCTTACCATCATATTATTGCCAAAGTGATTTAAACATATATAATTTTTAACTATAATCTATCATTATTTAAATGTTCCGTATAAATAAACCTTGAATATTTCACGGAAGAAATATTTATTTATATTTTCTTAATTTACGGGTTCGCCTCAAGTTGATTGTAGAAGATTAATGGTACTTTGTTTTAAATTTAAATTGAACTGAACGTTAATTTGCCAAATAATAAAATACATTTAAAACCACGTTTAAACTTTTCTTAGGCGTCTGATTTAATTATTTATTAAGTATATTATTTTTTTTATTAGGTAAAGATACAAATTTAAATATTTACGAGTAAGTTTTATGGAAAAATTATATTAAATCCATTAAGTTTAAGTAAGATAAAGCTTTATTTTTAAATATTTATATATTATTCGTAGTTCAATTCAATTTGCATAGATAAATAATTTATTAATATACTGTTATTTGCATTATGGCGCTATTGTCAACCTGTTTACGAAATAATTTTAAACTTTTGACGGTCATTTTAACACGATTTGAGGTTTCATTAATAATTAATAAAATAAAATAACAATGTTTTCAAAAAGTCAAAAATTATTTAGTATGTGCATAATTATTTTTTAGACACATTTATTTATGAAAACAAGCATTTTTAAATTATTATGTAAAAATCTATGTAAACGTTATTATTCCATGAAATATTCCTAACATATCAAAACTAACAAAAGTTTATATTTACTTGTTTTATAATATTAACATAAAAATAGACATATTTACATTCATACAAAACTATAAGTCTCATTTTTGAATTACTTGTTAATTTGTAAAATATTCAAATTAAATTCATATAACTACCACCCATCGATTGGATTATTTTTTCCATTTAAAACGATTAGAAACTATGGATTTATTTATGGTTGAGAGTTATAATCATCATTTTTGAATTGAATACTTAGTAAGCAATAATCATAATTTTCAGTTTTAAAATAGAATCTTATTCATATATTGTTATGTTACCGGATGATAATGCATAATATGTACATATATTGAAGACAAAAATATCGACTTCAAGGTGCATTATTGTATAATGTGTATAGATAAATTATGTACATATATATGATGCTAATGGTTGAAGAGATCAATGTCAAATTTAGATGTGATCAAGACATCTATTTGAACATGATGTACCAATGATGACGAATATCATTAAAACATGTTGTTTATCTAATAGCAGGTTGGTAGTTATTTTTTTTTTTGTTGTAGTTTGTCTATAAATTTCATGAAATGTTTACTTATACAGTAGAGGCGATACAAACATTATTGTATTTCTGTGGATGTCATTTTAAGAGATAATCTTTTGACATAATGCAGTCAATAGTTAAAATTCTATAAACTAGCAGATGACCTAAGGATCTTCCAATACAAATATTAAATGGCCAGTTATTTGGCGATAGCTGTCACTTTTTAAGATATCATTTGTTGACATTTGACAAGTAATTTGGTAATGGCCTGCTTCTCCAATATCTGAACAGATCCTGAACTGTCAAACTCTGTTCAGAGTGTTCAGGTCTTCAAAGTTCTATTACTTTTTTCATTCAGAGAACTGCTTCTGATTGTTAATAGCTGTTAATAGCAAAGATCAACAAGATTGGTCAAAATGAGCTTTCTGAGTATGAGTGCAAACCCTGAGCAGACAAAATGTCAATGAATACAAAGATGCTGTAATGCGACCAACACTAAAAACTTCCCTTTCGTGCATGTCTGCCAACTTTTGCAAAAGTTTAACAAAATATTAATAACAAAATTCTGTATAATTTTACTACTTTTTATCAGCCTGTTATAAGTTATAGATTTCCGTTGTCTTAAATTGTTATTAACTTAGAGTTATTAAAGATAATGAACATATGGTAAAATAAGTTTGATTTCAATATCTGTTTTTGTTGACGAGATTTTCAGTTGAAAACCAATTTGTACCAATACTAAATATTCTTCGATGCATACAATTATTTGGGAAGTTATGTTCTCTTGAATTAGGCAGCTGCATTCCGCCACTTATACAACTCAGCAGTAATACTCGCATTTTCAGGAATGCTCAGCAGTTTATCATTGAGCTCAATTTTAGACGTACTGTCAAGTATAGAGATTCTTTTTTAAACCGCACATCAAAAATGTGGAATGCTTTGACCAACTGCGTTTTTGCCTCCCATTTTGATAGTCAGGAATTTAAGATCCTTACCTATTACCCTAGCGCCCGCACTGTGTTTCAATATAAGCATATAAAAGGTACTAATAACCCCTTGAGTGCCCTTAAATCATACAAAAAAATGTTTTGGTTTTTATTTTTTGTAAGAAAAACTACCAACTCGAAATTTTCTAAAAAATACCTCATGTCAAAAAAAAATTTGTCAGGTTTTTTTATATATGTACATATATAAGAAAAATTAAGTCACAATTTATAATATAATATTAAATTGGAGTCGCTAGCGTTTTTAATTCGCGAGATATTTGGGGTCAACCAAATTTTTCACCTTTCTTTAAATTGCTAGTAAAAAAAACACCCACTCAATATTTTTGAAGTCCTTCTGCATCCTTCAGTGTTATTGTTTGTGAAACGAAATTTATTTGAAGTCAACGGTTCTTTAGATATAGTCGACGATAAAAGGTATCCCGAACGTACGGACATGCGGGCGTACTAACGTAAGTACACACTCACACACAGACATATCTCTAAAAGACTTTTATTTACATTCTAGGGACCTTGCACTTCATATTTCATGATTACAATAACTTTTTATGGCGAGTTTAATCTTTTCAAAAGAATTGAAATTTTAGAAGAAGCAGATAAATTTTTTTATTGAAATTTTATGATTAATGAAATAGTGTTGTTATCATTCATGAGTCAATTGTATTGTAATTCATATAGTTGTGTGTCAATTTTTTCGTGAAAAAAAAATACTTTGAAAAATAGAGAACATTTCAAATATTGTCTTATCACCCCTTACAAAAATCTCATTATTAATTAGAAATTGAAAAAATGTCAAGACAGACTTATGCATTTAACACAACCGATCATTTCATTACTCAGATGAAAAAGATTACTTCATAATCTAGCATTATTTTAGACCAATAAGGAGTAACAAGAGTTAAGTGCAGTTTAGTTTAAACATTTTTCTTTCACCGTGGGAATATTGTGAATATTTACATCCTTTACATAACAAAAACAAATAATTTTCGGCATTTTATAGCCGAATAGAGTCATGAACACACGATTATTCGACCTATCTTCGTTCTTCATGCCTTAGTCACTAAGCCATTCTGTAATTTTAGTCTGATTAATGTATCCGCTACTGTAACATCACCTTTGCACTATCCAGGTATAGAATCACCTTCTGGATATCGAATCTCAAAAATATCAATAAAAAAACAAACTCAACAAACAACTTCTCTAGATTGCATTTTACACTGTACTACACTATACCTACTGCATCGTAGCGTCGCGTCTTGTCGTGTATAGAAAGGAAAAACAAAAATAGTAGGTAAATATTAATAGATTTACAAGACACTTCGACAGCTTTGCGATGCTAATATCTTAGTCTATCTGTCTACAAAAACACAACTTGCGTGTTTTTACCTTACCTACCTATAGGTTAGATATCTATACAGGTATAGATATATCTTTTTAATATGCATAATAGTAGGTAAGTTTGTTAAATTAATTTATGCACGACTACATGTTAATTGATTAAGCTTAATGACGCGTTTTAACGTTTTCATTTTCAAGTTTCTTTTTTTTCAACATCACTATACTATGATTTATGACAGCTCAGTCAAAATGTCTTGCGGTGTTATTTGTTTAACGACGGCGCGACTTCGAGACGTTTATATGCCTCTATGCCTGCCTACCTAACATTTTAAGTCAAATATTATTACATCGAACTTTGAGAGTCAAAGAGAATATATGTATGTACATAATGATGGTAGTTGTTGGTACTTTAAAAGTATCATTAAAAAAAAGTTAAATTTGCAAAATTGAGGGAGTTGCTCGATGCATCCAGGAACCCACCATCATCCAACCATCCAGCTTCAGCAGCCTCCAGTGCTCGGATAGCGCACACCAACCATAACCAACCATCAGCTTTGAAGTCTATGCGCAATATTGACAGATTTGCGATAGATTTAAGACACAATGTAACCATTAATCATTCTGACAGATACATTCATTGGATACAATATAAAATAAATGCTTTACAAATTGCTTACTAATTGTTTTGATGCAACAACAAGCATACCTACTGTTGGGTTGGTGTTTTGTGTTTATGGTACAAAAACCTACAACAAAACTCCGACAATCTATATGACGACTTGACCCATATTCAGTTCAACAGAAAATGCATCATATAATTTACAGACCATCAAAACAAGACCAAACTGCCACCACCCGGCCGCGCCATCTACAGCCATCACATCGAACTAAAAAACTGAACACAAACAATAATAATGACTCACTCAAGCAAGAGTTTTTGTATCTTTGCGAAATTTTATATCGATGAACGGGCGGCGCGGTGCGGCGGCGGCTCGACGTAGACGGCCGGCAAGGCGCGTATCTTTCAGCAGCAACAAAAATGCAATTTCCAATTGCAAATGGTCCGTAATAAATTAACTTAACACGCTTTCCTTTTTTTGCTCATTTTGTACATCCATCAGGACAGAGAGGACAGGCCTTCCGCCAACAACGATACATAACGATGACGAAGACGATGACGACGATGACGACGACGCCCGCCACCGCCGGTCGTTCAGTCGCCGCCGTCATTGACTTCCACCATCATCACCACCACCACCGCCGCCGCGCCGCCTGCCGTTAGTAATATTTACGGTACGGACTTTTTTTAACATTCGCCCTTTATTCTTTCATCTGATGATCGCCTTTTGAATCTCTTGACCGAATCTTATGAATAAACTGTGCTAAAAATGAAGGAAACAAATTGACGATATAATCGCTATATCTATACCCGTGTTTGTGTATAAAATATTCACTAACGTTATTTTTTTTGATTCATGATTCTTAACGTTGTCGGTTTGGACCACAGCTCATTTCCGTTTTGCGGGCCATTTACTTTACGCCATCATCATAAGTATAAAGTTGAAGTTGATGCTGGTTAGTTTTATGGAAATAAAAATAAATAAAGGGGAAAAAAGCCGCCACCGCCATTGAATCAAAATAATGATGAAATAAAAAAGTAAATAATATATACTTAAATCTGAAAAAAAATTATATACGATATCCTGTATGCGTGAGTTGGGTTAGTTTTGGTGTTTTTTTTTTAAGAATTAGTCTTGCGGTAGTGTTATTTATTTGCTTCCGTTTAAATACTTTTTGTAAATTGTAAAGATGTTGAATGGGTTTCTTTTAATGTTAAGGTGAATTATGAATACATTTTATATGAAAAGATTCAAAAGGAAATTGAAACATGGTTTTGACATGAGTTTTTGGGAAATTTTATACCAATTAAGATTCAAACCAATAGAAAGTATTCTTTAGCTAGCATAAGTCTGAACAATCTGTTTGATATTCCCGCACAGGGAGTATTTAAGAAATCACAATATGTATTTTAAATTTTTAATTCATGGACATGAGTATCCAGAGCGTACGCTATTTTTAGACCAGTTGACCAACCATATTTTTCTTCAATATACAAATCAAGGTTTTCAAAGACTAATGGAATCATAAATGCATTTGATATTTTAAAAAAAACTGGAATTTAAACGTGGTTTTTACATGCTTTTTAGTAAATGTTATACCAATTAAGACTAGCACCAATAGAAACTAAAATTTTGCTAGCACTAGTCTGAGAAATCTGTTTCATGTTCACAGATTTCTGTATCAAGTATTTCAGAAATAACAAACTGTATTTTACTTTTTAGTTTAAGGACTTAAGTATCCAGAGCGTATGTACCTATTAGACCAGTTCAACAGACATATTTTTCTGTAACATTTCATGGTTTTCAGAGACTCATCGAATAACGAATGCATTTTATATGAAAAGATTCAATTGGAATTTTAAACATGGCTTTTACTTGCGTTTTGTTGAATTTTATACCAATTCGGATTCGAACCAATAGAAACTATTCCTTGCCTAGCACAAGTCTGAGAAATCTTGTCTATGTTTCTAGATTTGTGTCTGGAATATTTAAAAAATAACAAACAGTATTTTACTTCCTTAGTTAAAAAATATAAGTATCCAGAGTGTATGTTCTTTTTAGACCAGTTGGTGAGCCATATTTTTCTGTAATGTTTTAGGACTCATCGAATTACGAATGAACTTTATATAAAAAGATTTAACTGGAGTTTTTAACTTGGTTTTGTTGAATTTTATACCAATTAAGACTCGAACTATTCGTTTTCTAGAACAATTCTAAGAAATCTGTTTTATGTTCAAATAGTTCTTTTAATATATTTAAGAAATAAAAAACCGTATTTTACTTTTTTAATTAAAGGACTTAAGCATTCAGAGTGTACTTTTTTCTTCGACCAGTTTATCAAAAACAATTTTTTTCTGTAATATATCAAGATGTTGAAAGTCTCATTGAATCACGACTGCACTTCATATAAAAAGATTTAATTTGAAAGTTGAGATTCAAACCAAAAGAAACTATTCTTTAACTAGCACAAGTCTGAGAAATCTGTTTCATTTTCATAGAGTTCTGTGTGGAGTATTTAAGAAATGACACATTGAACTTTACTTTTTTAGTTTAAATCCTTATGCGGAGCGTATGTTCTTCTTAGACCAGTTCACCAGACGGATATTTTTCTGTGATTCAAAGACTCACCAAAGAGTGACTAAGTTCAATTACGTTCAATTTGGTATAAAGAACTACAAATCAAAAACTACGAATCAAGAAAATGTGTTTCATTCAACTGGTATAAACGAATTACACAATTTTGTAAATAGTTTAAAGTTGTTGTTTTATTATTTCTTAACTATAAAAGTTCAATGGACGCATAGATCCATTAAAGAAGTGTATAAATATAAGCTCATTGGTATAAACTCGTCTTAAATGCAAAATTAGCCATAATCTCTGTATAAAGCTTTGTAAATATTGTTTTGATTTAAATTAGTATATATTATATACATATGTATATCACAATTAAGATGCATTCAAAATGAAATGTATATTACCTTGTTGCCTTTACCTTTTTTCTTTGCGTGGATAATATACTTATACTATGGTCACAAAATATAATTTAAAATATTTAAAGTTTCATAGACTAATTTTTTAAAATGTAGTCTCAATTTGCCTTATTTTTCCCTTAAAAACCAAAACCATTCTTAATTGGTATAAACAAAATACTAGGTTAATAGTGGCAACAATTATTGTATATTTATTATTTCACTCCTATTTCATGAAATAATGATGCAAATGAACAAGATTTTAGTATGCTTGGTGATTGGTATAAACTTGTCAACTAGGGGTTAGTTATTGAAACTAAGGTATCTTTTTCGAATTATATAATTCTCACACATCTTTTAATCATTATTGTATTCTAGTCTAATGGAATTTAGTTAGACTTAAAGTAAAGGTAATTCCTCAATAAGAAGTTAGATTTAAAGTTTGAATGTTGTTTTAAAAAGGCGTACTATATGTTTAATAGTTATTTTGATTGGTATGAACTTGTCAGTATTGCTAGTATATATTTGAATGAATACAACTAGGTAATTTATGAAATGAATAAATGACAATTCAAAATAAAGGTGATTTAAGTAAGGATATGAAAATTTAAATTTATTACCCTATAATTGGTATAAATTGGTCTATACTTAAATGTTGGAAATATTTTTTTTTAAATCGATTACCTTAAATCTAACATTTTCTCTTTATCACTTGTTTTCATAAATAATTTCATCGATAGAATAAAATATTATAGCATTGCTATAACCAATTCTACCATGCGAACTGTTTTGCTTCATAAAAACAAAATATAAAACATCGTGAATTGCATATTTAAGAAAACATAAACTTCGTTGTATTCTTCAGTTTCAGTTTAAGGATTGTTCTATTATATATTTAGGTATACTCGTTAACGATACCCTAATGGTAAACCTCCTTCCACATTAATAACTCTTCCGTCTTCCCCCGCCATTAAGTCAAGTTTATTCACTTCCTCTCCCTATAAGAATAAAATATAGAAAGAAAGTCAGTTTTTTCAAGAAGTGGAAATTATTATAAATCCCTCTCGACATCATCGTTCGTCCAACAACCAAAAGCATAAGAATAATTCCCACATAGTCATATCGCTTAACCCTATCTATCATGATGTTTCGCATCAAATAGCACCCTTTTGCTGATATTTTGTAGTTCTTATTTTTGTTGTATTTTTGCATTTATATAATTCCTTACTGTTGGTCGCGAAATGCTTAAAGGCACAATATTCCTCTAGATAGATACGAGTAGATGCATGATGCAAAGAACCATGCCTGTTAAAGACT
The DNA here is from genome assembly GCA_920104205.1 of Eupeodes latifasciatus. Classification (NCBI taxonomy): domain Eukaryota; kingdom Metazoa; phylum Arthropoda; class Insecta; order Diptera; family Syrphidae; genus Eupeodes; species Eupeodes latifasciatus. The sequence continues at coordinate 142,264,440 of OV049924.1, read as the reverse complement.
CGATCGTGTCTTGAAGCGTGAATTCCCCCTTTTTTCGCCTCCTCTGAATAGAACTTTTGAAAAATACATAGTTGCATATTGTATACATCATTGTACATAGGTAAATAGTCCTTGTGTATTATAATATCGCGGATAAAGAACAATAACCATCTATATACATACAAAAAATGGAAGCAAAAACCACTTTTTAAAATGAATATAAAAATATCTTCTCACGAAAACTAAAAAGATACAAAGATACAATTTTTGTTTTGCTTTTTGTTTTATATTTTATTCACATTTTATGCATTCACATCTGTTTTTGGCTCAATGGATGGAGTTTTTTGTTTGCTTATTTCTTTCTTTTTTTATGGAAAATCAAATAAAAAACGGAGAAGGAGGTAATATGAGGCTATAGTAGAACCATTTCAAGTTCAGTGGCGTCAAATTGGGATATGAAAAGTTCTTCTATCTTCGAGTATTTCCGTCATTTAAAAAGTTTTATTGGAGTTCCTTTTTCATTGAACTTTTTAAGTGAAGAGTGTGAAGGAAATTATTGGTTTCAGTTGAATTTAAAGAGCATAGAAAATAAGCTTCTTCGAAAAGATTGATGGGGGTTCTATTTTTACTAAAAAAGAACATGTAGAATCTCTGTTTCCCCCTTACGTGATAAGTGAATGTTATGTAAATCAAGCGTATTTCCTATCATACGAAACCATCAGTACCAAAAATTAAGGCCAAAAATCATCTCAATTCAGACATCAGGCGCCGGTTGCCGAATGATTTCCTGCTGGGTCTTAAGATTACTCCATAACTTCTGTGTTTCTAAATTCATGATAAAGCTTAATCGATGTAATCTATACGTGTGATTTATTTAAATAAGACCCTTTTTAAGAAATTAACACAATCCCATCATCATCATAGCCAACAAACAAACCTGTGCCGAAAACGAGTCAATTAACTATGGGCCAAGCCTAATGATGCTAATTTTGATTATCATCATCAGCTTTGTGACGCATTTTGGATTTTTATATCATAAACAAATAGCACATGCTGCTGCGCCAAGCGTATAGAATATCAAATACATCGTAGGTATAAAGTATATCTCGTATAAAATCTCCTAAAAATGTTAACTTGATAGAGAGAGAGAGAGAGGAAAAGAGAGCCTAACTTTATATGAATTTATATTGAAATTTCAAACCAAACCAAATGTGTTCAGGCTTGGCTTAGATACGGACCCTTATTTTGTTCGTTGTTCTTCTTAATTTCATTATATGAAGATGAACCACAAAAGATACACGAAAAACACGAAAAAAGATACATTAGCCAAAGGTATATCATCAAGATACCATTAGCTGTGAAATTTATGCGGGATGTGATAATTAATTTTGTATGCTTTCAATATTGTTAACGCCTACACGTGAAATTATAAATACATATATACAATAACAGTAGGTCGGTCTATCAATTAAACTGGATTTAAAAAAAACACAATATAATGTATTATTATTTCATTAAAATTATATTTATGATATTTAATAAATCTTTTGACATTATAGTTAGGTTTTATTGTTTTGGTGTTATTTATTTTTTGGGCGGTTTTTGTCTTATAATTTTAATCTTATAAATATTTATGTTTTTTTTCTATTTTGAATATGAATTTCTATGAAAATTTTAATATTGATGTGTTTTGATAATATTATAATAATAAAAATGAGAGGGTGTTTTTTTAATATTAATTTCTGACTTTCACTTTTTGTAGTATTAATTTAAACATTAAACTTTATTGGTCTTATTTAATATTCTGGAAATATTAATACTCTAAGTCTGCTATGGTTTTCTTTTTGGTTCGAAATATCTTTCTTTACTTGGTTTTTTAAGTGTTTTTAAAGAATTCTAATTGTTTGCTCTTTTCTGTGAAGTAAATTTTTTGAAAAGGTTTTGAATTTTAACTTTTTCTTTTTTGTACCAAGTCTATTAGAGATACCACTCTAGGTTTTTAGGAAAAAATGTTTTAAATACGTGATGACAACTCCTTTCTTTTCGACCATTCGTAAGAATAAGAAGAGACATCAACTTCAAATAGATTTATTTAACATATAATAGTTGCGTTTTATTGGCAAAAATATCCGTACTGCAATATGATTTTACACGAGTTGTAAATACAAAGTCTTTACTGCAGATAAAATTCGAAGTAGGATCCAACTGGGAATAGAATTTTGACGTTTGATCGAGTCTCGAATAAAAGATTTGGTACATTTGATAACTCTTGTGTATCTCAAAGGCATGTTCGTAGAGTATGGTAAAGAGTTTGTTTTCATGTTTCATCTGCAACCAAACTAAAGCGACAGAATTAAAAATGCTGTTGACAACATTTTTACTACAAAAAAAACTGCTTTTGCATCGTGTTGGTAGTTGGTAACTATTTAAGGTCTCCTAAGGCCCCTATCACACCAAACGAATCCGAATCAATCAGAATCACTCTGAATCAAGTTGAATCTGATTCGTCATCACTCTTTCACTCTTTCACACCAGCTGAATCAACCTGAATCATAAATCGCACTATTTTCTTTAACTTTTAAAATTAATAACTCCACGTCCATCTCGTATGGTTGTTGATTCAAGAATCAAGAATCAAGGAATCCGACAGGTTGAATCAAGTGCGACCTCGAATCAAACCTGGTTGAACCAGATTCGTCCGGTCTGAAGGCGGGAAAAGAATCCCCTCACATTTAAACGGAGCGCTCGAAGCCGAATCTTGGTCAATCAAAATCAACTTGATTCGGAGTGATTCTGATTGATTCGGATTCTTTTGGTGTGAAAGGGCCCTAAGCCAACGCATTTTTAAACATAACATTAAACATAAGTTCTTTAAGCTGTCTAATTTTAGTAACCCATGGTGCCATGAGTTTTCGCATATTAAGGCGATAAAATTACATGTTTTAAATGTTTGTATAGTCCTACAAAAATATGTAGGGGCTCCGCATAAATTGTAGTGCGACTTTCTTTCAGAATAAAACCTAAAAAGTATTTTGGCAACTCTTCAAAAAAAAGATAGATAAGAAAATTTAAATCTTGCTTCTCATTCCTGTTTCAACGTTTCTTAGCATAAAATCAATCTTTGAGTTCTCTGTCCTTTGTTGGAATCTTTTTAGAAATCATTATTAAACTAAATAAAAATAAAGTTTTTTTCTTGTAACCTGACTTAACTAAGTTGTTTAATGTTACGGAAAATGACATAAGCTGTAATATTTGTTTGTAATTTTGTCAAAAGGTAGTGTCAACAAATATAGCGCCCGCCATCTGGTTGCACGCGAAGATCTACACACAGTAAGACCATAATCTACAAACAAACCCCTTTCCTTAAGTTCTTATTTCATTCAGTTTCGATTTATATGTATATAGAAAACATGAAAACAAATTAAAAATAAATTATTCCTAATATTTTCTTAAAATATCCTCTTCAAAATTCAAAAATTTAAAACTAGTTCCTGTCTAATTTTTTTTTTTAATTTTGTTAATAATTATTCTGACAAATGTTTTATTGTATCAACTTTCAAAATATAAAAACCGGACTACTTTGGATTCTTTGTTCTGGCAATTTATCACTGTACTATTGAATCCCAAAAACCACGTGTATTGACTTCAAACTTATTTCATCATAATTTTAAAAAGTATTGTTTATGAATTTAATAACATTTTCAGAAAAATCCAGTTAACATTTTTTTTTATAAAAACATAAAATAAAATAAAATAGAGAACCAAGGCCTAGTTACCTATAACTCTCAACCATACCTGCGTGCGAAACATGTCAGAGATGTAGGGGATCTAGAGTTTCTATGCTAAATCTGACTGCCTTATTTGAAAAAAAAAAAAAACACTTTAAATGACAAGAAATACTTTTTGAGGATTTGTCAATTCCTCGCAAGAGCCAATACCCGAAAAAAGCCATTAAGTAGCGCAGACAGAGAAATTTAACCCAAAACTTCTGGCATGATGGTCCTGTGTACTAAACATTTCGCCACTAGTGCTAAAAAATAAGAACCTACCAAAAATACCGCTAAATTTGTTTAACGACCCAGACTAAACAAAAGCGGATTAAATTTCAGTATTATTGCTTGTATACTTTTAAATGATAATTTTGCGATTCAAAACAATAATGATTTTAAATGGCACGAATGGGAAATTACCATTGTGGGTCTTATAAAACATCACTGAAGTTTGATCATCAACTTATGGCTATACGTACAGGTTGAAAGTTTGAGGTATTGAAATTCCAATTGAGAAATGCATTTTCTTCACCTTTTCAGACACTTCTTCCTTTTTTGTTCCTAATTTCTCTCTAAACGAAAAAACCTTTTACCTCTTACTTTTTAAGCTACCTTGTTCAATTAACTACAATCAAATCAATTTAATTTATTTCTCAAGAAATACTTATGACACATTTACAAAAAAAAATAAACGCACAAATTCGTTAGCGCTGTCTATCTTAATTTTGCATTATTAAATTATTGCCTTCGTTAAACCGGCTCTCGGCTTAACCTATAAAAATACTTCTTGAATAATGAATTGTCATTTTGTTTTTTTTTTTTTTTTTTTTTTGTTTGTTATGCCTAACGAACTGTGTATCAAAATTTCAAATGCTTCAAGGCAAAAGGTAGAAGGTAAAAATAAAATAACAATTTAAATTAAACACCAAAATGAATTGAATATAGTTCTCATCGATTTCAACCGGAAATATAATTTTTTTTTTAAATTCAAAAGTCAACCACCTTTTATTTCTTTTTTAAATTTATTTTCTCCCTTTCATTATAATTTTGTTCGGTTGTTGTTGTTGAAGTTTTTTCTCAGTCTCAGTGACCTTTTATACTTATTCAAGTGAGTTTGAAAAATGACGAGTTATGTAAAAGGTACATGTTCCTTTTAAACCCTACTAGCCTGCTACCTGATGTGCAATCAAATTCAAGTCAATGCTATCAAATGGTTTGTTGAAGCAGGTGTTCTCATTGTTGAAATGCTTTTTCTTCTTGTCCATGAACTGAACATACAAACAAAAAAAAAGATTGAACTTCTCTTTTCCTAATGACATCGTAGATCAAAATGACAAACATAAAAATGCATGTCATTAATTTTTTGAGAATTTTTTAAACTCCCACCCACCTGAATACCTATACAAACGATATCATAGCATTTACAAATCGGGTATATGAATATGGGAATAAACTTTCTATAAAGGTATAGTTTCTATAAACGCCTTGACGATAAATCACCTTAAGCATTGCATGTACCATCTGAGTCTGACCTACACCCGCACAATTCTGGCAATTTCAAATTTACAACAACAAAACAAAAATGGTGAAAATCAATTAAATGCGGAAACTTCAATGCATATTTTCCTGCAATTTAAACAAGCTCCCGTATGCAGCGCCACCGACACGCCGCCGCCGCCGCCGCGTAGCGCAATGTGTTTGCGGGTGAATAAGATTTATCCGCAAACAAATTGAATCTCACGGCAAAAAGTGCCTTTCGTAAATAAAAATGTCTCCCGTTTATGCATACGTCAGTCGCTCCGTCGGTCGATGTTCTATAGCGATTTTTATTGATGCACGAATTATGATTCCATTTATGCGGTTCAGTGCGATTGCATTATGATTTTGTTGGTAAATGTTTCGCCATTAATTGACACCAGGGGGCATTTTCGTCGATTTTTTTTTCTGTATTTTTGAAATTATGATTTGATTATGTTGTGGGTGTGACAAATATGGAACATGCTACCAACAACAAAATAAAAAGACACACCACAAGGAAATTAATTGAGTTTTCTCATGAAAGTTTTAATCGTGAAAAGTGATTCAATCCCTTTTGTATGTTACATCCGCGCTTAACAACTTTCAAACACAAAACCGCATATATGTATGAGCATAGGTACTATAGTACAGAGACCTACATACGTACATATGTACTGAATTGTTAATCGGTTTTTAAGCTTCACAAGCTTTTGAAATGCGGTATATTGTATGCAACACCTTTTATGTATACAAATGTGTGGCTCCCTGTGATTTTGATTTTGCTTTTAATCGAATTGATTGAGATCCGCTGGTGGCACATAAATAGGGTACAGAAGGTAATCAACAATAACAACAACAACAACAAAAAAACACTAACCAATATCAGTAAGTTTTGTTATCAGTGCTGTCGACTTCAAGAATACAAAAATACGATAAAAAATTTTTTGAATCTACAACCTTGAATATAACAAAAATCAATTCAATCAGTTAAGCTTCTTAGTATGGCATTGTACTACTACCTGAGCAAAAATGTTTATGTTCGATCGTTGTACTGGCAGAAAGATTTTCAGTACTATTTAGTGCGATTTATTTTACTACTGCATAACTTAAGAAAAACTTTTACTCGTAAGTTGATCAAATTTAGACTTGTTTACAACTCTAGAGTTATAACGCATGTTGAAATTTCTTTTATATTGCTTAACTTAAGGCAAATTTTTAAGTTAATAAACTTTTATTTTGATTACAACTCTAGAGTTATAGTCGTAATGAATGTTGAAATTTCTTTTTATTCACAAATTTGTTTACTTAACTCCCTAGTTTAAAATCGAAAGATGGCATACTTTAGAAATAAAAAATATCCCTGGGATATTTTTCAAAGTTATACAGGAAGTGTCATTTTCATAATTAAATTTCTGTTAATATCAAGCAAAATTATTGTGTTCAAAAAGACGGTGTTTAATTTGATTGATTGAGGGATAATTAAGCATTATGCAAAATGTTCTTGATTTCTTATTTCGTCTTTTTGTTCGTGAAACTTGTTTGTTTCAACAGTTATGCAGTCAAGTAATATTTTGGGAAGCACTCATTTTCCGAGTTTTATGTACAGTTCAAAGGGCAAAAACTTGGCAAAAAAAATTTAGTCTCACAAAAACCTATGTTTGGTTTTCAACTTCTGTTTTTTTTGGGGGGTTTTGAAAACTAAGTTTATTTCTAAAGCTTAAAATCTAAGTTTAGTTCTAAAGCTAAAAATCGACGGTTCAACACGTCAACTATGAGTGAATAAAAACAAAATCAAAAGGTGATAATAAAAATCCTTAAGTTTTGTTCAACTTTGACTAAAAAAATCGACCTTAGACTATATGTAAGCATCAGCAAATATATTATTTTTATTTAAGAACATGTTACGTTAAGTTAAGATAAAGTAGGTGTCTGTAATAGAGTAGGACACACTTAGGCTAGATGTTGGCCTATTGTGAATCTTGACGCCTTCATCTGAGCTCAATGAAAGCAATTTGAGTTAGCAACAAAACGTACAAAAAAATTACTCTGCCAATATTGGAAATCGAACAAATATGCGTTTCAATCTGTCTTGGACCAGGTGTTATCGTTTATATTATTGTAAGTTATATTCCATCGAAAAGTAACATTGATATTTATGAAAAACACCTTGCTAATATTGATTTTGTATACAATCTTAACAATAGTCCACAAAAAGTTTTCGTAATCGGCGATATTAATTTAACTGATGTAAATTGGTTGCATTCTTTTACTTAAAATATGCTTATACCTTGTAACTTAAAAAAAGATACTGAAATAACTTTCATTGATCATCTATTTGCCCTTAATCTATACCAAATCAATAATGTTGTTAATAATTTAAACAAAATTCTTGATCTTATATTTATTCCATATGATGATTTTAAAGCGTCAGTTAATGATACGTCCCTTTTACATTGTTAAACAATTTAGTCCATCACAAAGAACTATATATTGAAGTTGAATTATATAATTATTTAAAAATTGATAACTATTTAGAATCTTATAACTTTTTAAAAACCAATTTCGTTGAGCTCGATAACTACCTTGGAAATATCGACTGGAAAACTGAATTTTTAAATTTAAACTTAAAGGATATGTTTAATCATTTTTCGGGCTTTTTACATAATGCTTTCAATTTATTTGTTCCAGCTAGATTGAAAAAGAATGCCTCAAAGCCTCCGTGGTATAATAGGAGGCTGGCTCACCTTAAAAATCTAAAAAACAAATCTTTTGCCAAGTTTAAGGAATCCAACGATTTGAATGACAAAATCCAATTTTGTAAGCTTCGTAAAGAATTCATTGTTCTCAGTAAATTCTCGCACAGAAATTATGTCATGAACGCTGAAGTGAACTTAAAATGCGACCCAAAGCGATTCTGGTCTTTTATTAATTCTAAACGGAAATCAATTGGGATTCCCAACTCTATGAATTTTAAAGGTGAAGAATCTACTGAGGTTAGTAAGACACTTGAACTTTTTGCTCAGTATTTTGAATCCGTATACTCTAACGCTCAGGGAAATGCTTTCATTCCTTCTAATGATCAGCCCAAAGTGGATATTGGGTCCATACAGCTTAATTCTGCTGATGTTTTAAAAGGATTACAAAGTCTCAAACCCAACGCCAAACCTGGTGTGGATGGCATTCCTGCGATTGTCTTAAAACGATGCTCTAATTCTCTTTGCCTACCTCTGCTTATTATTTTTAACCGTTCTCTGTCTTCCGGAATATTTCTGGACGAATGGAAATCATCTTTCTTGATTCCAATTTTTAAATCGGGCTCTAAAAACAACGTTGAAAACTATAGGGGAATTTGTAAGTTATCTGCCATTCCTAAACTTTTAGAAAGTTTAATTAAAATAAAACTTGATTTTCTTGTGAAGGAACATGTTAGTAGTGCCCAACATGGATTTATTTCTGGAAGATCGACCGTTACTAATTTAACTTGTTTTTCTTCTTTCGTGGTTGAATCTATTGAAACCCAAAGCCAAGTTGATGCTATTTATACAGACTTCAGCAAAGCCTTCGATTCGGTATGTCACAATATTTTGCTTCGTAAGCTTGAAGTATTTGGCATACACTCAAGTCTACTTCAATGGATCGGCTCATTCCTAATTGGTAGAGTGCAAGAAGTGAAAATAGAGGAATATACTTCAAGGCCTATTAGATGTACTTCAGGTGTCCCTCAAGGTAGTCATCTTGGTCCTTTGCTGTTTATAATATTTATTGATGATATTGTCAACCATATTAATTTTAGCCAATGTTTAATATATACTGATGACCTCAAACTATTTTTGAAAGTAACAAGCGACTACGACTGCATTAAACTTCAAATGGATTTAGATAACTTATCCTGTTGGTGTAAGTCAAACAGCCTTAACGTTAAAAAATGCTTTGTTATTTCTATCTCCAAGAAACACTTTATTTATGAGTTTCCTTATTCTCTTGGAGCCAGCCACCTTCAAAGAACATTTAAAGTTAAAGATCTAGGGGTTACATTCGATCACAAATTTTCTTTTGTTCCACATGTTGATGCCATTGTCGCCAAAGCTAACTCAATGTTAGGATTTATAAAAAGAAATTCAACTGATTTTTCCGACCCCTACACTTTTGTTGCGCTCTATACTACTTTAGTAAGATCTATTTTGGAATATGCTGATGTCATCTGGAACCCTCACCAACAACTATTCTCCGATAGAATTCACAAGATCCAAAATCGTTTTACAAGGTATGTTTTTTATAAAATGCATTGGAATTTCTGTCCAAACTCCCTAGCCAGGCAAAGCTTTCTAGGTCTGCAGATGATCAAATCTCGAAGAACTATTCATGATATAATTTTTATGCGTGATGTTATGTGCTACCATATTAAAGCCCTACCTTACTGTCTTTAATTTTTATTCACGCTCCAACAAGACCGTTGAGGGAAAGACACCTTCTGTTTCAACCTAGACATAGAACAAACTACGGAATCAATGAACCAATTTCAAGGTCAGTTAGGGAGTTCAATGAAATAAATGGACATCTTGATCTTTCAATTTCTAGAATAAAATTCAAAAATGATTTATTGTACTTATTTATAAGAATGTAATGTTAACTTTATTTACCTAAATAATTTTAAAGTAATCTGTGGAGCTTGTTACTCGTAGGTGAAATAAATAAATAAATAAATAAATGAATAAAAACAAAATCAAAAGGTGATAATAAAAATCCTTAAGTTTTGTTCAACTTTGACTAAAAAAAATCGACCTTAGACTATAATGTAATCATCAGTAAATATCTTATTTTTATTTAAGAACATGTAACGTTAAGTTAAGTTGAAGTGGGTGTCTGTAATAGAGTAGGACACACTTAGGCTAGATGTTGGCCTATTGTGAATCTTGACGCCTTCATCTGAGCTTAATGAAAGCAATTTGGGTTAGCAACAAAACGTACAAAATTATTATTGTAGTGTGTTTGCCTGACAGGTGGTGATATTATTCCACCTGATGTTGGTTATCTTTAGCGTCCTGTTTTAGCATAAGAAGAATGACGAGTTCATCATTAAATGTAAAAGGGTTTGTAGAGACGGAGACCAAGAATTTATTGGCAACCTGACTGAGAAAATCTGGATATCAGAAGTTGATATTATGAGTTCTTTAGGCCAGAATAAGACTTCTTTAATGCCAAAAGTTTTGCCTGGGACACGCTATAGTTGTTGTGAAGGCGGAATGAGAGACTTAACTTTAATCTTTCAGACTACACTCCTCCACCAACCTCCACATGAGTTTTTGAACCATCTGTATAGAATTGGATTGACTCGTCTTCCCATATGTTACTTTTTTGTAATTTTTGAAATTTACTTTTTTCTACTCATGTTAAAAATATTAGCACTTTCGACATCATTGATTGCATCTACACAAAGGCGAATTTTCAAGTGAAATTTGTTTGGCATTTTGTGTTACCTACAAACTCCAAACTCATTAAATTTAATGCTTCAACTACAATTTGTTGTCAAGTGTGGTGCGATGGTGAGTTAAGATGCATGTAGACGCTACACAATGCATATAGCCAAACTAGCACATTATACTATAGTAAAGTAATGCATTATCTATAGATTTTTGTATATGTCTAGAGAGAAATTCGAATGAAAAATACCATTGTTTGTGTATATCACACTTTGATCAACATAGGCGTGAATTTTATTCATAAACTTTAGATAAAATGGATAAATTGATTAGACTTCAAACTTGTAAGCACATTTTTGCAGAGAGAGTGTATTGCATATACAAAATTTGTAGGTTTAAGTTTTGATAAAGATTTATTTTAGTTGGCAATTAAATTATACTTTTTCTTAAATTTTTGATGGCCTTAGTACGATAAGGCCAAGATACAACTTGCATAATTCGAAAAAAAAAAACTTTATATTAGGCTATTTGAGGATATGTAAATTCATGAAGTAGTTCTTTTCGTGGTGCTTTTCCAAAACTACAATTACTTACTTTAATATTACTCTTACAACTTTTCAGTATTTTTCTAATTTTTTTAAAAAATCCTCATTCGTTGTATGTCTTTACCTGTCATATATTAACCTTAAAAGAATGCTGAAGCATTCATAGGCCAAAACCGTTCTTAACAGAAAAACGCAAAACGGTTTAAAAGCAATTTTTGATATTATTACTTATTGCTAGTCTTAAAGTTTATATCATATAGTTTTTGTAATATGTATATTGAAAAAAAAAATATTAAAAATAATGTTGAAAACATTTATTTGTGGGCTTGTGATTACTTAAATCGTTTTTAGCACTAAAAAACTCAAAAACGAACAATCTAAGAACATAATGGAATCACATTTAGGATATTCGAATAGAGTCAAATAAAGACCCATAAGTCATCTCATAACTAATGAGAAATTACGAAAACTGAGTGAGGTACTGAAATGATTTTAAATTTAAAATTTATGTATTCATTTATTTCTTATTTTAAAAAATCCGTTTTCGGTTGTCTTTAGCATTTTTAAAATGCTATATTTTAAAAAACTGAGTTGATCAAATTGAAGGCAACTTAAATTTTAAAAAAAAAGTATCCTTTTGTTTTCGAAACACCAACAAAATTTAACTTTGTCGATCAATGTAATAAACAGTGCAAGCCCATGAGTCCTTAACATTATTGTATGAAACCTTTACTTGTCAAAAATGTTTTAGTCTTTTTAAATTTTGACATAAAATCAAGTTTGCAGGTAAGAGATTCGAAGTAATGATCTTTGGGTTCGTAAACATTTTTGTTCATACAAAGATTGTTTTAATTTCTTTTGTTTAATCAGTATGAATTATGGACCGTCTAATTGTCCATTGAAAAGTATTAACTGGTCTTAAAATTACAGTTGCATATAATGTGAATCCAAAAATAAGTCCATTACAAAAGGAGTTGATTTTTATTGATAATTTTTCATGTCAACAATAGTTAATTTTTTTTAATGGTATAAATGTTAAATTTAGAGGTTGTAAGGAATTAACAATTAGTCTAATAAATGTTTGTCAGTATTTTAGAGTGAACTATCTTTTTCATTTCCGTTTGTCTTTTAATTGTTTTAAATTAGTTTGTAAACGAGCCTACATAATAGAAATCAGTGTCTTTAAAAAAAAATGAGATTTTTAAATAAATTGTTAAATTTCTATACGCCTTGTTGACTCGTATAAACTCTTGTTGACTCGTATAAACTTCTTTAGTTGTATTAACTTATATATTTTTATGATGAAGAATACAAACATTTTCAATTCATACAAATTTATCTATTTAATAAGAAGTTAATTGATTTTTCTGAGATTTTTATAGGGTCCTTCAAATTAGACTCGTATCAATTTACGAAGAATTAAATTTCACCAAAGAATTGTTTTTAAATTAAATGATAGTTAACATGAATAATAAAATAAAAACCATTATTTTCTTTCTTATTCGATAATTATTATTAACTGGTTTAAAGTCCATTAAAAAACTTAAGGTTTATTTTGTCTTATAAATCCCTTTTAGTGATTGAATTATATTGTTTAAAGCTGTTGATTGCTTTAAAACGTAAATATGTTTTTATCACGTCATTCAATCAAATAAATTGATTAGATACGAAACCAATTCATTCTCGGACTAACTAACTTTTTGTTATCTTAATTGCAAAAATGGTCTCGCTGGTCAGTTTAATCATATTGTTATCATTTATCATTTCAATTGGGTTAACAGGTAACAACAATAAAGATATCAATAGCACATTGTGTAAGAACTTAACTTCTAGTCCGCATGACGCTCCATTATAAATAAACTTTGATATTTCGTAAAAAAAAAATGATGGTAATTTAAAGGAAAGAAAAATTTTATCTCTAATTTTCAATTGTTATTTTTTTTATCATTCTCATTTGACTCTGAACGATAACTAAAAAGGTAATTTATTTTATTTAGCACTTCATTAAAAAAGAATTGAATAAAGTTCAAAGCAAAAATAAACTATGCATGGATGGACGTCACTTGTATGAAACACAAATTATTGACATTTAACTTTGCTGTGCTCATTTCTTAATTATTTTGCTAATTATAAGAGTTAATTTAATTAAAAATCTATCACGATTTTTTGTATGTAGCTATTTTTAAATCGAATAATCAAAATATTTTACAAATGGTCATTCTTTATAGCTTTGCGATAAATTGATTGGAATTGCATTTTTTTTTTTTTATTGAATATTTATTTTATTCGCTTGATAATAGATACTAAATGGTTTTACCCTGAAATTTAATTGGCATCAATTGGTTTTTATTTGTATTTTGCAATTTTTGTATAGAATTTTATTATGTACATAAACTAAATATTTACAATCAATTGATAATCAATGATCAGTCCAGCACAGCAGTGAACAGTATTGGATGCTGATTTAATTGATGAAGGTTATTTTATTTTTGTATTGCTTCACAACAATCTTTTATTCCAAAAAATAATATGGGGGTTGGGCCTGTTGCTTATGTGAGCTCATTTAGAATCATTGGGGTTAAGTATTTAGGTTATTAAGATGTTTAATTCAAACATTTTTTCGCTAAAAAAAGGAATAAGTACTTAATTTGTGCGACTTATTTGTATACATTTTTCAATGGTAGTAGTTTTTTAGTTTTTGAAGTATTTATTAGTAAGAACAATGATAAAACAAATTTAAATTTGTATGCACCTAGTCGTGCCATAAGTTCTGTTACAAGCATAAACACTATACAATTTTGTATTCATTATTGCTTCATTTATTTGCCCATAATATTATTTAAATTAAAAAATTCACCAAAAATTATCGACTTCAGCTTTAAAGCGAGCCCTTAAACGCTTTGTCCTTTAACCTATAGTGGAACGCACTGTTTCTATCGATATTTTTGACACTGCTTCTGTTAACTCTACCTTAAAATTCATATGGGAAGTCTTTCAGGTATGCTCCTTATCCTGACCACAAAAAAAAAACAATCTTAAGGTTTAAAATATGAACTTCCCGAGAACCAATCTTAAGCTAATCTAAAACATATGATATTGACCCTTAAGCACTTTTGTGTTGTCTTAGCTTTGTTTGTATCATCAGAATCCATCTATTAACAGAAGCGAAACTGAAACCAAATTGACATTTATTCATTGCTTACTAATGTAAGTATTTAAAAAAATATGATAACCATTTTATATCAAATTGATGCCTTGGGCAACAGGGTCTTGAAGTTTTATAAGGCAAGATTAGGTATTTATTTGAATAAAGCGAAAGCAAACATTTGCATAATATTTAGTTGCATAAAACCATAATACAAAAATATTCACCTAATGGGAGGCTTATTTTAGTTTTAATCTATATTTTCCTTCCAATTTTCAAAACTTATATTCAGCATTATTATATTAGGTAACACAAATATTGAAAGAAGCTGAAAAATATGAAAATTTGAATTGATTTTTTCCACTTTGAAAATGTTAAACTAGTTTAAGTTTAATATTGACCAAATTAATGATTTTTATCAATTATGTATTAAGAGCTCAAAAACAAGGGTATATATCTCAAGGGTTTGACAGGGTTGATTATTAATTGCCAAGCTTTATAAATAAGGTTTCCATTCTAATTTACTAAAATGGTTCGAATACTATGTATATCTTATTAGTTGAATTCAATATGTTCGAATTAACTACTTTATTTCGAATCCGGTTGTGGCAACTTAAGAGGTTCCACAAGGAGGTCATTTAGGACTCCTTCTTTTTGTCTTGTTTATCAATGATATTCCAAGTTTTTTTATCAATATTCTTTTTCTAATAACTTGATGAACAAATCGCTTTATTCAAGCTTTGTAAAGTAGAATTGCAAATAATCTTTGTGACCAGAAAGAGATTGGAGATATATCAAGGGAAGACTTTGAGCTAATGGATGTAATAAAATAATAAAAGTCAGGGAAAAAAAGAATCCAAAATCTTAAAAATCTGTTTTGAATACTTTCTATTCTACCAATATGAACAGAATAGTATGGTCAGAGAGAAAAAACTAAATGAGAGAGCCAAATTTCCTCGTCTCCGTCCCTTCGAAACCCCTTACTCTCATTTTTTATAGCGTGTTGAATTCGTATCGGTGCATACATGTTTTCACCTCGGAGAAGAGTACACAAAAAAACATCATTTCCGGGAAATGCGACATTTCTCATTTTTGTTTATTGATAGCCAAGAAGGCTATGTTTTTTAAAGTCTTATTAAAATATTTGTAATTCTCATGAATTTCTTTTTTTTTAATTTTGCTAACATCTTGTCGTTTTTATATCTACAAAAATACTCTATAATTCAAATTAATCTACCAAAACATTTATATAAATAACGGAAGAAGTTATACCGGTAGTTCGTGGTGAATTTGTGTATCTCTTCTTTTCCTCTAAGTTACAGATAGATGGCAGGAACAACCAAAACAAGAAAGGATGTGTGCAGAAAGTGTTTAACAAGGTTAAGATTAGACTTTATTTGTATATATGAACGAGTACATGTTTTTTATAATTGAATGTTATGTTTATTTCAATAGTAATACCTTAACTATTAACTTAACTACTGTATTATCTAAAATATACTGCATTGAATTATTTTACATTGAATTATAAAAGGCGAAAATAATAAAGTTCTATAGTTTACCGGAAATATTTATATAAAATATCCATATCTTCTGCAATTGCGGTATCAATCGATATTTTCTGGAACTTAGTGTTAACGTAACATTTATTTGTCATGAATTACTTTTTCAACTTTTTTATACACCATAAAAATCAATTATACAATTTGGCTGTGATAATAATTACTTGAACACAGCATTTTCTATGTTTATAGTTATTCAGGTTTAGCCCTTAACTTTGATTTGCGAATAGCCTAAAAAGTTTAGCAAACATCTATGAATAAGCCACAATGCACTTACAGAAAAACTGTAGTTAGAACTTTCCCTGACAGATTTTTCCTTGTCGCTATATAACTGAAAGATAAGATAAAAATATTTAGAACTGGAAAACTTATAAGAATGCTGCATAAGACTTAGATTTTGGTTGAAGAGCAAATTTGTATATTCTTTTCACAAAACCACTGACCTAGCGAGAATACAAATATTTTTATTTTTGTACAAAAGTACTTTTCGGCTTATGTACATAAGCCTTTAAAAGCAACACACTACTTTAGGGGAAAGCAGTAAGAATAGCTTATCACCTATTCACAAATCTTATGCAATGAAAATTGGCAACAGAAGTAACAAGTTGACGGTCTTTTTATTCAGTGTCTAATTAAATCACTTATTTTCAGCATTTTGGAAATGTCGTGAGTAATGTAAAGAAAATAAACAACGAGTACACACAAATAAAATAGGAATGGAAAAAAGAGATGAGTATATAAAAATGTTTTCAATGTTCCATGTTTACATTCTGTAACTCTCGTTTTCAATGTTCCTGCAACTCTCGCATCGACAAAATTAAGTCGATAAACTCTGAGAATTGAAACAAATCTGAGTTTTTTTGCATCTTTCAACGGTCTGAGCGAAAATTAAACGCATAAACTCAGCTAATAATACAAATAATAGTAGTAGTGCTTTCAGAGTTTTATGTTTCTAGGTCCTAATTCTCATTGGACTGTTGCACCACCTAATTTGTTTTACTTACTTAATGATTAAAACTGGCTTCAAATAACTAACAAATATTTATCTAAATGCGTAATTTAGAATTGTTTCTAAATCATCATTGTTCTGGCACCTAACAAGAGTAATTAATTTCACTTCATATTCGAATGATATTACTCTCAAACGAACACAATGAGAGTACCAAAAAGTTGTTCATACACAATTTTGAATTTTCTTTGAACACCTCTGAACAGCTGACTACATCCGCCATTTTTCAAAGGTGGTCGCCATTTTTAAAAGGTGGTGAGCAGAGAGAAAAGAGAGAAAAGTTTTTTCTCTCTCGTGGTGAGTATGTGCACAAACTTGCATAAGTATTTGTTCCCCACATTTTTTTTATATGGAGTTAATACATATGCAAGTTGGTGGCCAAATCACAGCTTGTAGGCAAAAAGAGAGTCTATTATTTCTTTCTCGATGGTATGGTGCCCATACAAAGCAATTGTTTTCAAAAAGGCCTGACAAAAGAATCGTACAGAATCTTAATAATCTTTGATCACACGGAACTCTCGGGAAAATCTTTTGACGAAACCAAGTGTTTTATTAGCTTTTTTTTATAATATAATTTAAAGTGAAACGTAAACAATGATTTTGACTCTAGTAACATATTAAGGTCAGACAAATTGAATTTTCGGTTCAAACGTGACAAATTCAATAATAAATAATTTATTATAATATGTTTGCGCATAAAACACATTGTCTTACATTTGTCAATTATTAAAACCATACAATTTGTATTGAACCATTACCAAAATTGATTTATATCTTCTTGGACTTCTTTACAATCCTTGATGGAGTTAATAATTTGAAAAATTTTAACATCATCTGCATAGATTAATGATATAGAATTATTTAAAATAGAAGGCAAATTATTAACAAATAAAATAAACAGCAATGAACCAAGGCGACTCCCTTGGGGTACACCAGATTTGGCAATAAATTGACATGACATGTGTTACTCCTGAACATGACTGAATTGACCATTCAGTCATGTTCAATTTTACTTAATTCATTAAGAAGAATTTCATGACTTATTATGCCAATTACCTGGCTAAAGTCTATAAAGATGCAATCGACTTGAGAGTGTTTTTCTTTTTCGAATAAAAATCCAAACGAAGAGTAGAGAAATGTAATAAATTATTAATTGTAGATTTTTTCACAAGCCTTTGTTGATTTACATATACATATAGATAAAGAACAATGAAAAGAAATTGTGTTACACATAATTAATTTAAACAATTTAGGAAAATCAGACAAGTTCGGTAAGGGATCATAATTCGTAACTAAATTTGTAGAACTCTTTTATAGACTGGCGTAAGGTATGAATATTTTCAAAGATCTGGGAACTTAGAACATATCAGGGACCATAAGACTCTCTTAGAAACAAATCTCCTACTACAGCCGATTTCTAAATACTCGTATGTATATAAGCCTAAATATGTTTTGAAGACAAACAAAGAAAAAACCGAAATCAAAACCATCACATGACTTCATGAATACAAATATACATTTATGAACCTATACATCATTGCTATAAAGCAAATAATTCTTTAACTAAAAGGTCAAGAATGTCAAAAAACCATAAAGCATCTTTTTATTCTGTCAAGTGTATGCATTCAGCGTATAATATCATATTTCAAAAATAAAAATACTTCAAATGTTAATATGGCTACCAAAAAATAAAACAACCACTTATGCATTCAGTTGAATAAACATAAAACAAAAATCTATACAAATACATAAATATCCCTAGCAGAAAACACAATAAATAAATCAACCCTAAGAAAAATGATGAATAAAAAGGTCAGCCAAGTCCAAGGATCACAAAATAGTGAAATTCATCTTATTTTTGTTGTTTCTGTTGTTGTTGGTTTTTCTTTTTTGGGTTTTTTGTGCAATAAGAATATAAATTTATACATCCATGATGATAAAATGGACCAAAGATCTTTCAGATACTTTAACTATACAACAACATGTCGGGAATATAATATTTACGTTTCCTTGATTGAAAGCAGATGTTTTCTATTTTTATAATGTTCTTTTATTTGTCTGGTCCAGATTGTGTGGTATGAAGCTGCGAGAAGTGGTAATGCAGTGCATCGTTCGTTGGTCCGTTGGTGATGCTGCGAGTTTTTATTTTTCGCCAAGAAATATTATTTATTTATTTAACACTGGATCTGCAATCGTAATGACATCTGTAATAGTTTGCTAAAGAAATATAGAACAGAACAAACTGTGTGTGAATGAAATAATATTATACAGTTCATATATAAAAATTAAATTAATGGACCAAGTATAGGGTAAATAAGGCAATATTTGGCAGATGAAAAACGAAACAACTTTTGGTTTCCAATTTGTGCAGTTGGACATTTAATTATAAAATTCTATCTTTATAGCCAATCATCCTTACTCTATGGATATTTCATAAAATGCAAACATTTGTAAACTAACTTGTTTAAGTTGCTAAACATCTTAAAAACTGCGGTCTAAACTAAGTATAGTTTTTCCAGTTGTAAATCAGTTTAGTTACATACTAAATCTATAATATTTCCAGCTTACAATCATCAAAAGCGTTTACTTACTTACTTACTTAAGGTGGCGCTACAGTCCTGTTTGAGCTAGAGCCTCACCCAACAAAACTTCTCCATCTAGCTCGATCTCCAACTTGAAATTGGGTGAGGTCGTCGTTCCATCTTTTCCTTCACTCACCTTCTATGCATACGGGACCTTAAATCACGTGAAGAACTGTTCTCTCGAAATGGCCCAACGTGCTTTTAACCGCTTTTTGTCATAGTCCACGCTTCTGCACCGCATAGCAGGACGGCGATGATAAGGGTCTTATATAGTGACACTTTGGTTGCTCGAGAGAGGGCTTCACTGCTCAATTGCTTTCTAAGCCCAAAAAAACATCAGTTAGCAAGAGTATTTCTTCGTTTGATCTCAGCACTCGTGTTATTATCTGCGTTCATAGAGGAGCTTTGTTTTACCCTCATTAACTGCTAAGCCCATTTGTGTCGCCTCTATCTCAATACAAAAGCCCTCATTGACATCACGTTGAGTTCTTCCATTATGTCAATGTCATCAACAAAATATGCCAATCACCTTGTCTAAATCATTTTTTGACATCAAAAGGTTCTGTTAAGATGTTTTAAACCTTTATGGAGCAGAGCGAATTCTCCATGGTCATCTTGCACAAACGGACGAGTTTGGCAGGGATGCTTAAACCAGAAATGTCTCAATACAATTCGTCCATGTCTATACGCTGTCATATACGGCCTTGATATCGATGAAGAGATGGTGAGTGTCGATTTGACGTTCTTGGGTTTTTTCAGGATCTACCGTATTGTGCTCTCGTCCTTCTACGCAGTGCCGCTTTGCGAGCATTTTGTTTTCCTCTTCAAACCAGAGGTTTCTTGTTGGTGGCTATTTGAAAGCCAGCATGTCAGAAGTGGCTTCTCTCATTGCATATTGGTTATGTCATCACTGGTTCTCGATACAATGTGTTGGCGGCAGAAAACTTCGAAAGTAGTAACTTGTGACTCTGTCGGAGAAGAATTCGGCGATCTTTTTTTGCCTTAGGTATATAGAAACCCAAAGTGCTACCTTAGCAAAAGCGTTTATTATCTTTAGTTTTAGCTAATATTCATTAAATGCATTTGTAAACCATTATAGTTTTTGAAAAATCTATGACCTCACTTGCTCATTTTTTTTTTGTATATTTCTTTAATTAACAAATTTAAAATAGGTACTGGTCATATTTTAAATAAATATTAATCTCAAATCAACCAAATTTTTATTTATTTTGGGACCAAAGAGGCACCATTTTAAAATGTCTCATCTTCCTTGATAAACCAAAAAAGAATTTTCCTGTAATTCAAACAATTCGTTATTTACCCTATTTTCTTGATAGTAGCTGATGGATAAACATGTTTAGCATAAATTATTAACACAGTTCTCGAAAAAAAGTCATATTTACCAGACAAATATAATTTCATTAAAAGAGTTGTCGCCATTAATATACGCACCCTAAATTAAAGACAAAATGGTACGTCCGCAATTAAACGTCAAACTAAAACCACTTAATAATTCTCAAAAAAAAAAAAGAATTAAAATCACAAATCAAAAATATGCCTAGATAAATTTAATCCCTGAAACAAATTAATTTACAATTTGTATGTATAATATTCAGTGTGTGTCACACTAGGCGACACTATATAGTATTAGTAATAAAATGACTACTTCTGTGAATTATTATTAATTAATTTTTATATATTTTTCTGACATCTCTTCACACTTACATGTTTACCTACATATTTACGCAAAACCAAGCACACGAAAGGTTGACTTAATTACCGAGTATACATTTCATTTCATAGTAGGTACGAGTATATAGTAATTCAGTCGCACATCACATAATTCAACGGGATAATGAAAATATTTCATTCATAATTTATGAAATACTTCATCTTTTTTTTAATTTTTGTATTTTTAAGGCACAGCAGCATCATCAGGTGGCAAAAGGCTTAGGCAAGGAATAATTATTATTATTTACCATGCCTTTCATCTCTCTAGTGTTTTATTTTTAATTTATTTATTTTTTGTTTGTAATGGCAATTTTATGGAAGTCGTTTTGTGATAATATTCAGGTGTTTTTCTGTTCTTAATGTTGTTTGTGTATTTTAATTACCTTTTACAGGTGAAAAATAAAGTAATGATTTTGTATGTATTACAGGATTTACTTACACCTTTAAACCGAAATTAAAGAGATAGCTTTAAAATGCGGAGTTTAAAGGCTTTAACAAGCTTAAGTATCACAAATTTTATTGAAATTGGTTAAATTTTTAGGGCCAATGTTTATTATTAATAAGAAACAAATTATTTAGGAAATAATTGTCATTTCTTATTATTATGATAATATTGGTATGACTCAATCATGTATAGAACAAAATATCGACCAAATGGTTTCCGCGACGTCGCTCGGCGGCATACTTGCATACCATGGTCTAAATTTTCTATGACGCTGAGGCATAATTGAGGTTCTATGCCATTTTTGTGCCGAATTATCTCATGCCTTAGCTCTTGAATTGTTGCTGGCTAATCGACGTAAACTTTTTTTTTCAAATCACCAAAAAGAAAGAAGCCCAAGAGTGTCAAATCACATGATCTTGGAGGCCAATTGACATCGCCACCACGTGAGATAACACGGCCATTGAATTTGTCGCGCAAAAGAACCATCGTTTCGTTAGCTGTGTGGCAAGTGTCACCGTTTTTTTGAAGCCACCTATCGTCCACATCCAAATCTTTGAATTCGTGCAATAAAAAGATCGTTATCATTTCACGAAAGCGAAAGGACCGGCCTCATATTGGAAAAAATGCGGCCCGATGATGCCGCCAGCCCATAAATCGCACCAAAAAGTCACTCTTTGTGGGTGCATTGGTTTTTCGACAATTACTCTTAGACTATCATTCTCTTAAATGCGGCAGTCGGTTTATTCACGAATGCCTGCCACTGAAGTAAAAATGTGCCTCATCACTGAAGATGATTTTCTTCGAAAATTGATCATCTACTGTTGTCATTTCTTGCCACCATTCTGACCATTAACAACCGCGACGCTTGAAATGGTCAAGAGGCTTTAGTTCTCGAGTCAATTGTCTTTAAGTCTTTGGGTATATTGTTCATGAAGGACGAGCGTGAGAGGTGCAATCTCCTACAAAGCACGTTTACTCAAATTTTTTTAGTCTGAAAAATTGAAAAATGTCAAATGAAATGCAGAAAAACACTTGACATTTAGGTGTGGCTCACATTCAACATCGGCGCTTAAAATTTAACCACCCTTAACATTGCACGGAAATTTTTAAGAATCTCATTTATTTCTAGTTTTTGCTTAAAATCTGTGTACACATTTTAAGTTATAACCTATGAAATTGGTGATAGAGTGTTGATTTATGATAAAATGTCATAAGCTGTTTTTCTGTGATATTTTGAATTTCTAAAAAAAAATCGTCGAAATCTGTATTTATATTTCTGTGGTATCCAAAATATCACAAGAATTTGTAAAATCTGCATGTAAATAAATTTGTTATTACTTATCAAGTTGAGAGTTTCTTCAAAATCTTAGATAACGCAAAAATGCCAAAATATCACAAACTTGACATTTTGATAGTTTTCACCAATTATTTAAAGAATTCACTTTTTAGTCTTATACTTTTTCAAAATGAAAAACACTATTATTAAAAAGATATTCTATTCTCAACATAATCATAGTGATTCTTTTAACTAATGCCTATAAACTATACCATGATCAATTACCATTAAAAATGAAACCGCATACATTTTTACCACGAAAGGCTTAAAATTCATGAATAAATCATCTTCAAAGAGCACTGTAACCCAATCAAAGTCTTATGAATAAAACTTCTATAATATACCTACCTAAATAAATTCAACTCAGTAATTTTCCTCCCAAAAATTATGATATCATTTCACATGTCTAACACTTCGTATCATAAATTTTAAGTTCTGCTCGCTTCCCGCATACTCACATTAAAAATGTGTAGAAAATATTAATTCGACACACCCATTCAGAAGCATTTTACATATAGTTTTTGAGTATGATGTGTATTAAGAGGTGATATATTAAAATATCAGGATCAAACTCAAACACACACAAAAAGGGTGTTTCTTTATGACATTTGAAACTTATTTATATTTATTAGCTATTTTTCTACCTTCATTGAGTAACAAATCATGGAGTATAACACAATTGATCACAATATATAGGTATACACAAGGTAACAGCTACAATAAGTCTCTCTTCATCCCGCATATCAGAGCTAGAGTAAAATCCTTTGACAGTTATTGCTTCTGCTTGCAAAAAGAATCTAAATGTGCGTGACATAGCCTTTTTGTATTTTTACCAATTCCACTTCTGAATTTATTTTGTTTTGTTTGTTTTTATTTTGGTTTCTTTGTCTAAAACCGAGTTAAGGCGATTAACGTAAATGGCATCTCTAGTTGAGCGGATACGTTGAAAGGTGACCAAAAGTGCTTATGTTATGTTAATGTGGTTAAAAGTGTTAAAACGGCAGAGAAGCGGCGGCGGCGCTCGTCTGGATTAAGGTTTTTTTTCGTTCTTTGGAACATATCCAAACCTTTTTAGACTTTTAAGTTTTGTTTGTGTTTTTTCTTCTTCTACTTCTTCGTTTTCTTTAGATGCGTGACGATTTCGTGACTTGTAAAACAAAACGTTAGATTTGCAAATTTTCAGTATTGGGAATGGTAAAGCTAAGTAAAGAGGCTATTCCTACGGATTTTCAATTATGGTTGAAAGGTCATTGATATCAGGCTTCCTGGTTTAATGTTCATTTTATTGGGCGCCATTTATTAAATCATGTACCCATACCAAACATAAGCATTTAAATTGGCTAATTTGTTTTGAAAAATGAGTCTTAAGTGGAAATTGGTATTTAATGGTGGCAATTATTTCTTCATGTTTGTATTCTTCAAAACTTGAATGCCCTTTTAAACGTTTCAAAATGTATAGTGTACGAAAATGTGCGCAATTTGTAACCCTTACATAAAATAAGCTATTCACAACTTTGATTATTTCGAAGATTTTTCATGTTTTGTGTTTGGAATAAATATATCCTCCCCTTCAAAATTCAAATCAATCTCAATTTAAAAACCAATTTCATATTTATAGCCTTCTTGTCTGTCATTCCACACGATCGATTTTAATTATTCAACTTGTCAGAGGACTCTTTTCTAGACATTCGTTCGCCCGCATTCATTCTACAAAGACTACATGCATACTTATCCATAACTATTTTACAATCAACGCGACAACGCAACATTTGGATGACATTCACCCTAACCTTCCCAAACACAGTAGCTGCTCATCATCCTCATCGTCATAATCCTCATCATAATGATCGAAAAGCAAAAGCATCATCCGAATCCTTGATGTAGGGATTATCGTTTTGTTGTTTTTTTTTTGTTTAATGCTTGAAGCAGCACATAAAGGGCACTTACCCGTTAAAAACTTCATCAGAAACGCCAGACATAAATCATATTTAAAATACCCTCTAACCCTCCTTCTCCCGTCGAGTCGTATATATCGTCTCGGGAACATTCATTTTGATTCCAACTATCCTAAACGTGTCGGTCGGTGTTCCTCCTCTCCGTCGTCGGTCGTCGTCGTAGTCGTTCTTGTCGTTGAAGTCGTCGTTTGTTCCAGACAAAATGCTGATGATGGGGATACAGAGATACCCCATAATGCATCATTGAATGCATACAAATTTCCTCCACCTCGTTTTGTGTTATTTTTCTTTTTGTATGCCTCTCTTCTCAAACAAATGCATCCGTAGAAGTATCTAAAGGAAGGCTAATTACACATTCAGCACCTGTTCCCTGTCGTCATCGTCATCATCGCGCGGCTTAATAGCTCGTCCGTCAAGGTGAAATCGGATACAAGCACCGCAGCACATACGGAGGAGTTTTTAGGTACCTACATATATAAAACGTTAGAGGCAACCTTTAAACTGGTCTCTTGGTCTCTTTAGGGTTTAGCTTAAGCTGCTTCTGGAAATGATGATTAAATTATTTATTTTTCGTCTTCTATCCTTCGGAAAAAAAAACAACAAAATTCCCTTTGTCTTTGAGCTGATTTCATAATGAGTCAGCGCCTTCCAGAAGTTGTCATCATGATCCTATACCAATGCTCACAGCTGGCTTCCTAATTTAACTCTGAGCAGTTATTTCCTTGTGTGTCTAGGTTCCTCCAATGATTTATTAAAGTGTAGTTGGTTTGGGGGGAAAATTTATATGCACACCACGAAACGGGAAGGTTTGACTTTATTCAGTGACTAATTTGGGAATGCACACACAACTTACCCGGGAGTCTTTAACTGCCGATCAACGTGGCAAGTCATTAGCTTCTACGTCAGTCAATTTTAGTTCGATCGCTTTCTGCATAATTTCTGTGAATATTTTCTTCTGACATTTTCATCTAAACCTACTTTTTTCTTTATTCTTCCAGGCCCATGTTGTCGCAGCCTTTGAACAGAGTCTATCCAACATGACCCAACGGCTGCATCAACTTACAGCTACAGCGGAACGAAAAGACGGCGAACTAACTGACATGCGTCAAACGATTGAACTTCTTCGAAAGCAATCGATTCAGGCAGGTTTGACAACAGCACATATGCAAAGTATGGGTGTCCAAACGGCTACCAATCAAATGTGTCCCAATGGCGGAGGAAGTGCTGGGGATGCTTTGTTTTCGAATAGCAAACCACCAGCTGCATTGTCTAATATTCACCCAAGACCCCAGTCGGCATCGAATGGTAGCCAATCCGGAATTCCTGGTTCAATGCAACGTCACCACAGTTCCGACTCCATGTGTTCATTGAACTCCATCAGTTCGGGATGTTCGGCACACGATAAGAAGAACAAGAAGAAAGGTTGGTTAAGGAGTTCCTTTACAAAGGCATTTTCGAGGAATGCCAAGATTTCCAAGACAAACCGTCACATCGGACATGGATCGGGCAATGTCGATCAGCAATCAACTGGCAGCAACCAATCGCATCATCATCACCACCATCATGGTCATCATCAGCAACATTCATCCAATAACGGATCGGTTTCACATGACCCGGCGTTAGCAAAGCCTCCATCTTCGCCGACCAAAAATAGCCCCCAGAAGACGGTGACTTTGATTGAGAACGCCAAACCCATAGACGCTATAGACCATGAAGACCACCAAGTGGTTGAAGAATTGAAGAAACAACTGCGAGAAAAGGATCTTGTGCTCACTGATATACGCCTTGAGGCTCTGAGTTCAGCATCCCAGCTGGAGAACCTCAAAGACACCGTCATGAAAATGCGAGCTGAGATGATAAGCCTCAAACAAAACAATGAACGATTGCAGAAGCTTGTGACCAGTAGGTCATTGGCCGGGAGCGAAGCATCTCTGGGGAATGCAATAAGTCCCAGTGGATCGATAGGTGAATCGAGGCGATATAGTTTGGCCGATGGTAACTCCCGACCTCCAATGGAACTGCCAAAGAGACTTGAAGAAGAAGTCGAAGAAGAGAACATTCCACCAGCACCGGCACCAGAGCCTCCACCTCCACCACTAAGTCCGACCACTCATATTGATCTGACACCACCACCACCTGCGATCGAACCGATTCCAAGCCCGGCACACCTACCGACGGGCGTTGAAGATGTCCCAGATATCACTGATGGGAAAAAGCTTGCCATATCGTGCTATCTTGGTCAGCCCGAATCGTTCCCGAAATACTATGAAGAAATTCTAGAAACTGATGACTTTTATCGCAAAGGTGAGAATGGTGAGTGCAGTGAGAATGGCTTCGAGGAGAGAAAGTCATTTCCGAGTGCAACGCTTAATGAATTTGTGATCGCTTATACGTACATCTCTGGCAAGACAACGTGGCAGAATCTGGACTATATTGTCCGGAAGACTTTCAAAGACTATGTTTCAAGAATTGATCCCGGTACAAATCTGGGACTGAATACAGATTCTATTACGTCGTATCACTTGGGAGAGGCTAAACGAGGTCCTGAAATGGGCTTCCCAGAACTCCTTCCTTGTGGTTATATCGTAGGAAATGTACGATCTTTGTACATCTGTCTTCAGGGTGTTGGATCGTTGGCGTTTGATAGCTTGATCCCAAGAAGTATAGTTCATCGTTACATAAGTCTTCTGACCGAGCATAGACGGCTGATTTTGTGCGGTCCTAGTGGAACGGGCAAATCATATCTGGCAAGAAGACTAGCAGAGTTTTTGGTCGCTCGTTCAGCCCGTGGAAATCCATCGGAGGCTATTGCAACTTTTAAGTGAGTTTCTCTTTTTGTTCTTTATTTATTGAATTTTGTGCTAATGTAAGCTCTTTCACAGTGTTGATCATAAATCCTCGAAGGAACTTCGACAATACCTTGGCCATATAGCCGAGCAGGCTTCCATTGCGAATGGAGCCTCTGATCTACCATCTGTGATTATTTTAGACAATTTACATCATGCCTCCGCTTTGGGGGATGTCTTCTCGTGTCTGCTGAGTGCCGGCCCAGCAGCCAAACTGCCCTGCATCATTGGTACAATGTCGCAAGCAACGTGCAATACTACAAACCTTCAGTTGCATCATAATTTCCGATGGGTAAGTTAAAAAATGTCCACCAACAATCACAGATCGGTTTATAACACCTTCTTTCCTCTATTATTAAATTAGGTTCTCACAGCAAATCACATGGAACCAGTGAAAGGTTTCCTCGGTCGATTCCTACGTCGACGACTCTTCCAACTAGAACTTCAAACCCTTAACCATCAACCTGAACTTGCATCGGTTTTGGCATGGCTTCCTACAGTCTGGCAACACATCAATCGATTCCTAGAAATTCATAGTTCTTCAGATGTAACCATTGGACCGAGATTATTCCTTTCGTGTCCATTAGACTTGAAAGATTCACAAGTTTGGTTTACAGACATTTGGAATTATCATTTATCGCCTTATCTAGTCGAAGCTGTACGAGAAGGTGTTCAACTTTATGGCAGACGTGGTGGCGCATGGAATGATCCGTCCGCTTTTATACGTAACTCATATCCATGGCCATATGGACCGGATTCAGTGCCACCATTAAGGCAAATCAATGCCGAAGATGTTGGTTTAGAAGGAATGCCAGTTAGCAATGGCGATGCTCAAGATCCTTTGGTAAGTAATCTTCTTAAATATTTGTCTACTTTTTAATAAAAATATCACCAGCAAGGAGTTATATCTCAAGAACTTTTGGAGTTATTAGTCATAAAATTCATACATTTCCATTCTCACAGAAACGATATTGTCACACTAAGGAAACTATTTGAACAAACGTAAGGCATTCGAAAGTTCATTATAAAGTAGATAATTTAGACATCCATAGAACTTTGAGTTGCTAAAACTATATCATAAATTAACTGAAAACTTTTCTAGACAGTGTTTTATGTTCCTTAAACTCCATCAACACCCTTCTAGTGCTTCAAAGTTTAGGGATGTCTAGGATATCTATATCTGGAGATCTTAGGCAAATTGGAGACTTTCGATCAAATCAACTCAACTTAACAACAAATAAGGAGTTCATATCAAGTTTTTGGATATTATGGATATCCAACACAACCGCATTAAAGGCTAGAAATCCGAACTATTCGAACAACAAGGATATTTAAATAATAAAGTGAAAGAGTTGAGATCCAACGATATCCGGGCCGAACGATATAAGGCCCGATGTTGATTTTACGGATAACTGACGTTATAAAGGGTGTTTAAATTGTAAAGGCCGATGTTGATTTTAAATAAAACAGAAATTATTTGAGAAATTATTATCATTTCTTTTTATGATGATAATATTGGTATGTTTCATTTATGTATGGAACGCGTGCACGGCGCGGCGCGCGGCAGAGCTCCATATGATGGCCCAATTTTGCGATGACGCTGAGACATATGCTTATATTATCTAATCCTTTAGCTCTTGAATTGTTGCTGGTTTACTGATTTTAATAACATGATCTTGGCGGCAAATTGACATCGCCACCACGTGATATAACATGACCATTAAATCTGTCGTGCAAAAGAGCCATTGTTTCGTTAGCTATGGGGCAAGTGGCCCCGTTCTGTTGAAACCACATATCTTCCAATTTGGGCCATAAAACTAACTGCCTGACCGGCCTAATTTTGGAAGGGCTTGATGATGCCGCCGGCCATTTTCTTCCAAAAAATGTATCCACTGTTAACACTTCTTGCCAGCATTCTGAACATTGACTACCTCGACGCTTAAATTGGTCAAGAGGCTTTAGTTTTTGGGTCAATTGCAACTTGTAAGCGTGTAAATGCAAATCCTTATGCATATAGAGGTGAAACTTTTGGACACGACGACGAATTGAGGTTAACGGGTCTTCAGCCACACCATCATCAACCGTATTTTCTGCAGTACGGTTTGCTCAAATTTTGTACGATTTTTCCGATTGTACGCGCATTTTGACAATTAAATTGACCCAAAAAATCATGAAGTTTACGACATGCATTTTTATTTGAACGCCCATTTTCATAATAATCCTGAATAACTTTAACGCGTTTCTAAATTGTGTATCTTGCCATGGTTCAGATTGAATTAGTCTGAAATTGAGAAACCTTAAATGAAATGCAGAAAAAAACTTAACGTTTAAGTGTGGTTCACAATCAACTTCGGCCCTTAAAATTTAACCACCCTTTATAAATAATTTTTTCCCAATTTAGTTATATGCTTATATTTTAATATAAAATAGATTTCCCTCCCGAGACTTAGAAAATACTTATCGAAAATAGAATTAGTCTTATACCCTTGAATAAAATTAACAAACATACCCCTTAAAATCTGCTACTTTAGTAAAACATGTGTAAACTTCCTTAAAATAAATAAATTAGGTATATCAGGCTCAATAAACCTTAAAACCAAATTTTACATAATATTATAATATATTTATATTTGTTTTCCTTTTTCTTTATTAATATAGCTCAATATGCTAATGCGACTACAAGAGGCTGCCAATTATTCAGAAAATCAAGAACAAGAATCAGACTGTGCCAGTTTAGATTCAAATATTACACCAGACAGTTCAGCGGGCGCAGAGTAAAACAAAAAGTAACTTTTATATTTATATACCCTTCCCTATACGAATATAATCGACAAATGTAAAATAATCAAAAGAACTAAATTTAAAAAAAATCGATTTTATTCAATTTGTAAAAGATTTATTTTTCATCATCGTAATCAAAAGAAGAAGTCCTTTGTCCCTCTTCGAAAATCAAATGAACAAATAAATACTTTTTGAATATCATTTTTTTCACCCCATCCTTTTGCGAAAGTAATTGATTAAAATTAATTTATAAATAATGAAAGAAATATAAATTTATCCAATAAATTAATGATGACGATGATAAAGAAGGATTTCAAATATTATGATGGAAATATTTTTTAGGGAATTTCAATACAAAAAGAAGTGAAAAGCTAAAATCAAAATTAACAAAAACAAAAACGTAAACGTAAAAAGGTTAAACGCAACTAAATTAAGTGGATTTTTATCTAAAGCCAAAATTCAAAAGAAAAGGGGAAACAACACCAAATGACTATAAAGGACCAAACTTTGTGATTTAATTAATTATTTTCAAATAAACCAATTAAAATCCATATTTTATTTTTTTATTTGCAAGATGAATGCAAACTTTCACAGACAAAAGCCACTAAAATTTTCTGCCTGTCTGATGAGTCTTCCTCATCAACGTCATCCTTCATCATGCAAATAGTAAATTGAAAAAAAGATAGCACTTCCGTTTGGAGGAAGACATCAATTCTGCTAAATAAAAGTCCTTTTTTGTTTGTCTGTGTGTAGTTGAGTCCTTTTAGAAAAATGTCAATCATAGAAAAATCTTTTCTCTTTGTGTCTCTGAAACAGGGGAAAACTTTTGTGCATTAAAACTTTATGTCATATTGTTTTGGATTTATGTTGTCATGTTAGTTTTTCTTTGTTTTAATTTCTTTTTTTTATTTTGTCAAGAATTTCGAAAACTTTCTTTTACTACTTTCGATGTAGAATCCTTTTTCCAAAATGCGAAAGAAGTTTTAAGAAATAATTTGTAGTTGCACGTGTGTTAGAAATTTTGTTTGTTCTCTTTTGGGAGTTGGTAATATTTGATTAAATTTTAATTTTGATTTAATATAAACTGAGCTGGAACTTAGTACCTGTCATTTTGGAAATGTTGTACAAAAGCAACTAAATCCTGAGACAAAGGCCCGATTTTTCAATACAAAGTTAAAATATATTAATTGCAACTTTTTTATTCAGTAAGGAATTTCAAAAAAAAAAAACTGTTGAGTGCACTGAAAAAACGGGCCTTAGATATGCGTAACCTTCCTTCTAGGTTTCAGTTTTACCTTTCAAAATCAATCCTTAAGAAAATTGTATTTCTGTATAAATTTCTTAATAAATTACACCCTTAGCACTTGTTACAAAAATGCAATTGTGTGTAGGTATACATAATTCAAACACCCCTTTTCCTATTTAAATAATTTAGATTTTTATTTCTGCACAAAGAATTATTCCCCATATTCAAATCCACTTAAGATAAAAATTCACTAAAATCTGATAGAAATAAATAAAAACAAATAAATCGAATGTAAAAAGCCAAATAATTATTAAGTAATAAATTATATTTAAAATAAAAACAAAATTATGTAAAATAATAAATAAATAAATTAAAAACAATTTATATATATAACAATCCTTTTCGCTTATATATATATATACAAAAATATAATTGTTGCTTTACGTAAAAAATGCAAATTTTTGATACCTAATGACCTATGCTATATTAAGAGACCGACAAAATATAAAACAAAAATAAAATATTATACAAACTAAGACAAAATCAAAAATTTTAAATAAATTATCGTTGTAAATAATATATAAACTAACTTTTAAACTAAACAAAAAAAACATAAACTAATATAAAAAACAATATCTTTACTAACAAAATTATAAATTATATGTTTTTTTATACAATACATATAACAATGAAAAAAAATTAAATATTTATATGTTTTAATAATTATCATAAAAAAAGAACTATGTTTTATTTGATTAATAAATTAAATCTATAAATGTAATAACAGGTTAACAAAGACACACACAAAAACAACATATTATATATTTAATGTAATAAGTAATTTTATGCTATTTAAAAAAAAGAAAATTAAAAACAATAAATTTGCCAAGTAAATAAAATTATTTTCCTTATTTAAAATAAAAAATAAATAATTTAATAAACAACAGAAAAAAACACTACAGCAATAAGCAAATAAAACCATAGCTAAATAAAATATCCTCTCAAAAAATCCTTTCTAAAACAGTAATATTCCTTCTTTATGAATCTGTTTGTTTTTGTTTTTCATATGCAAATATATGTATGTATTTACTATACCTTATATAATTTTCCGAACCGAAAAAAAAATAAACTATATTATTTTAAATTTATATAAAATAAAAAACGAGAACAGAAAACAGAAAAAATATATTCATAGGGCATAAAAACCATTTATGTAGTTATTATTGAATTTAATTGATATTGATTATTATTATTATTAAAAAATAAAATCAAACTGAATAAAAGAAAATTAAATAATAAAATTTAATAAAACATACAACAAAAATATTGTTTTTCTTTTTTAAATTTCTCGTACAGAACTGCTGCATCCCTAGGGATTGACATTGCAATGCACGTTTTTCCTCTCATAAAATGCATAAAATACTCATCCCCATTTTTCTTCTCTCCTTCAGCGAACTAAGAAAAATTTAAAAATTCTTTTCAATTCACCAGGCGATCATGAAAAGTAGGGTACATTTTTTAGTTTTGTTTTGCTCTGCTCTCTTTGAAATTTGCTTCTACCATTTGTATGTATTCGTTTTAAAGTTTCGGTTTTTTATTTCTGTTTCCGCATGCAGTTAAAAAAAAAAAACAACCACGCCTCTTCATGATTTTTTTGGTTTTAAACGGTACAGAGATATTGTGAAGTGGGTTGGGCTTGGTTATTCATATGCAGGGCACATTTCAATAACGAAGTATGGAATAAAAACAGAATATATAATACCTTCCTCCTCAGCATGGTCGCCTGATGCATCAATAGAAGTAAGTCAAACTGTAGTAGTTAGTGCCCGAAGGCAGTGTGGCAAAAACTAAAATACTGCGTTAGTTTTGGATTCACCAGGCTCACAGTTTTTATAGCAAGTCCGTCTGTCTTTATTTTTTGAAATTCATTAGCTAGGCAATCATGCTTTGTAACAGGTATCCTTTCCTTGTGAAAGCTTCCAAAAAAGAACCAACATCAACAAAAGAGCCACATCCTCCCTCCTCAATTTCTATCAGTATTAGAAGCTGTAGAAGAAATGAAATAGAAACGCGCAGATAAAAACAACATGAAAGACAGAACAATCACAGATATGTATGTGTACTTTCTTTGGAATAATGATCTTCTGTTAGTTTGGTACATCAAATTTACTGGTGTCACCGCTCGTATGTTTTGGGTGCTGAAAGCACTTTCTAAATATCAAATACTACAAAATGTACTTTCTCAAATATTCAAAGAATAATTCATTTTATTCACTAGGCCAAAAAGTTGAGAAGAAGGTATTCGTTGCCCACTACAATGCTGTATAGCAATAATCCCTGAATAAAAGAATATTATATAAAACTTACAAACAAAAACATTGTTTTTTTTTATTTCTCTTAGCGGGCTTGTTTGCCTGAATTGACATTATGTTTTCCATCTCTTCTTTTTGAAATGTGCTTGCAAAAATACTCATCCCAACTTCTTTTCTCCTTCAGCAAATTAACAAATAATAACAAATTCTTTTCACTGTACCAGGCGATCATGATAAATAGGATGCATTTCTTAGTTTTATTTTCCTCTGCTCTTCTCATTGAAATTTACCATTTGAATGTATTCATTGTGAAGTTTTGCTTTTTTATTTCTGTTTTCACTTTCTCAATCTATTCACTTAATCTTATTCTATTCACTTTCACTTTCATGATTCCCTTTAATTGTTTTTCTCCTGAAACGGGACAAAAAATATTGTGCAGTGGGCTGGGCTTCATTGTAATAAAGAATTATGAAACAAAAGAAAAGAAACAAAATATATTGTACCTTCTTTCTCAGCATGGTCGCCTGGTGCATTAATGTAAGTGAAACTGCAGTGCCCGAAAGCAGTGGGCAAAAATATATGAAAATGCTTCGTAAATTTTGGATTCACCAGGGTCACAGTTTTCATAGTAAGTCTGTGTCTTTATTTTTTGAAACTCGTTAGCTAGGCAATAGTGCTTTTTTAACAGGTAGGCTTTTCTTATGAATACTTCTAAAGAAAAAAAAAAACAAAATTTACCATACCATATTTATAACTATATGCAAAACAAAACAAACACAGGTATATGTATGTGTACCTTCTATGGCATCACGATCGCCTGCTACATCAAATGTGTCACCGCACTTCGTATGTTTTGGGAGCTGAAAGCACTTTCTTAATATCAAGTGCTACAAAAATGTGCTTTCTTAAATATTCAAAGAATAGTGCCTCTAATTCTCTAGGCGACAAAGTTGAGAAGAAAGTATTCGGCCGGTATGGCAGTAAGCTTTGTGGTCTCTTTGTTTTTGTTGTAGTTTTGATATTCACCCGCCAAATTAAAAATTCAATCTAAATAAAAGAAAATTAAAATTATAAGATTTAATATAATATACAAACAAAAATATTGTTTTTTTTTTATTTCTCTTAGCGGACTGTTGTGCCCCTGGATTAGTTTTGCGTCTTTCAATCTTATTTCTTTTTGAAATGTGCTTGTACAAATTAATGATCCCAACTTCTCTTCTCCTTCAGAAAACTTACAAAAAATGGCAAATTCTTTTCAATGCACCAGGCGATCATGACAAGTAGGATGCATTTTTTTGTTTTGTTTTTCTCAGCTCTCTTTGAAATTTGCTCTTACCATCTTGTATGTATGCGTTGAAAAGTTTTGCTTTTTTATTTCTGTTTTCACTTTCTTTATGTATTCACTTGCAACTAATAAAAAACGAACCACTCCCCTTTCATGATTCGCTTTGTTTGCTTTTCTCCTGAAACGGCACAAAAAATTGTTTGCTTTTTGGGCTTCATTGTAATAAAGGATTATGGAACAAAAGAAAACAAACAAAATATATTATATCTTCTTTCTTAGCATGGTCGCCTGGTGCATCAATAGAAATAAGTCAAACAGCATTGCCCGAAGGCAGTGTGGCAAAATCAAAAACACCAGTACATTCCAGGCTCACAGTTCTTTTAGCAAGACCGTCTGCCTTTATTTTTTTTAAATTCATCATCTAGGCAATCATACTTTGCAACAGGTAGCCTTTTTTTATGAATACTTCTAAAGAGAACAAAACAAAATTTAAGATGTATACATACAGGATAAGCCACATCCTCCCTCCTCAGTTTCTATCAGTATTAGAAGCTGTAGAAGAAATGAAATAGAAACGCGCAGATAAAAACAACTGAAACCATATATATAACAACATGAAAGACAGAACAATCACAGATATACATATGTATGTGTACCTTCTTTGGAATAATGATCTTCTGTTAGTTTGGTACATCAAATTTACTGGTGTCACCGTCCGTATGTTTTGGGTGCTGGAAGCACTTTCTAAATATCAAATACTACAAAATGTACTTTCTCAAATATTCAAAGAATAATTCATTTTATTCACTGGGCCAAAAAGTTTTGAAGAAGGTATTCGTTATCCACTACAAGCCTGTGCAGAATAAAGCCTTGCGATCGTTCTTTCCTTTTGTTGTAGTTGTGATAATCAACCGCTAAATCAAAAAAATCAAAACAATAAAAAAAAATAATGTTCTTTTTTAATTCTGCCTAGCGTACTGTTGTGTCTGTTCCCTGGATATTGCGTTACAGAGTCTTGTATCTCTTCTTTTTGAAATGTGCTTGCATTATTAAATACTCATCCCAACTTCTCCTCTTCTTCGCAAACTTAGACAAAATAACAGATTCTTTTCAATGTACCAGGCGATCATGATAAGTAGGAAGCATTATTTAGTTTTGTTTTCATCTGCTCTTCTCTTTGAAAAGTGCTTCTACCATTTGTAGGTATGTATGCGTTGTAAAGTTTTGCTATTTTTTCTTTCTGTTTTCATTTTTTTTCTTATAATCCACATGTAGCTAAAAAAAAAGCGAACTACGCCTCTTTCATGATTCTGTTTATTTGTTTTTCTCCTGAAACGGGACAAAAAATATTGTGAAGTAGGCTGGGCTTGGTTATTCATTTGCAAGGGCACATTTTAATAACGAAATAAAAAAGAATACAAACAAAATAAATTATACCTTCTTCCTCAGCATGGTCGCCTGGTGCATCAATAGAAGTTAAACAGCAGTGTGGTTTCGAGGCAGTTTTTGTGACAAAACAACAACAAAAATACCAATATATCATGGCAAGTCTGTTCCATGTCGGTGTTTATTTTTTGCTTCGTAACAACCCTTTTCTTATGAATACTTTCAAAGAGAACAAAACAAAACTTAAGATGTATACATATAGGATAAGCCAGACCCACAATTTCTATTAGTATAAGTAGTGGTGGAAGAAACAAAAAATAAAGGCACAGATAAGAAGAACAACTGAAACCAAATTTATAACAAAGTGCAAAACAAACCAAACGAAGATATACATATATGTGTGCCTTGTACCTTCGATCCATGATCGCAAATCAAACTGTGCAACATTTGACAGTTTTTGAATTAAATAGGAAGCACTTTTTAAATATCAAGTGCTACAAAATGTACTTTCTCAAAAGTTGTTGAAGAAGGTATTTGTTATCCACTACAAGTCTGTGTAGCATTAAACCTTGTGATCGTTCTTTCCTTTTGTTGTAGTTGTAATATTCACCCTCCAAATCAAAAAATCAAACTGAATACAAAAAATTGAATTATACAATTTAGTAAAACGTACAAACAAAAATACTGTTTTTTTTTATTTCTCTTAGCGGTCTTGTGCCCTGAATTGGCATTGCGTTACAGCGTTCTTCATCTCTTCTCATTGAAATGCGAAATGCGCTTGCATAAAATACTCATCCCAACTTCTCGTCTCCTTTAGAAAACTTACAAAAAATAGTAAATTATTTTCAATGCACCAGGCGATCATGACAAGTAGGATGCAATTTTTAGTTTTGCTTTACTCTGATCTCCTTGAAATTTACTTCTATCATTTGAATGTATGTATACGTTGTCAAGTTTTGTTTTCTATTTCTTTCTTCACCTTCTTCATGTATCCCCATGCAACCAAAAAAAAAAAACAACGCCTCCTCTTTCGCGATTCTATTTTTCTTTCTTTTTCTCCTGAAACGGAACAAAAAATGTTGTGAAGTGTGGTGGGCTTAATTATTCATATGCAGCGCACATTTAAATAATGAAGTAAAACAAAACAAAATATATGACACTTTTTCCTCAGCATGGTCGCCTGGTGCATCAATAGAAGTTAAACAGCAGTGTTGTCTGGAGTCTGGACTCCTAAGGAGTTCAGTTCATTGGCCTTTCAAATATTGAAGACATTTTGTACTCACCAAGTCAGCCTTTATTTTTTGTAATTCATGCTTTATAACAGGCCTTTTCTTATGAATACTTCTTGTTTTCTATCAGCATTAGTATATGTAGAAGAACCAAAATAGAAACCGAAATAAGAACAACTGAAACCAAATTTATAACGAAAAGCAAATCTTAACAACACAGGTATATGTAAATCTTCTTCGGCATCATGATCGCTGGTAGTAGTAGTGGTCTGGTACTTACGTCATATGTTTTGGAAATTGGAAGCACTTTATTAATATATAGTGCTACAAAATGTGCTTTTTCAAATATTAAAAGAAAATTCATCTCTAGGCGAAATAATTTGAGAATAAGGTATTCGTTAACTACTATGATTTTAGCATTAAGCTCTGTGGTCGCTCATTCTTTAGTCGTAGTTGTAATATTAACTCGCCAAGTCAAAAACTCAAACTGAATTTAAAAAAATAATACAATTTCATAACATACACAAAACATAATGTATTTTTATTTCTTGTAGCGGACTTTTTGTCCCTGGACTGATTTTGCGTTACAGCGTTTTTCATATCTTATTTCTTTTTGAAATTTGCTTGTTTAAAAAAACACCCTCTAACACAAAAAAATAGCAAATTTTGTTCAATGTACCAGGCGATCATGACAAAGAGGGTATATTTTTCAAGTTTCTTTTGATCTGTTCTCCTTGAAATTTACTTCTACCATTTTGTTTGTATGCGTTGTGAAATTTTGCTTTTCTATTTCTGTTTTCACCTTCTTCATTATAATCAAAAAAAAAACGAACAAGGCTCTTTTACGATTCTGTTCTTTTTATTTTTCTCCTGAAGCAGCACTAAGAATACTGTTAAATGGGATGGGCTTGGTTATTCATTTGCAGGGACACATTTTAATAATGAAGCATGGAACAAAAGAAAACAAACAAAATAAATTATACCTTCTTCCTCAGCATGTGACCGACAAACAAAAATAAAAACAAATGGCGTTATTTTGCATTCACCAGACTCCCAGTTTTTATAGCAAGTCCGTCTGCCTTTATTTTTTGAAATTTCTTAGCTAGGCAATCATGCTTTTTAACAGGTATCCAAATTTTAAGATGCATTCATATTCATACAGGATAAGCCACATCCTCCCCCCTCAATTTCTATCAGTATTAGTAGTTCCAGAAGAAAAGAAATAGAAACTCACTGAAAAGAACAACTGAAACCATATACATATTTTACGATATGCAAAACAAAACAACATGATCGCCTGGTAGTCGGGTACATCAAATTGAGTTGTGTCACCTCACTTCGCAGTTTTAGAAATTGGTAGCACTTTCTAAATATCAAATGCTACAAAATGTGCTTTCTAAAATATTAAAAAAAAAAGTTGTCGTTCTTTCCTTTTGTTGTAGTTAAGATATTCACCAGCGCGAAATCAATCAAACTGAATAAAAGAAAATTAAATAAAAAAATACAAAAATATTGTTTTATATTTCTCTTAGCCGACGCTGATCTCTAAGTGAATTGGTGCACTTTCTAAATATAAAATATACTACAAAATGTATTTAGTTATAGTTTTTCTGATCAGATTCTTATTCTTCAAATATTCAAAAAATATTACTCACTAGCACAAAAAGTTGAGAAGGTGGTATTTGTTGTCGACTACGATCCTATATAGCAGTAAGCTATGTGGTCGTTCTTTCCTTTTGTTTTAATTGTAATATTCCTGTTCAAATCAAAAAATAAAACTGAATAAAGGAAATTAACTAATAAAATTTTATAAAACATAGGTACAAACAAATATTGTTATTTTTTATTCGTTTTAGCGGGCTGATGTGTCTCTGAAATGATTTTGCTTTATTGCTTTTTCATCTCTTATTTCTTTTTGAAATGTGCTTGTTTAAAAAAAAACACTCATTCCAATTCTTCAGCAAACTTACAAAAAAAAAAATAACAAATTTTGTTCAATATACCAGGCGATCATGACATTATATATATACATATATATATTTTTTCAGTTTTATTTTGATCTAATCTCCTTGAAATGTATTTCTATCATTTGTATGTATGCGTTGTGAAGTTGCTTTTTTATTTCTTCTTTCAGCTTCTTCATATAATCCGCATAAAACTTAAAAAAAACGAACCACGCCACCTTTATATGTAATTCTGTTTTTATTTGCTTTTCTCCCGAAACGAAACAAAGAATATTGGAAATTGGGCTCGGATATTCAAAGGCAAGGGGACAATTTTATAACTAAGTATGAAAAAAAGGAAAACAAACAAAATACATCATACCTTCTTCCTGAGCATGGTCGCCTGGTGCATCAATAGAAGTCAAACAGCAGTGTCCTCCTGTCAAAGCAGTTTTTGTGGCATATTTCAAAACAAAACACCAAAGAAAATGTGTTTGTTCTGCTTTACAAAACTTGAACAAAATTTGGATTCAACAGTCTAACATTTTTGATTACAAGTCCGTTCCATGTCTGGCTTTATTTTTTGTAATCCATTATTTCGACAATCATCGAGGTACTGAAACCACTCGCTTTCGGCACTTCGAAGGATTCTGGAATTGGGAGCACTTTTTAAATTTAATATCCTTGGTTTTTCTGATCGGTCCTAAATTTTCAAATTTTCAAAGAATAATATTATTCCTTTCATACACTTTGCACATATTTATAAGTTGTAGACCAAGTAATGATTGGCAGTAAAAAGAATTATTTTAAAAACAAAGTCAAAGCAAGTATTACTATAACTTTCTGAAAATAAAAAAAAGTAAACTACCTTGCAAATATAATTTTGAATATAAATATAAATTAAAGGTTAAGCTATAATGAAGACAATCGAGAAGTTAAATGAATTAAAGAAAAACTGTCAAATGTATTTTTTTTACAAAAAATTTACCAAACATTAATAACAATATTTTATGAAATATAATAAGTTTGAATTCAGTGAATTACTTTGTTTTCAAGATATTGGAGTATAAAATATTTACCATATCTTATAAGCTTTTATAAAGGTTTTTACTTTTTGGAAACAAAAACTTTCAGTTGATCTTTTATAAAATTTAACCCCATTTTAAAAACGAAATTTTTTTAATTTCAAGGCGACAAATATTTGTTTTGAGTTGTTTTGATGTATAAAAAAATAGATGATCGATCATTTTTGTAATGTACGAGTATGTCAAATGTGTAAAATAAAATTTATTTCAAGTCGATTTCAAAATTGGTTCGTGAGATATATGTGCGGCCAACCAAATGTGTACCTTTTTTAAAATTCGTGTTATAGAAAAACCACAGAAATGCTCTTTGAGCACATGGTAATAATAATAATGTGCTATTATCTGTAATATGTTATTATCTGTAAAACAATATTCATTTGCTGGTTTTTGAGATATGTATGAGGAACGAAAAAAGGTATTCCGAACGTACGGACATAAAAAATATATCTGCCAGTACTTACACTGACGGAATGAAATAATTTCTATTCTATATACTTCAGAAGTTAGAATAGTAGTGCATTAACCGTGTCGTGATGGTAAGTTCAATCCCTGCCTATGCCACCTAAAGTTTTTTTCATGGGTACTGCCTCTTGAGAGGAATTGACACAAGCTGTAGGTCCCCTCTATCCCTGAAATGACTTTCACACAGGAATAGTTAAGAGTGTTAGTCACTAGGTCCTAGTTCTCTACAAACTGTTGCGCCGCCTAATTTACTTATTTTTACATATGTATGTATGTACAATTGTTGACAGTTTCTTTAGTTTCTAACAGCAGGAATAAAGTAATGCTGCGAATCCATCAATACTGGCTATACTTCAGTCAATATTTCATAATAATTATGGATGTATTTTGGAAATGTTCACAGTAACTTTTGACTCATTTATTTATAATTGATTATAATGAGTTTGTAATATTTCTACAAACCACAGTTTCACATAAAATATTCAACGTCAAAAATGTCTACCGTGTCTTTTACCTATTCAATCATCTAACTAATGATTTTACACAACATCCACCCCCAAATCACGTTCCGAGTTATAAAAAAACAAAATCTTAATACATCAATATTTCTATTATTTTTTTTTTTTTTTTTTTTTTTTTTTCATTTTTATTGTAGCAAAATATAAATACATTATTAAATATGGCAGAATTGCACAATTTACATAGATATGGTTATAAACTACCTTACTAATGACAATTAACATTATTTTTTTAATATAGGTTTCGATTGAAATTTAAATTAATTCGAAGGAAAAACTACAACAAAACCTTCATTCAAAATAATAAGAATAATAATACATAGGTAATACAATAAATTATCGTCTTAAGCCTAGTACGCTGCTGATGCGAAACGAAATTTCCCATACAAAAATGACATGACGAAATCATAAACGAAAAATTTCGCTGTGCTTTTCGTTTTTCAGTACGCTGCTGAACGACGAAATGTGTCATTTTAGTGGATAGCTGTACTAGATTTCGTAGTACAATTCTCCACTCTTTTCGTTCTCAATTTAATTGCCCGGCATATTAATTGCTTGCGAAATTTTGACGTTTTATTTATTTATTGAAAAATTTTTCGAATATTTTCGTTTATGATTTCGTCATGTCATTTTTGTATGGGAATTTTCGTTTCGCATCAGCAGCGTACTAGGCTTAAAATTGAACTTCAACTTCCAGACAGAACTCTCCACAAATATTTTTCCGCTGTGGTTTTCGTTTTAATTTCGCTCTGCACTTGGAGACTGCCGAAAAATTTCGTTTCGCATCAGCAGCGTACTAGGCTTTAGAAGAGACGAGAGAAGGGGGGTAGGTAAATTATTAGACAAATATATCTCAATCAAGATATATGTACCAGTAGTTATTTTACAATTAATAGTATGTATGATCACATCAATAATTACCAAATCAGTCTTA
This sequence comes from Eupeodes latifasciatus, assembly GCA_920104205.1. NCBI lineage: Eukaryota > Metazoa > Arthropoda > Insecta > Diptera > Syrphidae > Eupeodes > Eupeodes latifasciatus. The sequence continues at coordinate 142,221,416 of OV049924.1, read as the reverse complement.
TAGTCAACTAAAAATAATATCACAGTTAGTATCACTTAAGAAATAAATAAATAAATAATTAAATAAATAAACAAATTATTAAATTAATAAATTATTAAATAAATAAATATATATAAAAAAAATATATATAAATAAATAAATAAATAAATAAATTAATAAATAAATTAATAAATAAATAAATAAATAAATAAATAAATAAATAAATAAATAAATAAATAAATAAATAAATAAATAAATAAATAAATAAATAAATGAATAAATATATAAAGAAATAACTAACAATTAAATAAATTCACAATTTAATAAATAAGTACATAAATAAATAAATAGTCAAATAAATAATTTAACAATTAAAGAGAAAAACAAGTAAAATAAATGTACAGACACATATACATAAATAGAACTGCACATAACTTAAAAAGAGAAAAATAATTATATAATCAATAATTAAGCAAACAAATTTATCAAAAAACAGATAGGTTTTTAATAAATATAAAGCTGACTGTAATAAATACAAGTACATATACTCGTACATCTGTTATAATATCAAATTTGATATAAGTGAATTATCAGAAGATTCACAAGAGAATTTGTATTTTTCATATAATTTATGAATTCTTGCCTGCACAAAATCAATATTTGTTATAGTGTGCAATTCATAAGTGGAAAAATGCCACGGTAGATTTAACATCATCTTCAATAATTTATTTTGGCTTATTTGAAGTCTTTTAATGTGTGTTTTTGCACATTTTCCCCAAGCTGGTGACCCATAAAACATAATAGCTTGGAATATGGATTTGAAAATTATGAGTTTATTTTTGGTGCTTAGTTTGGACCGTCGATTTATGAATGGGTAAAGAATTTTAATAGTTAGATTAACTTTTTTAATTATTTGTTGTATATGTAGTCCAAAAGTGAGTTTTTCATCAAGATGAATTCCTAGATATTTAGCACTTTTTTCCCAGTTTAGAGTAGAACCACCAATTTGAAGATTGGTGCTTGGTAAGAGGCATGCTTTTCTTTTTCGTGTAAAAAAGATTGCCTGCGTCTTAGAAGCATTTAATTTTATCTTCCATTCATTGAAATACTCTTGTATTGTATTTAAATCAAATTGCAGGTTGGTTTCTATTACGGAACCAACTGAATCTGATGCATAAATACAGGTATCGTCTGCAAAAATTCCCTTTTCACAGTATCTTAGACTGGGAAAATCAGATGTGAATAAAATGTATAAGATCGGACCAAGAACTGATCCTTGAGGAACACCAGCCTCAATATTATACATTTCGGACAAACTATTGTTGACAAAAACCTTGAATTTCCTTGAATTAAGAAAAGACTTTATTATCTTAATAAGATACATTGGAAAGTTCATTATTAATAGTTTGTGTATAAGGCCATTATGCCAAACTGTATCAAATGCCTTTTCAATGTCTAGTAGGACCATTCCAGTACTTCTTCCTATCGCTAAATTACTTTTTACATCTTTCGTTATTCTGTGAACCTGATGTACAGTACTGTGAAAAGCTCTGAACCCAAATTGTTCGGGAGGCAATAAGCTGTTTTGGTTGATTTGAGATAGCAATTTTATTTTGATAATTTTTTCAAAGCATTTGCTTAGTGAACTAAGGAGACTAATTGGCCTATAGCTAAATGAATCACTGGCTTGCTTACCTGGCTTTAGGATAGGTATTATTTTTCCATTGTGATGGGAAATATCCTCGTTTAAAACAACAATTAAACAATTTTGTTAAAAATACTATACCAGATTTTGGAAGATTTTTTAAATATATATTTTTAAGATTGTCAAATCCTATTGCCTTTCTAGTTTTTAGTGTTGACAACATAGTTTGTATGTCATTCGGACAAACAACATTATTATTTTCTTCAATTAAACTTGTATCTACTAAACGTATGGATGTATTGACTGCAGATTCAACTGTTGTATTACAATTAGACACTAGATGGTTTGCATGAAAAGTATGCGCTAAAGCGTTTGCTTTTTCGGAACTTGTAACCATTAACGAATTACCAACTTTTAGAGCGGGAATAAACGGTTTCTTTTTATTAATTACTTTTACAATATTCCAGAAGGGTTTACTAGAAACTTCTAAGTCTTGTAATTTACGATTCCAACAGTTATTTTTAAAAGTATTTATAGAATCTTTAATTAAGGCATTGAGAATTTTAACTTCTGAGAGCAGGTCAAGATCCCTATTTCTCATCCATCTAGTCCTTAGTCTATTAGAACTATAGTTTTCTAATAAACTGCTTCTAACCAAGTCCATAGAAACCGTAAAGCACGGTCAAAAGTGCAATTTGTAGCAATAATTCTCTGAAATTCTCTCAGTACTAGACACCGCTTTCTCAAAATGTACCCACTAAAACCAACTTCAGATTTTGATCACGATGTGATTATTAAGGCTACGCTCTCATCTAAGCTATAAAGCATCATCAAAAATAGAAAACCATCATGCGACCGACGACGTCGACGGGACGCTCAAAAACCGATGACTACGCCATCACCATCAACTGTACGAACTATCCCGCGCGTGTTGACGATCCCGATATAATGATGATGACTACGATTATTTCTCCGTATTGCACCTTGAACAAAACAGAGGTGTATCACGTTTTATTTGAAAATATCCATCGACGCGGACGACCCGACCACCATCACACAACACAGAGGAACAGATATCTATGCTTTGAAATGGGAGAAACCTGTATGGGATGATAATCCACTCGGCAAGGAACTCAGGCTTGTGAACTTCAGGCCTCTGTTACATCTTTTTCATTTTCCCCTCACCTTGAAATTTAAATGCTTGCGGTTGCAGTTTCTTGGATGCAACGTACATTATGAAAACATAGATTCAAAGATATAACATAGGTGTTAAGATAAACGCTTTAATTCGCACCTCTCGTGCTTCGTAATCAACGCGTCGAAATAGAAATACTCTGGCGCTCCGATCGTAAATCAAACGTCATCGATCGAACGAACAAATCTTTTCTGGCTGATTATGCCCCTGGGTGCTCTGCGTTTTCATAGTAAACTTGAACTTGATTTTAGCATGGCATGGCCTCACTGCGCAGCAATTGAGTGAGTTAAGACTTGAGAGAGATCTTATCACAAGACCAAATGGATGGATGATTGCTTTTATGGTCGTTTAAAAGACGACAACGTCTTACTACTACAAGGATCATCGTGACCATTTTCGCACAAATTGAACTACTGAATATGTATTTTATGGATAAATAAACTTACTTACGACTTATTGAGTTGAACGCAGTGGATAGATTAATAGTTAAAGATGAAGTATGATTTTTTGTCTATAAGGGAGGGAAGGTTTTCAAGGTAACGATAACGGATAACATAATTTGAATTATCATAAATGTTCGATGATGATCCAAAGATCAGGAAGTTTAATGTCCTCATTTCATTTTGCATCTATGGATTTTCTTTTGGATTGGTCCTCTGCCTTACCTAGTAAGACAAAGCTCTTCATCGTGAACTCAAGTCCAACACGAAAATTGCATGCTAATGAGAGTTCTTCTAGTGTTCTGAGTTGAAATTCTACTTGGAAAACAACGTCACAATGTCTCGGTTTTTGTTGTCATTAATATCGATGGCATCGTTTTCGTGGACTCGTGCATGTGTTACTGTTTACTACTCGATACAATGCCATATCGTCGATCGAATGCAAATGAAATGGCCTTTAGGAGGGAATTATACTGAAATACTCGTCCATATAATAGAAACAAGAGAACGTAGGTAAAGGTAAGTTTTTTACAGCAGTTCTTATTTTCAGGGTACATATGTTCAATTCATTAATAATTATGTTCTTTATTTTATAAAGAAATGAATATATAACAATAGCTAATGAACAAAGAACGTCAAAAAGGCACCCAAGGTTTTTATTTCAGTTTTTAATTTTGATGTTCCCTTTTATTTAAAATGTGCTGCTATAAATCCCGAACTCTATGAAATTAGAAATAAATCAAAATACCTACAACTTAAATGCATACAATTATACATATAGTAAATACATATGTACCACCCTTGTTCTTACTAACACACATACAAATCTTAAGTAATGTTGGCAATCTACTAATTTATTTGGCGGTAAACAGCTGATTCACCTTCATTCCCCATACATCTTAAGTAATAACAATAGTACAAATAAAATACTACTCTCATTCCCTTTTAATGGTTTTATCTCTCTCGTCGTTCTTAAGGGCCTTACACATTATCAATGTTACTTGTCAATTTTACTTAAACGACAATTAAAATTGGCATATTCATTTGAGTTTCTTCAATTTTACTTGATAGAACTGTGATGGTATCGTGTGTGCATCAATTATTCATCTCAATGTTTATGTTTACATTTGTGAAATATTACTTATTGAGGGAAGATGTCACATTTTAGGCAATGTTTACGAGATTTTTAAAGTAAGTTCATAAATTTGTACAGATATAATGAGTTCTCAAAGCAATATCATTGTTAATGTGCTTTGATACGTGTGGATGCTAATTTTCGTATCAAGTATCATGACAAAAAAGACGTCAATAATACTTCGCAAAAATAAATGATCGTGAGTAAGGCCCTTTAGGTTTCACGCTTAATTTTCGTACACCTAACATATTCATAGTGTATTAATTTTAAAAGTTAAATGACCAAATTTTAAAAAGTTAAACAAATTTGAAGTTGATACATTTAAAATGTTATTTAACAATTAAAACACACTGTTCTCTCTCACGAAGGTATAAAGCTTCAAAATTAAGGCGGTGTTCACATTACATACATATATCACATAAATGGACCAAGCGAATTGAAATAAAGAAACATCAAAATGAGTTGACTCAAAAGACACTAAATACTGCCTAATAACCTTGCACTTTCAAACAGTTTATTCTTTTTCAAGGTATGTAGTTTTGAAGTAATCATACCATTTTTTGACAAGTTGGTCATAGTTTTCAATAAAAATGTCTGACATTTTGACAGCTGCTAAGCGATTTATTTTTAATTTGGTTTGGAATTTCAAAATATGAAAAAGACTGATGTCTGAACAACGCTTCCAAGTTGAATGTATACGCCAGTAAACAAAGCTGACGTATTTTGAGTAATTATAAATTATTATATAATTTGTTTATGGGTACTGTTTCTGCGAGGACACTTTCTCAAATTAGCCGGCATAAAAACTGTAGATCCCCTCCATCCCTGAAATGACTCGCAAAAAGGAACTGTTGATAGTTGTAAGTCACTATAGGCCCTAATTCTGTACGGACTGTTACCAACCACGTTATACAATTGGCTTATCAAAAAAAACGCATAGTTTCATGTTACGGACTAGTAAATTGGTTTCTGAGATGGTGCAATTTAATACCGCTTGACTATTTTCTATGGGATATGTGAAGTCGCTATCCTTCGCCGATAAGCCCGAAAAGATTGAATACGTGGAAGACACCATTCATAGTCATGTTCCAAAAATCGTATTTAAATTATAATTATGGCAGAAGATTATTTTTCGAATAAATTAAATATTATGTCAATTAAAAAACATCATCTTTGATTCCATTTAAAGTTCTAGAAAAAAACACCCTCTATTTATCCATACACTTCAAATTTTTCTTGAAAAATACTCAATCCTTAATTTAATAATAATTCACATTACCACGATCACATTTAATGCGATGTACCGGTTTCGTCTTGCATAACTCCCATAATTCCCCTTATGAATTTAATTAAAACGTCAATCTTTAATCCGGGGCAAGAAACCGTTTATAATTTTCTTTTAATCTTGAGGAAAGTTTTGTTGTAAGATCAATTCTATCTTAATTGAGATTAATATTAAATTAACAGGCGATAGACAAATGGATGAGCATGATCATAAGCATTATGCACACATAATTGAAGTACTAACGCCGCCTTGAGCAATTATTTTGATGGATTTTGTTCCTCCATACGAGGTATAGACGTCTACCTATTCTACCATAAAGCCAATTTAATGCAATCATGCACGACCTCTCTTCCCAACAGATGGCACACTTGAAAAAGAAGATTCCAATTAATTTCGAGTCGAGTCGTCTTCTAATCGAGTTGGATGTCCAGGTCCACCACAACAACAAGACATATCTGACCATGAACCATGAAGTCATCTTCTAAGTCTTCTTGGTACCTCTCTATGTCTCTACCACCACCACCTGAAGATGGTCGTGCTGGAAGCGTGTTCAGTCTTTTTCTATTTTGTTTATGTACTTTACCTGATAGACTATACGTAACGATATTGTTGTGCAGCTAGCAGCTATGTAGTTGGTTCCTCATTTCGTGTGATATGATCGTAAATTGCTTTCCATAGAAACCAAACTAATAGATAACCCACAAGAACCTATTATTGTTTATGTTCGTGTTTTCTTTTTATTTGGGAGGAGTTTCTAGTGAAAATACTTTGTGGCATGATGTCCACCTCCAGAATCGACAATCAGGAACGTCTGATCCAAACAAATAGTGGCCATCTTTATCATGACGTCTTAGACATTCTTTGATTTACGGTTTCTCTGGGTTAACACTCTTGTTTTAGTGAGAATTTCTTTGGATACATTTAACAGTGGCAAGTAATTGAATTTCAATCGAAAAGGAGTTCATTTGAAAAAATAAAGAAAAGGCAAACAATACTCGTATATAGGAGACAGTGAACTTTGACCAATTTTGTTTTTATTTTTATCTTTCACAAGACCTTATCTAAGATTGATTTTGACACTAATGACATTAATCTTTAATTTACATGTGACGGCAAAGTTAACCAACTTGGTATTTACAAAAATGATCTAGATATGTCAAAACACACATTACCCTGTTTTTGCATTCCATTGGAAAAAATAAATTGATATATTTTTGATTTAAGATCAAATAAGTAAATTTTTAAAGGAAATCTGAATTTACTCATGGAAAACCTCATTACATTACTTACAAGATGTTCAAGAAGTTAATTTACTTTTGGCATGCGAAGCTTGAACAATTGTTGAAATCCGCCAAATTAAAAGAAGACTGTACAACTGGTCCATAGTTATAAATAAAATAAACTAGTGGCGCAATAGCTCTTAGAGAACCGGTGCCTTTTTCATAAACACTGTCAATTGTGACAGGTGACAATTTTGTTAATTTACAACTTACAAAATTTGAAAATTTGAGAATTTGTAAAATTGTAGGTAAATACTCAACAGTTGTCATCTTTTCGTTTTATAAAGTAATTGTCATGACAATGAATTGTCAAGTATTTTTCTACAATTGTTAGGAATTTTTGTCCCTTAATTACGGCCAAGTAAAAGACCTAAACGATGTATTTTCAAGTAAAAGTGATGACGATTGCTATTGTGTTGAAACCTTTTGCCTGTTCTGCGATATCCTTTCTTTTATTAAACTTCATATCATAAACCTCAAGGTTTCACAAAAGTTTTTCTTGAGTTTCTATAAATAACTTTAGTACACTTGTTTCGAGATTTTTATTCAAAAAAATTGCCTTCTAATGAAGTCAACTTTATTATTATTATTCAAGAAAAATCTCCCTTACTCTACAATGTCATTTATGTATGTCAAAATGACAGCTAATTATGATTTTTTAATTAACTGAAAGCTTAACTTTATTACTCTGTTATTTATTAATTTTCTGAACAATTCCATTTTATATTTTATGTAGGTACCCTTCCTTGTCAAATTGGTAAAGGAATAAGTAATATTAATTTAAAATACAAAATAGAAGTTGAGAAGGTCTTGTAGCTGGCCTGAGAAGTTTTTTTTAGGAAATTATGTTTTTGATAGTTTTTGTATGATTAACTGAAATTAAAGGTTAGTGAAGTAAAGTTCCTTGTTTGAAGTTTATGACAATCGACCAGCTAACTAGTTGCCTTAGTCAAAATCTACGTTCAAAGAATACAGTTGACTGCAAATGAAGTCCTTTATGTTGTCTGAACCTGTCCAATGACAAAATTGTCACGACAAATGTGTTAGTATATAACAATGACAAAAATGTCATGACAAATTTGTCAGAAAAATACAATGACACCTGTCACTTGTTAAAATTTTATAAAATACAGAAATGTCAGACAAGTGTGACAAACTTGTAGAATTTTTACCTGTCAATGTTTATAAAATAGGGCCCAGGGCCTAGAGATTTACAGCTTTCAACCATTCCTGTGTGCGATATATGTATATATGTCAGGAATGGATGGTACTTACAGTTTTTGTGTCGAATCCGAATGAAAAAGCACTTTTCATGACAAGATTTTCTTTCGGGGGATTTTTCAATTGCTCGCAAGAGGCAGTGCCCGTGACCTTAAACCTCTGGCATGACATTCCTATACGCACTAAGCATCAAGCCAAGGGCCCTTAGTTATAGAATTCATACAAATATTTTACTTGGAAAACTTTTTAAAAATGAACATGGCTAAGAATATGATATTTAAAATGCTACTTTTTATCGGAGACACAATTTTAAAGTTTACAATACAAACAGTGTCAAAATCAAGCTTCGAATAATATTTAACACTATAAACCCATTCCAAATCCGTGGATCCACATTGTGGAAACGTCAAAATCTTGTCGAAATTTTATTTCGAACAACCATTAACCTAAAACCTTATGATCATCAAATACCTGATTGTTGATATAACCTTTAAAAATTCCGGACAAAACAAAATCGAAGCCACCAAAAACTGATTTTATAAACTAATAAGAATCTAATTATAAAAGCAAAGACACCAACAGTTAGCGTTGCGCAAACAAAAACTAACAAATCAAACGTACTTGATCAGAATATATTATTGTTTGTATTCTATAGCTGATATAGCCCGTACCTAGTAGAAGCATCAGGCAGACAATAAGGCTTGGCTTCACTTGGCTCGCATAGTGCGGGTACATATAGGGTCTTTATGACTTGTTTGTAAGTCATCATTTTGTTTTTTAAGCCAGCTCTAGGCTTCTATGTCTTTCCACTTTCTCTCTCTCTTTCTCTCTAGCTTTCTCACTCTGCCCCCGCCAATTATACGATTAATAACCTGTCAGATAGATAAAAACGGCAGTCACTTGATAAAGAGAGAGTCTCTTTATTAAGCACATCAAGGAAGTCGACGACATGTGGGCTAGTCGCTCGCTTGCTTATGGTCTGAGTCTGGGTCTAGAGCTACGACTTACGAGTATAAGGTATTGTACAATGTACATCTTTTTATTTCTACTGCCATAAATCTAAGATGTCATACTATTATTGCAATATTGCTAACAACAGCAACAACTAGCACACCGCGACTTATTATAGAAGAGTAGTTCAACTTTATAAAGAATTAATCCAACATGACAGCGACTTGAGCTTATGTGGTAAAGTCGATATCATTTTGAAATCATGAAAGAATATAATGAATGTATCAGCAATACCGTTAGGTTATGGTATTTTGTTGTATACGGTAAGCAGAGGGTTGTGAACGAAGTGAAGGATAATAATTTGTTAAGCGTTTAATCAATTATCAAGAAAAGAACCAGAAAACAAAGCTACCATCAGCAACACAATGTAGGTAATGATAAATTAGTTTGAATCTCGTTTCTATGTTCAGGTGACAGGAACTGAAGAGAACAAGATTCAATGATTGACATTCTTGGATATCTTGTTCGGAAAACAAACTCTAATTAAGTGAATAATTTGTATCAAAACTAGAAAGATACTGCTTTTCAATTTTTCCATTCCAATTGAATTATATTTCGTATTTGATCCTAGGATTAATTTTTAATAATATTTAGGTGGAGTGTCAAAAAAGAATTGAAATTCGTAGAGGGTAGAAAATGAAGAAACGTCAAAACGGGTCGCTTTTAAAACGCTTTTTATGAATGCAAACATTGGATGCGTTCAATCTTAAATAGATAAGGTATCCGGATACCATTTTTGAGGTATTTTACGCGATAAAGAGAATTTACGCACACTAAAAGGGTTATTATTTACCCTTGATATCTTTAAAGTTTAAACACACATTGGTCTTAAAGTTTTGAATATCTAAATGAGAGGGTAAAAAAGGTTTTGAGTAAAGCTTTCCACATTTTGGATGTGCGGTTAAAAAAAGAATCTATACTTTATTGTACGTCCTAGACTATTGTTTAAAATAGCTATAAAATAATGACAGACATGAAACCTTACGACGCACGGTGCTCAAGAGATACAATTTTGTCATTTAGACAACGGTCACCTACCATTCTTAGAGTTCTCTAGATTCAAGTGGTTTATTGGAGCAACTGCCAATGTATAGGAATTGCACTCGATTTTCGGACGAACATACATACATAGGCTTTAAAAGTTATAGCCAGATCAAAAGAGGTAAAAACTTCTTGCATCGGCGGAGAGAACCTAAACATTTAGTAGCGTTTTTGGCGACCTAGAATTGAAAACTGTTCAGTCTCCTCGATACAAGTACCAGCCATGGATAGTGGCATTGAGGGAGGGTTACGTTTTTAGAACAGTAGAAAACATTGTGTTTTCGAAGCATTTATTCTACACGGTTTTTTATTCCTCATTGCACAATGATAGCTGCCGTTTTGTTAGTCCACATGCAAAGAACAAGGATGAGAATCTTAAAACAAATTTGAAGAACTGAGGGTTCTGTCATAAACGAAAAAATGATGTGGGTCAGAAGTTTCAGAAAAAAAAATCATTTAAAAAATTAAGGAAGAGTGTCGTTGACAAAACGGAGCCTTGTGGCACACCATCGTTTATTTTGGGGATATAAGATCTGAACCCGTCCAATACTACTTAAATTGAAAGGTAATTTCTAACCCAACAAAGAAGAGATTCATCAATACCAAATGCACGCATTTTCGATAAAAGAGCTTGATGTGAGATGATCCATGGAATCATCAGTGGACCTATTACTACCAAAGCTTTACTGTCGGTCATTAGAAGCTTTCGATCTTCGAGATATTTCTTGAGCTGATAATTAATTAGGGTTTCATGAAAGAAGGTACGTAAGTGCAATCAGTCCATAGTAAGAGGGTGAGGAGAATTCGCCTTTTTTGGGAATGGTCTGGGCAAATGCTGTTTTCCATCTACTCGTAACGAGACTTGAGGAATAGGATAGATGAAAAAGCTTACGCAGCGGTTTTGCCAGCGTTGAAGAACACTTCTTTAGAACAATGGCGTTAATACCATTCGGGCCAGCGGATTTATGTATGTTGAGATTTCTTAAGACTTTCGTACAGTACAAGTTCGAAAAAAATTGATCCCATAGAACCAATAGCGAGCTCAAGGCTGGCTCAAGGCTCAAGGCCTATCCAATACGAGATTGGACACAGTCATTACAAGTCGTTTATTCAATTCAACTAAATGATTGCCTTCATTGAAATCACTTAAAGATCGGCACTTGAAATATTGCAATCGCCCGTCCTTTGACCTTAAAAAGATCACAATCCGTTACAACGAAAAATGCTGGCACTCTGCCAAAATCATGTGCCTAAAGTTTATAAACTAAGGAAAGGTTGTAGACCTTTTTCGTTCAGGGAAAAAGGCTGTTCTTGTTCCTTTTGGTTCAGTTTTTACTGAACTGTCAAATAACAAATATAATTATGCATGTAACCTCATTTAATTGGTTTGCGTTTCCATTAAGTTACCAAACAGACTTGGTTTGCAGAATTTTTACAGAACTCGATACATCTTTTGCATCACTAAAAAAAACTTAATTTTTCTACATACTAATGCTTCCCGTTGCCCCCAATAGTTGACTCATTTTTTTATTTTTTGATTCCTAAAATCTATCTCCAAAATCATGATTTCGATCTGGCAAAAAAGTCATCATTTTCAACTGACATCTGTATGATATGACAAGCTTGTTAGGAATATTATATCCAGTGTCAGCTGTGCACATATCAACAGATAGTCATCAATCTACCTCAACTCAATGGTCATCCATATAACTCCACATCCACACAACTGCACTACCGCGCAATGCACTATGCCCGCCATGATCAGTGATCAGTGATCAGTGGTGGCAGCATCTCATCAAAAAGATCGAGATCTTTATCTACATCCAAGGTGGTTTAACCATCTAAAACCAATCTCTTTGTATGTTCCTGTTCCTTTATTTCTAACCAAAGCTGTAGGCAGTAGATAGGAAGGCATCATATACCATCTCACAAGGTTGACCAGTTCAAACGACCAAAACAGAAACAACAAAAAATAAACAACAATGACAAAGACGAAGACGCATATTTCCAGAAATGACATTCCTCCACTTGGTTGTACCTATGTACTGTACATAAGAGATGCGTGCCCGGAGCCACTTAATCACCTCAAAAGGTAGTTGCAGCAGCAGCCATCAGAGGCACAGCACACACAGCTTCTGGTAGTTGCCAGCCAATATGCAGAAGGCTGGTTTATTATACGAATGGAGAAGGCTAAGTGGTACCATACTGGCATATTAATATTTGGCAAATGCGGCTTAAAACAAGTTCCAATCCAATGCACATGCTAACTTAACGGGAGCGCGAGCGCGATGTATTTTCAACAAAAAATTATTCCAACACAACTGATGGATGGATAGATGGATAAGTCGCGTATATATGTTTTGATTCGAGCAAATGAATGATTGCATTGCGGACGCACAAAAAGCATCTTCTCTTGTGCGTGGTGACAACGGACGAGCAACAGAAGGAAAGAGTTCTTGCGGAGGATCGGCCAAGGATGTCCATATATGCGGGTAGAGGACTTTAAGATTCGTTTAAATCCATAAAAAGTGGATATAACCTAGGAACAAAATAGCATTAGCCAGCGAAGAGAAAGCGTTAGGATGTTGCTGATGGAAGATAGAAGCATTCCTTCGCTTGAATCAAGTTGATGTGTCTTGATGTCTGACCTTATCAAGAACATATGCAGTAGAACTTCAATAGCATACTCGTATTTTATGTCGGAAATTATTGAAACGCATTCGTAATTTACGTGAGAGAATTTTACATATGTAAATATTCATTTGAAGTCCTTTTTATTGTGTATGTTTGTTTAATTTATTGATTATTTTACTTTAAACTTCTTTTAACTTAAATAGCAATTCTTATTATGGTTTTTTTTCTTTCGATCGAATGAATATGATTTACATTTAAATTTTAGGCAATCCTAGTCTTTTAAATGAACTATGTATTACAAGATGGCACTTAACAGATCTGTCAATATCAGAAGTGACATTTCATAATCCTACGAGCCAAGTGTCAAATGATTTGGTTTTATGTGGCTGACTTAAAACTTCTTCTATTCTTCTATCAAAGAGATCGGTCAGAAGCTAGACACCATCAATGATCGCCTTCTCGGGTCAATCTAAAACTATCTCAGGTATTAAAAAGTATTGGGTATATAGAGACGGAATTGGGTTCAAAATGAAGAAATTTCAATTAACTTTAAAACCAACAGTGTACTTATGGTGAAAAAACTAGCCCATCAGGGTAAAAATCGGTAATATCTTAAAAAAAGTGATGAATGTTTTTTGGGGTGTTGCCAATTTTTTGACATGCTGCGTTTTGACTTTGAGGTTGAAAACTTGGATTATTTAAAACACCAACGTCATAAATACCTAGAACAAATTTTGGATCAACCGGATTTACGAAAACAGCTTTTTTGTCCAGAGAAGATACTTCTTGACTAAAAAATAGTGTATAGTTGATGTAATTGTCTCCAATTTTCTCAAAAACTAAAATATATTTTTAGATTTGGCTTATTGGTTTTTAATCAATAATTGACAAAAACATTTATTACTCTACAAAAATTGTACTAAACATAACACACAAAATAAATAAATTGTGTGTTGTTTTTAACTTTGAGACTTAAATATTTTTTTCTGATACCTACTATGGATAAAAGCAACATTTTTTGAAAAGTAACTGCAAGAATTGATATCTGGCTTTGAGAAAAGTTATGTCACAAAATTCTAGGTGTTGTAGTTGTTTTCTTATCTTTGATTTTTCTCTGAAAAATTACCCTACCACCTAACGGGGGGGGATATAGAACCCCCATCGCATTACATTTTTCTTCTTTTGGGCCAATATTCTCACTTCAAAGTTATGGTATACTATATGGCTAATTTTTGAACATCTGTACTCTGAAAACCGTTACATCTACAGATACAACTTTAGGCTCGAATTCTATAGTTAATTTATTTTCCTTAAGATCGTGGAACATGATTGCATTAAAAAATTCTCTTAAAGGGTAAAAAATACGAAAAAGCGAAAAATTTTCGCGGTTTTCCTGATTTTTTGACATCTTGTTCTTTGCTCGAAATCGGAAACTTGGACCAACTTCATAAACAAGTAACCAATAAAATCAGAACTACCGGATTTAACGCACGGTTTGATGGGCGTATCATAACGCCCCTTTTGACCGCAACCATAACGCCCAAATCTTAAAATGCCATAATGCCCAAATTTGGTCACAAAAGACAAAAAGTTAAAAAAAAACGCCGAATGGCGTAACGCCCAAATATATTTTAAATAAAATAACGCCGAAATCTTTATTTGTCATTTTGAACAAGAGAATTTTTAATTTTGAATTTGCGTGTTATGACATAGGGGTTGGGATTTGTGGCATTTATTTTCGACATTACGGCGAATACAATTTCTATGTTTCGTATGTCTTATCATAATGACACAACCCAAATCATAAAGTGACAAAAAGCCCAAAAAGAGAAACGTCCGGTCCTTAAGAAATGTCATTAAGAAAACGTCATAATGTCATACTACCCAAACCAACTTTCAATTTCTCAACGCCTAAACTTAGAAATGTCATAACGCCCAAAAGATTTTGGGTAGTTGGTCTTTGAGACGCGTGCAAACAGTGAGGTATGTATGAGGGGGCATGCTGCCCCCTGCAACCCATTTACTTGGGCTTTCTTTGCATTTTAAGAATTGGGATTTAAAGAAACTTTTTATATAAAAAACCTTGCAGTTGCAGGGGCTGTTTATACGCCATAATGCTGGCCAAGCCAACCACTTCGTTTTATTTGACTTTGAAATTTGGTCTTATTTCGCTTTCTGAAAGAGAAATAAGGCCAAACACATTTGTAACGCCTTCTTGACGTTCTAAGTTTTTGGGCGATCAGACATTTTTTTTCGTTTAATGTTTGCGTTTGGCCGATAAAAATTAAAACTCAAAATGTCGTAGTAAACAAAATAAGCAAACATTATTACAAAATGTCTAAATATTGAAACACATGACATCTTTTGGGCGATATGTCAATTATAGTAATTTAGGCGTTTTAATATTTTAAAATTTATTGGGCCATATGACATTTACATGTTTTAGGCTTCGTGACATTTTCTTCTGAAAAAGTTTTTTTTGGGCGATATGGCCATTTTTGGGTGATTTGAAATTTGTATTATTTTGCCGTAATTTAATGGGGCAATAAAACCGAAAGCTTATTTTTATTTTGAATTTCAGACAACTTAAAAAAGTTCTAAGGCCCAAAGGTTAGTTAATATTTCCCAAATCGTACAACAACAAAATGTTAATTAAATTGTTTTGGGGGCTATGAAATTTATAATTTGGATTAATGGTTTTGAGCGATAAGACCTAACGCCGCTGGTCTGATGCATATAATTACTGAACTACTACTAGATGTGGATTACTAGTAGCCAACTTCGAGTTGGTGTCTTCTATTCCTGAACGCTACTTGTCCTTCTGTAGGTTCAGCGGAAATATGGAGAAACTTGTCAACTTGATTTTTGTATTTTGTCCTAAGTTTCTTTTAAACAAAAATTATTGATGCAAAGAAACAAGAGATTGCGTTTAAAAATAAATTATTATTTTTCCACCAAATCTACAAAGGAGCAAGCATAGGTAAAAAGGTGGAATCATTTTTAAAGGAGAATTTCTATGGTAATATGATTCGACTAGCAGTCCATATTTAGTATGTATGATGTATGTATTTCACTTACTTTCTTATCTTTATCTATATTCTACGAAGTTTCATCATCAATTTACTCATTTTATTTTTCATGAATTAAAACTGGATAAAATAACGCGACTTCAATATTTGTCATCTGATTTTATATCAAAGTTGTTAAAACTTTTAACGTAACTTCTATAACTAACGCCTTTTCTAAAAGAAAAATAACTACCGCCATCTGTTTTCTGAATGTAACAACTGTTTATGATATTACCATACCCTACATCATTCAAGTCGCCATTGTTTTTTCTAGCAATTTAAACGTCATTCATCCCATCTGTCATAAATTTTATACTTAATTCAAGCAGTTCCATCCAAAGTACCTTTTTCATCGTTCGTTTTCGTTTCACAGCTGCAAAAGCGACGAAGGTAGGTTTTGTCTCTTCGACTTTTCTCACAAGAAAAAATTATTCTAAAAGTTACATAAACAAAGAATATTTTAAAAATTAACTTAAAAAAACAATAAATATTAAAAAACAATAGAATTCATTCAAAGTGCACCGGAAAAACCTAAATTTTGCTTGTGTAGTTCAAGGGCAATCTGTAAAAAAGATATGATTGCTGGAAAAGAACTCGTGAAAAAAGTCCCACAAACCCTAATGACAGCTAGACAACGAGTTATGAGTTCATAATTTGTTGTGAAATTCATTTCTTATGTAATTGAATCCTCGTAAATGCATCGCAAAATGTGACTTTCCAAAATATCAAGCGCACTTCTTGTTTAAGACGAAGAAAAAAAGTTGTGAAAAAATATTCTTTGGTTATGTAACAAAAAAAGTGTAGAATATGAGAATATGACGCGTCGTCATACCCTCACTCCGCGGACTTAATACAAAATTAATATATATCTCCTTTTTCCAGCTTCTAACCAAATTCCTTTTGTAACCAAATACACATAAAAGAAGAAAGACATGTCACTCCGATTGATTGCTCTCGCTTCAATGCGACAGGCAGCTGCCGTCGCCCCAAAGAACGCCCAAATCGGAAGCGTCGCATCCATTCACACCTTGGACAAAATCGGCAAACGTGAGATTGTCGGCTACGGCTGGAACGGTTCAGCTAACTACCGTGACCGTGTCGACTATCCAATGCCCGCCATCCGTTTCAGGGAACCAACCAATGAAATTTTGTGTCTGCGTGCCAAGGAACAGCAAGATTGGAAGAAACTGTCCATTGAAGAGAAGCGTGCCCTTTACCGTGCTTCTTTCTGCCAGACTTTCGCTGAATTGAAAGCCGGTACTGGTGAGTGGAAGATGCATCTTGGTTTCGCTTTTATGGCTGCTTCCATCGGTATCTGGGTGTGCATCATGATGAACTTGTTTGGTAAGTTAATAAAATTATATTAAAATATTTTAATATAATTTTGTTTTGTTTTTTTTTCAACTAGTCTACGATGAACTACCAATTACATTCGATGAGGAACACCAAAAGGCCCAATTGAAGCGTATGCTTGACTTGGAAATGAACCCTGTCACTGGTCTCGCTTCCAAGTGGGATTACGAGAAGAAGCAATGGAAGAACTAAATCAATAAACGATTGTGTATTTATGTAATCTTAAATGAAGTTTAGGAATAAATAGAAATTAAACCTAAACAAGTCCTGGTTTGTGATTTTCTTTAAAACAAAATTATGAGCGAAGAAAGGCCAAAGAAAGTTCCTGAATTCGAACTAAATAAACAGAAATGATAACATATCATTCTCTTTTTAGTTCTTAGAGGCCAGCGGGACATCTTCCATGTTTCATTTCGTTGTAGTCTTTTCCAGAAATGTAGATATGTATATTTCAGTATCCATTATAAATTACTGTTAATGTAGGCCAACTTATCTGAGTACTTTTCCCAAAAAATGATCTGTAGTTGTGAGTGCCCCACTACAAATATGTCTACACTTGAACTGCGTTTGAAATGGAATATTGATTTTTTAATAGATAAAGAGCTAAACGAGCAAAGATAATCATTTTCTTATCAGATATTTCGATTTAACTTCATCAAAAACTAAGCTCCCCTTGGTGATTTTGCAGGCTAAAATGTCAGTATTGGTTTTGAATGCTTAAACATTGCAATGACGGAAATTCAGGGATTGGTAAAGCATTCCAAATTCCCGTAGTACGTAGTAAGGTTCTCTAAATTTAAGAATACGACCAAAATTGGACTCGAGAACAAATTGATTGACATTCTTAGCAGCGCGTGTATTACGGTTAAAAGGCTGTTTAAGTAGAGTAAATGAAACAAAAAACAATAATTTTTAAAGTTCTTCTTTTTATACTGTTCAAATGTCTAAAGTAAGTTATTGAAAGATCAGCCCAAGGATAAGAATTATACTCAAGCATGGGGTTTTGTAGAAGGAAATATATCTCACTTTAATAATTTACATAAGTCAGTATTAAATTCAAGCGTGAATCTTAAACGAATATGATAAGCTAAGAATACCTTCTTCAGCGAGATTATAATTAAGAGTTCCGTACTGCAGTTGTGACTTAGACCTATTTCTATACGTGTTCGCAGCATATGAGTTTTTCTTTCTAGAATCTTCAGTTAAAAGTTTAAAACTCACAAAGCAAAATCATAATTGAAAATTGTTGAAACTTTTGCCAAGAAAAAAGGTTTCGAAATTATTTTTTATTTGAACCAAAAATTACGTCTTGTAACGTTGGGATGTTTGATGTTTTAAATAATAAAATTGCTAAAATGAATTACTTATTACATTGATAACGTTTTAAAAAAATGTTCCGGTATTCAGTTGAAAAGTAATGGGGTTTTCTATGGGTCATTTCCGTCAAAGATTGATCTTTTTTCGGGCATGGAATTGTTTTTACGAGTGCGGTAGAGCTGTGAGTTTTCCAGCTAAACATTTTTTTTATAATTGTATTAGTATCAGTGCAATGCAGAGTGATACATCTGCCCAAGAATGCAAATCAGTAGATTTGATCTTAAATCAAAAATAAATCATTATATTTTGCCTCGTGTAATGCTGAAACAAGGTAAATTTGTGTTTTGACATATCTAGATCAAAAACAAATTGATTCATTTTACCCATGGAAAACCCCATAATGTTTATACTGATCATGTAAATCTTTCAAAGTGCAAACATATGCTTCCATGAAACGCACGGTATGACATTTCAGTCGCATATTAAAAAAAGAGTCAAATCTCAATGAGGGCAATCATTAAGCCTGTGGCTACGTAGTCAAGGCATTCTGCAAGGCTAAATGCTACTACAAAATTATTTGAAATTTCCCCTCCAACGTAGTGTAAAAAAATGTCGGCTAAAAAGTTAGTGGAAACTGATTTGGACGTTTCACAATCAGCAAGGACACACAAATCCAAAATGAAATTAATCGTCAAGTATTTAAATACAAATCACTCATATTTTATCTTATATTTGATTTTATTGAAGAAAAAAACAAAAATTAATAATTTAAAGTTCTAAAAACACAAATTTTTCTTATTTGCGTTTTTTACATTTACCATTAATGTGACGGTTTTAGATCGAGAAACTTTGTAGTATAATTTTGCATTGCTTTATTAAATGTGCACAGTATTAATTTGATTTTTTTTGAGGCGCCTTAATTTAACAAATAACCATCTTTATGTAAACATTATGTATTGTTTTTTTTTAGTTCGAAAATGTTTGGTACTCACTTTTCAATTCCCCAATTTGCTAACTTAGACACTTTCACAATTTCGTAAAATTCTCTCTTGAATATGCTTTCGTTTTGACATTTCACACTTATTAAAGTCATTTTTATTTGGCAATCAGCAATATATCTCCAATCCGAGGTCCACAAATTGATCACTTTTTTACGTATGTTTTAAATATTACCCGTATCAAAATCCGAGCTAACCTCTGCCAAAATAAAATCACTAAAGCCCAATTAGAATACAAATTGAAGACTATTGACATGTGTAGGTGCTTCGTATTTCGATTCTAACACTTAAAAATAAGAATGACACAAGGGTATCAATTTTTATTTATTGGAATTACTGATATGGAGAACTAATGTCGATCTTTTCTGCTCTTCTGAGTTATTTTCCGTAATAAAAAAAAAACACACCTACTAAAATAATGACGGATTAACACATCTTCTTTATTTTTTAAGAAAACAAATTAAATCTCGGTTCTCTATAGAAATCCTATAGTATTATCACTGAGCAATTTTCCTTATTTCCAGCATAGCCGCAATGTGGCGCTAGAGATTTTATGTACACAGGTTAAGTTTAAAAAGAACTGAACGAGTTTATGTAGCGGTAGACACTAGGTGTCACCCCGTACAGTCTTCCGATGATAGTATTATAGGTTAAAGGAATAACTTTTAAAAAGGAATTTTAATAAAAAATTGAATTCTCAGAAGTTTTAGTCCGACTCGTTTGTATTTATTGTCCTAAATGTCCTTCAAAAAATAATAAACATTTGACATTTAAGGTTTGTTTCCAAGATTTTGGGGTAGAAATTGTTGGCCTGTCAAATTTTGTAGAGATTTTCAGAGAGAGGAAAACTGCCAAAAAACTATGGAACGGTTTCTTCGCAAAAATTGTCTGGAACTCAATCAAAGCAAAAAGAACTGACGATGCTAATAACAGTCAATGTACGTAACACAATATGTCATTTGCCATACCAACAATTTCAGCTTATAAATATTTCTTGGACAGAATTTGTTAGGAGGAGAAATTATTTTATACTCTCGTGAGCGCCTTTTACTGCCCAAAAATACCAAATTTATGTAGGTGATAAGGAAGGTCATTTGGGCAACAATTGTTGAAAATTGTTGACAAGTGACTGTTTTGGTCAAGGACATTTTGTAATTTTGATAAAATGTCATTCGACATTTGTTTGAGAGTATAGTTATATAGTTATAGGCGGTGAGATAAAATTATATAAACAGACAGACACAGAACTATTTGGGAAGTTCCCCACATGCGACAGGCTCGTTGATTTTTGACTTGCTGAAAATCCAAATGGATCGACAGAGCCAAACCGAGCTAGGTCAGTTTCCCCACACATGGACGATTTTCGATCAGCTCGGGTACATTTGGCTCTATAGTGTATGGCCAGCTTTAAGGTTTTGGCTGAAACATTTTAAAATTACAATTTCATGTTGACGGAATAAATTTGTATAAGAAATTTTAATAAAATCTCATTTCAGAACTTTGAAATTTTAGGAGTTTTGGTTGGGCTTATTCGAGTTTCTTGACTTTAATTTGGACAAATTAAACAGAGATAAAATATCCTTTCACAAATTTGAAATTTCAGCCAATTGGCTCATTCGTGTATATCGGTATATCGACCCTAATGTGAAAGGCCCCTTAAAAAATTAACTAGATACACTATTTTTGGATAAAGTGAACGCACTCCAATAAAAATTCTAAACTTCGAAATGACATTTTATAGAAATAAAACGACTTTTGTTTTGTGACAAGTTGAATTTTTGAATTTTGTATATAAAAATAAAAACAACAATAAGCAAAACAAAACCAAATTTAATTGGGATAAACATTAAAAATGTAATATATCCTAAAGTTCAATCAATTCAAAAATGTGGTTGCATTGCAACAAGTGCGGTATTCGTAGATCAGAAGATAAAACCGTCAAATTCTTCATGCTAGTCTGCTCCCATGTGTTATGTGAAGAATGTAATCTTGCCAAAACATGTCCCATCCATAATCGTCTATCAAAAGGAATCGAAATCAGTGCCTCAATGCCAAAAAATATGCGAATATTGGTGGAAGAGCCAAATAAATTACTTGAATCATGGAAGAAATGCATACGATTTCAATTTGAACAACGTTCTCTAATTGAGGTCCAAGAATATAATCAAGTTATTCTGAATACTCGAAAATTAAAAGAAGAGATAGCTATTTTAACTAAATATAAGGAAGCTGCTCTAAAGAATATCGAGAAAGAAAAAAAATGTACCAATAAAATAAAAGCTTACTACAAGAAATTGTTGCGGAATAAACGATCCGTGGAGCTTGCTCAATCGGATTCTACATTGTCGACCTCACAACTGAGCTTGAACACCACCAGTTCACTGGGCGAGTCAGGTGGTAGGAATAGTGTTTTGATTCCCGTTTAAATTTTCCCTTCTATTAAATGGTTCCTTTATTTATTCACAGTCGATATGAACTTTGATGACTCCAACTCCAGCAACTAAGGGACCACCTTCGGATAGATCACTATGAATAGGATTAAGACGAAATATATTTTTTTGTATTTATTTTTATGTATGATGTTGAAGATACAAATTAATTCTTTTTTTTTTCTCTAACGAAGAAGTGTTGACTCCTCATATCTTTATTCCAAAGGTTTTTTTAGACAAACTAAATAAATAAATATGATTCACTCTACACGTTGCTTCTATATTAGGCGGGTTGTGCCATTACAAAATGTTCATAGAACGACTTCGTGTAGTCCACCATTTGGTCTTGCATTGCGGCTGGAACAAAGTTAGGATTTCCCTGTCCACCTTCAATAGTTCCATTTGCAGTGAATCGCATGTAACTAGCAACTGTGGTTTCCGGAGGAAGAATAGCGTTGTCTTCGATGATGCAGCAGTCTTTAAGGACACACCGACGACCCTAAAATCACAACGACAACATCACACATTTGTGCCTTCATATCACATCGATTCGAACTTACAATCACAGCATTTTTTCCTATGTAGACAAACGAACCAATAACGGCAGCTGAGACCACAGCTTCTTCTCCTATGTACACATGGTCTCCAATGTGCATTGGAAAGAAAGCGATTCTGGAAATACAAGAGAACTTAACTGTAATACCTTTTTTGTCACGAACTAAATAAATAGTTTACCCTTTGCTAAATTGTTTGTAGGGCGGTCTTATGACTGCGTTTTTACTTATCACACAATAACGTCCAGTTCTGACATTGGCCAAATCACCACGAATAATAGCACCACTCTGAACTATAACTTTGCCATTGAGAACTATATTTTGGGAGCCACAGAGGACAGTTTGACGACTTACTTTGTTGCCGGATGCCTAAAAATGTGAAATAAAAGAACAGACAGAATAATTACGATGATCTCATCTGGAACCTATTTGGAGATTGTTGTTTGTTTGCATATTTATTGAGAGAAAACTCACAGTTTGAACGTATTCATCTTTGCTGTAGAATGTATCGGCAATTTCCATTTTGAACTTTTATTGAGTTTCTGCAAGATTTTTGAGATGAACTAAATAATATATAAAAATCCTTATCCTTGCATTTCCCTTCAAATAAACAGAAAAAAACAACAATCAACAAGAACAACTTTTTGAGTTTTGACACATAAGAAAGTTTCTGTCTAAGAAAATTTGACGTTTCCAGTTGGAGAATCATTGGGTCAGTTTATATTCCTAAGATCTCAGATGCGAATTCTCAGATATGAAAACATTATTTGTCATACAAATTCTATAAGTTTTTATTTTTTAAAACTCGAGAACAAAATGTTTGAATTAAATTTCTCGATTACACTCTATTACACAATTCCATTTCAATTAAGAAGGAAAGAAATACAATACTTATAGTTCCGATTTTATTTATTTTGAACTTTCTTGCTCTGTCAAGGTGTCTGAAAAACATTGTAGATATTTCTTTGGCACTCACAAATATTAAATAATTTAAATAAATTTTAACAGCGAATTAATTAAAACTCTATATTGATTATTTTTGCTGGGTGGTGTATGCCAGGCAAGTTTGTTGCGTGTCCATTTAGACCGGGTCCAAATCGATTCGGACGGTTCAAATATTTAAGACACGTATACAATGTATACAAAGCATCAAACCATTCACAAAAATGACGATGCAAAGTTTTCTTGACACTACACAAAATGTTTCATTGCCCTAATCCAATTTACCAATCTACTCTTTTTAAATTTTGTTTTTGAGCTAATTCTAAAATGATGGATATTTATAAAAACAAAAAATAAATAAATAAATTAGGTGGAGCAACAGTCCGTTGGGAACTAGGGCCTCGTGACTAACAACTATCAATTATTCCTCTGTGCGGGTAATGTTGTCAGCGATAGAGGGGTTCTACAGTTTTAAGCCGAATCCGAGCGGCAAATTTGAGAAAGCACTTTTCATGACAAGAATTACTCTTGAAGGATTTGTCAATTCCTCGCAAGAGTCAGTATCTGTGAAAAAAAAACTTTAGATGGCATAGGCAGGGATCAAACCCAAGAGCTCTGGAATGGCAGTCATACGCACTAACCAACATGCCACAATATTAAAAAAAAACAAACACTTAAATAATAAAACAAGTATTTAGCACTCACTCTTTTAAAATATTGCCACCAATAAAATTTAAAATTCAGTTGTAAATAAGTTAGGCCCTTTATCTTAACATGTTTTTTATGGCAGCACTTGCATGGACTTCAAAAAAATCTTGACCCTTTAATTTAGTTGATGTTGAAATATTGATTTCCTTTTCTAAAATTGCTTACAATCATGGAAGTTACTGACTAGGTTGGGTGCAAAAATCAACTTTTAAGGAATGTTTTACAATATAAAAGTAAAGTCAGAGTTAAGCTTCTTTGAATCTCATCAGATGATAAAATTCTTATTACTGTTTTACAATAAAAGGATAAGTCTAACCAGAAGTTAATGTATCAAATAACTCATTGGGTGGATGAAGTACCCAATAGAATAGTTAACTGACTATTAACAGCGTCAAAAAAGTCACATCGTGACGATGTTCTATAAGTTTTTTTACAGCACTTTGAAGCCACAAAGAAGTTTCGAATGAAAGTGGAATTTATTTTTAGCTCGACTTAAGTTTGAATAAAGAAATTGTAAACCATTGTATTTTCTTTTTTTTATACAGGGGGCTCTACCAATAACTAATTTTAGAGTGAACTTTAAAATTTGGGAAAAATTACCGTTTATTGAAAGGATCACAAATATTAAACCATATACCTGGTAAGTCCTTTTTTTATTTCAAATTATAAATGGTTTTTTGCTTAGAGTCGACTTTTATATAAGGGTTATAACATTGTATCGTTTATTAATACGAGTTCATACACATTTTAACCTCAAAATTAAATTTGAATATTAGTAAAGCAGCATTCACATGAGCGCGACCAACGAACGACGAATGAATTACAAAATGTGAGTTTATATATGTACGTTTGAAGACATATTTCCACACAAATTCTTAACAAAACGATAGCAATATAGTTTCTATTTGATTTATGATGCATGCTTTTACTTTTCGATATCATATATTAATAAATTTAAGAAAACAAATTTATTCGTCGCGAAAAAAATTGTAGTTGATACGAACTGTCAAACTTTATTCGCGTTCCACATTATCCACACTCGCAACGAATAAAATAATCGCGCGTACTTTACCTACAAAAATCATTCTTGTTTTGGTTTCGGTGGTGAGTGGTGTTCGGCTGTGCGACGAATTAAAAGCTCTCATGTGAAAGAAATGTCAAAATCGACGAATATTCGTTCATTCGTTGGTCGTTGGTCATGCTCATGTGAATAGTGTTTAAGTCCCAGAGTAAAATATTCACAGCCACAAAAAAGCAAGTCAAAAACATTCCCAATTCGATTAACTATAAATTACATCCTTATCTAATTATTACAAAAATAAAAAATAAATCCAACTACCACGGTCACAATAAGCGATTTACAGTTTTTTCTCAACTCTCTTATTTGTCAAAATCTTTACAACACTGTACAATTTAAATAACTAACAATTAGTTACCCAACATACCCATTTAAGAGAAGGATGGATCTGAAACACAATATTCGCTAACTGGAGGATTTAACTTGAAAGTTATTGAAGTGGTTGGTAACTATTCAGAACTTTACTTTATATTCTGATCCCAAGGGCCTATTCCACAATATAAAAGTAAATTCACAGTAAAGCAACTTGGAACCTAATCAGCAGATAAAATTCACATTAATGTTTCACAATAACTTGGTAGGTCTAACTTAAAGTTATTGTGCTAAGCAAATTATAGAGTGGATGAAGTAGCCAATACCATAGATAAGAGAGCGTATCGGAATCCCGCTTTTTAAAATCCCGTTTTTAAAAAATCTCGAAAAAAAGTTTTATAACCCCGTCTACTAAAATATTTTTTGAAATCCTGTCTTTTAAAATCCCGCTTAAAATCCCGATCAATTACAATCCCGCTTTTTAAAATCCCGTAAAATCCCGACAATCCCGTTTTTGTTACAAAATACGTGCATTAAACTGAATAACAATAGGAGTCAAAGGTTTGAATGTTAAATTACACGGAAAGAATTCTTAGATCAGATCAAGAAAAATAAGCTACAAATCACGAAAAATGAATCCAGTTTTGGACCTTGGATTCGAAATAAGTAAATTGCTACTTTTTGTTTGCAATTTCATAAAATGAGCAAAATGAAGATATTGACACTCAAAAATCATATTTCACTACATTTGAGTAGCAATAATTCGACCGAGGAAATCAAATATTTCAAACAGCGAAATGCAATTTGATATCAATTTGTATCAATTTAATGTTTGTTTTTATCGTAAATTTCAGCAGGAGTTTGTAGATTGAAATTGTTTTCTTGTAGATTATGATTCGTTTTTTTAAATACCTACACACACAAGTGGCGAATTTCAACCCTTGTTTTCTTAGACTGCGACAATATACATTAGTTTGCAAATGACAACTAATGTTTTGCTACGTCTTTTTTTTTAAATTGCAACTTTTGAGTTGTAATTTGAAACAGGTTACTCTGCAGTTTGCAAATGACAGTCACAGTTTTGATAATTAGTTAACTTTATATTGCAACTTTTGAGTCGTAATTTGAAACAGTTTCTGCAGCAATTTGTAGCTTTTAAAGATTAATTTACTTTCCATTTTCAAGCAATCATGTAGAGATTCAAGAACAATTTTTTTGCAAAATCAACAATCTTCATTAGTGATTTACAACACAAACTTATTCTAATAAATATGATTTAAAATCATGAAAAATATAAACCAGCATAAGTGTTCATATATGCGTTTCGCCCCGATGCAATGGTTGGGCTCATCAGAAGATGACCATTACGCCTTGTCTTGACGCATACTTTCCCGAATAAATCGAGACTCCATATAATCCGAGCTGCATAGAGCAACTGCGAATTATACAGTTGTTACAATTCTTCAAAGAAGACAAACTGTAGCCACTTTCATTTCCCTGCTAACTTGAATATTTATATTGTGATTATATTTTATTGATTTGAGAATTGAGAATGCAAATCACCGCATACATTTCGCAAAACAAGATTAATGAGTAGTAAAATTAAATTATTCCCCTAAAGTAGTAGATTACGACTCAAAAGTTGCAATTTACCATATAAATATTTTTAAATTATTACCCTGAAAATAGTAGATTAAGACTAAAGGAATTGTAATTTACTGTTTAGCTTTTTTCTTAAATCAGCAAATAGGTATTTCGTAAATTACAATATTGCAGCTTGAATATTTATATTGTGATTATATTTTATTGATTTGAGAATTGAGAATGCTTAATTCACCGCATACATTTCGCAAAACAAGCTTAATGAGTAGTCAAATTAAATTATTCCCTAAAATAGTAGATTGCGACTCAAAAGTTGACATTTACTTTGATTTCAACAAGCTCGAATTATAACTTTTGATAATAATTACCAAATTATAAAATTTTGTATTTTACGAAGATTTGAATGCTGAATTACAACTTTGTCATTCATTTTATAATAAAATCGTCTTGATTTACTAAAAAAAGGGTTTTCGTAGATTGCAACCTAAAATTTAGCAATTAGTGATTTTTCAATTCTCTCCGTGTACTTGACTAATATATAATAATTACAAATAAAACTAATATATGTATAATAATATCGTAATTTGTTTTGTTTTTACAATAATTTTTGTTTACAATATTAATTTTTTCACAAACAAAATGCATCCCACAGCAAATCTCTCGATAACGGTCTTACTACTATCGTTGACTTTGTTAATTTTTAATTTGAGTTTGTTGTTTTGTTTTTAAAGAATACTGCTTTACTTTATATTTTTAATTTTTGATATGTTATACTTGTTAAAGATTACAATAAAATGAATCAAGGAAAATACCTCATTTTTTAATTTGTTTTAATTTTTTTAAAATTTCGATTTTGCAATCAAAACTAGTTGTTTAATTTTAAAAAATCGCGCAATATTTTAAAAATTAAACAACTAGTTTTGATTGCAAAATCGGGATAATAAAAAACGGGATTATAAGAAACGGGAATATAAAAACCGGGGTATCGAACCCAACCCCATAGATAATTGACAGTAAACAGTGTATAGTGGTATCATGATTGCAATCATATTCTTTGTTTTCTTTGTTTAAGCAAAATGGATGTTCTTTTTGATACCCTACATGATAAATTGGTTACATTTTTTTACAGCATTATAAAGCCAGGAAGAATCGCGTATTACAACTGAATATAATACTAAATGGAATCTTTTAACCAACAAATTAGGAAATAATAAAATAAAAACTTAAAAACAAAATCTTGTATCCAAACTGTAAGAACTGATGTATATTAGCACTCCAAAACAATTGCAGAAAGTCCATAATCACTTTGATAATCAAACCGAATTTATCGAAATGAATTTTTAAATGGAACAGAACTGAAACTACAAATCGAACGAAATTTCTCATTGCATATCTGTTGGCAAAACATACAGAACTTTCTTACTCGTTATATTTAGTGATGTGCAAAACTCTTTCGTTTGAAGTTCGTCTTATTTACGCAGTGTTTGTTTGCCTTTTTCTGATCGCTCTTAAAAATAATTAGTTTTAAGTGTAAATTTTCATTTTAAAGAAGAAAAAATCGTGTTCTTAAATCTTTAAAATCTTGTGTTTTTTTCACAATAAAAACATTATGAGTTGAGTCTAAACAAAAAAGGTGATCGTGAAATTAAAATTCGTTCTTGTTCATGTTTTGTTTTGTGTAAAGTTAGTTCCGTTACTTTTGTATCGTCAGAGTTAGTTCGAATTGCGGTTGAGTTTGAAAACCAACGAATTGTTTGTGTCGGTCATATGGAAACAGTTAAAAGTGTTGTTTTCAATTTTAACGTAGAGTTCGTTTATTTAAAATGTTAATAAATAATTTTTGTATTTATTTCTCAACCTAAAATATTAAAATTATAAACAAGGAAGAGTTCATTGATCGGTGAGTTAACATTTTTTTATTTTGTGCTATAATTTAAATTAAGCTTTTCTATTTTCTTACCCGACAACTGTACATAAATTCAATAAACACATTTATTATATAGTCCCTTTTTAATGCACATTGGAAACCATCGGCTTTGATGGTGTCGTAGAGTAGAAAGTAATATTAGGCGCATTTGGTATGGAAATAATGCCGATTTTTTCGGTTAATAAAGTCAAACATTTTTTAATTTGGAAAAAATAAAATCGATTATCAAAAAGACTTTTTTGTGTTATTTCACTTGTTGGAAACAATTTCGAACTTTACAAATAAAAGAAATTCGATAGTGTTTCTGTATCAAATGGAAATAGAGGCGGTCTTAGTATTAATTTTATTTTCGTGGCGGTTTTATTTGTTAATTTTTTTTTTCAAAAAAAATAAAAATAAAAAAGATTTTAGCCGAAAACCAATTTCCAAAAAGAGACTGGGATGCGACCCGCACTGATAACTTCCCATCCCGTCTGTCGATTTGTCTTGCTTAAAAGTTTGTAGGTTTTTGTGTTTTGTTAAAAAAATTGTCAGTTAAAATATCCTTAAACATTTAAAAATTACCAACAATATTTTGCATTTGATGAAATAGTTTGATTTCAACATTTATTTTTAGTCAAAAACCAATTTTAGTAGCATTTCTTAAAAGTTTTTATTTCTTATATAGACAAATACAAATTGGATGAATGAAATTAATTTTAAGTCAATATCTTTTACTGTTCAAGTGATATCGAGAACCGAACATCAATTTTAACCAAACTTGCGTACTATTTTTTGTAGATTTTTTTTTATGAAAAAACGGACTGTTGGATTTTTATAAAAAATGTACAGAATGTCGAAAACAATATTTTCTGTGAGATAAAATTAGTTTGAAGCCAATATTTTTTAATTTTTGAAAATGTATTTGAGTCGAAAGTAAATTTTTACCAAGTTTTAATAATGTTTTGTCGAGGATTTTATTTTTTGTAAAAAAAACTCGAATTTTATTTTGCTCAAAATATAACTGAATGTTAAAAACAATATTTTTTACAATATAAAATTAATTTGTAGCCAATATCTCAAATTTTTGAAGAGATATTTGAATCGAAAATCAATTTTTACCATTTTTTATTAATTTTTTGTACAAAAACTGTCATTTCGATTTTTCTCAAAATTTTATCGAATGTTGAAAACAATATTTCTTATAAGTTAAAATTAGTTGGAAGCCATAATCTCAAATTTTTGAAAAGATATTTGAGTCGAAAATCAATTTTTACCAACTTTGAGTAATATTTTTTGTAGGTTTTTATTTTTTGTACAAAAACTGTCGATTCGATTTTTCTCAAAATTTTATCGAATGTTGAAAACAATATTTCTTATAAGTTAAAATTAGTTAAAAGCCATAATCTCAAATTTTTGAAAAGATATTTCAGTCGAAAGTCAATTTTTACCAACTTTTGTAAATTTTTATTTAGGTTTTTAAATTTTTGTAAAAATTGCCAATTCGATTTTTTTCAAAATGTTACCAGATATCAGAAACGTAATATTTCGTTGCACAAAATTGTTTTGGAGATAAAATAATTTTTTGTTCGTAAAATTTTCGAGGTGACAAATATTTTTCTTTCAGTTTTCTTGATTTAAAAAAAAACCGTTAATTGGAATTTTTTACAAAAATATATTTTTTTGGTATCTCTTTACAATATACATATAATATAAAATTTAATTCAAGTCTCTACCGTTATTGGTTCGTGAGATATTTAGGGTTAACCAAAATGTTCACCTTTTTTTTTAAATTGCTATTGTAAAAAAACCACCCACTCAATTTTCTTGAGAGCCTTTTCTTCATTATTATCTGTATAACAACATTTATTTGAAGTCGATATCTCTACTGGTTCTTGAGCTATAAAGCTTTTGCAGTAAAAATAGATGCAAAGCTTGGCAAAATACCTTGTATAAGTAATTTGCCTTGTTTCGAGACGACTGCAAATGTGGTGTTATGGTAATTTTTGGAACCATCTGTGAATATGAAATTCCAACCACTATTGAAGAGTTTCGATAACGTTTCAATAAACATTTTTTTGTAAATCATTGCGTTGAAAAATAAGTAAATTAGGTGGCGCAACAGTCCGTTGAGAACTATAGGGCTTATAGTGCCTTACAACTCTCAACCATTCCTGTGTGCGAGTACTGTTGTCAGGAATGGAGGGGACCTACAGTTTTAAGCCGAATCCGAACGGCTAATTTGAGAAAGCACTTTCCATGACAAGAATTACTCTTTGTTTGTCAATTCCTCGCAAGAGGCAGTACCCGTGAAGAAAACTTTAGATGGCATGAAAGTATTGTATTGTGTTGTTGTCAATAACTGATCCGGTTTGAAAGGTTAGCTCAGGCAGAAGTGAAGCACTGACTTTAAAATAACGCTCTTCAACTGTTGGAAGTCCAGCTTCGGCCAGAATGTTTCTTATTGGTGTTGTTGGAAAAGCGCTTCGGCCAGAATGTTTCTTATTGGTGTTGTTGGAAAAGCGCAAATACTCCTCCTTGCCGCTTTATAATACGTTGTATTAAATATGTTTTTAATTGTTTTTGGACAAGATCCGTATAAAGCAACGAAAACATAAAAAAAAATCAAGAACTGATAAGGTTTTCTGTTAAAGGAGGGTCTTACTCTTCTTGTTTTGGGGGGAAGGAAAATTTTTGAAAAAAAAAACATTGTTTAAATGTTAATTGTTGTTGTGCAGCCCAGCATTCAATTTTCTTTATTTTGCCGCTGCGACTGGTAGTTATCGTTCTCCTACCATTATACTAAACCTTTCAATTAAAATTTATCTGCAACTACAGCTAAGCCTAAGAACTTAAGTAAACAATTTCAACTAACACTAACTTTTAACATTCAAAATATTTAGCTAATAAATTTAAGACAAACAAAATGTAAACGCATATACATATATGTAAATCTGCTTATAGTCAAAGTAAGATATGAAACGCAATCTCTTGTTATTTATCACACATCTCACACTTTTCGACCATTTGCCATTGGACATGGCAGCGTGCGATGGCGCCTAAAGATCACGACGACGAACGGCTAAGATGACGGAGACGACCTACTGCGACGCGACGACGCAGCGTAGCAGTGCTGCTGCAACAAGTTCAGCTGCAGCCATTACACCATCACTGCATCCCAGTGCTATGGACAAATCAACATAACGACACAAGAGGGGTGCCTCGTCTTGAACATAAAATTCAATTCGAATATGAAAAATTGCATAAAATTAACTCATACACGGTATTAAATTTTTTATCGAACAAGTGTCATTTATACACAAATTTCAAATTATGTGTGAAATGTTATACAAAAAAAACACTAATTTTACTTAAGTCTTTGATTATAAACAAATTAAGTTAGAAAATAAAAGTCAGTCTTAAGAGGCTTCGTATCATAAGTTCGTACTTTGTTTGTATGTCTTTCATGTTCATGGTTATTTAAGTTTGTCTAAAATGTTAAGTTCAAAATAAATATGCATGCTACCAAATTAATTATTCGTTAGTTATTAATTTAATATCAATTTTACTAATCCGAGTTTATAATTAAAAATAAAATTATTCCATCGGAACCGGAAATAAATTCTACGCAGCTGTTGTTATGGTGATTCTGATGTGATGATTACTTCTATTTTATCTTGAAAGTCAAATTATTTACGCTTGTGAGTTAATTTTCAGGGGGGTTTGAATAGCAAAAGATAAGTTAAGGTGACGACACGTTAACATATGATTAACCCAACAGGCGCCACTCAGAGTTCTCGTTTATTCAGTAGAAAAATGTTAAGCTGGGTTTTTTTTTGTCAGAAAAAAACCTTGAGCCACAGAGTTGAAAGGTAGTAATTGGTAATTATTGTTCTTAATTTTGAGTTAAGGTATAAGATTTGAAACAAACTTTTTTACAATTTTCTAGATATAATTATTGGTGTTGAAATTCTGAAGCAAATTTAGCAATCGCAAATGAAAAGATTATTGTTGTTCAAACATTCAATGAAAAGATTATTTTTCTTGCCTTTTGAGGACTTTAATTCCTGGGAATTAAGGTGTTTTATAAATTTTATTAGTAAAAGGCGAAAGATTTATTATTATAAGTATAAGCCACAGCAGAAAGCCTAGTATGCTCCCGCTGTATTTTTTTTTGTATATTATTCTTGACATTTATGTAAGCTTAGTAAAATAATAATAATAATAATAATAATAATAATAATAATAAATTTTATTCAATTTATTCAATTTTATTCTTACATTAAGTTTTTTTCTTTTTTTTTTTAATTTTACTTATTACTTCATATAATAATTTCTTTTAAAGTTCAATAAAATTTCCTCTTGTGTACTCTTGTGATTCTCTTGGGATTTCGACTAAAAAGGAAGATTGAGGTTAAATTATAAGACGGCTTCTTTTCCGATCTTGTTTTGTGTGTGCTGCCACCAATGAGTGAATCCTGAAAACTCAAGTGCTGTCAGCTTTGGCAACAATTGGGTTCGGGTTGAAATTCTGTATGGGTCATAATGTATTAAAATAAATATTGTATGTATGTACAGAATAGTGTGACTCAAAATTATGTAAATCAGCTGAAAAATAGTTTTTATAACTTTAAAAAATCCGAAATTTTCTTCATCAGCCAGTTTACAGAATTCAGAAGTACAGAATTTAAAAAAAAAAACGCATTAGCAAAACATTTTGCCATAAAGACTACATAAAATTTAACAATCTTTGAATAAACGTTCTGTAATTTTTATGTGTCCTTATCTTAATCAAATAAACATTGACTGGGAAGTCGTATAAAGGTAAAACAATTCATTTTTGAAATTTTGTACTTTTTATTATGATTTTTTTGTAAATCTTTGTATACTAACGTACCCGGGCAAGAACTCCCACAACCAAATACTGTTTCAAAATAAAAAACGTATTATATGTCTCAAGCTTTTTGTAGAAGTTCTCAATTTTTTATAAATAAAGTTTGCAGAACCGTTTTTAAATTTGAATCAAAAGTGTATCTTTGTAACACTTGGCGTTTTTTGGCATTTTTATTTGCTAGGCAATGAAAACCAAAAAAAAAAATTGTCTTCTAGTGGTTTTCCACAAATCAACCCCCCCTAAAATCTTAGTATCGACTACTAACTTATCTTCATAAATTTGAGCATAGATAGATATTGCGATTTGTTTTTCAAAAAGATTCAGTGATTATTTGGTTTCTTTATGACATTACTACTTGATAATATTTAAAAAGTTTTCACAGTTGAGTAATCCTGACAGTTCTTCTTCTGTTTTGAAATTACTATTCAAGATACTTTTCCTTATTTCGCATAGAATAGGATATTTTCAAATGAAAAGCGCAATATCTTCTCCTTCTTCAAGACTACACAAAATGCAAAAGATTAGCAAACCTTAACGATGTTTTCTGAAGTGCAAAATAATCAGCTCTCATCTTAGAAATTTCAGAAATAAGTTCCAAGTCATTTTCATTTTGGAAATAATTTAGTTCACACAAATTGTGTTTAAGACGGTAATATATTGCTCTATGTACAGTCCAGTCTAAAATGATCATCAACTTTTCAGATAAGATCAAAAAGATCAGCTTTGCAGAAACTTCCATCTTCTTCCAGAAGGTTTAAATTGCTTCTGCAACTACTTGCGAGTTTATTTATTTTTGTATACCAGCAGTTCTGTTTTGCAATAGTCTGCTGAGCTACTATTTTAAGCAGTCCTTCATCTGGCATATCAAGCACTTTTGCAATGTAGGTACTCAGCATGATAACTAATTCAGTCTCAATTGGAATCATGAATCAAACCCCCATGTTTGAGCGGCGTATAACATTACAGATTCTGTTACTGGCAAGATCTACTATGTTACTCTTTATATCAATTGAGAAATCTTGCGTTAATTTGAAACAAGTTGATATACAGATCAGTGTGGGTCGCATTTTGTTTGACCCCAAATATCTTACGAAAAAATTAAATTAAGCAATTAAATTTTATATTATATAGGGCGTCCCAAAATTAACGCAAGAAATCTTGCGTTAATTTTGGGACACCCTAGAAATCTTGCGTTAATTTTGGGACACCCTATATAACACATACCCATTGGAGAATTCTGACCAAAATTTCAACAACAAAAGTGTACTACACCTTCATCCACGTTGCCCAAAATCCATAATCGAAAAAAGAAAGATAAAACCATTAATCTTCGATTACCAGTGTAAAATTTTTGTTGTGATGAGTTTTTGTTTTCGGTATGAGGTGTCTCTTAGGTACGATGCATGACCTAGCCAAGCTGATCGTAAGAATGAAACTAGTCCACAAAATATGAAATACTGGGAATTTAACTTATTATAAAAAAAGGTTTGTGCATTCGATTAGTTCGTTCTAATGCTCAAACCAACTTTTTTGATATGTTATTTCCCAGTATTTCATATTTTTATTATGGTAAAAAGTTAACAAAATATCAGCTTTACGGAATATTCGCACAGTCTACAATTTTCTTTCTTTTGACACCTTATTTGTTAAAATTGGTTCAGTGGAGGCTTACCAATAAAATAATATAATGATGATGATGAACAAATTAATATAATGATGATGATGATTGCAACATAAATCACCTAGATATAAGTTCTCCCACTCCATGAACTAAATGTAAAAAATAAGTTGTTATCAAAACAGAAACGCCCGTCGTCATGCTGTGAATGTTTAAATATACAATTATACAATGTTTCGAACAGATCCCAGAGTTTTTATTTAAAATATTTTAAACCCAAAATAATTTGGTGGACCATTTAAAATTGGAACTCGTGTATCAAATTAAAGGTCTAGAATCATATTGTTTTTGTTGAGCATAAAATGTTTGCCAAATTGTCACTGAAAGAAGTGATTACACCGGTTTCAAATTGACCGTTGAAGTTTTTCAGAAGAAGAACATATATTTTCAGAATCTGATAAGAAAACGACAGAAAAATCAACGGTCCTACTATCCAGATCAGGAATCTTAACTCACCGATTTTTTATAATTAAAAAAAGGTTCAAAACAGGCTTAAGTAAAGATTCCATTTCAGTTAAATTAATATTAACTACCCATTATTGAAATCAGTTCGATTTGTCGAATTGGAAATTTTGACATTTCTCTAGAATCTAAATCAAAGATTTAAAGAGACCCTGCGTATGCATGTGTGCGTAAGAATTGATGTACGATTCTAACTATTCAAACTATTGGGTCGATTGAGTTCAAACTTGGAAGTTTAAGTTTTAAGCACATTCGCGTAAGGCGTTTTTTAAATTTTTTTTTTTAAATTAAAAATAAAATTTGTTGGTTAAAACTCGAAAATTCGAATTTTCTTAAAAACGAACCGAAACATTTCTATTAAATTTTCTCTAATTTGTTTTTCTTAACGATTTCTTAGCTTCTTTCAATGAAAACAAATATTTTTGTATTGCTCCAGAAGCGTACCCCCAATGGAACCGTTATTTTGCGTTAAAGTTTTCTCAATAGCTAATAAATCGATTTCTCTGCGCAAGCTCTTATACGAGATATTTTTGATTAATTCAATGTCATTTACAATTTTGAAGACAAACTTATTTTATCGGCAAATTAAAATTTTTTTAAATATAAGTTTTTTTTTTTTTTTTTTTAAATATAATATATTTTTTAATATAATGACGGTTAGTGCGTTGGACTGTCATGCCATAGGCCTTGGGGTCGATCCCTGCATGTGACATCTAAAAAGTTTTTTCACGGGTACTGCCTTTTGCGAGTAATTGGCAAATCCTCCAAGAGTAATTCTTGTCATGAAAAGTGCTTTCTCAAATTGGCAGTTCGGATTCGGCTTAAAACTGTAGGTCCCCTCCATCGCTGACAACAGTACTCGCACACAGGAATGGTTGAGAGCTGTAAGTCACTAGGCCCTAGTTCTCAACGGACTGTTGCGCCACCTAATTTATTTATTTATTTATAAATATAAGTTCTACCTGTAAACAAGCGACCCAGACGTGCACTTAATTTTATTTTCTACTAAGGTAAAAAAAGTCTTCAGTGTATGGTTTCACTGGAAAAAAAACGCAAAAAACCTTTCATCAATTTTCATTGTATGTAATTTTTAGTGAAATTTCGCAGAAAAAGGTCAAAAAATCAGCTGTAAGATTTTATTCATCATTATGAATTAGAATTTAGTCGATTTTAGGTGTAAGCTTTTTTAGAAAAATAAGGTATTGAAATAAAACCTTATTATTTAAAAATGCACATGGGTACTTGTTATTCTCATGGATAAGGCAATTCAAAAAATACAACTTATTCCTTAACATTTTTGTTCTTTTCAAATGATTAATTGCCAAATGCTATTAAATAAATCACAAGATGTTGGCCTTTGATGCCTCATTTTCTCATAAATTTTCTTTTTTGCATATAGTTATACAAAAATTTAACCAAAATCCACTGCACCTTAACCCCCATCAGCATTATAACTTCAATGCTAAGCCATGATCTTAATAGCCCGACATTTAAAGCTCTAAAAATAAAAACTCTAAACTCAACCAACAAAAGTCGTGTCCAAGACATATATCACTAAAATTACACCATTTAGCAAGATACCTATACAGAATGAATAATTTGCATTTACCTGCAATAATCCAAAAGCCATTAATCCTCGTATCAGGAAACTGCAATGCATAAATGGCAATGCAATGGGATGGCGCGGCGGCGGCGGGCGGCGGCGGCGTGGCGGTGTGGAAGCGAAACGATAGCGGAAAGCGCATGTTGATTCGATATGAGTGTGACTTCAAGCACATGCACAGCTGCTGCTGCTGCTGCTACTGCTGGTTTTATTTTTTTGTTTCCACCCAAAGACTTAAAGCCATAAAGCACACTGCGCAAATGCAATAAGTGTCAATTAAATCAATAAAATCATAAAATTATCTCAATTTGTTCCAAAAGTGCAAAGAATCAGAAGCTTTGCAAAAATAAAACAAAACGAATAAAAATCTCAACAAAATTAATGCACTTTGATCGTAAATCTTCTTGAGAGTCATGTGTTGCGCATTGCACTGCAGCTGCATTAGATGCAGGTTGTAAATCGTCCACTGAAACTGCAGAGACCAACCTACCTCCATTTTGTTGTTGTTGCTAATTCATTACACTAACTAAGCACCGCATGTTCTAGTTAATTGTACGCTATTACCAAACGTTTACCTGGAGCCAAGCGATAAGAGAACACACATGACTTAACATTAGAACATAATAAATTTGCATCACTTCGAAGTTGGAACAAAGGCCACCTTGGGACTTTTTAGTGGTGCTATCCAATTTGAACATTTATCTATATAAAATTGCAATAAGATTCTACTTAAGCTAGATACTTTGGGGAGCTTTATGAAAAACGAAAAATTCAAAATGTTGCACGATCAACAGAAGCGTACATTAAGAAGGTTCTTAGTGCAATAAGTTCTACAAACATCTGTCTGTCTTTTATGGCATAGTTGCGAAATATTAATTTGAGGAATTGTTTTGTGACGGTAAAGTGTGTTGGGTAATACAAAGATCTACCTTTCCTATATTCTCCTCTTTTTCATCTATCGTTTCATTGTTTTAAATCCTACGGATTATACAAAAATTGAATTTCAATAGAATTTGATTGCACACTTGAAATTATTTTTAAAGATGAAATTTGGGTGTTTTTTTGACGCAATAATATAAAGATTTATATCTTATATACGCAACGTGAAAATTATTTAATTTTAGTAAATGCAACAAGTTAAAGGACATCTAGATATTTAACGAAAATTTGTTTCCTTCGTTATAGTTCTTCTTTTATTGGTTAGATATTAATTTGTGCAAAATCTTGGAATAAAGTTGGGCATGAAATTAGATCATCTTGAACAAAATTTGTGATATGAATTTGGACATGACGTTGGAAATAATCTTTCTCATGAAGTTGAACATTAAATTGAACATTTCTTGGACATAAGGTTGGTCATTATCTTTGTCTTAAAATTCAACATCAAATTGAACATGAAGTTCGAAATGAACTTGGAAATAAAGTTAAACATGAGTTGAACATTAAATTTGACATACAACTAAACATAAGAACATTTTGTTGTTTCACGATTTTGACAATAGTACCGAACCTTTGGGGTTTAAAACTTTTTTAGGTATTATGAAATTCAAAATGTTAAAGAAACATTCTCTTTTATTGCCCAATAAAATAACGATAAGATATAATAAATGTCATATCACCCAAAAATGGGTCTATCGTCCAAGAACTTTTTCAGAAGAAAATGCTACAGAGTCCAAAATTATTACCATATTGTCCAAATCAATTTCAAAATATCATAACTCCCAAAATTACCTTTTAACAAATTGCCTAAAAGATGTCATGAGTCTTAACATTTGGG
This sequence comes from Eupeodes latifasciatus, assembly GCA_920104205.1. Lineage (NCBI taxonomy): Eukaryota > Metazoa > Arthropoda > Insecta > Diptera > Syrphidae > Eupeodes > Eupeodes latifasciatus. The sequence goes on along the minus strand of OV049924.1, from coordinate 142,181,869 downwards.
CATTCTGAAAATTTTTTTGTTTTATTTGGGCACTTCGATTTTTTGAGTTTTAAATTATAGACCAAACGCAAATCTTAAACGAAAAAAATTTAAGATCGCCCAAAAACTCGGAACGTCAAAAAAGTGTACAAAAAAATATGTTTGGCCTTATTTCACTTTCAAAAAGAGAAATTATCCAATTTTCAAAGTAAAATAAAACGAAATTTTTGCTTGCTCTCAGTGCGTTAATACATTCATACATTTAAATATGAATGGGGGTATGCTGCCCCTCTCCAACCCTCCTGGTTAGGCTGATTATAGGATTTGCGGTAGGTGCGAGGTTGTGTGTATTCAAAGTTTATTTAAAACAAGTGTCTATAAATGCAAAGAAACTTTGCCTACACCAAACTTCGCACATACCCCAAATATTATAGTAAGCCCAACCAATGGCATGCTGCCCCCTGCAACCATCCAAAATCTTTTGAGCGTTATGACATTTCTAAATTTGGACGTTACAATATTGAAACTTTTCATGACAAGAATTACTCTTAGAGGATTTGTCAATTCCTCGCAAGAGGCAGTATCCGTGAAAAAAGTTAGGTGGCACAGGCAGGGATTGAACCCAAGACCCTTTGCATGACAGTCCAACGCACTAACCATCACGCTACGGGTACTACAACTAGGTTTAGGTGATATAACATTTTTTTTAGGCTTTACGACGTTTTCTTTATGATATTTTGTACTATGTTCATCTTTTTGGGCTTTATGTCATTTTATTATTTGGGTTATATGTCATTGGGTGATAAGGTTAGGTTAGGTTAGGTTAAAGTGGCTGTTGGTTTGGGACGACCAACACACTTAGACCAAAGTATGGTCCGTTGTGATACCACATGGATCAGTTAATCAGCTTAACTCGTTGAACCAATTGGAGCTTCGAATGAAGCGTAGGAGACAACTAATGTCTGAATTTTTTAGATCGCTGGTATCGTTAAAGTAGTAGTCTCCAAGGTGGATTCTACGTCTTTGTGGCAGGGCATGTGCACAGAAGATGAGAGATTGTCTCCTCTTCTTCCTCGTCCATGCAACTCCTACAAAAATCATTTGCAGGGGCTCCAAGTCGAATAGCATGCCTTCCTATTAAGCAGTGCCCAGTCAGGACACCTATAACGTAGCTAATGTGCAATCTACTCAGAGAGATTAATTGTTTTGAGCGCTTGGTGCTAAGATTAGGCCAAATTCGTTTAGTCGCTACACAGGTGGTGGTGTTATTCCACCTGAAGTTTGTTTTCTCTATGGTATCTTGCTTTAGCATGAGTTTACATGTAGCTAAGGGGATACCTACGCTAGCATTATGAGCCAGCAGAGGTAAAGTTGTTCCGCTTTTTGCAAGTTCGTCAGCTTTGCAATTTCCTGGAATGTCTCTATGGCCCGGCACCCAGAAAAGGTGAATTTTGAACTGTGTAGCCATCTCCGTAAGAGATGATCGACAATTTAGGGCTGTTAGTGAATTTGTAGAGACAGAGTCTAAGGATTTTAACGCAGCTTGGCTATCCGAGAAGATGCGTATATCATTAGTTGATATAACGTTTTCTCTAAGCCAGGATAGGACTTCTTTTATAGCCAGGATTTCAGCTTGGAACACGCTACAATGATCGGGTAGACGAAAGGAGAGACTTAAGTTAAGTCTATCTGAGTATACGCCACCACCAACCCCATCCTCCGTTTTTGATCCATCTGTATAAAAGTTTATAGGACCATCGTTCAAAAATGATGTATTCTCCCAAGAAGATCTGGGAGGTATAGTCACCTTGAAGCTATAGTTATTAAACTGAGGATGGGATATGGTGTAGTCAATATTACTACTTATAGTTCTGAACGAGTTCAAAATAGTGGTGTGGCCAATTCCATTATTGATCCACAGAGAGGAGGCTTGAAGCCGTATGGCAGTGTTAGCGGCCGTTTGCTTGCTGAAAAAGTCCAGCGGTATTAGATGGAACAGAACATCTAGTGAAGCGGAGGGGGTGGAGCGAAGTGCTCCTCCCATACACAGGCAGGCTGTTCGTTGGACTTTGCTGAGTTTATCGCGATTTGTCGCTGTATCTAGCGCCGTCCACCATACCGCTACTCCATAAGTAAGGATCGGTCTTATGACCGACGTGTATAGCCAGTGTGTAATGCGGGGCTGTAGGCCCCATTTATTACCAATGGCCTTTTTACAGGAGAACAGGGCTACTGTGGCCTTGTTTATTCTCTCTTGAATATTAGGTTTCCAACTTAATTTCTTGTCTAAAATGAGACCCAAGTATTTTGCTTGATCAGAGAATTTAAGTGGTACACCGTTTATGAGGGGAGGGTCAATGTATGGAACTTTGTATTTCCTTGTGAAGAGGACAAGGTCGGTTTTTTGTGGGTTAACGCCTAGTCCACACCGATTAGCCCATCTGGTGAGCTTATTTAAAGCGTTTTGTAAGAGTTCTTTTAGTATATTGGGATGTTTACCCGTTACTGCTATAGCAACATCGTCCGCATAGGCAAACACTCTGTATCCCTCTCTTTCTAGAGTAGTTAGTAATTCATTTATTACTAAGTTCCAGAGGAGAGGGGATAGGACACCACCTTGTGGCGTACCTCTGCTGACACCCCTTTGTGTAGTAAAATCGCCCAGTTTTGAATTGATAATCCTGCTTATCAGCATCTGATTAATCAATTCGCTGATCGACTTATCTACCTTCAGAGATGTCAATACACGTGCAATTGCAGATGTGTCGACATTGTTAAATGCACCTTCTATGTCTAAGAAGGCAACTAAGGTGTACTCTTTATGATGGAGGGAATATTCGATTGTACGTACTATACTGTGTAGAGCCGTTTCAACTGATTTCCCTTTGTGGTAGGCATGTTGAGCCTTTGAAAGGAGGGACTTATCAATACTTGCCCTTAAGTGAATATCGATCAAACGCTCAAAAGTTTTGAGAAGGAATGATGATAAGCTGATAGGTCTTAAGTCTTTAGGGTTTACATGACTGGATTTTCCAGCTTTTGGAATAAAAACAACTTTAACTTGTCTCCAAGACATCGGGATGTATGCCAAATTAAGGCAACCCTTGAAGATGTTTTCTAGGATGGGTATTAGAAAACTTGCATTTTCTTGCAGTTCGGCTGGAATTACACCATCCGGACCAGCAGATTTGTATGGTTTAAAGCTGTTAATAGCCCAATTGAGTTTTTCCCTAGTGACTAGACCTTGTGGGGGTTGTAAAGTATTGTCACCATTATTAAGTGCAACTTTATTAATAATATTAGAGCTACCAGGAAAGTGGACGTCTAGTAGCAAGTTGAGCGATTCTTCGCTTGAATTGGTCCAGAGGCCAGAGGCGTTTTTCAAGCAACTTGGCATGATTGGATTTTTGGAGAGGATTTTGCGCAGCCTGGATGCTTCTGAGCAATCTTCAACGTTACTACAGAAGTTTCTCCAAGATGATCGTTTGGTTTTCCTCAGTTCTTTTTTATAAATCTTCAGTGATTCTTTATAGGAATCCCAGTCAGACATGTCTCTAGAAGCTTTGGCTCTGTTAAAGAGTTTTCTGCATTCTTTTCGAAGTGGATCCAGCCCTGAGTTCCACCAGTGTGGCTTCTTTTTACCTCTTACTTGTATAAGAGGGCATGCAGTATCTAGAGCTTTGTTTAGGGCTAATGTTAGATTATTGACTTTGTCGTCAAGATCTTCGATGTTGGAGGGAGTATTAAAAAGTTCAGGTTTTATTAAACTATTTAACGTTCTCTTATATTTTGGCCAATTTGTTCTTTTCAGATTTCGAAAGATCGGTTGGCAAGGTGGTTCATTTATAAAGTCAAACTGGATGTATCTATGATCAGAAAAAGAGTGATCTTTAGATACCTTCCAGTTCAAAATATTATTATTAATGAATTCGGAGACAAGAGTTATATCTAAAACTTCTTGTCGATTTTTAGTAATAAAGGTTGGCTCATTACCAACGTTACTTACGAGTAGGTTAGTGTTAAGAATATAGTCGAAAAGAGACTCACCTCTGTCGTTTATATCCGTGCTACCCCATACTGTATGGTGGGCGTTAGCGTCACTACCGATGATGAGGCCAATGTTGAGCCTTTGTGCTTCAGTTATCAGACTCTCCAGAGTATCTCCCGGGAGAGGGCCAAGATGGTCGTGGCCAAGATACGCCGACGCCAGCCAGAATGTTCCTCTGGCTGTTTCCAGACTTGCGGCGGTGGTATCTCGATCGCTGAAATTAGGGAGTAAATATACATTTAGGCTGCGTTTTACTAATATGCAAGATCTGGGTTCATCCTCACCTGATGCATACAGCACGCAGTATTTGGGAGTCCTGATTCCTCGAACAATGGATTTAACAATCCAGGGTTCTTGAATCAGGACAATATCTTCATCGCTGCTGGATAGGCGAAGAAGAAGGGAGGCCGAGGCCTTTATGGAGTGTTGGAGGTTAATCTGGAGTAACCGCAGCATTTTTGCTACTGCACTCCCGATCAGCCTCCAACACAGTAATGTCGGAGTCATCCATATCAGAGGACGATTCTAAAAGAATGTCCTCATCTCCGCTGTCGTAGACCTCGGCCTCCATTGCGGAAAAACCTTGGTCGGTGTTAGGTGCTTCCACTGCTACTGGGGATACCTGAGATGCATCGTCTTCCAATGAAGGAAGTGTGACCGATGCGCCAGGTACCTCAGCAACCGTTTCCGCTTGTGTGGGTGGGGAAGGGGGAAGGCTTTGTGCCTCAGCCCCATCTTTTTTATAGGACCCTCAGCGTAATTTCATCGAACCCGAACCTAATCACACCTTTTGATTGCGCCAGAGGAGAAAGGGATTCTGCATTGATGATCTCAATTGCACCCTTATAGGGTCCCTTTGGATCCTCTAGTTTCGCAACCTTCCAGTTGTGAGTAGGAAGGGTTGGATTGGAGAGCTGGATTATCTTCAGAACGTGGTCAGCTTCCTTGAATATGGCCGGAACCGTGATGCGAGCTCTTGGTCTGCAAGGAATGTCCTCCTTTGCTACAACCTCAAGCTTAGCACCAGGCCAGACCTCTCCAAGTCGGCTGACCGCCAGCGTCAGTAGGTCGCACGACCTCTGATCATCACAGACCATCAACTTGATGTGTCCCTGATGCCAACCGCCATCTTTTGTGATGGGCGGTGGTCCCGGATTGTCGGACATTATCTCGACAAAACTGAAGGCCAGCTGTCCTTTGGCCAATGTCCAGTTCTCGGCAGAGATCGTGCCATCCACATCGCTTCTGTCGATAACCGCGACTACCTTCTTGTCCCTTAAAACGTCGCTGAAGGACATTTTATCCTTGCGAGGGTCACGAGGAGTGCTGGTGTTTAGCACTTTGGGGCGTTTAGGTAGTGAAACACTACCTTCCATAGACCTTTGTCGCTTCGACGTTGAGTCTTGGCTGGTCTTTAAATTATTTTTGGCGAGGAAGTTCTTGGCCCAATTTATTTTGGCGTCATGCTAAGAGTTTCCTCCAGCGCCTAGTTGTTCACCAAACGTCTGGAGAATCCTCTTAGCATTTCGTATGTTCCTGTAGTAGGCCTTGGAGGGTCTGAGCTTACGCCCATCTCTCCCAGGACCTTCTTTAGGATCCTTTGTTTTGGAGGTAGAAGGACCTGGCATCACAGCCCTACTACCTCCGACTCGAGGTGTTGACGAGGTGAGAGGTTTACTCTCAGTGGTAGTAGAGGAGCCGTTCTTCACAACTGCCTCACTACAGGAAGAAGGTAATTTTACCTGATTATCCGATATTCCACTGGCGACAACAGGGCTGTGAGTGTCCTCAGCCATGTCAGCACCAGGGGAAGAGGGATGAACAGCAGACAACTTTGCCGTCGTACTGCTGGCCGGTACAGCAGACAACTTTGCCGTCGTACTGCTGGCCGATACGGTTTTTTTATTTTGTTTTGTTTTTTTTTAAAAAGTTCATAGAAAATCCCACGAGTAGCGGATAAGGGGTGGTCCATCTGTACAGAGATCCGTGTATACAGATAAGGCTGGTTAATCCGGAGGTCGCCAGGTATCCGGATACTCCGTTCGCGACTGAGCTAGTTTTTTAATTGGGCCCTCAGCCTGGCTGATCATCGGCACGGGTCGTATAACACCTTAGATCCAGCCCAATTGGGAACTTTGGGAAGTTTAAGGGAAGGATATGTTTTGAGAAAGGAGAGACGAACAGCAATTAAGCCATAAGCGTCCCAGGAAGGAAACTAGGCATGACAGACAGTTATACACCATACAGTCAGGGGATAAGGAGACATCAGCCAGCATAATAGCACAGAGCTGACGGAGGAGGGGGTAAAGGATTGGGAAGGGGAGGGGCGAGCGACCTTTGGTTTCAGGACTCTTCTGGAGAAATAATTCCCGAGAATCATTGTCCTTACTCAGCTTCTACAACTCGACAAGTTCGACGCTCGGGTAGAAGTTGGGTGATAAGACATAAGAAGCAATAGGAATCGTAGTTGTCGTAGTGCCCAAAATAAATGTCACAAAGCCCAAACAATTGGCTTTGCGACCAATTTTGGGCTTTATGACATTTTAGAATTTGGCTGTTATGATTGTGACCAAAAAGACCTGCCTCCAAAAACTTTGAATAAAGCTTTGAATAGAACTTAGAATAAAAAGAACTTGGAAATGAAATCAGGCATCAAATTGTTCATAATGAATTCAGACATACATACATATAATTAATTAGATTGCGCAAGAGCTCGTAAAGAACTAGGACCTGGTGACTTAAAATCTCACAGTCCTACGCACTAACTATCACGCTACGGACACTACAAAATTCAGATATATACTTAGACATAAGATTTGACATGATCTTTGAAATAACATTAACTTAGACAGACATAAATTTGTAAACATAGTTTGACATGAACTTGGACAGAAGGTTGTTCATGATCTTCGTCTTAAAGTTCAACGTCAAATTGCACATAAAGTTGGATATTAACTTGATCACTATTTTATGCATACATATTTTGGATATAAACTTTATAATAAAGCCGGACAAGAACATGGAATTGAACTTGAAAGAAAGTTTGACATGAGTTGGACATTAAATTGGACATAAAAGTAGCTGTGTTAAAAATTACCTTTCGGACCATTCAATTCAAGTAGTATTGGACGGTGCCCAAGGGCTCCGTTTCGTCTCCAACACTCTTCCTTATTTTTATGAATGATCATCTGTCTAACACTTTTAACCCCCTTAATTGCTTTGCTGATGATAGTACCCTCAGCTTTTCATATTCGTTTCTAGATTCACATCCTTGTCCTGCGGATAGGTACCACCAACGGTAGCGATGACGATGCAAGAAGTTTTTTACCCCTTCTAATCTGAATGTAATTTACAAGGCTTTTATTCATCCAAAACTCGAGTGTAATTCTACTCTTTGGGCTGCTACGCCAATAACGTACTTAAGTCCTTTGGACAGAATTGAAAAAAGAGCTCTAAAAATTATAGGCGATCGTTCTGTTATTGAGACATTAAAACCGCCACAAGGTTTCATGCCTATCATTGTCTTATCGATATTTTTTATAAATAATGCTCTAGTAAAATAGCCAGCTGCATTCCTCCCCTCAAACAATTTAACCGTAATACCCGTTTATCAGTTTACTCTTGAACCCAATTTCGTCTTTACTATTAAGTACAGGGATTCATTTTTTAGCTGCACAGCACGAGTGTGGACATAAAATTGTACATAATGTTGGAAACAAGGTGGACATAGAATTGGACTGAACATGGGCACAAAAATACACATAATGTCGGACATAAAATTGAACATACTTGAAGTTACACTTCGTGTCACATGAATAGGGACAAGCTTTTTTCGGTTTTTATTTGACGATATTTTCCACCATTAGGTTTTTTTGAAAAACACAAATGTGGAATGAATGAGGTATGTACTAAGTTTGTATTGATAGTTGATAAATACAAATTTTATGGCCGTTTTTCCGAAGAAGGTCATAAAAAGCATCTGTTAAAAATTAGAAGAAGTTCAAATGTTTTACAAATACCTCAAGGGCCCAAAGAGGTATGGAAAAAACCACAAAGGAAAGTGAAGAAAGCCACATTATTTCAGAAAAAGCAGGCGATAGTGAGAGCTGCTTCAAATTCAAGGTTTTTCATTAGTAAAATCAAGGCAGCTGTGGTAAATGCTATAGTTGATCAACTGTTACTCGGGTGATATAGAAGGCAGACCATATACGACACCAAAAAAAATGAAGAAAAAATCACCATTGAATGCTGAAAGGAAGGGCCAACGCCTTAATTTTGCAACAATTGCATCAGGTGGAATCGAGCTTGGCATAACGTCGACTTTTCCGATGAAAAATATTTAATTTGGAGGGAACTGATGGTTATAGCTGCTATTTAAAATCACCTATTACGGGACCGTGGAACTGAATCTGCAAAGCTCTAAAATGACGGCAATCACTTACAAATCGAGTCTAAAACTAACTTTTCCGCAGTTTTCTGAATTATTTGGTGGACAACGGTGGAGTTTCCAACAAGATAATGCATACCGCATGGACAACAAAAGCCTGGATCCAGGGGCAAAATGTGAATCTATTACCATGGACCATTCTTCTGACCTGAACATCATGGAAACGTGTGGGAACGGCTTTTAAGAAAAGTCTACGAAGGAGGACGGCAATACCAAAAAACCGAAGAGATTATTGAAGCCATAAAACGGTCCTGGGCTTAAATTTCTCTCAATTATCTGACAGCACTCTATGAACTCATACACCACAGGTTACTTCAAGTAATTCAGAAATCAGGAGGCAGCACACATAACTAAAAGTTATTTTAATCTATTCAATTAAACCAGTATTTACCTAAACCATAAGATTTGTTGTTATTTTCTTTACTTTAAAGGGTCTCACAGGTAAATTTAGATCTTGTCCCTATTCATGTGATACAAAAAACAGGTAAAAACTGCCATAAAACTTGTATTTATTATACACTAGCTTTTACCCGCGACTTCGTCCGCATTAGATAGTTTTTTTTGGATAGTAGTATGAAAAAACCTGAGCTGTACTTTTTTGTACGTATGTTTGAATTGTGCCGAGATGGGATGAGGCCATACTAAGTGTGATTGTCATAGGTTAGGTTAGGGTTAATACATTTTAAGAAGAAGATAGGTTACTGCAATACATTTTTATATACGACGTTTTTTGATTTTCCTTACTTGGCCAGAACGTAAAGATTTTGTGGGTTTGAGACTCGTGAGCACGCTACATATAATTGTCCATGGGAAAACAGTTTTTTTTCCAAATTTACACCTGCAACCTTCAGCGTTTGCCCTGAGTTTTATTTATTGTTATTGCAAATGCTGCTTTCAGAGGAAACTGCACTCTATTAAACTGAAACGGCAAATCGGTTGGAATTATCGGAAAGCGGGAAATTAAAACATTTTTTCCTTTTGCTATTCCAGTCATGATTATAGCTTTTATAATATTTCGTCCTGGGTGAGTAATCTGTAGCCGTGTACCATTACATAACTTTGGTGCGTCAAGATTTCTCATTAACAGGACTGGAACACCAACCTTCAATCTCAACTTATGAGAAGGGTTGGGAATGCGTTGTTTTCCCGTAATACCAATTTTATCCAAATATTATTCAAATATTTGGTAATTTAGGAGTAAAAGTGATCAGATTCCCCGGAAAGTAATTTTCCCATGGGAATACGTTGTTTTCTTGAGGTCAAAAGTAACTCATGTCCTTTTTTAAGTCTCAAACTATCTCCTTACCAAATTTCAATTAAATCTGTTCAGTAGCTTAGGCGTACAAGCGTTCGGCCCACCTGAATTTTCCCATGGGAATGCGTCATTTTCCCGGGGTAAAAAGTAGCCTATGTCCTTTCTCGGGTATCAAAATATCTCCATACCAAATTTCATGCAAATTGGTTCAGTATTTTAGGCGTGATTGAGTAACAGACAGACAGACAGAGTTACTTTCGCATTTTATAATATTAGTATAGAAGTATAGATATCATAATCATAATACCTGTTTTTTTCCAAAAAAACCAAAGGGTTTGAAAAATATCATCCAAAAAAACGAAAAAGCTTGTGTCTATTCATGTGACACGAAGTGTATGTTTAAGTTCATACCCAATACAATTTAAAAAACCACTCTTTTTACTACTTTTTCAATACGTTTTCAATTAAGAGAGTTGAATGTTTTTGAAACACTGTGTTCGTTAGGTTAGGTTAGGTTAGGTTGGAGTGGCTGTCCAGATGTCATCGACTCACTTAGACCGCAAGGGTCCATTGTGATACCACTAATGAGGTTACTCATGGGGGAGTAATGAAAATTAAACAAACCATTTTGTGCTTTTAATAAAGTTAGAGAGACACTTTGTGTCAATCGTTGCCAGTTCACTGGTATTGTCGAAGAAGGGATTGCCAAGAAAGTTATTCCTTCTAATGGAGAGTGCTGGACATGTACATAGAAGGTGTTGGACTGTTTCCTCTTCCTCCTCGTCCATGCAGCTTCTACAAAAGTCATTTGTGTAGACCCCTAGCCTCAGAGCATGTCTTCCTATGAGGCAGTGTCCTGTTATTACTCCAATTGTAGAGCTTATATTTTGTCTGCTCAGGGATATCAAGCCTTTTGACCGATTTAAATCTATGCTTGGCCATATTTGCTTGGTTGCTAGGCAGGTGGTACTCTGTGACCATCTAGCATTTGTTGCTTCTAGAGCATATTGTTTGAGAAGATATTTGCATGTAGCAAGTGGTGTTCCTATGTTATGTTTTTGTCTAACATTAGGCAGAAGTGTTCCGTTTTTGGCGAGCTCATCGGCTTTACAATTTCCCGGAATGTCTCTGTGGCCCGGCACCCAAATGAGGTGAATATTAAACTGTTCTGTCATCTCATTCAGAGATGGTCGACAATCGTGGACTACTTGTGAGTTTGTGGAGACAGACGCGAGAGATTTAAGAGCAGCCTGGCTGTCCGAGAAGATTCGTATATCCTTGCAAGATATAACGTTTTCTCTGAGCCAGGATAGTGCCTCTTTAATCGCCATTACTTCTGCCTGGAATACACTACATTGATTGGGAAGTCTATATGATAGACTTAGATTCAGTTGTTCCGAATAGATACCACTTCCAACTCCGTAATCGGTCTTTGAACCGTCTGTATAGAAGTGTATCGCATTGTCTTCCAGGGGTCTCTCTTCTTCCCAGGAGGATCTTGAAGGGATGGGCACATGGAAGTTTTTACCGAATACCATTTTAGGGGTGGTATAGTCTAAGCGATCTGGGATAGATCTGAAATTGTCTAGAATGATAGTATGTCCAGTATTGTTACTGTTCCATTGAGAGGTGGCTCTAAGCCTCACACATGAGTTGGCTGCCACCATTTTGGAGAAGATGTCAAGAGGTGTTAGGTTTAAAAGCACATCCAGGGCTGCAGTTGGTGTTGAGCGAAGTGCTCCTGTGATGCACATACCTGCTGACCGCTGGACCTTGATGAACTTATTTAGATTTACCATCTTGTCCAGTGCGGTCCACCATACGACAACTCCATAAGTGAGTATCGGTCTAATTACCAAAGTGTATAGCCAGTGGGTTATTTTTGGGGAGAAGCCCCATTTTGATCCTATGTCCTTTTTGCAAGTAAAAAGCGCTACAGTGGCCTTTTTTACTCTTTCATCGATATTTGCCTTCCAATTTAGTTTTTTGTCTAAAATGAGGCCTAAATATTTAGCTTGGGCTGAGCTGAGAAATTTTGTACCTTCTTGAAAAGAGTACTAGTTCTGTTTTATGTGGATTGACGTCCAGGCCACATTGCTTAGCCCATTTTGTTAGCCTATTCAAGGCTAGTAGGAGTTCCGAGAGAACTTGGGAGTGTTTTCCAGATACAGATATTAAACCCTGTGTTCAGTTTCTAAACATTTCAGTTAAAAGTTCTGAGTTTATAAAAAAATTAAAAAAAAGACATTTATATGTAAGTATTCAATGCGTAATGTTTGTGATTCGTTTTGAATTCGTAAATAGAAAAACTTGAAATATAAAAAAAATGTTGTTATGCTTGTTTTGATTACATATTTTTGCATAGAAATATAGTGCGAAAATATTTGAAAGTCAAGTAAAAATTTGCTATAAATACATTCGAGTTGAGTTGTTGTTTATTTTTATTATAAATACTTTTTAACCCTCCCAGTTCAATGCACTCCAAGAAACGACCTTGGGCAAATTAATTTTGAATCCATCTATGCGTGTAAGATTGATTGCACGGTCAACATCCCATAAAAAAATTAACTTTTACATTCCCCATACCTACAATTGTGTACGGTATAACTAAGCTAGAATAAAATCTCACTTACATACATATTTCATTCTCCGTATAAACCAATAAATCATTTTTATTTTATAATTTCAAATATCCGTAAACAACAAAACCATCATCATAATCATCAACTGATGAAGGTGTACAATTTACCTTGAAAACATCCAAATTTTCAACAATAAATAATTACCTGCCAATATAATATACCTTAGCTTTAGTATAGTACCTTTCAAGATGGGTTATATGCTATTAAAAATAAATAAAGGGCCATCAAAAAAATACAGCCCTATACACAAACAATACCAACACGAAAGGTCAAACAAACCCAACAGAACCTAATCCAGCTGCGAACAATGTATAAATGGACGTAAACCTCATGAATATCAAGATATAGTTTATAATCAACATGCGCCACAACATTATAATTGCCCTCAATGTGAATTAAATTAAATCTTATCGTTAAAGCTATTATGCCGATGATTTATATTGTTGCCTTAACTAAAAAAAAACAACAACAAAACCATCAACGACAACGCAAAGTTCTGCCTTTCTATTATATTCATTACACAACAATCTTCCTTGGCGGTGCTGGTATAGTGTGGTGGTCTGTAATGCGGTGTGGTGCGGGCGATCATGTCAAACACACCAGGTGTTGGAAATAAATTCCATCACCTGTGTTAATAGTTAAAATAATTTACATACACATTTTTATAGTTTATAAATAAAAAAATAATAAATAAACAAAGAAACTATATTTTTATATTGTATTTTATAGAGTTAATTTCTAGTACAAAGAAAACCTTAAAGCAGTTTTTACTTCAAGTCTTTTGTTTTAAGTTTTTCTTATTTCAACAAATATTATTTGAGGATAAAATAGGACATCGAAATTTAAGTAATTTATTAATTTGCCAAAAAGAAGTTTTAAAGTCAGCTCTTTTATATATCTCAATGGAAGTCAGAAAGAGTTAAACTCCCAGCACATGCAACTTAAAATGGAGACATTTTTAGGGACTTCTTTTTCACTTTAATCATAGACATATAATTGTGGGCAAACTTGACCGGAAAAAAATCATCAAAACATTCTTCCAAAGTAAGAATTATAATTAGTTATTATTTGAACCACACGTTTCCGAATGCCGCCGCCGCCGCGCCGCCGACCCATATCAAAAATAACTTATTTTTAGGAGAAGTTAAGTTAACACTCAAATTTAACACTTCAGCTTCCGAAAATATTTTGAAACACGACAAAGATTCATGAATCATTCAATCGTCATTTAGCTACGCCATCCATCCGTTAAGAATGTCCGTGGGCATTCCCGTACAACGTCAAAAGCTCTAGTCCGGAATGCGTTGGCTTGGCAATGAAGCCGCATATAAAACATCCAAATATCTGACTCATGCAACTTATTTCTATTTAACTTGTATTTCTTACCACTCATTCTTCTCACATCAAAAACCTATGACGTTTCTTGTATTACCACATCTTTATACCGATGATGGTGCGTTATTCGAACGCCTCGCCTGGAGCTTTGAAATTTGACAGACAAATTCAAGCCTACTGAACGAAATTCTATTGTCTTTCCATTAGCTTGCTTTTATAACCACACCACCTTTACCGATTACTTATGCAAACACGCTAATTAAATTATTATAATTGAGATACAATAGTAGCGAGCAGCGCCATGCGCGGAAAGATTTGAAAAAAAAATGTACTCGTATGTCAAACGGCGCGGCGGCGGCGGCGGCACATAACCAAAGAAATATAGCAACACACGGTGTGGAAGATAGACGATCAAGGAGCAAGTATGTAATAAAAAGTTTTAGAAAAGGTGATAAGTGGAGGGTGGGTGGTTTGGTAATAGGTTCACGAGAAGCCAATGAATTCACATCTCACTTCACAGAGCTACAGGCAAGGCCACTTTATCAGAAAAAACTGCAAAAAATAGACAATAGCAGGAAAACTGAAAGACTTGGTGCACACAAAAGTGACTGACTTAAGAAAGCCTTGAACTATCCGTTTTTTTTTTTTGTTTGCTGAACGAACTTCATCGATGTCGACGTTCGTCGTCGTCGTTGTCTTTGTCGACAACCAAAGATAGGCTCCGAAGAAGTTGGTTAAATACTAAAGTCTATGTGAACTGGTTTGGCTGTCGCAATTTTTTTGCAAATCGATTGAACGACTGGTTATGGTACATTATTTTGTTTTTATTAATTCCCGTTTTATTTTTTTCTTTTTCTTTATGACTAAGAAGTATTGCCATATAGTAAGTTTTATAGGCATACACATGGTTACACAGGACTATAGATCTTTTTTTATAGGTATCTACATATATGTTCATAAGCCTTAAGATCTTTTTTTTGTATATCTTATTCTCATAGGCCTGTACGTTTTCCCTTTTGGATTTTTATGTAGTCCTATTCTTATGAGCCTTTCTTGTAGGTTTATTGTTATAGGCTTAGAGCTTATAACTTTTAAAGGGTAAACGCTGCGTAAAAGTTTTTTAGCTAGACATTGCAGATAATAATAAAGGCCTATAAGAAACTGACTATATATGTAGGTCTTTACAATTTCCTAGTTGGAAGTTATTACCCGATTTGTCAAATTAAAGATTTTCAAAGTTCCAAGGTCTTTAGTTCCTAAACCCATGGTTTAAAGAGAGATATAAGTGTGTTTGTGTGTACATGTGTACTTTCGAAAGCTGTACAATTTACATCCGTACTTTCGGAATACTTCTGTTTTCTTAGGTCATACATCAAGAACCAAATCAAAACATCAAGGTGTGCAGAAAGAAATTTCAAACATATTACATAAGTGTTGGTGTTTTTGCTACAGAAATTTACAAAAAAGTGAACAATTTGGGTGACCTCTCAAATATCTCACGAACGATGAAAGATGCTTTTGACTTAAATTTAATTTTATTTTAAACACTGGGACGTTAAACATAGTTGGCATGAACTTTAAGAAGATGTTTATCTTCAGTTTTTTAGACAGTTTTCTTATAAAAATAAAACTGAAATAAATGTTTGTCATCTTGAATGTTTTGTGAAAAAGAAATGATATAACCTCCAAAATATTTTTTGAGATTTTTGTGAAATTCAAAGAAAAATTAAAAAGTCAGTATAAAAAAGTAAAACCTTCAAGAACTTCTTTTAAAAATTATTAAAACCCAAGCAACCAAATTATATTTCAAAAATTCAAAATTAATTATGTGTCTCAAATTTCTCTTGTTAGTTTCAGTTTTTCTCAAGTAGTTTTCCCACAAATTAATTTGTTCACCATGAACTTTACCGTGTAATTTAAATACTAATCGGATTCCACCTCCCTAAAAATTAAAAAACAATAAAATTGAGTTGATACCTCCCAACCTAAAAATATCTTTAATTTATCTTTAATTATCTACATATATCTACAGTGGCTCACAGCTTATTTGATACAGTGCTTGATTTCAAATATATATGGGAATTGCATAAATCTGAACACACGTATGTATAATTTGTTCTTATCCTTAAGAAATTGTTTTCAACTCTTCTTCCTTCCTTCCTTCCTTGAGGGTGTTTTTTTTAGACGTGTGGTTTTCAAGAAGAAACAAAACGCATATAATTTAATGTTATGACCAATACTTTACCTTTATTACAAAAATAAGGGTTTGCTACTCAGTTTTAAAAATTATTTAGGGCAAGTGGCCACCGTGGCTTCCTCCAATATATTCCAACCAATTTTGGGCCACTTTTTCAAGCAATTGGGGCCATATGTCAAAAATAAGTCATAGAATATTCTCTTCCAAGGTGTTAATCGCCTCTGGTTTATCTGCGTAGACAAGTGACTTTACATAACGTTGCAGCGAGATAATGCGCTCACAATAATAACGCGTCGAGCGTTATTCACTATAAAATTAAAATCCAAACAGATTATAAGTCAGGTGACAGTTGTTAAAAAGCAACTTAAAAAAAATCTGCTACACCTTCATTCATGTTCTTGGGATAAGTTTTTGCTTTCGATATGAGGTGTCCCTATGGTACGGTTCATCCCCTGGCTCATAACAACAAATATGAAATACCAGAAAACTGACTTATCAAAAGAAATGGTTTATGCATTCGATTAGTTAGTTCAAATACACAAACCATTTCTTTTGCTATATTATTTCCCCAGTATTTCTTATTTTTATTACAATATCAAGTTTTTCTCCAAATTATAAATATAAATTCTCTTTCTTTTGATACCTTATTTGTTAAGATTAATTCAGTGTGGGAATTGGAAAATTGAAACTTAATAGTGAAATAAAAACAGGTTATCGACATCTGTTGAAATAAGTTGTTAAACCTTTTTTTTTCTCAGTTGAAAATCTGATATTTACGAAAATGGATCGCTTTACTATCGCACAAATTGTTAAAACCTACTAAAAAAATGGTGATTCTGCCACAGCCATACACATGGCGTATTTTGCATTTGGATCTACACCTTCTTCCATATAAACTCCAGCTCAAACAAAAACTGAGGTCAGCTGACCATTCACAACGTCCTAGATACGTCGAATGGGTACTTGAACAACAGGAGGCGGCGGTGGACGGCGATTTTTCGAATAAAATTTTCTTCAGCGACGAAGCACATTCTTCACTCGCTGGTTATGTTGACAAACAAAATTGTCGTATTTGGGGTTCTGAGAATCTTCAAGGAATTGAAGAGAGGCCATTACATCCACAAAAAGTCACTGTTTGGTGCGCTTTTTGGTCCGGAGGTGTGATTAGACCTTACTTCTTTGAAAACGACGAGGGAACGACTGTCACCGTCAATTCGGAGCGTTATGGTCATATGATAACCGACTCTTTTTTGGTTGTTATTGAAGAATACGACTTAGAGAATATGTGGTTTCAACAAGATGGTACCACATGCCACACAACCCGAGCGATGCTTGCAACAATTGACGTGGTGGTCATTTAAGGGATGTAGTGTTTTACACATATGTATGTCAACGTTCAAACTTTATATTATATGAGTTTTATTTAGGTTTGCTTTTGAAACCGCAAAGTGGATAACCCTGTATATATAATTATTTATTCACGAATATTTAGCTAGAAATATCTTTTGTTTCCAAGCTTGTGTGTGGTCGAAATTTATTATGCCTTAGGTTCAAACTTCTTTGATAGTTATAAATATGTTTTTCTGTTCTAAGTTTTGCTGTAACATTTTCTTCCCCGAGATTCAAAATAATCATTATTCTATTTTCATAAGTTCAGTTTATTTTTAAGAAAAGTTAAATCTTATAAGCGCCAAATAACTCCTAATATTACACTCAGCTGATACATGCTAAAGGTCAAAATACCGACAATTTATACCTGTCATCCCACCACCAAATCCTCGCTGAAACACAAATGGCTTATAATCGCTCTTTTAACAAACCCAGAAAAGTGAAATATTTGGCATAGCAATCTGCAGTGCACACTGCACAATACCACGACTTATTACAACCGCCTGCTCTATAACAATGATGAAGTGCCTCTGTTGGTCTAGCAGTAGATACGACGACAACAAAAAAATAATTACAATAAATAAATTACAATTTGAACATTTAAACAATTTATTTGTGGTTATACATTCGATGAATGTGCAACAACTTACACAATGCACATTGGTATAAGTAGGTACCTCGTCTTGTCTATACCAAAAGCATAAAACCGCTACCGTCAACCGCCACCACAACATACAATAATTGTCCAACACTGGCCGGCATTAATAGTACCTTATGGCTTTGTGTTTTTCATGTATGTAGATTGTATATGTAGAGCAATAATTGACTTAGGTTTTGTTGTTTGTTTTATTCTTTTGTATTGAGGTCTTTGAGCCAAAATAATAATTATTGCATTGCACTTCTGATTCACAGCTACCGTGTGGTGCAGTGCGGTTGAAATGTTGTGCTGAAAGGCTTGAGTAAGACAATAAACGTTATGTATGACTGACATATATTTGAATTGTCAACCAAAAATTTTGAACTCGTTGCACACATTGAGTTTTATTTATAATAGAAATTTATTTCGATTGAAGTAATAGATTCTATCGAAGGTAATCAAAAAGGTAGGTTATTTGAACTGTTGATGGCAATTGGGAACATAAATATAGTTCGAACTGATTTAATTTTAGTTCCATAAATCCTTGAACATTTTTCCATTGGCAAAACTAAAGAGTTTACGTACCAACCATAATTGAACTCATTTTGCTATACGATAGGTTCGTGTGTTAATAAACTTTGAAACTAGCAAAAATTAGTTCCAAGATTGATTGATTTAAAAAGTGCAGTCAATTACAAAAATTGGATTTATTAAATAAAATCACAATCAATATGACAAAACACCAACAAAAAAAAACAAACCACCCAATTACATCCCACTCGCACCTCTCATTAGCAATATTTTTGTTGGAACGAGCCTAGAATTGTTTGTCTTTTTCATTGTCAGGCAGTCAGTCTTAGTCAATCTCAGCCAGTGTTAATCAAAATTAATCACAAAATGATTGATAGCTTATGTCATTGTTGCCAACAGTTTTGTCTTACAAGTGGTTTGTGTCTTGTCTATACCAATCACTTATCTATCAATCGTTGAGTGGTTGAATAAAAAATTATGCAAGTTTAAACCACCACCACCACCGTCATTATCCATCACCACTGCGTCAGCGTCACGTTACGTTGCCGATAGCTGTGTCCTCATTAAAATCCAATTTCTTTGCATTTGCGATCCAGTTAATTCGAGTTCCGTTCTTTGTTATAAAGGTGCAAATAAAAATCCACTTACGCTTGCAGCACCTCTCGATTGCAGCTGCTGGTGTTTTTTTTTTTTTATTTCAATGCATTTTCAAATTCAATATCAATTCCTGAACTACCAAACTCAATGCAATCACATATTAATTTATATAAAGTTAAAGTTTTTCCGAGACTAAAGCTAGCAACAACAACTGCATAATATTACTAGCACTAAAACGGATTGCGGACTTCTGAAAGGGAAATCAATTGAAATAAAAACACGTTAAAATGTACATATATATGTATGTATACGCGGAGCAAGTAAAGGAGGCCTTGAAATGTCTAGAATACTAATTGCTGTTAGTAATAGCTGCTCTGTCGCGTAAACGAACAAAAAAGTGTTCTTGTAACAAAACTTATATGGGTATAAAGTCACACAACTTGATTGCACGTTTATTTTTACGGCGGCGTTGATTTTCTCGTCGTTTTCAACGATCATATATAGCCGGAAGCTTTTAAATGTTCAATGTGACGTGCGGGAAGCAGGAGTAGTTTTTCTTTGTTTTTCCTTTCAATCGAGCATAACATTCGCCATAAATGAAAAACCTCGTAAAAATATAGAAACTTAATCACCATTAGCAACAGCAGCCAGCAGTGGCGACGCGACGGCGCGGCGAGTTCAGCTTTTACAACGCTCAGCTGAGAGTCTCTCTCACTTTATACAAATGACTATACAGTGGTGGCTAATAAATGGAATTGAATTGAAGGTGGAATGATTGTTATTAATTAGTAATGTTACTCATTATTGAGGGTAACAAAAACGGTAGTGATTAAATATAAAAATGAATACGTATAAAGAATAAATGAAAATGAAAACGATGACAATGCTCAAACTCGAATGAGTCTACACTCTGTCTTGTATTTAATGGCGGGTAACCTTCATGGCTGGTCGGATTGGTGAGCAGCTAGAACATGTTCAAAAACTCGCCACACTTTGAAGGACAATTTAATTGTATTATAAGTAATTTAATATACAATATAATGTGTTAGAATTCTTATTATAGAATTTTATGGTTTTATACCTTTTGTGTACAGGGTTATGGAAATTACATTGAGTTAATTTAAATAGCCTAAGAAAATCATCAAAGAGCTTTATTTAAGTATTAAAAAAATAAACTACTTTAACAACTTATAAGTTAAGTAACATGTGAATGAACAACTGAAGCAATACCATCATTGAAACAAAAAAACTGATAAGCGAACGTGGATTCTTAAAATTGTACTCAAAGTATATTACATATTTAAAAATAAGCTTAGAATGATGGATATCTTATATTTTGTTAGAATTTTGTTTATATTAAAAAAGCTTATTATGAAATTGTAGGTTCTTGATACTATTTGTTCAAGTTAGATTTTTCAGAAAAGTTTACATTTTTTTTCATTAAAAAAAAAAACAATTCAAAGGATTTCGTTAAGGAGATTTGTTTGGATGACCTTTATCTTGAAATGTAAAACAATTAAATACAAATACTGCTTAAATTTATTCATGTAAGTTAAAAGCCATGAACTCTAATATCATATCTCAGGTCTTTGATTGACAGGTTATAAGTTTATTACCTTGCGAAATTAGAACTCTTTATTGAGGAATTGAATGAGCATAGCAACATGTAACAGAAACAACTTAATTGAATTTAATTAATTTTTTTCTATCTTTATTGCCTGCATTTACATCTGTCATCTGTCCATCTATCCAATAGCAAAAAAACACAGGTGTTTATTTACATTTTTGAATGCATGTTTAATGGTATTTTTCTAATGTTGTTATAAAATCAAAATAGAAACATCATAATATTATTATTGTCGACTTAAATAGATAAATTACAAAGAATTATTATAAATGAGGACACACCTCTTCATAAAGTTAAATAAAATTGAAATTGTAAACTGTCTGGTTTTTATCAAGATGTTATATGTGAAACAGGGGGCTCCAAATGTTACCTTTTGAAAAAATATTTAATTCATTTTTCAACCATTAATAATTAAAAGAATTAAATTCATTGATTACTAAAAACTAATTCTATTTTAATGAGTACACCACGGTAGGAAAATAATTGTTTAGTTTTAAAGGTGGAGCTGTTCTAAATTTTACTAAGTATTTCAAAGTTTTTGAATGACTTTTGTCAATTTATAAGAAGTTTTTGATTGTTCAATACGGAAATATTGTTAAAACCTTAATTATTTTGTTAAAAAACAATTTCTTCATGACTTAGGCGAACAGGAGTTAAGGATCTACTTCTGTTGAGATCTCTTTTATGGTTATATTAATTTTTTCATTAAAGCTCAATTGTATTTGTGGTGTTTTATATGAAACTCAAACTTAGAACACCCTATACCTACATAGATTAACGGTGTGTAGTAATTATATATTCATATGGAAGGTGCCATAAAAGTTGTCGCAAATCGCGATATCATCTTTAACCTAACAGCTTAACTATCTGCGTCTTCTATATATTTACATATATGAATGCATGTATGTACATATATTCAAAAAAAATATATGAATGAAAATTGCGAACAAGGTAAACAGAGGTTGTGGATCGCGTAAAGAAAAATTTTCAATTAATTGAATTAATTTAGAAGTTAGTATGACGGAATTTGAAATTGATTTTTAAGTAACTTTTTAATGTCTTACAATATTATTCGTATAAGTATACCATTGCTTTTGTAAGTGTGTCAAATTTATTTGACCAGTAAGCTTCGAACCTAGCGTCGTAAAATTAAAAAAAAAAAATAAAGACTCTTAGAGAATAAATGCGAAATAAAGTTTTTAATATGTATATTAAGAATTTGATGTCTGAAATTGTAACATGTTTCATCAAACACTTTTCACTTTGCAACTTTGCACTTTTACTTTGCAAATTACATTTTACCAAACGCAAATTTTCAAAGAGCAAATAATTGAATTGAAAAGTTTTCCTCTTTGCAAAATACATTTCACCAAACTCAAATTTGCAAAGTCTTTTCTGAATAGTGACAAATGTTGTTCTTTTGTAATGTATTTTTTCTTTCTGTTGCACCAAACAATAAGCTTAGCAAATTATAATCAGAATTTTGAAGAGATTTTCAGTAATATGCAAAGAGACATTTTTATTTGCAAATAAAGGTTTGTTTTAAAAAGTTGTCGAAAACTAATAAAAATATATATGAACTGTTTTGAAGACGTAGATAATATTTAACAAGACAATGGACTAATGTCCGATTTCATAAACAAACACTAAAAGCACTTTTATCTAAAAGCTTTTTAAATTTTATCAGGCCTTAAAATCCAACTTTGCAATAAATTCGTATTTTAAAAATTGCAAAATAAATCTTGGATTGTGTTTATTAAGATTAAAAATGCATTAAAAAACAATTGGTAAATCAGTATCTATAAATACTCCCTGATAATAAAACTGCGAGGCTTTGTCTAAATAATTTTGTGGCCAGAAAATGGTGTTAGAGAGAAATTCATCAATGAGAATACAAATTTGATGGTACATTTCGTTAATAGAAAACTCTCTTTTGTCGAAAAATTATTTCCGATATCGAAGTCAATTCTTAGTTTCACTACTCTTTGGACACTATTATTAATTTCTTCGCTTTTTAACTTCCCATATGAAGTTATTGTAATCGGTCCGATTTGTAAAAATGAAAATTTTGACATTTCTCGACGTTTCAAGGTTTTTAGAGAGATGTCTGTGCGTGCGTGTGTATGTACGTTTGTACGTCCGTACGTTCGCGACGTTTTTTTCGTCGTCCATAGCTCAAGAATTTTGTTATACAGATAATAATGCAGAAAGATGCAGGACTCTCAAAAACATTTCGTTGGTGGTTTTTTTACCATAGCAATTTAAAAAAAAGGTGAAAATTTTGGTTAACCATAAATATCCCACGAACCAATAACGCTAGAGGCTTGAATTACATTTTATATTATATATTGTACCGTGATACCAAACAAATATATTTTTGGAAAAAATTTCAACTAACGGGTTTTTTTCTAAATCAGAAAAAAACTGCAAAAACAAATTTGTCACCTCAAAAATTTTACGACTAAAATATGATTTCATCTCCAAAACAATTTTGTGCAACGAAGAATAACGTTTTCAACATTTAATAATTTATTATAACCATAGTAAAATTAAAGTATTGTCGTAAATTTATTGTATTGTAGATGTAAAGAACAAGCTTTTGTATCTCTTAAATAATTTAATTCATTATAAAATAGTCTAAACCTTAAACTGCAAATAAATATGAACTTGAACTTGAAAAAAAAATTGTCACCTCGAAAATTTTACGAACAAAAAATGATTTTATCTCCAAAACAATTTTGTGCAAAGAAGAATAACGTTTTCAAGATTTGGTAAAATTTTGAGAAAAATCGAATTGACAGTTTTCTTACAAAAAAATAAAAACCTTAAAAAAAAATTACTCAAAGTTGGTAAAAATTGATTTTCGACACAAATATCTCTTCAAAACTTTGGGCTTATGGATTCCAATTAATTTTATCTTATAAGAAATATTGTTTTTAACATTGAGAAAAATTTTGAGAAAAAAACCGAATTGGCAGTTTTTTTTGCAAAAAATAAAAACCTAAATAAAAATTAATAGAAGTTGGTAAAAATTGACTTTTGACTCAAATATCTTTCCAAAACTTTGAGATATTGGCTTTAAACTAATTTTATATTTTAAAAAATATTGTTGTCAACATTCAGAAACATTTTGAGAAAAATTGAATTGACACTTTTTTTTACAAAAAAATAAAAACCTAAATAAAATTAACAAAAGTTGGTAAAAATTGATTTTCGACTTAAATATCTTTTCAAAAATTGAAAATATTGGCTTCAAGCTTATTTTATCTCACAGAAAATATTGTTTTCAGTTAATTTTTTTATAAAAATCCAACAGTCCGTTTTTTCATAAAAAAATAAAATCTACAAAAAATAGTACGCAAATTTGGTAAAAATTGATGTTCGGTGAATGAAATGATCTCGTGAACAATAGAATATATTGACTTCAAATTAATTTCATTTATCCAATTTTTATTTGTATAAGAAAAAAAAAAACTTTTAAGAAATGCTACTAAAATTGGTAAAAATTGTTTTTCGACTAAAAATCTCCTTAACAAACATAGATTTCAAAATAAAACTATCTTATTATACTGTTGGTAATTAATAAATTTTTAAGAATAATTTAACTGCCAACTTTTTAACAAAACACGAAAACCTAGAAACTTTTAAGCAAGACAAATCGACGCACGATGGGAAATTATCAGTGTGGGTCGCATCCCAGCCTCTTTTTTGTTTATAAATTATTCTAAAACAGAAAACCTAAATTTAAAAAGATTTAAATAAAACCAGTTCACAAAAATAATTCACGAAGTAGAAAAATCTGACGACAGATGCTTCTACCGAATAAACTTCCTGGAAAGCAGCAAAGCGTCTAAAAAGACCCCAGACACAAAATTCTCCAATAAAATCTCAAGATGGCAAATGAATCGAAAGCCCGAAACCGAAAGCTAATCTTTTCGTTAAACATTTCGAAAATGTTTTAAAAACATTTAATTCCCAGCCAATACGGCTACAGATTCCTTACAGTTTGTTGATAGGAACGACGAATGTGGATTTTGGAGTGGATATCAATATCAATATCGTAGGCATGTTTGCTAATGATATTACTAGACAAAATTGTAAAATGTACTCTATAAAGTTTGTGTTTGAACGCAAAAATAGAGTACAAACTAAATGAAACAAAATCGACGCTTATACATTTTACAACCACAAATATATACAATTTTCCAATTACTATAAATAGTACAAAAGAACCTTACTAAAATAGTGCCCATAACCTTGGAATGACTTTGGATGCAAAGCTTAAATAAAAAAAATTACATAAAAAAAAAAGAGCTTAACTTGAATTACAGAAGAATTTACTGGAAAGAACTCTTACCTATCTATCTAGGACAACAACGAATGTTATATAACAAAGCCTTTTATGCAGATGGATCATAAACCGATGACGGGTTTGATGGAGGCGTGTACTCCGTGGAACTAAATCTATGTCTCTCATTTTGTCTTCTCAATCAGTGTAGCGTGTTCCAGGCAGAACTAAAAGAGGCATTTTCTTGGCTAAAGAAAACGTGATAACGACAACCGATATAAGCATCTTCTCTTATAGTCAAGCTGGCATAAAATCATTGGACTCTGTCTCAATAAATTCAATAACAGTCTAAAACTGACGATCATCTCTTGTGGAGATGGTGGATCAGTTCAAAATTCACCTTATTTGGGTGCTTGGTCATAGAGACAGAAAATTGAAAAGCCGACGAACTTGCACAAAATGGAACAACTTTTCTTTTATGGGCAACAAATTCAACATTGGTATACCTCTAGCTACTTGTAAATTTATGCTAAACTAATTTGGCCAATGCTTAATGCTTAACGCTCTAAGCAACTCATTTCGATTGGTAGATTACACACTAGCTCCGTCGTAGGAGTCCTTACAGGACACTTTATAATGGATACGTAATCTTTTCGACTTGGAGTAAAAGCTTTTTGCAGGATCTGCTCCATCTTGGACTTTAACTTCAATGAATTTCCCACATCTCTTGTCTTAAACGCTTCGTACGTAGCTCAACTAGTAACGTACATCCTTAGATCCATGTGGTATCACAACAGGCCAACTATTCACCTAAGTGTGTTGGTTTTCCCATCCTTCATTGAAATGGTTACACTCTGTATCACATAATCAGCAACTTCAGAGTCATACAAAATCCGAAATGGAAAACGTCTTAATTGAAAAAACACCAAAAATTAAGAGTTTAAAAAGAAACAAGCGTAATGAGTTGATGGTCTAAAAGCTATGGGAAAGTATAACAGCTATAAACTTCCCCTAAAGTGAATTAAAAATTAGGAAAGAAAATCATCAATTGATTGGTCTTGATTAACCAATGCGCCAATAGCCTCACATCACTCGGTATTGATCCGTACCTTCTGTGTCTTGAGAAGATATCCATCGGAAAATGTTACTAAATTAGTTTAACGTCAGAAATGTCTCGACGAAAAAGACATTTTAAACCGCAATTATAAGTGTGAAATTTTTAATAAATTGAGATTTAAAAATACATTTCCTTGCTACCATATTAGTAAATATAGGTTAACAAATCAAACTCACATCACTCTAATGGTCAATTATATAAATAAATTATAAAACAATGCCCCAAACAAATTCCCACATGACATGGTCGATGCGTTCTATACGTTGATTTGATAGACATGAGCTTCCATATAATAATAATTGTTTGTATTTAAATTTGAAGGTGATGCATGCAAATGACAAGCATTGAAGCGTGAACAAAAATTACAAACATACTAATATTCGTACATATTCCAAAGAATAGAATTTCAAAGCTTATTGAGCTTATATACCCGTATTATGAATCTGAATGCATGGCGTATGTTTTTTATCTAAGTTGGATAATACAACTTCACGATTGAAAACAAACAAACGAACCACCCAGCACAAACTTTATACCTAATTGTTTTTCATGTCGAGGTTGTTATTGTTTTTCTTTTTGTAAAACTTAAACAGAGAAAATTATTTCAACTGATAGTTGTTGGTAAAATTGATTATAAATAAATTGCATATTGTACTTTTAAGCTATTAACAAGTAATTATGTATATTCTCAATATTAGTTTGCAAAAATGTGACACAAAAAAATGAGAACCTTCGAAAAGATTGACCCAGCTATATTCATTGGTATGTGGAAATCAAGGTTTCAATAAAACGTTTACATATATGGTTATTATTACTACTTAATTGGCATTTATAGAAAACTTTATTCAAAGAACAAAAAGTAGAAAAATATTGTATGTATGAACAATTAGCAACAAAATAAGATGCATTGTCACAGTGGAGTGAGTACAATAAAAATATTTCTTTTTTGTTAAATTGCATATTTCCAATTGACACTAATTGCATGGATCGTGTGATGAGTTCTCTAAGTGCAGAAACAAATAATTCTATATTGTTTATTGAAAAATATGTTACTATGTCTTAACATTGTAAAAATGCAACGTTTTAGTTTTTAAAATTTGGTTTTAAACTAATAACTTTTGATATGGTATTTTTTAGTAAGTTTTTTAATAATAAAGTTACACTTTTCAAACACTTCTATACTTTTTGGGGCAGGGCGATAGCGTCTGAATAACTATCTTCTATAATGAAAAATGGAAACTGCACTCAACACCTCACAATTCTTCTCTTAAAGCTAAGGTTTTGATGGAAGTTTTTTTGCTTAATGGGCAACATATTTTTTTGTTGCGTGAATAATATTGCCGTAGGCCTTAGGTCTTCTAGTCCAAAAACCATAACGCCCAAATTGTAAAATATCATTAAGCCCAAAATTGGTCACAAAGCCAAAAAAGTTTAAAAAAAATCGCCAACAAACCCAAAGCGAATGTCGTAACACAAAAATAAATTCTATATTAAAGGACACCCAAATTGATAGTTCTCATTTTGGTCAAATAAAAGTTTTAATTTGGGTATTTTTTTGGGCATTACGACGGTTATGAGTACTATCTTTTCTTATATCTTATCACATAACGTCTTATAACACAAATCATAAAATGACATAAAGCTTAGACAGAGAAACGTCATTAAAAATATCACTAAACGTCATACAGACCAAACAAAATGTCATATCACCCAAACCAACTTTCTGTGTCGTAACGCCCGAAATGTTGTAGTTTTGAGTGGTTGGGCTTTGAGACGCATGTAAACCGTAAAGTATCCTGCAACCCCCCTGCTTGAGCTTACTATAGGATCTGGGATAGGTGCGAAGTTGAGAGCACGTAAAGTTTATTTGCATTTAAAGAACCACCTACCAAATACTATAGTGTGCCCAAGCAGGGTGTTGCAGGGGCGTAGAATGTCCCCCATAAATATTTTACTGTTTAAACTTACTGTGAGGAAGAAAGCCATTTCGTTCTATTTCACTTTGAAAATTGGACTTACTTCGCTTTCATCAAGTTAAATAAGGTCACACATATTTGTTTCACTTTCGTGACGTTCCGATTTTTTGGGCGATCTGACATTTTTTTCGTTTAATGTTTACGTTCGAGCAGTAAAATTCCAAACTCAAAATGTCGTAGTGCTCAAAATAAATAAAAAAATGTCAGAATGCCCAAATTTTGAAACACCATGACATCTTTTGTGGCGATATGTCAATTGGTATTTTGTGCGTTATGATATTTTAAAATTGATTTGGGCAATATGGTATTGATTTTGGGATTTGCGGCATTTTCTTCTAAAACATATTTTGAGCCATAAGCCATTTTTGGGCGATATCACATTTTTAATATTTTGGCCCAAATAAAATATCATATCATCCGAACCAACATGCAATGTCGCTCAAATTTAAAAACATCATAACAACATATAGATGTTGGGTGATTGGGCTCTGAGACGCGTATAACCAGTGAGGTTGCAAAGAAACTTACACCCAACTTCGCACCTACTTTCTGAAATAGAGCCAAACATGTTTGTTACACTTTCTTCACATTTAGAGTTCTTGGGCGATCTGATATTTTTTCATTTTTGATAAAATTTAATTCAACTATCAAAATCTGAAGTTAATGGATCTCTTCATTTTCTCACAAAGAAATATGAAACTTTTTCTCATTACATAAGCCCAGGTTAATTTTTAACCCAGGTTTTTTTCTAACCCAAGTTATTTTTCAAACCAGGTAAGTTTATAACCATAGTTATTTTGCTAATAACTGCTTTATAACCTGGGTTATTTTATAATTTAGCTTTTTTATATCTGAACTTAGGCCAAGGTTAATTTTTAAACCGGATAATTTTTAACCTAGTTTATCTGAAAACACAAAGATTTTTTGAATCACAAGTTTTGTTTTAACCCAGATTATTTTAAAACCCAGGTTATCATATATATTTACAATACAGATAATAGTATAAACCAGTTAATTTTTAACACAGGTTGTTTTATAACATAACTTTCTTTTAATGGAACCTGTAATTTTTAACCCGGGTTATTTTAAAACCCATTTTATTTTAAAACTCGCGATATTTTCAACCCAAGTTTTTTTTTCAATTTAGGTCATTTTTAACCCAAGCCATTTTAATTAATAGTTATTTTTTAACCCAAGACATTTTATAACTCAGGTAATTTTTCAACACAGGTTGTTTCTTAACCCAAGTTTTTTTTTTTAAACCCAGGCAATTTTTAAATACAGGTTATTTACTAACATAGGCTATTTCATAACCGAACTTAAGCTCATGTTAATTTTTGAGCCGGGTTATTTTATAACCCAGTTCCAGGATCATTTTTTAGTCAAAAGATATTTTTTAACCCAGGCTATTTTATACACTAGGTTATTTCCTTACCCAGGTTTACCTTGGATAATTTATGGCCAAGGTTATTTTGTAGCCCATGCTATTTTGTGGTTCAAATTATTGTCTTACTCTGTTTTTTTATAACCCAGGTTATTTCTTAATTCCAACTTATTTTTTAAACCAGGTTATTTTAAAACTTAATTTAATTCTTAACAAAGTTTATTTTTTAAACCAGGTTATTTTGAAACCCAGGTTATTGTATATAACCCAGGTTATTTAATAACCCAGGATGACTTACAACCCAGGTAATTTTATAAACCAGTACATTTTTAACAGAGGTTGTTTTATAACATAGGCTACCTTATAGTTATAACCAAAACTAAACTAAGGTTTTTGAACACCGAGTATTTTATAACCCAGTTTATTTATACCTTAAAATAATTTAAATTAACCCCTAACCAAACCGATAATAGGAAATATACAAACCAAAAGTCTTCAATTACCAGTGTACATTTTTTCTTATACACTTACTCAAAATTACGTCCCTTAATATTGCGTTCACTTTGAGAGGAATCAAAAATAATCAATTTTAAAAACTGTATCTGATTAAGTACTAATTTTTTAGTAACTAAATTCACAGTCAAAATATGTCTGAAGAAAGCTGACAAAATCATAAACCATGAAAACAAATAAGGGTAAAAGGAATTGATTTTCAAAATTTTTTCTTGTTTGTAGCTTAAACAGTTGAGCCACAACGTAAAAAGTTTTTAAAAATATAAGAATTCCTCTATTGTTTTTACATTTGGACATTCATCTGATTTGGACATTCATCTGATTTTAACAAATTATTAAATTTCTAAAAGGCTAGTTTAACTACAAAATTGGAGCTTTGTAGTTGTTACCTACTTTAAATTTAATACAAATAGCTGAAAGGCAGAACTTTTGAGCAACAAATGAAAATTTAAAAAAACTAAAATCTTCAAAGAAATCATCAAAGAGATACCATTTTAGTATACTTGTTCACTAAATGAAACCGCGTTTTAAGCGGCATCTTGAATAACAAATTAAACAAAGTTCTTGCAATATTTAAAAATTAAAAAAAATTTGTACATAGGTAATTAAATACGTATTATTGTTTTTCTATATATTAAACATTTTTTAAATTTTGGAAAATCTACCCAGTCTTTGTTTGTAGAGCCAACCTTTAAACTTTGTGGCTCAGGGGTTACCATAATCCTCATTACCCCATTAGTATGTTGAAATAGTTGTAATTGTCAAAGTAATGTATTTCTTATGTTGCTACGAAAAGCGAACAATAATAATAATAATAATTTTTTTGAAACATTTTAATTCTAGATTACTGTATCTAAAACAATAAAAAAATAAATACCATATCTTTAAAGCTTATGTAGGCTTTGTACAAGGCCCGGACCTTTCCCAAACAATAGTTGTCAAATATAAATCTTTACCAATGGCCCAAAATCAATTAAGTTGCACATAAAAGAATCTGACTCAAGCACAAAATTATAGGTAAATGAACTCACTGCAACCTACCTAGTATGCCATTGAAAGGTTGAACTTATTGAAAAACAAAAACAAAGAAAAACAATAGTTCGTCTTCGTTCATTACTTAATTTTGTATTATTCACGCTAATTTAAGAAAACATCCAAATACCATCTACAAACAAATATTTTAATCATTTTGTCCTCAAAACTATGGCCAATGAACCCTTCTTTGAAGTTAGATATGAAAAAACATTATAAAACTTATAACTCATTGCCCCTGCAACCTTACAAAAAAATAAAAACTAACTAACTAACCTAAAGGTGAATTGAAAGCCATACTTAAAAATCGATTTCCTTTTTAATTCACGCCCCAAAACACGATCTTTTTTTCTGCTCATGCATACATATCTTTTGATATATTATTTGTTAAGACCATCTGTTATCGATTATAATTAAAATCTAGTTAACTTAGCAGCACGATATTATTTGCAAAAATACATTCCCACTTCCAATTTTTATCGTTTGATCAATTTATTTTGGTATACACCAAACCTACCTGCCGTACTCTATCTTAAGTCACCACCTTAATCAAGGTTAATAATGAAGTATACGTGACTAATTTATTGCACTTATTATATAGATAGTCACTTAGAAGTCAAGTAGTAGCACTAAAACCCACCCAAAACAAAATTGCTCATTTTATTGCAGGTGGTGGTGGTGGTCAATTTGTCATTATAACAAATAAAAATACAACAAAAGATTAATACAATTTCGAAAATCACGTTCGATCTTAGATTGTTTGTTGAAAATCAGGGAAATAAATTATACAAGAAGTGACTCCATAAGCTCCGTGGGATTATATTGTGTGTGATTGAAGATAAAATAGTTTATTATATTTGAAAAGTTATATAAGGGAGCTACAAGGCAATAAAATACAATAGTTGGAGCACTTTATAAAATTGTATTGAACCAAAACTTGGTGGAATTGAATAACAAAGCTGGTTTTTTGAGGTCAGATGTTTCAAAAATGCATTTCTACTCTAAAAATATTTCAGCGTAATACTCGCTCCTCTAGGAATGCTCTCCAGTATACTCTCTGCAACAACTATCAAGTGCAGATATTCATTCTTTTGCCATACTACTCGAATGTGAATGCTTCAAACACTCTGTCTTTCCCTGTCATACAATATTCAGGAATTCAAAACCCATTCTCATTGGGGCCTCCTCTTAAATCCTTTCTTATTTTCCTAAAAATTATAATTAGATAAATGGTTTTTTGACCAACTCTGTGGAATATAAGTCCACCAAAAAATTCTGAACACAAGTGTCACGAAAATATTTAGTTTTAAGAAAAATTGTAAGAAAGCTAATAAAAATTGAGGATTTATTATTGAAATAAAATGTACTTCTGGGTAGCACGAACTTGCTCCTGTATCTAAAGAGCCTGTTTGAAAATATTACCTATATTTTTACTTGCGACATATATGGATTATATCCCAAGTAAGTTATTAAAAACATATTTTTGAATTGCTCCAGAATGGTTCCCCCCATAGAACCGTTATTTTGGTTTTAAGTTTTCTGAAGGGCTAATGAACCGATTTCAATCATTTTTTCTGCACAATTTCTTATACTGCCTCAATCATACTTGTTGATCAAAAATGTCATTTGTGAAACGTATATTAATAAGCTTTAAATCACTCCACACTGAAAATATTTTGAAACTCAAATTCAAAAATGTTATATATAAAAAATGAATTAAAAAAACGATTTTTAAATAAAAAATTTGAAAAATTAAGATTTTTTGAGAAATCAAATGGCATTTAAGTTTTTGAAAACAAACTTTTTTTGCAGATACGTTCTTAAACCTTAAAATACAGAAAACATTTTTAAACAGACTCTTAAGATACTTGAGCGGGTTCGTGCAACCCAGTCGTGCATTTTATTCTTTGGAAAATCGTAGAGCGTAGTATGATCTTACTCGTATTACAAATACAAACACAGTTCAGGGAAGATAACGCAAAAACATTGCAGGTTTAAAATTAACCAAATCATGGTTAATAATAACCAACTAACGCTGTTAATATAGCACCTGCAGAAAAAAGCAGAGTTAACTCCAATAATTGAAAAATCGGTTAAAAACAACCATATTTATAAGAAGAAGGCTGCATTTTGTATCGAGTTGGTGTCATAGAAAGCTCTTTAATTTTTCCTACATTCTATAAGATGTTTTTGAAGTAGTAAAATAAGAATAAAGTCTCTTGCCGTCTTATTTTAGTAACCCATGTTTTCATGAGGGTTCTCGAAGTAAAGCGACAAAAATGCATTTTTTTAATTTTTGTATATTCCTACAAAATTTTTTGCGGAACTTTAGTACGACTTCTTTTAGAATAAAATCTATAAAGTATCTTTTCAAGTCTTAAAAAAAGATAAAAATAAGAAAATTCAAACCCAACTTCTCAGTCTGGTTTTAAAAGTTGCTTAGCATAAAAACGATCTTTGAGTTCCCTGCGCGTCGCGTAATTGAATTTTTTTTATAATTAATTGTAAGACTATAGAAAATATATTTTTGCTGTTTAATTATATGAAAGAGACATAAACTGTAATATTTGTTTGTTATTTTGGAATAAGTTAGTGTGAACAAATACAGCGCCAACTGTTTCCCGCGAAAGTCTACAGTTTTTACAATTTTGTATTAAATTATTCTGACAAATGTTTAATTACAATTAACTTACAAATATAAAAACCAGACTCTACTGCTTATCGTTTTATTGATAATTCCACAAACTTTTTCATTTGAGTAAAAGAAGACCTAACGTTATATCCGATATTTCTGATTTTTTGGTTACTTATTCATTATGTTGGCCTAATTAATAATCCAAGTTTTCGACCTCTAGCGAAGAACGCAAAATGTCAAAAAATCAGAAACACCACGCAAATTTCGCACTTTTAAACGCTTACTGGTATTTTTACCCTGCAGTAGAGTATGTTTTAATACAATCATCTACTACTATCTACAATTTAAGCTTAAAGTTGTGTCTGAAAATGTAACAATTTTTAGAATACAGTTGTTCAAAATTGTGCTAAAATACGTTTATTATAAAAAATCGACGAATTAATACTAAAATAACAAAAATAGACAATTTGACAAAAGGTATACCATAACAATGGAATGAGATGATTGGGCCAAAAGAAGAGTAAAATAGCATAAAATGAGAGGTCTAAATTCCCCCTTTTAGGCTGCAGGAGGGGTAATTTTTCAGAAAAGTGAGTTAATAACGGCATACACCTATATTATTGTGATATTACTTTTTTCAAAGCCAGAAATCTATTCTTTCAGCAACTTTGCTTATGTGCAAAGTATCAATATTTGTATAAAGTCACAACAGTCCGTAGAGAACCAGGGCCTAGTGACTTACAACTCTCAACCATTCCGGTGTGCGAGTAATTTCCGAAATGGAGGGAAATTAAGAATAAAGAAATTTGAGAAAGCACTTTTCATGACAAGAGTAACTCTTGGAGGATTTGTCAGTTCCTCGACAGAGGCAGTACCCGTGAAAAAAACTGTACGTGGCACAAGCAGGAATTGTCCTATGTACTGATGGTTAGTACCACGGGTACTACTGTTTATGTTTATGAGATTGCTTTTATGCTTTTATAAATAATCCAGGTTTTTGACCTCGAGGTTTGAACGCAACGTGACAAAACGGCGAAAATCTTTAGCTTCGTCGCAGTGGATTAAGAACAACATTGGCCACTCCGTAATTTTTAGGTATTTAGAATCAATTCCAAAGCACACAGGCTACACCATCCCAGATCTTTATGGGAGGATAGGGCATTCCTGGAAGACGATTCAGTCCACTTTTATACAAATGGATCAAAAACAAAAGAAGGGGTTGTTGGAGGTGTGTACTCTGAACGACTGAAATTAAGTCTCTCATTCCGCCTTCCCAATCATTGTAGCGTGTTCCAGACGAAACTTTTGGCGATAAAAGAAGTCATGTCCTGGCTTAAAGAAAACGTGATATTAACATCTGATATCCGTATTTTCTCAGATAGTCAGGCCGCTATCAAATCTCTGGACTATGTCTCTACAAACTCTATAACAGTCTTTAATTGTCGATCATCTCTTATGGAGATGGCACAACAGTTTAATATTCACCTTTGCTGGGGCCATAGAGACATTCCATGTAACTGTAAGGCAGATGAAGTCGCCAGGAACGGTACAGTACAACCCATTCTACCACATTTGGCAAATGCTGACATACCAATCGTTATATGTAAACTATTGCTAATGCAAAAGAAGGCAAACACCAGGTGGAACAACATCACCACGTGTCAGGTCACAAAAAACATCTGGCCAACACTAAATTTAAAGCGATTAAGGTGCTCGCTATTTCTAAGCAGAACGCATATAAGCTGGATAATAGGTGTCATAACCGGGCACTGTCTAATAGGAAAGACGCAACGCGGCTAGGCGTATTCTAATATGACTTTTGCAGAAGCTGTAATGAAGAGGAAGAGGAGGAAACAGTTCTTCACCATTTCTGTACATGCCCTGCATTAGCTCAAAAACACAAGAATTACCTAGGAGAATTCTTCTATAACGATTTAAACGATCTAAATCATATTAACATAATCAGCATCTCACGTTTCGTAAAAGACCCAAACTGGTTTCATTGAGCTTAGAAGAAAGCCTCAAGATTCATGTGGTATCACAATGGGCCATTAAACTGGCCTAAGTGTGTCCTATTCCATCACGGACAGCCATTTTAACCTAACCTAACCTGGAGCTATAAGACGGAAGTGTCGGACCCACTTTTTTTTACTTCTATACCATCGTAACTCGAAATGAAATTCATGAAAAGTCAACAAGAATTAATAGACGAATGTTATTAAATTTGCTTTAAGAGAAAAATAACCAAATAAATGAATTGTACCCTATTATAAAATTAAATTACCAACCAAAAAAATATTTTCAAAGCGCCTATAATGATAAAAAAGTCATTACCCAGTAGCCCAGTGACTTGACTTTGGGTGGTCAACGATCCGATTGTTATTGTGACCACTCGGGCGTAGTGAGCCAGCAGCGCACTCTGTGGTTAGTTTATAGAGGTATGGTGACACTGACCGTCCTTGAACACAAATCAAAAAGCGCGTAAGTGAAGTGAACGCAATTGAAATCACAGAATTTGTGAACTGGTTGCTGGAACTGATGATGTCTTATAGCTGCTACCTACACACAAGTTCATTTCATCCATTCATTAATTATCCAAAGTTCATAAGAAGTCGCAGTAAATTGATACAGATTGAATTTTTCTTGTTTTATTTTTTGAGAAGTTTCTTTTGACCAATTCTTGACCAAAAACTTGATCGTGAATTCGTGCACCAATAAATATTTTAGATCAGAGGGGTGCTTCTCTGATGTTGATTTGTTGATAATGATGATGATAAAGTCAGTATAACTTCCTGTACATTCATATTTTCGTTCGTTTTGTTTTATCGAAACGTTTTTATTTTTTTTTGTGAAAGAAAAACAAAAATAAAGATAAAGTAATTACCTGGTCATTTACCTATTAACCTTGATGGAGTATTTTTTCTTTCGTTGCTGTTGGTAAATTTTGTTTTTCCAAAAGTCTTTTAAGTTAAGGAATTATTCAGATGTGGGAACAAAATAAAATAAAAACAAAACATGAAAGAAAAAGAAAAATGAAGGAAGAGATTGTTAATGATTATAGGATGGCGTGAATCAAGGATACGATGTACGATGATCGCATTGAAGGTTTAATTTAATTGCTTGTTTATAAAGAATGTGTAGTAAGTTTTGCTTTAAGACAATGTGTACGAGTATAACCATGAACTTAATCTTGAACTCTCAGCAGAGAGGAGAAAAATTATCTGGAAAATGTGATGATTGGATAAGACTATGTGGATGAGTCTTTATGTTTTTATACATTTTGTTTACTAGAAAATCGATATTAATGGATGGGAAGTTTTAGATTTGTGAAAAAATATTAATTTCGATAATTATACTTGTCATCATTATAATAAAATGTTAACATTTGGACGGACATTTTATTAATACGAGTATCGCATTGATCAATATTCTTTTAGCTGCTTGTTTTTAAGGTTTTTTGTGTTAATTTTTGGACCAGAAAATGGTACCGTCAAAACATCCTGCTTTATAAGAAATTCTTTTGTTCGCCTACTTTTAGTTTTACTTTATTTCATCAATTAGAGAATTTTTATCTCTTACAGACTTATTAAATACAAATATAATATTTACAATGTTTGTAGGTGGGTATATAATATATACAATAAATAGACTAACAATTCTTAGGTATTAGACAATAAATAAATAACTTAACAGTGAAACATCGCTAGGTATTACAAGATAAATAAATAAGTTAATAATAGAACATAACAGCATAAAAACATATTTCGAAAACATCTTTAATAAAATTTAAATTTGGCTAAGAATAATAGATTTAAAAGCATCTCTTGTACAATTTAACATGAAATCAATTCTTGCGCATACTGCATTAGCTTCTCTGATGCAACGGGTGATAGGCTCATTGCGCCCATAGTTTCTCTGATGGAAGTGTTCATAAATTAAAAATCTTTCCCGTGTAACTCTTGAGGGAGTATTTCCCTCATACAACAAATCTAAAAGCGGAGGACATTTTATATGCCTAGTTATTATATCTCTGACAAACATTATCGAAAAATATTTCCGCCGAGTTTCTAGAGATTTCATTCCAAATAATAAGCATCTGGTTTCGTAGGAAGGTCTTATAATCCTCCATCTCAATTTAAAAAAAGCATATCTTGTAAAGTTTCTTTGAACATTTTCTATTCTTTTTGATGAATTTGAATAATATGGATTCCAAACTGTACAGCAGTATTCCAGCACAGATCTAACCAATGAGTTATATAACGATATAAGAGTATATGAATCATTAAACTCTCTTGTATTTCTTTTAAGAAAACCCAGCATCTGATTTGCTTTGTTGATCATATAATCAAAATGTGCATGGAATGACAAGTTGACATCAATAATAACACCCAGATCTTTTTTTTGCATAACTCTTTCTAGGTTAATGTTGTTAATGCTATAATCAAACATTATTTTATTAAAGTTCCTGTAACAAGACAAAACTTGACATTTAGCAACATTAAGATCCAGGTAGTTTGCTTGACACCAAGTTGCCAAACTATGCAAGTCGGATAACAAAAGATAACAGTCAGAATTGCAGGAAATCCTTCGGTAAAGTTTTAGATCATCTGCGAAAAGAAGACAGGATGAGTTTTTAAAGAAAGTGGGAATATCATTGACAAACAGGAGAAATAAGAGTGGTCCCAAATGACTCCCTTGGGGGACACCCGATGGGACATCTATATCATCGGATTTATAATTTTTAATTTTAACAACTTGAACCCTACCAGTCAGATAAGATTCAATCCACATTAATAAAGAAGAGTGAATACCAAAACATAAAAGCTTGTGAATTAGAATTTTGTGATTAACTCTATCAAAAGCCTTTGCAAAATCGGTAAAGATGATGTCAGTTTGATAGCCTTTTTCCATATTAGATATAATGGCATTTATCATAATCATTAAATTTGTCGATGTTGATTTACCTGCAACAAAACCATGCTGAAAGACCGATATTTTACCTTGAGTTACAAGTGAAATTCTGTTATAAACTATTTTTTCAAATAATTTAGGTATTGCAGAGATCTTACAAATTGGCCTGTAATTTGTTATTTCGTGTTTAGATCCTGATTTGAAAATCGGAGACAAAAACGAAATTTTCCACGAACACAAGAAATTGCCATTCGCAAGAGATAAATTAAAAATCTGCGTGAGCGGCTCGGCTAACGCACTCGCACATTTTTTTAGAAGTATGGGAGGAATATTGTCTGGACCTTCACTTGTATTCACATCCAAGCTTAAAAGAGCTGATTCAACTTCAACCTGGCTTAGAATAAGTGAACCAAGATCAACACATTTTCTTACCTCTGAAGGCTCCTCAATTAAAACAGATTCAGAGGAATAAACTGATTGGAAGTATCTTGCAAATAAATTACAAATTTCTGGTAACTCACTCGTAATAGTGCCTAGGTACTGCATACAGCTTGGTAATCCACATGATTTTCGTTTGGTATTTAAAAAACTCCAAAACCTTTTACTTTTACTTCTAAGATCGATTTCAACTGAAAGTATGTAATTATGATATAAAAATTTATTTAGATAGTCAAATTTCCTTTGAATATCTAGATAGCTGTTTCGTAGACTTAGATTATTTTTGTTCTTTTTATATAATTTATATGCTTTATTTTTTTGGTTTTTGAGATTACTTAACCTCCTATTAAACCAGATTGGGTTAGAATTCTTTTTTATATATTTCGGTGGTACATATTGTTCAATAGCACTTTGTAAAACAGACGAAAAGGCAATGAAATCATTTTCTAAATCAAAACCAGTAAAAATATTTTGCCACGAAAAAGACAACAAAAACTCAACCATTGCATCAAAGTCAGCTTTTAAATAATCGTATACAAAAATATTATTTACATTTTCATTTTTTAAATAATTATAAAACATTATATCACCCTCAATTCCGAGGTGGTGTTTTGTATTTCCTATAATGGGAAAATTCGACTTTTCTATACAAATATAAAATTCTTTATCAACAAATACTAGATCAAGAATGCGATTGAGTTCGTTATATTCATGGTTAATTTGGACTAAATCATATTGGCTTAAAAAATCTATCTACTATGATGGAACACATGTGTTTTGAAATTTTTGAATACCTACCGAAGAAAAGATTGCAATCTTTTCTTCGGTATTCAAAAATTGAAATTTTTTCCGGCACCTAGTACGATGCTCGATATAATAAACAGATTCTTCGGCTTCGAAGGTATTTTCTATTACTCAAGAGATATCAAGAACCGAACATCAATTTTTACAAAATTTGCGTATGTACTATTTTTTGTAGATTTTATTTTTTTTATAAAAAAACGGAATTTTGGATTTTTATAAGAAAATTAGGTACTGAATGTCGAAAACAATATTTTCTGCCAACATTTATAATTTTTGAAAAGATATTTAAGTCGAAAGTAAATTTTTACCAAGTTTTAGTATTGTTTTTTTTTTTTAGGTTTTTATTTTTTGTACGAAAATTGTCTATTAGATTTTTGTCAAGATTTTACCGAAAACAATATTTCTTATAAGAAAAATTAGTTTGAAGACATAATATCAACATTTTTGAAAAGATATTTGAGTCGAAAATCAATTTTTACCAACTTTTAGTAATGTTTTTTTAGGTTTTCATTTTTTATAAAAAAGGCTGTCAATTCGATTTTTCTCAAAATTATTCAGAATGTTGAAAACAATATTTTTTATAAAATAAAATTAATTTAAAGCCAATATATTAAAGTTTTTGAGAAGATGTTTGAGTCGAAAATTAATTTTTACGAAATTTTAGTAGTTTTTTCTTAGGTTTTTATTTTTTGTTAAAAAACTGTCAATTCGATTTTTCTCAAAATTGTTGTTTTTTGTTGCACAAAATAATTTCGAACATAAAATCATTTCTTGTTCGTAAACTATTCGAGGTGAGAAATATTTTTTTTTCAATTTTTTTCGATTTATAAAAAAACCGTTAATTGTATTTTTTTTTCCAAAAATATACTTGTTTGGTACCACTTTACAATATATAATTTAAAATTTAATTCAAGTCTCTAGCGTTATTTGTTCGTGAGGTATTTTGGGTTAACCAAAATTTTCACTTTTTTTTTTAAATTGCTATGGTAAAAAAACCACCCATTAAAAATTTTTGAGAGTCCTTTCTGCATTATTATCTGTACAACAAAATTTATTTAAAGTCGATATCTCTACGGGTTCTTCAGCTATGGAAGACGAAAAAACTTCGTGAACGTACACACGCACGCACAGACATCTCTCTAAAAATCTTTTATTTCAACTCTAGGTACCTTGGAACGTCGAGAAATGTCAAAATTTTCAATTCGACAAATCGGACCGATACAATAACTTCCTATGGGAAGTTAAAAATAGCCTACGTCCATTGTCTTCTTCACTATTATTTACTTCTTCATTCTTAAAAAGGTTCATGTTTGTTATATTAGTCTTCGACAACTTTTCAAAACAATCTCCTATTTGAAAACACAAATTTTACTTTGCATATTACTGAAAAGTTTTTCAAAATTATAAATATAATTTGCAAAGTTTATTGTTTGTTGAAACAAACAGAACAAATACTTTGTAAAATAACATTATTTTTCACTTTTCAGCAAAGCCTTTGCACTTTGCAAATTTGAGTTTGGTGAAACGTAATTTGCAAAGTAAAAGTGCAAAGTGAAAAATTTTTGGTAAATCAGGTCCAAACACTATCAATTTTTGCTTTAAAAAATATTGTTTTTAATTTTAAAACAAGTTTATATGATCAGATCAAATTATTGTAATTGTAATGTAAATTATCTTATGGTCTTATCAGATTTTTATCAAACTTTTCATGCAAAAGGTTTTTAAAGATATAGACAAAACTGTCGGTCCTAAACTTTCAATTGGAAGTTATTGCATTTTTTTTCGATTTATTGAATCGGAAATAATGACATTTTTTGACGATTCAAGGTCTAAAGATTCTAAATCAATGATTCTAAGAAAAGTATATGTGACATATCGACTTTTATTTTAAAAGGGATAACATCACAAACTGCAAGACGACTTGCAGACATTTCTAATAAAAAAATTAAATTAGGTGGCGCAACAGTCCGTAGAGAACCAGGGCCTAGTGACTTACAACTCTCAACCATTCCTGTGTGCGATTAATTGCAGGGATGGAGGGGACCTACAGTTTATATGCCGAATCCGAACGGCTGATTTGAGAAAGCACTTTTCATGACAAGAATTACTCTTGGAGGATTTGTCAATTCCTCGCAAGAGGCAGTACCCGTGAAAAAAACTTTAGGTGACACTGGCAAGGATCGAACCCAAGAACTCTCGCATGACAGTCCAACGCACTAACCATCATGCCACGAGTACTACAGACATTTATAATAACAATTTAAAAAAAGGGTCTAGGAAGCTATCCACACTGATAACTTTCAATTCGTGTTCGTCTTTCAGTATTTCTAACAGTCTTACAAAATATTAATAACAACAGTTTGTGTATTTTTGTTCTCAAGACACTTGAATCGAAAATCATTTACCATTTTATCAGTTTTTTGTTGTTGTAAATTGGATTTAGTAGCATTTTGTTAAAGTTTTTATTTCTTATAATAAAAGCGACAATCGGATTTTTCGAAGAAAATTACGTGTTAAAAATGATATTTTGTATAGAATAAAAGGTGTATTATACACAGTCAATAGACAATCATTGATCTACAAGCTTTTAGTAATATCTTTATTAACCAAATTCATAAAATTCTATTAGAAGATGCTTGAGAACAAAATTGCATATGTCCAAGATGGCTCAGACTTCAAACGTCAAACATCCTCAAGTCTGTATTTTAAGTCCTTTGTTATTTTTTTTAATTATTAATGAAGTTGAAAATCAGATTCCAGGAGGTATTATGATAGGTGATGCTGGTATCAAGGTCCTCCTTTATTCAGACGATCTCGTTATCATAACACATAACCCGTTTACTCTACAGCTTTAAATCAAAAAGTTACAAAAATACTCTGTGATAGTTGGGATCTCAAAATAAATAGCTTGAAGTCTAAAATTATGGTTTTCAGATCATGCAACAGATCAATAGGTTATCGTCGCAACTGGACTCTTGGTGACGATATTATCAAAAGTTGTGGATGAATTTTAATATCTTGGTTATACACTTACATAAAACTTAAATGTTCATGTACATGTCAAAAAAAAAAAACGAAAGCTGCCAAAGTTGCTTTAAAACATCATGTGGTCTAATTTTTTTCAGTAAAAGCTTTTTCGATACATTTTCCAAATTTAAAGAGTTGAACGTTACAGAGAATAGCATCTGCTATGTTACTGAAATATACGGTTATGAGCATTTGGAAGAACTAGAAAATGTCCAAAAATATTTTTTCATACCAATTTTCGGTAACGAGTCGATCAGACATAAACCTTCAAAAATGCATTCTTAAGGTTAATTTTGTTAGTGTTTACATCAAAAACTGGTATGATGTAGCT
Source organism: Eupeodes latifasciatus (assembly GCA_920104205.1). NCBI lineage: Eukaryota > Metazoa > Arthropoda > Insecta > Diptera > Syrphidae > Eupeodes > Eupeodes latifasciatus. Next base: position 142,138,729 of record OV049924.1, on the reverse strand, counting down.
GCTTTGAATGACTTCATAGTTCACATAGAGTAGAAGTTATATAAAATTGTATGCAAAGAATTTATCTTTCAACGTTAAGGAGTAATTATCGACAATTAAGTCTTACCCTAAGTGAAAACAATTATTTCAGAGATGCATTTTCACTTACAGACTTAAAGTCAGAACTAAATTACTAGAATTAAATAATAGACCGTGAAGATCTGATTTAAATCTTGTTTGTTCGCTTTACAACCTTGATCAGAATAATAATATCAAGACACCATTTTAACGCAAATTTTCTTTCGTCGGAAGAATGAATAATTTTAAGAGTGACCGTGGTTGGAAACATGTTAAAGGATATATGTATGTTTTCACACAAGGAAATACCGAGATATTTTTTTGACCATGTTTTAAAGCAAGAAGTCACCCCTACTCCTTTGCACATTAAAAAAAAACTAAACATGCTAAACAAGGAGTCCAGAATATTAATGTTTCTTTAGTTTTTATATACAAGTTTTAAAAATTGATTTATTGTCTGTTTTGACTAAACTTAAAGTTACAGGTTCTTTATTGTAAATTTCCTTCTTAAACATATACAAAAATGACTCATTAAAAAAGTAGTAATTTTTAAAATCATACTTTCTTATTGTATTTTTATTTTAAATTGTACGGCAGACGGCATTCTGCCATGCGTTGTAATAATTTCTTAAAATATGTTATTGTACTCGTAGAATATAAATTGAAAAAATAATGAAAGAATTGGATTGAATTAAAATTGAATTGAATTAATTCACGAGATATTCGAGTCAAAAATCAGCGTTTACCAATTTTGCGTTTTTATAAAAAAAAACTGCCAGTTTAAATAAGGTTAAATATTTTAAAGCCAATATCTCTAATTTTAGACAATATACATATTTGAAGCGAAAATCAATTATTACCAATTTTTAGTACTATTTTTTTTTTTAATATTTTATTTTTTATAAACAAATTTTGTTTTTGAATTAATACCAATTTGGTATCACGTTATAATGTATAATGTAAAATTTTATTGACTTGGCTGGCGTTATTGGTTCGAGACATATTAGGGGACAACCAAATTTTTCACTTTTTTTATTGCTATATTTTAAAAACTATCTTCTAAATTTTGTTAAAAATCCTTCCTCCATCTTTTTGGGGATATTTTCTGCAAAACAAAATTTATTTGAACAAATATAACAAAACAAACAAAATAAACATGAAGAATAATAATAATAATATTACCTTCAAAATAATTTAAATTCTTAGAAATGTATATAACTGTATATAATAGGGCCCATACACTACGCAAACACGTTTGTTCAAACGTGTGTTTGAGCAAACATAGTTTCGCCACACACTACACAAACATGTTTGAGAGATATTACTTTTTACACACCACAATACCGATAAACTTTTATAAAGTTCAATGAATACAGTCCAAAAAATTTGTTCCTCTTGTTTATTCATGTTAACTCTATGAAAATTGGCATCAGTTTGAGCAAAATTCAATACACACAAACATGTTTGTGCAAGCACGGAAAATTCAAATTTTTTTGATTTTGTTCAAACCGCTTGAGCAAACACGCATCATCGCTACACACTACTCAAACAGTTTGCACAAACATTTTTACAACAACAAAATACATTCGTTTGCTCAAACAGTTTGTGTAGTGTATGGGCCCTATAACGAAACATAACGTTGCGTTGTGGCTAATTGGACTTAAAATTAAAAATAAAAGAGAGAATGATTATTGGCTTTAAATGTATTCAATATTATTGTGTTGAAAAAACTTTAAAAATCTGATTGACATTTTTTCCTTTAAAAAATAAAGCTTAAGCTAAAGAAAAAAAACTAAAGACTCAAATATCTCTACAGAAAATTCCTAAAACTTAAATAAAAAATTTGTTCCCTACAAAAAATACTACTTCTAAATGTTTGAGGCCACTAATTGGAAGTTATCAGTATGACACATACCAGCCTGAGGGTAATAAAGAAGGTGGTAAGGCATTCCCCATTCGCGTAGTACAAGTAAAGAACGAATCTTTGTACTTTACATTATACGGCTCAAGGGTAAACTGTTGGGAATTCCTAGAACCGACACTATTTCAGTTACGGTGTATGAAACTGGCTATTTAACTAAACCATTGTCCGTTAAAATAACGGTAAAAATGATGAGACAAGACATGATTTGGCCGATTAATGTAAATGAGTCAATGATGTTATTTTCGCCAATTACTTTTAAAACTCTTCTCTTGAATACTCTTATAGATTTAAGTAAGTTTCAGGAGCAGCAATCCACAGATAGAAGTTATACTCATATAGGCTTTGGAGACTATCGTTAGATCAAAATAAGAGAAAAACCTGCTATATCGTCTCAGAAAACCTATACATCTTATGATATTTTCAACAATAATTGACATTAGTATTGTTTTCTTGATCATGGGTTTTTGCCGAACGGTACCTAACATTTTTCCACCACACTGCTTTTATAGACATTTCGGTAGAACGATTATGGTAACTAATCGGATAAAACTTTCATACAACTATTTTATCATTTATGTTAAAAGTAACAAACTTACATATATCCGACCATGACGACTTAGCAAGACAGGGTAAATATATTACAACCAATTTGACAGAAAAAAATTAACATTAAAGTCAAAATCTTGAAATTTAAGTTTCTTTTCTTGACTGCATTGTATAATTTTTAAATAGCTTATTCTTGTTTCACCAAATTGTCCACACTTTTATTTCCAACTTAACTTCTTTCATTAACTAAAAATGTCAATCAACAATAGCATCGAGTATTGTGTCTCTTGATGGTGATTTCTGCTTAATAAACTCGTATATATCTACGTACAACGAGTTGTCGAACAAACAGTAGCAGTTGAATCTTAAATATTATTATCGCTTTGAGAATCTTTTTTCACTGTGGTACCTTGAAGAAATACTTGATGTTCAAATGATAGTTAGCTCAAGCATAAAAAATACATAATTCTCATTGAGAATATTGCATGCAATCGCAAAAAAGTTCCACGTCGCATTCTTCTCCTCTTGATAACTCTGACAGTGTGTAGTCTTGCTGATTTCTAAATCTACAAGTTTGTTTTTTTTTTGTCTGTATTTTGTTAGATAAAGCGACAAAGACACGTTGACAAGTTTTGCAAGTCCATCATTTAGATGGTCTTGGATTTATCTTATACATTTGACAAGAAATCTTAACTACTACTTGTGTTTTTATTCTTTTTGGAGATAAAATTATACACACTTTTTCATAAAGTAGGTACAAATATGTAAATGTTTCTCTTATCAATACAAAAAAACACAAACTCATCAATTTACATTAAATTATTTAAAGAAATGTTAAAATTATAAAATCACAATGATATACTCTCGGTTTCAGTGTTGGGAAACAAAAGAGCTGTCGTCCGAACTAGAAAATAATTTTGCTTTCTATTTAAACATTTTGTCTATTTTTAAATAGATTTTTGAAATTTTTCAAATATACGTAGATTTATTAACTAGAAAAAAGCAAACATTAACATTTCCTAATGCTTTTCATATTGGCTGTAATTTTTAATGAATTCGCAAAAATATACCTGCAAATCTTTATTTATAGTTAAGGTGAACTTCTACAAACTTCAACAACTTAACGATAAAATTTCTATTAAACGTATTTCTCAAAATCTACATATAACAACCTTTAATCAACATTTTGTTATAGGTCAATTTCTTATTATTTATACAGCTTTTCATCAAGTTTGTCAGCAATAAATTACTACGAAACGAATAATCACCGGCATAAAAACTCAATTATCTCACATAAATCACTCATTTCATTAAAACAAACAAAACAAAACAAAGCTTAAAAACCTACATAGCTACATAACAACAAAAATCCCAGGAAATGTTTTATCTATGTAGTTTCAAATAAAAATTTAAAAAAAAAATGATCTCAAGTAATTGCACACGCATTACATCATTCATAATAAATCAAATGTTATGTATACCATATAATACTTATGTTAAGACACTTAAAAACCATTGAACCTCTCTTGTCTTGTGTCTTGTCTCACAATCAACTCGATCACATACATTTAAGCTTGAAAATGCATTTTACAATTTCAAACGCATAATATTAATATTAATGTTTATATAAAGATATAAATACATATGTAGTCAGAATTGTTGTTAATACCTTAATTGACATTGTAAAGCCTTGAAATTGAAAATAAAAAAAATATATCTAGAAATAAAAAAAATTATTATTACAACTTTGACCGCATATAAGGTGAACTAGAAGTTTTACAAAAATCTCTACCTGAATATAAAAAAAAAAAAAAAAAAAAAAACAACATTTATTCCTACATTTGTACATATAGAAATACGTACCTACAAATTCGTTCTTGTAAATATAATCTTGTGTGAAACTTATAATTGAATGGATATACGCACTTTACACTGATTTTGTTAAAGTTATTTAGATAACTTAAAGTACTGTGCATACAATAATTGCATAACGAATACGAAAGATGTCTGTTTAGACTCAAATGTCTTGAAATCGAGCTTATATTTTTTTCAATTCAAATTGATAGTTCTTAACTTCAACTAGACCTGACCAAACCAAAATAAAACCACATTGATAACTTCCCATCCCGTCTGTCTTGTTGTCTTGTTTAAAAGTTTGTAGGTTTTCGTGTTTTGTCAAAAAAAGTAGTCAGTTGAATTATTCTTAAAAAAAATTAAATAGTTTGATTTTAAAATATATTTTTTTTAACAAGATTTTTAGTCGAAAACCAATAACAATTTGTATATAGCATTACTTAAAAGTTTTTAAATTCTTATATGAACAAATATAAATTGGATGAATGAAGTTATTTTGAAGTCAATATCTTTTGTTCACGAGATATCGAGAACCGAACATTGATTTTTACGAAATTTGCGTACTATTTTTTGTAGATTTTATTTTTGTATGAAAAAAGGGACTGTTGGATATTTATAAAAAAATTCCTGAATGTCGAAAACAATATTTTCTGTGAAATAAAATAAGTTTGAAGCAAATATTTTTAATTTTTGAAAAGAAATTTAAGTCGAAAGTAATTTTTTACCAACTTTTAGTAATGTTTTTTTTTTTATTTTTTGTAAGAAAAATGTCAATTCGATTTTTCTCAAAATTGTACCGAATGTTGAAAACAATATTTTTTATAAATTAAAATTAATTTAAAGCCAATATCTCAAAGTTTTGAAAAGATATTTGAGTCGAATATCAATTTTTACCATAAATAAATAAATTAGGTGGCGCAACAGTCCGTAGAGAACCAGGGCCTAGCGACTTACAACTCTCAACCATTCCTGTGTGCGAGTAATTGCAGGGATGGAGGGGACCTACAGTTTATATGCCAAATCCGAACGGCAAATTTGAGAAAGCACTTTTCATGACAAGAATTACTCTTGGAAAATTTGTCAATTCCTCGCAAGAGGCCGTACCCGTGAAAAAATCTTTAGATGACATCGGCAGGGATCGAACCCAAGACCTATCGCATGACAGTCCAACGCACTAACCATCATGCCACGGGTACTACAATTTTTACCAACTTTGAGTAATATTTTTTAGGTTTTTATTTTTTGTTAAAAATTGTTCTCAAAATTTGACCAGATGTTAAAAAGGGCAGGCTTAGGCCACCCGTTTATTTTTTAGTTTTATGCAAGGGACACTTAGCTTCTCTCCAAAACGATTACTACCTTACTACCTTCTTTTAAAGGCCACACTTACATAGCTTGTCCAGTGAGGCAAAGAACCGATTATCTTCTAATTTGCTGCCAATGGCAGGAAGGAGATTTTAGCCCTGTTTAGTCTAGGGTCAACTTGTTTTAAGTGTACGGCGGTTGTTTTCCAGAACACAATCCTAACCGTTTAATATTGTTTCGTCGTTAACTTCTAAGAGAACCTAGGAAAAGCGTAGCGTCGTGGCTAGTGCTTACCGTTCCCTATATTAGGCACATGTCGTAATACTCGTACCACCGTAATCATTATATTATTACATTATATGAAGTACTCTCTATACATAGTTTGTAAAGTATATTGAATAGATTGTTTTAGTTTTAGTGGAAAGTAAAATAAAGTATATGAAGTATCTTGTTATCTTAGTTATAAGAATCTAACTATAACGATTTAGAACAATTAAAGTTGGTTCTTTGGGTAGAACCTTGGATACTTGTCTTAAATCCAGACGCCTCTAAATTACGTATACACTAAAATTTATTAATGTCAGATGGTCTTCCTTTAATGCTAAACTTCCTTTGCAAGTCTTCATCTCATCCAATAATAATAGTTGATCCTATTGATCCTTTTTTTAGCCAGTCTTATAGCAATAGTTCACATGAAGCCGATCACGAGTTTGACACTTTATCACTTAATATTACTTCCCCCTCTCGAGTACCCGTGGCATCATGATAAGTGCGTTGTACTGTCATGCCAGAGGTCTTGGGTTTAATATCTGCCTGTGCCATCTAATTTTTTTTTTCACAGGTACTGCCTCTTGCGAGGCATTGACAAATCCTCCAAGGGTAATTCTTGTCATGAAAAGTGTCTCAAATTAGCCGTTCGGATTCGGCTTCAAACTATAGGACATTCCTGACAATAGTACACGCACACAGGAATGGTGGCGCCACCTAATTTATTTATTTATTACTTCCCCCTACGTCTATGAGAAGTTTAACTCGATAAATAATAACGAGTTTTCTCTTGGTCTTGATCAAATCCCAGCTATTTTCTTATAAAAGTGCACTAATATACTTTGTGAACCCGTTAACGTTGCACAGTTTCATACTTTTACAATGTGTTGAAATCCTTCATAAAAGCTACCGTTCCTCTTATAATACCCCAATACTCCAGTTTTTACCATCCATGTTATATAAAAGAGCTTAAAATTCTTTAAAACAAGGCTTAGACAAATCTCAAAAAAGCATGTCCCGTTAAATATATGTTGCTCTTTTTTAAGAATTTATTCCGAATACCTAATAAATATGCGAAATTCTCTTAATTTGGCCCCAATAGCTTTTAGAAATTCGTCAGTACAAAAAAGCAATCTGATGGCTATCAAGTTAATTTTCAACTTTTAAAGCAATCTTTCATCGACACTCCAGTAGAAATAGATTAACTTTTCTTGCTATACTTGCGAGACTGTCCCCAGACTAAATTTAATAGTGTTAAACTTATGTTAGATAAAATCTTACATTACTTGGCCTTAAAATCCCAACCATGTGGAAAAAGGCATTTATTACACCATTCTTATAAAAAGGGTAACAAGTCCAGCATTAGTAATTACATACCTATCTCTAAACTGTGCTGCATGTGTGCCATAATTTTTAACTGCAAAAGATTATCTTATCTTCAAAATAGGCCATATTGAGTTAAATTTAGAATTTCTTCCTGCAACCTTTTTATTTTCAAATCAGGAGTTCCCTAAGGTAGTCATTTAGGGCCACTTTTTATTTTCTAACTAGAAGTAATACATTACGTTCATAGTATTAAAAATCTTGGAGTTCTTTTTAATTTTAATCTCGATTTCACGGAGCATATTAATTGGGATTTGTTAAACTTTGGTCTAAAGAATTTAGAGATCTTGAGTACATACCCCGTATAAGGAGATCCACAAGAATAGGATAGAATATATTCTAAAAAACTTCGTACGTTTCGCCTGAAGAGGACTACCATGGTCTGATTCTTATAACCTCTCTCCTTATAAACATTTCGAAAAGATTCTTAAGTAAGTAAGCATGTTATATGTTATTGTAGATAGTTCTATATTTTACTAACTACTAACTACTAACTACTAACACTGCACTAAATGATGAGCCAGATGAGTAAGAATAGAGTTGTAAGAATAATGCCCTAATTACCGTCTGAAGCTCAAAGAAGGGTAAGTAAGCATGTTATATGTTATTGTAGATAGTTTTATATTTTACTAACTTTTTAAGAGCTTGAGAACTTTTTGAAAAAAAAAACGCATAAAATTTGCAAAATCTCATCGATTCTTTATTTGAAACGTTAGATTGGTCCATGACATTTACTTTTTGAAGATAATTTCATTTAAATGTTGACCGCGGCTGCGTCTTAGGTGGTCCATTCGGAAAGTCCAATTTTGGGTAACTTTTTCGAGCATTTCGGCCGGAATAGCCCGAATTTCTTCGGAAATGTTGTCTTCCAAAGCTGGAATAGTTGCTGGCTTATTTGTGTAGACTTTAGACTTGACGTAGCCCCACAAAAAATAGTCTAAAGGCGTCAAATCGCATGATCTTGGTGGCCAACTTACCGGTCCATTCCTTGAGATGAATTGTTCTCCGAAGTTTTCCCTCAAAATGGCCATAGAATCGCGAGCTGTGTGGCATTTAGCACCATCTTGTTGAAACCACATGTCAACCAAGTTCAGTTCTTCCATTTTTGGCAACAAAAAGTTTGTTAGCATTGAACGATAGCGATCGCCATTCACCGTAACGTTGCGTCCAACAGCATCTTTGAAAAAATACGGTCCAATGATTCCACCAGCGTACAAACCACACCAAACAGTGCATTTTTCGGGATGCATGGGCAGTTCTTGAACGGCTTCTGGTTGCTCTTCACTCCAAATGCGGCAATTTTGCTTATTTACGTAGCCATTCAACCAGAAATGAGCCTCATCGCTGAACAAAATTTGTCGATAAAACAGCGGATTTTCTGCCAACTTTTCTAGGGCCCAATCACTGAAAATTCGACGTTGTGGCAGATCGTTCGGCTTCAGTTCTTGCACGAGCTGTATTTTATACGGTTTTACACCAAGATCTTTGCGTAAAATCTTCCATGTGGTCGAATAACACAAACCCAATTGCTGCGAACGGCGACGAATCGACATTTCACGGTCTTCAGCAACACTCTCAGAAACAGACGCAATATTCTCTTCTGTACGCACTGTACGCATTCGTGTGGTTGGTTTAATGTCCAATAAAGTAAACTGAGTGCGAAACTTGGTCACAATCGCATTAATTGTTTGCTCACTTGGTCGATTATGTAGACCATAAATCGGACGTAAAGCGCGAAACACATTTCGAACCGAACACTGATTTTGGTAATAAAATTCAATGATTTGCAAGCGTTGCTCGTTAGTAAGTCTATTCATGATGAAATGTCAAAGCATACTGAGCATCTTTCTCTTTGACACCATGTCTGAAATCCCGCGTGATCTGTCAAATACTAATGCATGAAAATCCTAACCTCAAAAAAATCACCCATTACTAACTAATAACTACTAACACTGCACTAAATGATGAGCCAGATGAGTAAGAATAATGTTTCTAATTACCGTCTGATTTCTAAACTTTCTGCATTAACCAAGCTCTTTGACAGTGTATTGCTTACGATACTCTTACTTTCATTGTATTGTGTGTTGTTTTCCTTTTCCAACACGGTTTTTTTTTTTCCACCACGACTAATCTTACTCTATTTGTCTCCAAAACACTCCTTGCTCCCGGCAAAGTTCTCGAAACTGATGTTATAACTACTGGCGCAAAGTTTTAAAGCATTTAGTAAAATGTTAAAATCATTTTAGCAATTTACTCAGTTTAAAAGATGATTTACCTAATTTAAAACGATATTATCTTTCAATCTCTTAACAATTTTACATGTTCAGATTCCAGTTTTTTTAATAAAAGGAACTTAGCAATTTACGAGTTACACATAAGAGGCCAACAACTGTCCGCAAGAGCTTCCTATCGACTGCGCCTAAGGGATCGGACTGCCTTTTAAGCACCCAGGTCTCGGATCCATGTGTGAGTATTCCTCTTTTCTGGTTTCGCAAGCTCTAAAAAAATGTCTAAGGGTGCCATACTAGGTCTACTATTAAACTCCTCCTTATATAGATATAAAGCACTTGCCTTCACTGCGTGAACAATCCCTAACCACTTCGTCATTTGCCACATATTTTCTCACAGCACTGTCACTCCATCTATGAAGTGCAAGGAAATGTTGCAACACGACAAGCATCTATCTACCCACAAAAGTAAAAAAACAAGATTAATGTGATTTCCAATGTTGCATTCCGCAATGTTGTTTTTGTGGAAGTCACAAGTTGATTTGTTGTATATGCCTCGCCTCTCCGTCAATATTTGTATCTACCCACATAGATACTTACATAAAAGAACTTGAAATGCTTTTCCGAAGTTTTTCTGCTGTCTCTATGAACTAACAACAACAACTACTACTACTTTTATAAGAGATCTTTAGACAGAGCTCTATATGAAGGACCTCTCAAAAAGTGCACTTGACTATAGCTATGTACCTATTCAAGCTCGTATATTTCTCCCCAAGGGAGATAGATCGGTGGACTGATTCAAATTGAATAAATTAACATCAAGTGACGTGGTAACGACGACGGAAAAAGATCACGAGCAGGCAGCAACAAACCGCGGCTCCACGGCTATTATGTGTAGCACCTGGCTGACACCTTCGGTTGTCGCCTTTAATTTACAACATACCAATTGACGAGAAAACTTGTTGTTACCTATAGATCTAAGGAAAGAGCTTGTTGATCAACCTTAAGTGAGCTGCTTCGCATAAACATTCGGGAAGGAACTTAGAATAGAGGGCTAGTCAACTTGACCTCTGGATTCAGGCATCAAAATCAATAACACGCATCGTGATTAATTAAAATAGTTACATATATTGCTTATAAGTTGTACCTATGGTCTTTGATGTACATATAGTGTAGGTATACGAGCAAGTGTAGAACAGTGGTTATGTGTCTGCCGGTACATGTTTTATTGTACCTATACCACCCGTGTTAGCCGCGGGGTGTATAATATCAAAAACATATCCGCCGTACGCACGCGAAAATACAACACTATACACGCGCCCCTTAAATGGGGGAAACAACTTTTTACTATACGGGCTATACGGGTAGGTTTACAAATACGAGTTACGAGTAAATGATGGAGCTTCTAGTTTTTGCAGTGTGTTGTACAATTGTGCACATATTTGGAAAGAGGAGGAAAAAATTGTTGTTCGGTTGGGTGTTGAGTTAAGTAATATGAAGTGTATAGTGAGCCTTGTACAGGAAATCAATTTTGCGGAAGTTTCCTTGAATTAATGTATGTGAATTGGTAAAGGCTATTTTTTTAAGTGGAGGTTAGTGGCTTTTAATATATGTAATTGTGTTGTTAGTCCATACATTTTTGCAAAAGTAAAAGTTTTTTCCTAGGATGAAAAATGGATTACCCTGTATATGGTTTTGAGCTTCTGTGAATATAGTGCTATTCAGACATGAACTGAAATTAAGTATATTAGTACTTGAGTACAACTCAGGTACGATTCGTGTAGTTGCACATTTTTATTACCAGTATAATAAGACTTGTTTTTCTTTCTTTTTGCACCTAATTCCCTTCAATTCTTTTTGTGTCTAAACAAAAGGATTTTAAAAATATTTGAGAAATTCAAGTGAATTCAAAATCTTTTGTACTCGAATACCAATTCAAGTAATTCAGGAATTAAAGGAAGTCAAAGCATAAAAGAAGTTAAAAAAAATAAGAGGCACAAAAACAAGTCACAGTACTGCTAGTTGAAATGTTTGGATATATACTAGATACATAACTACATTTTGAACGTTCTAAAATTCAAATTGTAAGCGGTTTTAAAGTTTTCAAAATAACTTAAACTTTAACCAAATTATCAATTTAAAACTGAGAGCTGTTCGTATTCCAACATTGTGTATTGAGTGGATTAAATCTTACCTAGAAAACCGTACACATAGAGTTGTTTTCAGAAACGCAGTGTCTAATCCAATTGCAATCCCATGAATTCCTCAGGGTAGCCATCTCAGCCCAAGCCTATTTATACTTACCATCAATGACGTAAGTAGCATCATTACCTTTTCTGATGTCTCCATCTTTGCTGACGACATCAAAATAATTAAAGCGATCGCTTCTTCCAAAGATTATTTACTTTTTAAACATGACCTGAATACTTTTTTTACCTGGTGCAATACACATTTTCTGGAACTTAAAATCTATGACCTTCTTCTGTAAACGTTCACCTTCATTTCATTGAACCTATCATTTCTGTAATGTTCTTGTCCCTATAGTATCCTCTATTACTGATCTTGGGTTAATATGTGATAAAGAGCTACATTTCCGATCTAATATAGACCATTGGTTGGTCTAAGGAAAATAACGATTCATACGTTACAAAGTCCCTTGTGTCTTGTGTCAGGCCCATTCTTGAATATGCTTGCTCGATTTGGTCACCTTTTCACATTACTGACTCACAAAAATTTGTAGCAGTACAACGGAAATTGCTTCGTTTTGCCTTGCGCAATTTAACTTAGTCTGATCTTTTTATCCTACCCCCTTATGAAGACCTTTTAAACTATTAAAGAGGCAGAGGCGATACAAATATCTTTAACGGTTAATGAGCGCAAAACAAAGTATATGTTGTCATCAAGAAAGAACCTACTACACCGGTCTTGGTCAAAACGCCACCATCGACAGAAGTAACCTTGAGGTAGTTAAGGACTTTGTCTACCTAGGCTAGGCTATGAACACAGAAAACATCACCAGCGCTGAGATCAACCGAAAAATTACTCTTGATAACCATTGTCTCTTTGGGCTAATAAAGGATTTGAATAGTAAAGCCCTCTCTCGAGTTACCAAAGCCTCATGATCCCCATCCTGCTTTACAAGGCAGAAGCATGTACTATAAAAAAAGCGGATGAAAGCACCTTGGTTCGATTCGAGAGAAAGAGATAGTGGAAAAGAAGATGATACGACGAATTGTACAGCGAAGTAGACTTAGCCAGAAAGATAACAGCGAGATGTCTGGCTCAGGTAGATTGTATGGAAACTAATGCTCCGACCCGAAAAGTCTTTGAATCCAAGCCCACACACAGTACAGCGCATTAGAGGAAGACCGCGGATCAATTGGCGCGCACAAGTGGAAAGTGACTTCAACCAACTTGGATTGCAACTGGAGATATTAGTTAGGGACCGAGCTAGATGGAGAAGTTTGTTAAGTGAGACCCTAGTTAACACAGGACTATAGCACCACCTTACATAAGTGACTCTTAAGCAAATCAATTACTAAAGAATTGTACTGTTATTTCTACTTAACCATTAAATATACAGGTGTGATCTTAAGGGCATATCGGTTGGAAACAAATAGATTTTTCGAATGTGTCAAATTTTGTTCAATCGACTTCTTCAAGAAGAACTTACCGGTATCGTCACATTAGTATTTTTTAAATTGTTTACTTTTTTTGTGTTAACAATTTACTGAGAAAGTTTCAAGTTGTGAAAGTATTAAAATTGAATAATGGTTTTGAATTATTAATTTCAGATGTTTGCTGTAGTACTTATGTTTTCAACTCGTCCTTGGGAAGTCTTTTATTGAGACACCATGTTGATACTTTTCTTTAGCTTAGTAAAATATACTTTTTTTCTATTTAATCTTCCGAGGAACCGGAAGGACACAAATGATAAGAATCGGTACCGAATAGTGTGGAACTCTTTCCGCACTTAAACCTCGGGTTAATCAGACCTAATCTATGAAAGATGCACAAACAGTTTTTCTTTCTCAATTTATAATTCACTAAACAGGAAATTTATAGTTGTAATACTTTTCCCAGGCTCATGATCACCATGAGGCTTGGTTCTTCTTATTCGCAACATTGTCTTTTTTATTTACACCGGTCTCCATTTCGTAGTTGGTATGGCTTATTTCTTTAACCTTTTCTATCACCATTTCAATCTGAAGGTCACTATTTCTTATGTAACAAAGGGGCATTTATTATTCCACGAAGGGCTTTGTTCTGGAATTTTTGGATAGGTTCAACACTTATTTTCTTTAAACAGCCTCATAGTTGGATGCTATAAGTCCAAATGGGTTTCAGTATTTGCTTCTATAATGCTAGTTTGTTCTCGATAGATAGGTCAGATAGGTCATTCTTTTGTACTTGAAGTTTAGCTCTTCTTCTTATTTTTCGGCTCTTTTCATTTACGCTTTGCGCCTAAAGTCAATTCAAGGTATTTGGGAGTATTGAAGTAAGGTACTTCTGCACTGATAATAGATATTGGAACATTATTTATACTTTTGGTTGTAAGATTTATAGGCGTGTCGATTTGGTTTCATTTTGTTTGATAAACAATTTTTTCGTCAAAACACGAACATTATCGACTGCCTTTTGTATAGCATTATTATCAGCAGTACCAGTGGCGTGATGGTTAGTGCGGAAAGGATTATCATGCCAGAGGTCTTATCCCTGTCTGTGCCACCTAGAGTTTTATTCACGAATATTGACTCTTCCGAAGAACCGAAAAACCCTCCTAAAGTATTTCTTGATTTAAAAAGAGATTTCTCAAATTAGCCCTTCGGATTAGGAAGCTGTAGGACCTTTATTCCTGAAATTACATGTACACATGAATAATTAAGAGTTGTAAGTCAATAGATCCAGGTTCTCTACGAGCTGTTGCACCACCTAATTTTTTATAATTTAATATAAAATTATAATTTTTTTATTGTAAAATGTATATGGCCATGATAGTGTTGGTTTCCATTGGAATATTCTTTGTATATAAAAGATACAAGGTTGGTCCTAGGACACTTCCTTGCGGCACACCGGATTCAATTTTTTATACTTCAGAGTAATTTTGGTCGTATCATACTCTAAAGTCGGTTCGTTACATATTATTTCAATATTTTGCAGTACTGCCTGTGAAGAACCCTATACATTTTGTACTCAAGTCCCAAGAGTCAGACCTTGTCAAAAGCTTGCAAAAATAAAATATGCTAAAAATACAAAAATTCCTTGTATTTATAAAGACTGCAATAAAATTTTAAAATAATTTGGTGGTGCTGTTTTTAAACACGTAATGTTTCATGCTGTCAAATTGTGGCCTGGTGTTTTTTTTTTGTAACATTGATAAAGTGTGTGCCTAACAATTTATTCATGAAAACTATATTCTCAATTTTGGAATTAATCAATTCACTGAAAAAAAGAATAGAACTCTTCAAAAACATTCAACCACGTCCAAGCAGAGAAATACATACATACATAATTTTGAACGATTACGATTGATTCTGAAGGATTTTCAAAAAAAACCTTATGATAGACTGTTTTGGCTCAATAAAGATCAGATATAAGAAAACAGAAAAACAAAGAACTTTTTATTTTTAATTCATCAATTGAAACAATGTAATAAATCAACGCTACTTTGGTTGCGATTACCATATAAATTCCTGACCAATTTCACGTTCATTGTAAAGTTAAAACTCAAAAGTAAAAGATCTACCTCACGTCACGTAGTTGTATGTATGTATTTTCAAAATGGCAACTATATTTATGTATATTTGTATACATTTTTCCATCAAAACAACGTGCGCTACTACAGGCATTTGTTACGCGTCAATACGCTCGCATTAAAAATTCAACACTCTTCGTCAATTCGGAAATTACCGAAGCATTATATTTGTTTGTATGTTTGTTTGTGTTTTACTTATTTCTTTTTATTTAAGGAAGTTCATTACCATCCAATCAACGTACATACAGCTGACAGCACAGAGCCAGTGACCAGTGACCGTCAGTAGTATTATAGGTCGACCCTCAGAACTTCCATTATTGTAAACTTGACCTTGAACATTTTATTTTGATTAACCCAACTGATATCAAAAGAAAAAATAGACAATCAAATTTTAAGAAAAGAAGAAAAATAGACTTAAAATAATAAAAAATTAAGTTCAGAACATTTGTGTCGTATTGATTTGATGTATCATTATACACGTGTCGTGTATGGCGTATGCCTTACCTATGCAAAGATACAAATCACCATTAGGCATTTATGATAAAAGCATCGACTTCGATGGAAAGACGTTTTGGAATAAATTTTAACCTAAATCTATCTCTATTGTCATCACCCGTCGTGATTTTGGTTGTTTGAACAATCACTTTTTTTTACTGTTGTCAAATTTTCAGTGGCATTATATTATACACAATAATGAAGACATCAACAATGAAAACCGTGTTAAACTTTGTCACAAAAGTGATTATGGAATTTAATGCATTGAAGATTTATTCAAGAAAAATTGGTGACACTCAAATTCGTTAACGTTTATGTTGGATGAAATGGCATTGGCATAGTTGGGTTAACATCTAAATAACAAAAATAAGATTTCAAGTTATATTGTGTATTTTGACTTTTGAACAAAGTGTCAAAAAATAAATTAATGGGGTGATATTCCACTTCTTGGTTTGCTTATATTAATGCCTTAATTAAATAAGATAATTTTCCAGTTCCAGTTTTTAAAGAAATTTAAAGAAGACTAATAGTCTGTGAATTCTAGCTAAAATCTTTTCGGAACCTTAAAATAATTTATTCGAAAAATGTTATGATTGAAATTGACGCAGGATGTCAACTTATGCGATGAGTAAACAGTAGTAGCCCGATGATAGAACATGAGTTCTGAAACTCGTCGCTAGTTTGATTTATATAAAAAAATGTTTGTAACATAAAGTTTAAATAAATTGTTAATTTTTTAAGATAACTATAATCGTTTTTATTTTAAAAAATAAACATAAAACAAAAAATACATAATATAGCAAACATGGAGACAAGCAACACATCATCTATATTAAGCGATACGTCAAAAGTCCTCCAAAATTCCACTATTGGATTTTTGTAAAATGGCATTTTAAGGGGGGTGATAGGGTTGGTGTAGGTAAAACAAATTGAATTATTCACTTTAAAACAACCAAAATATATGATACATGATTTCAACGTACGAGTAGTTTTAAATGCCCAACCATCTTTTAAAAAGTTATAACATTGGACATCGATTGGAATTCATCTAGACTTTGAACCTGCATTGATTTTGAAGTTGATTTTTAAACAATCTTATTGAAGTATTTGAACGATGTCTTAACTCTAGTTGTCCCTGGTTTACGAGTACAACAGAAATAAGAGACTTGATATGTGAAAGAAAATTTGTAGTAGAATTTCTAAGAGTTTTAGGGCAGGTCAGGATTGGGATCGCTACGCAGGTATTGGAAAGCATTATTTTGAAGGTGATGATAACCAAGTTTTTGCTTATAGTCCAGAATAATTCTTTTGCTTCGCCTGTTACAGGAAGTAATCTAAGTTTAATAGATGATTTTGTTAGGTCTATATCTTATGGTTCCTTTTCGTTTGACTGTGTTTCTTCTGATGAATGCTTTGAGTCTCTTATTTCTATTAGTTCTGATACTAAGGCTCTTGACGATGTTTTCCTAAAATTTATTCGTTTATTGCTATATTTATAACTATATTAAATGTTTGACTTAGTCAGTATTTCCAAGCTCTTGGAAAATTGCAAAGGTTGTTCCTTTCTGGAAAATGGGTGGCAGTAATACTTACTTACTACAGGCCTCAAGCAATATGCGTCAGTTTCACACGACAAGTTAATTAAGGTCCTCACCCATCTACATGCGCCACCTGAGTCGCGGTCTTACTCTACTGCCCCGTCCATTGTCCTGCGCTCTACAGGACCTAGCCATATAAGTCGTTGGACTTTAATTTTGTTAACTAGGTCAGTGTCGCTGTACAGCCCGTACAGTTCGTCGTTATATCTTCACCTCCATTCTCCATCTATGCATACGGGACCAAAAATCACCCGAAGAATTTTTCTTTCGAAGCATCCTAAGACGCTCTCATCTTTCTTTTACTATTCAATTGCCTTCTAAATCCAAAAAAGCAGCAATTTGAAATAGTTATTCTTCATTTGATTTCAGCGCTGGTGTCGTTGTCTGAGTTTATAGCGGTGCCTAGGCACCACTACCTCAAAGTTATAGCTGTCCATGGTGACGTTTTGTCCAAGACGTCGTTGTTCAATGTCCTTTTTTGATGACAGCATATACTTGGTCTTGCCTTCATTGACCACAAAACCCATCTTCTTCGCTTCCGTCGCAATGCTCAAAAACGCTCCACTGACATCAAGCTTTGATCTTCCAATTATGTCAATATCATCTGCGTATCCGAGTAATTGGATGGACCTTTGGAAGATTATGCCTCAAGTGTTGACGGTTGAGTTTTGCACAATTCTTTCCAGAACGATGTTGAAGAAGTCGCATGACAGTGCATCGCCTTGTCTAAAACCTTTGTTGACATTAAATGCATCGGTGAGATCTTTTCCGACCTTGATAGAGCAGCTTGCATTCTCCATCGTCATTCTGCACAAACGGATAAGTTTGACAGGGATGCCAAAACTAGACATTGCTCTGTACGCGGCTTTAAATCGATAAAGAGATGGTGGGTATCGATTTGAAGTTCCTGGGTTTTTTCCAAGATCTGCCGTAGTGTGAATATTTGGTCGATAGTGGACGTTCCTGGTCTGAAGCCACACTGATAAGGACCTATCAGGTTGTTGACGAACGGCTTTAGAAGTTCACATAATACGGCAGAGAGGATCTTATATGCAATGTTAAGGAGACTGTAGTTGGCGCAATTTAAAGGGTCTCCTTTCTTAAGTATCGGGCACACTATGCTGATATTCCACTCATCGGGCATGCTTTCTTCTGACCATATTTTGCAGATGAGTTGGTGCATGCTCCCTACCAAGTCATCGCCTGCTGCTTTGAATAGTTCGGCAGCGACGCCGTCAGCCCCATCAGCTTTGTTTGACTTCAGTTTAGATAAAGCTATCTTCACTTCGTCGAGGTCGTGTAGGTGGATTTGTTAATCTGCGCCGCCTAGTGGTTCTATCTCCCTTACAGCGAAATTCGTTTCGTCATCGCCGTTATATAATTTGGAGAAGGGGTCTTTCCATATTCTCAACATAGACTGCGGGTATACTACGATGTTCCCCTGATCGTCCTTACAGGCTTCGGTTCGCGGCTGGTACCATTGGGAGGTTTTTTTTACCTTTTGGTAAAATTAACGAACCTCATTCCTGTTGTGACATACCTCTATCTGTTCGATCGCGCGCTTCTCATGCTCTCTTTTTTCCATCTAAGAAGCCGGTGTTCCTCTCTCCTCTTCTGCTCGTAGAGCTCGCGAGCAGCTCTGGTCCTAATGTGAAGCGCGCCGTTTTGTATGCCTGTTGTTTCGCTGCGTGCGCTTGCCGGCATTCGTCGTAAAACTAGGGGTTTCCCTGTGGTGGCCTTGTGAAACCTACAACAACCTTGGCTACAACTAGGTAGTGGTCCGAGTCAATGTTGGCCCCTCGGAATGTTCGGACATCCTGTATACTGGAGAAGTGTCGTGCGTCGATCGCAATGTGGTCAATCTGGTTGACAGTTGATAGATCAGGAAATTTCCATGTTCCCGTTGTGGATATTAAGATTCGTGAGCTGCGTACTAGCTACCAGAACGTCTCGCCCCACAGCAAAATTGATCAGTCTGAATCCGTTGTCGGAGGTGGTGTCGTGCAGGCTGTATCTCCAAAATGTGCCACCAAGTTGAAACATTCATCCCTCCAAAATCAGCAATACTTAAAAGATGATTGAGCTACCAATAGCTGGTTTATGGATGCAATTGTATTATTTCTAGAAGACGGACAATTTTTTTCAACGATTTGTTATAAAAGTCACGTATCAAACCTGTTATAAGGCCGTTCTAGATCCTTCTCGAGTTGTTCTAATACATGGATAGTCATATTTTAAGTTAAACGAAATCTTTTGTAAAAGGCAAATTCATCAAAACTAAAAAAGTACTCATTCCTATTGTAAACCTGACGAGGGACGCCGACTTCAATCGATTCAAGAACCTCCACATCATCTTACCACAAATCGGCCAATTCAAAATTAATTTTTATTATTTTATTTTAGTTTGAACAAAGAACTAGTTTTTTTGGCACAATAATTTACTGAAATGTCATCACACAACATAATCTCCTAAGTGCAACTTAAGGTTTTATGCCCTACTATTTCTTCCCCATAAAATAAGTTTCAGTTAGGTTCATTTATGTCAAACTTTGAGTTCTGTGCAAACCATTAAGCAAAAATTACTACCTTATGTGTAACTTAAATAGATATGAGTCGTATCTGCAAACGGGCCTGAATCTCAAAGCTTAACAATATAAATAAAATTAAATGTCTCTTTATTTCCCTGTAAGGGAAATAAAAAATATCAGCTGAATTTGAATAGTTAAAAATTCTGTGTTCTTAGCAATCAATGGAAACACTTTTATTATATATCATTAGTGAATTTTATGTCATCTTTAAGAAACGTAAATTTATTAAATATTTTAAAAATATTCAAAACGGAAATTCAATCATTCAAAACCATAAAAATAAAACAGATTCAAAGACTCAAAGGAATCTTGCGGTAGCTTCTTTTTCATTTGTATATTGTTATTTGAGTTCAAATTACTTGACTTATCATCATTTATTTGTATTCTTAATATTCCATCAAAAATTTCATCTCAAAGATTTATAAGTATGAACTTTGGCGATGTAAATTATTGTATATTTTTTTTTGTGAGAATTAATCATAAAAACACATCATCACCCGGATGCCATTTTTGATTTGCTAAGAATTTTTCTTCTTTTTCGAAGAATACAAAAATAAACAGATCAAGACTTCGTGTGAAGGACGTTATGATTCTAAATTATCACTTCCATCGATTGGATTGGCTCAAGAGTATAGTAAAAGAGGTGCTTGACCGAAAGATAGATTGAAGTTTTATTAGTGCTGATGGTGATGATGGTATGGATGTTGTTAAACGAAAAAACACTTTATCGATTGATGTTGTTTTTGTTGTTTTTCTTGGTGGATCTTTTTGTTAGACTAATGACTCTTTCTTTGTTTATTGAAGTTTGAATGATTTATGCATTGGTCTTCGATAAATAAAACAACAAATTAAACGTTGCTTAAAAGTGGGCCTTAACAAGAATTTATTCATTTGAGGTATGCGTTTATAGCCATTTTATGAATTGAAGGGGGATTTGTTTAACTGGGTCAGAAAAAAGGTTGTGCTTTGTAAAGGGAGCAGGAATTTTAAACGGAATGCAAGTAAGGAGGTATTAGATTCAATAGCTTGAAATTGATCTTGGAAGTCGCACAATAACTTTCAATTTATTTCAATTAGTGTTGATAAGCAAATTTGGTAAATTAAAATTTTTAACTAATAATAGGTTAATCCTTGGAAAACAATTAAATCGCGTATTTTAGGGCATTTACTTTATACTCTACTTTAAGCTCAAG
The DNA here is from genome assembly GCA_920104205.1 of Eupeodes latifasciatus. Lineage (NCBI taxonomy): Eukaryota > Metazoa > Arthropoda > Insecta > Diptera > Syrphidae > Eupeodes > Eupeodes latifasciatus. The sequence continues at coordinate 142,117,536 of OV049924.1, read as the reverse complement.
AAAAATAGTTCGATTCGATTTTTTGAGGAATGGTTCAAGCTAGCAAACCTTATTGTAATAGGACTGTTCATCAAGTCTATACAAAATCTTGCATAAAACCAAATCAAAGTCAATAATATCTTGGGAAATGTTTTGTTTCCGTTTGAGAAAAACACAATTTGGTAGCTTTTTATTTAATATTGAAAATAAAAGCTTTAAGCAGTAGTATTTTATGTTGATGCGACCCACACTAATAATTTCCCATTCGTGTCTGTCTGACGATTTTTATTAAAATTAATCAAATTATTAATAATAAAATTTTGTGTAAGATGAAAAGAAGTTTAAAGTCAATATCCAACTTTTTTCTTATAAAACTTGAGTCGAAAACCATTCCTTGTAAAGGGTGATTTTTTAAAAGCTATAAGAAAGTTTAAAAAAAACACATAAAATTCAAAAAAAAAATGCATGAAATCTTTATTTGAATCCATAGTACGGTTCATATAATTTAATGTTTGAAGATTATTTTATGCAAATATTGACCCTGACTGCGCCTCAAATGGTCCATCCGCTTAGTCCAATTTTGGCATACTCTTTTCAACATTTCGGCCGGTATCTCACGAATAAATGCTTCAATGTTGTCTTCCAATGCGTCAATTGAAGCGATTGTCTGTATAGACATGAGCTTTAACATAGCCCCACAAAAAAAGTCTAAAGGCGTTAAATCGCACGATCTAGGCGGCCAATTGACCGACTTTGTAGCATGTGGCACCATCTTGTTGAAACCACATGTGATGCAAGTCAAGTTCTTGCATTTTGGGCAAAAAAAGTTGGATATCATCTCACGGTAGCGCTCACCATTCACAGTTACGTTACGATTCGCATCATCTTTGAAGAAGTACGGTCCAATGATGCCACCAGGCCATAAACCGCACCAAACTGTGACTTTTTCTGGATGCATTGATAGCTCTTGCAATGCTCCTGGCTGATATTCACTCCAAAATCAACAATTCTGCTTATTTACGTACCCATTGAGCCAAAAATGAGCTTCGTCGCTGAACACAAGAAGCGGGCGATGAAATTTCGTAACAGAGCACACATTTTGATAATAAAATCCAATAATTTGCAAGCGTTGTTCGTTTGTAAGACGATTCATGGTTAAATTATAGACCAAACTAAAGATGTTTGACAGTGAAACAAAACACGAAACGTTCGGTTTGTCTTTCTGTCATTCGCCGGTATTCGTAGTCAATGTCTTTAACCACTGCACTGGATGGATTTGCTCAGATGTAGCTTTTCCCTCTCAATGTTGTCTTCCAATGTCTTAACCTTCCGTTAAGGTTTCGGCCAATAAACTTCCTAACAATCATCTCAGCGTTCCATCTTTGTCAGCGTCGATTTGCTTTGTCGCTAATTATTCTAGCATTACCGTGCTTAGCCTTGTTTTCCACAACCGTCATGACCCTGTCCTGTGTGACTACTGTACTGTCTCCGAGTTGGGTGGAGAGGTATTGCTTCCATTGGTGGGTTAACCTCTCTTTTTATCTAGAGGTAAGCTATAGAATGTGGCGGCCTTATCTATGAGGTTTCACTTTATGCTTGGCATGTGGCCGAGCAGTTCCAGAGCATTCTCTTTCAAGGAAGGCCCTAGCATTTTGCAGTCGTATCCGTTCCAGTTCTGTCATGTCGTCCTATTTCAACTTTGCCAACCTCTTTACCGTCCTTTTAAAGTTTCGAGATCATTCTCCGCCTATGGTTGATACACCAGATGGGTTAGAGCTATCAACCAAGCAATTGGTGCTGACACAGTCAACTTCAATTGTTCATCTCTCATGTCAAGTTCGAAAAAGGGGTTGAGAAAAAGGCTCTCCTTTTCCTCTGCCAAGTTCATGTTCCTGTTCAAGTTCTCGTAGTTTTCCATTTCCTTTTTAAGATGCAAGTTTACTGGATAAATCTTGGATTCCAAAAATGTTAAATCTTTAAGTAAAAATAAAGAGAGAAGAAAAATAAAAAGAGATTTATTATTTTTCAAGAGTATCGAAGGAAAAAAAAGGTTGTTTGTCAATGGCGACTTCTCCTCCCGATCAAGAGCAGCAGTGACTTCTACCGACAGATTGACGAATATCCACAACGCCATGTAGCTTATGTTGCTTCATAGGTTGGGTCCCTCTTAGTAGTGTGTGTCCTTTGCCGCTCAGCCGAGTGTCATCCATTTGACCAATGCTGGACAGCTCGGGATCACAAAAGTAAGCTTCCTCACCACGATAAGAGTGAGACCTGTTTTTAAATTATAACTTCGATTATTCTAACTACCCATTCAATATTTTTAAAACTCATTTCTGCATGTTTTTATCTGAAAAATAACTAAATTTATTTGAAGTCAATGCCTCTGAAGGCTCTTGAGATAACATTTTATGTTTATATCAAAAAAAGGTTCCCAAATGCCCGCACATGCTTAAACATTTTTCTTTGTTTTCGGAATATTTAAAAAAAAAATATGTGGATATTTAGGGTCCGTCGAAAAGCTCACTATTTTATTTAAATTGCTTTAATAAACACAAAGAAAACTTTCACTCAATTTTTTAAAAGGTATGTATGTCTGCATATTTGACGTTATTATATGTAAAATAATTTTTTTAAGTAAATATCTCTGCTTGATCTTCATATGTGAAATCTTAAAATTCTCAAACCTAACTTCGACATTTCTGTTACAAAAAATAATTATATTCCAAAATTGACACTTTTTCCCATAAAATCTTATATGATTTATTTCATTTAAAGGCTATAAAACAGTTAGTTTTTTATGACTTTCTCGATACTTAATGCAAAACTTTTACTTAAAACATTTAATTCGTTTTAATGTCCTTGCACCGAATGTAAATTACACAGTTTATCGTTTTTTATTTTAATGCCAAACATTAAATTTCATTTACAACTAAGAACAACCAATAAATAAGAGGCCAATCAATTAATTTACTTAAAAAAAAAAACAAACCATGTACAAGATTATCTTGATCAATTAATAAAAATAAATACGACTATAATATCTTAAATCTCTTACAAAAATAAAATGCATTGAGTTAAAATTGTTTAAATATTTCTCTTTCAAATCGATTTAAACTGAAAAATTCAAGATCACAGAACAAGGATATTTCCTCTTATGCATACCTGCATAAATTGAAATTGTTTATAAATATTCAATTATTATTTTCCCATTGCAAAATAAAACTTCATACTTTTACAAGGTAGAAGTTTTTTATATTTTTATTTGTAATTCAATGAAAACTAGTTTTTCATGTGGATGCGGATTGAAAAAAAAAATTAATAGAATTTTATACTTTACTATGCACATAAACTACTGCTGCTAAGTTGTCATGTATTTTCCGATGAACTTAGCAACACGAATAGAACAGCAACAAACTATACAACAAAATAATCAATGTTAACAATAAGTTTCAAAATTTAATTAAAGTTAAGTTTTGAAGGCGAAAATTATTTTAAAAATAATTAAAGCCAACAATATTAGACGATAAACATAATAATGTAAGCTTAAGTTTGTACAATGTACATAGCTGTGTTTTAAACACACAAATTATAGATATTGATATATACATAGTATATACAAACCTAAAAAAACTGTGGGATCTATCGGTGGTTAGGAGATATATGTACGTGTACATATTTTTTGTAAGGTCGAAGACGTTATGTTCTCCTTTAAATAAAGCAGTTTTTCTTTTATTAAATTAAATTTATAAGTGTATTTTTTTTAAAGGCCCAACAATAAAAGGAACTAAAAGCAACTTTCGTTTTTTAAGCACTTGTAATCTCCAATATGATTTAGTAATACTTTTTTCAAACATTTTCAAAAATTTGTTTTCGCCTTTAAGAAAATTACAAGGACAAGTTAGACCATAGGGTAGTATCAATTTTTATCCAAGTAACCGTGCTGAGGCACATATTTCCAATTTTTTCGGATTAGAGGAAATTTCAATTCGTTAAATGATGGAAAATAAAAAAGTACGTATACGCCAGAGTGTGTACCTTATAAATTAAAGCTTATGAAGAATATATCATATTTTTTAAAAACTATGAACATTTTGTTTTTAACTGACGCAAGTATTTTTCTTAAAAAAAAAAAAAAAAAACTAGAAGTTTTCCGTTCAGAACCTGATGAAGGTTTTGTATTGAACTATTTTTTAAGTAATGCGTTAATAGAAACTTTTTATTCCATTTTTATTATCTCAATGGATAAAATATGAATATTCATACTAGAACCTAAATAAAAGGTTTTAAGGTAGATTTCTGTGAAGCTTTTTTCGTCGGACATGTCTCAAGAACCAGAACAGATATCGCCTTTAAATACATTGTTTTTTAAATAAAATACACGACTGGATCGCCCAAACTTTTGTTGTTTAAGTTGTTAGAGCAGCTTTTGTATTTTTAACTAATTTTGTATGTCTAAAATTTTTTAAATTTTTGTTTAAAAATATGTTTGGTATGCAGTTTTCGAGACAACGAATTTTGAAAACAAAACTCAATATTTGTTTAAAAAATCCAAAACGAAAATGTTGAAATTTTTGATCATCAAATATTATTTACATTTATTTACAATGCATTAGAAAAAATATTAAAATCGGTTTCTGAGAAAATTTAAAAACAAAATTACGGTTTTGTGGTGGGTACCCATCTATGTCAATAGAAAAATGTATTTTTTTATTTAAAGAAGGCAAGTAAAGTAAAAAAATTTAGAGAAAATTCAATAAAAATCTATCGGTTCGTTTTTGAGAAAAATCGAATTTTCGATTTTTGACCAAAAAAATTGTTTAGTGTTATTTTTGATATTAAAAAAATGAAAAAAAACGCCTAACGCAAATCTGTTCAAAACCTTGATTTCCAAGTTTAAACTCAATCAATTCAATGGTTTATCCTAATGCTTTAGGAGAGAGGACACACAGACAGACAGACCGACGGAATCGGTGGACCCACTTCTCTGCCATCGTTATGTCAAGTTTGATTAATGCAATACTTGCCATACATTTCCTATGTGTTGCAAGTAAAAATTGGAAAACTTGGTTTTTCGAACGCTACTTGAATTAAATTTTACGTTATATGTTGTGACCTGATACCATATTGGTATAAGTTTGTGCATCAAAGAATAATGTTTTTGAAACTTGATAAAAGTTTTTGGAAAAATTTAAGTTACAGATTTCTTACAAAAAATACTTCTAAAAGTTGTTAAAAATTGGTTTTCCACTCTAATAATTTATTAAAAATATTGCCTTCAAACTAATTGCATTATATGAAAAGCACTTAGTAACATTTTTAGAACAATTCAATGCTCTGTTTAAAAACATTCGAAAAATACAACTAGAATTGGTAAAAATCGGTTTTCGACTAAAAATCTCGGAAACTAAAACAGATATTGAAATCAAATTCTTTTTTTTCATATGCAAAATATTATTGTAATTTTTTTTTTTAGAAAAATTGAACTTGAAAATTGAAAACTTTTTTTAAAACCAAAACACGAAGACCTAAGGTTAGGTTAAGGTGGCTGTTGATGGGAAACCTAAATCACGTAGACTTTACTCCTTGAACCAATTAGATCTAGCTATGAAGTGTTTGAGACAATAGATGTTGGAATTTCGTAGATCACTATAATAATTGTAGTAAAAGTCTCCATGGTCTTCGTCTTTGTGACAGGGCAGGACATGAACCTAGAAATTTAGACATTGTCTTCTCTCTTCTTCATCCATGCAGCTTTTGCAAAAATTATTTGCAGGAGCTCGAAGTCAAAAAGCATGTCTACCTATTAAGAAGTATCCTGTAAGAACTCCTATAATGGAGCTTATGAAATATGAGAAGCTAGAAGTATATCGATGTTGTATTTGTTGCCCATCAAATGTAAAGTTGTTTCATTTTTTGCAAGTTCGTCAGCTTTGCAATTTCATGGAATGTCTCTATGACCCGGAATCCAAATTAGGTTAATGTTAAACTGCTCCATCATCTTCACAAGAGATGATCGACAGTTTAGGGCTGTTAATGAGTTTATTAAAACATAGTCCAATGATTTTATGGCAGCTTGACTATCTGAAAAGATGCGTATACATATAGTCAATATCAAGTTTTCTCTGAGCCAAGAGAATGCTTCTTTGATAGCCTTTGATCCGTCTGAAACACGATACAATTGGGAAAACAAATTGAAAGAGAAGACATAGATTTAGTTCGTTATTAATATTTTGTTATAGTTTTAGAAAAATCGACGGGTCGTATCCAAGCCTCATTTTGTCGACGAAAGATTGAAAGAGGGCTCTTTCAAAGGCACAATTGCTTAGTTTTCAATTTCAAATCAAGTAAAGGTTGCTTCAACAATAACGTACAATATTTTTTGTAAATGAAAAACAAATTTTCCAGAGAATTCACTTAATTTCCGGCTTCGATTGCACATCTCTATACCATGGTCCATATTTTCAATGATGATGAGGCATAATTGAGTTTCAATGATGTTAATGCGTTGAATTGGCTTATTAAAGTTCACCTTTTCTTTTTAATATCCCCAAAGAAAGGAGTAAAATATCTTCAAATCGCATTATTGTGTCGGGAAAGTGACGTTTCGACGATCTCGCTCAAAAGAACCATTCGTTGGCTGTGTAAAAAGTTGTATAGATCTGTCGTCCAGTTCCTTATCCTCAATTCCAGACCACAACACAAAAAATGTAATCATCTTCCGGTAGGAAACATCATTCACTTGTAATGCTTGGCCAAAATTTTTTTTAGAAGAAGTACGGCCTAATGACGCCTCCACGTCATAAACCGCACTAAACAGTTTCCTTTGTTGATGCCTCGACTTTTTAACAATTAGTAAAGCAAAATAAGATCAATTTTTAAGGAATCCACTAAGGTGAAGGTGCTGACCAAAACAATCACAAATTGCATCTAGATATACTAACCTTTTTTTCAAAACATGTTCAGAAATTTTAACACTCTTAACTGAGTGCTACTTGGTGGTCGAATTTGTTAAAGAATAAACAAATTAAAAGTCAAATAAAATTAGGGTTATTGCCCCTTGCAAGGAATTGACAAAACTTCGAAAAGTAATTCTTGCCATGTAATGAACTTTTTTAAATTAGCCGTTCGGATTCGGCATAAACTGGAGGTCCCCTCCATCCCTGGTATAACTCGCACAAAATCTAAAGCTTCATAAACGCTGGGACTGACTTCGACTCTAAAATTGAGTTCTTAAATTTTAATTATAAGTTAAATTTATAAAGAAAAATATAAAAAAATTCTTGATCATATTTTCAATTTATGTTTTTATTTCAATAATTTTAGATCGAAAGCTTCTTAATGACAATACGGCTTTCGCAGCAATAGATCCACTGGTGATCTCATGGTTCATCTCACCGAACCGTGGAGCAAAGCTTTACATGGTTTTGGAGAAAGTAAAATTATTGCACTTGATATTTCAAAAGCATTTGATAGGGCTTGGCATCAGGCTCTCTTATCGAAAATGCGTGCTTTCGGCTTTCATGAATCCCTTCTTCATTGGATTAGTAATTATCTTTCGGATCGTTTAATACAACTAGTATTGGATAAGTTCAAGTCTGAAAACCGCAAAATAAATTTTTTTTTTTTTTTTTTTTTTTTTTTTTTCGCAGGAAGGTGAGAAATCTTCAGAGACACTATAAGCCCGATGCTTATAGTAGTGTCAGATTTTTACTGACTAAAACTCACCTCCCTTATCTTCTATATTATTACTACAACTAAGTCCAGCTTAACAAGTAGTTTTAGCGTCATTTTGTTCGCGTTTTGTCAGGAAGCTCCCCAACGAGAGGACCTGAAGATTCCACAAAATTCGAGTGGAGAGATTAATTTGTTTGCGCTAGATCAGAAGGTCTTGTTCGGTGCAGACGCCGAAAAACGAACGCCTCGCTAACAGATTGTTGGATTAAGTTATTACTATGATTTCTAAGTCGTGATCTTAGCTCTGTAGCAAATTTTTTAATTTCGTTTTCTACATATTTTATATTTAAATCTCTATGTAAGTCGCTATTTCTTACATACCATGGAGCATTTACTATTATTTTAAGTACTTTGTTTTGGTATGTTTGCAAAATTTGTATATTTCTTTCGTTGGTACAACCCCAAAGTTGTATACCGTACGTCCAAACTGGTTTCAGTACTTGCTTATAAATAAGAAGCTTATTATAAACGCTTAGATTGGAATATCTTCCAATAAGCCATGTCAATTCGCGGAGTTTATTTTCGAGTTCATCGCGTTTCTTTTTTACATGAACTTTCCATTTAAGTTTCGCGTCTAGAGTCATGCCTAGATACTTCGCTTCATTAGCGTATGGAATTTGCACAGAATTTATATAAATAGGTAAGTTATATACTTTTTTATACGTAAAATTTGTGTGCGTCGATTTCGTTTCATTAAGAGCAATTCGCCATTTCTTTGTCCAATCTGAAATGCTATTTAATGCCTTTTGAAGCTTAGAGGTTGCCGTTTCTATTGAATCCGATATTGCGAGTACAGCTGTATCATCGGCAAAAGTGCCTAAAGTTGTGCCTTCTGTTTGGGGTATATCTCGGGTATAAAGAACAAACAAAATCGGTCCAAGGACGCTACCCTGGGGAACCCCAGCGTTTATTTCTTTAAACTCCGAATACTCCGTTCCTTGCTTAACTCGAAAGAATCTATTTTCTAGGTACGATTCAAGAATGTTATATATTTGCTCTGGAAAGACTTTTAATTTATATTTTAGCCCGTCATGCCAAACTTTGTCAAAAGCTTGAGAAACGTCAAGAAATGCAGTTGAGCAAATCTTTTTTTCTTCCAATGCTTTTTCAATTTCGTTAGTTATTCGGTAAACCTGATCAATTGTCGAGTGATTATTCCGGAAACCGAATTGGTGGTCGGGAATTAAACGTTTTTCTTCAATAATTGGTAACATTCGTTTAAGAAGCAATTTTTCAAATATTTTAGATATAATTGGTAAGAGAGAAATTGGTCTATACGATTTTTTCTCATTCGGTGGCTTACCCGGTTTGGGGATCATTATTACTTCGGCGACTTTCCATTGCGTGGGTACGTAAGCAAGTCTTAAAGCAGCGTTAGTGAGCTGTAAGAGCTTAACCATTGCTTTTTTAGGCAACTCTTTGAGGACACGACCGTTAATCAGGTCGTAGCCAGGAGCTTTATTATTTTTTTGCCGTTTTATTTCCTGGACAAGTTCAGTCAAAGTAATATTCCTGATAGAAAAATTGTCCGGCGCTGGTTGGAGCTCTCCGTCATTAGTCAGAAGCTCTTGACCATCGAAAGGTTTGAACGTTTCCTCAAGGTGCTTAGCAAATAAATCCGCATTTTCCTTATCAGTTTTTGCCCATTCAGAATTATTTTTTCGAATAGGTGCCGACATTATTTGAGGCTTTTTAATACCTTTTATCGTCTTCCAAAGAGAATAATTCGTTTTTTTGTCTGCTGTTAGGCTTTCAAGATAGGCAGAATTCTCGCTGTTTTTAAAATCTCGTAACAAATTTTTAATCTTGTTTGATAAAAAGTTGACGACACTTTTATGCTGAGGAGCACGTGATTGCTGCCATACTTTTCGAGCTTTTCGTTTTTCGCGTATCAATTCTTTTATATCTTCTGGAATTTTTTCTTCGTATTGCCTTGACTTTTTACTACAGATCGGAGTATTATTCCAAGCTGCTTCTTGAACAATATTTATAAATTTTTCTGTTTCATCTTCTAACTCAAACGGAGTTTGCAAAGAGACGTTCAGTATAATTCTATTTTCGCAATCTTCTTTGAATTTATCCCAATTTGTGTTATTATTTGTTAAAATTAGGGGCTTTTCTTTTTCGATTACGTTACTGTTTATTGTTAAGATAACGGCCGAGTGATCCCTAGAAAAATCGAAGTTATCATCTACTGTCATATATTTTCTGTTCATTCCTCTTGCGATGAAAAAGTCAACAAGATCGGGTGTTTTCGCTGTATCGGTTGGCCAATACGTTGGTTTTCCTGACGAGAAAAATTCAACGTTACATTCAATACCCGCTTTGTAGAGTTGTCTACCCTTCGTCGAAATGCAACGTGATCCCCAAAATGAATGTTTCGAATTGAAGTCGCCGCCAATAATAAATTTTGGACCTAAAGCGTTGAAAAGATCTTTAAAATTGTTTTTGTCTATCTTGGACCGAGGAGGACAGTAAATAGACGCAATATTAAATAATACGTGTCTAACTTTTATGCTAACGGAAGTAACTTGCATTGTATCGAGCTCGATATTTATCTCAAACGAATGATTGATATTTTCTCTGATAAATACGGAAGAACCACCCCTTGCTCTTTCGGATGGATGGCATGCGTGGTAAGCCGAATAACCTTTAATACTTAAATTTGAGTCTTTTTTCAAATGAGATTCAGAGATCAAACAAATATCTATTCTTTCGTTAAGTAGAACCGTTTCTAGTTCTTCGATTTTTGCGGTAAGTCCGTTCGCGTTCCATGTTATTATTTTGAGTTGTTGGGACAACTGATCCATGTTTACGGTAAATTTGGTGTTTTAAGAGCCGCCGACTCAAATTTGTCCAATTTCTCAAGAATAATTGTGTTAATTCTCCCTTGTTCTTCTAATCGTTCAAGTATAAGGGAAAATACATTTTGAACGGAGTCAGGTTTAATAGTTTTAGGTTTTTCGGGCGCCGTGACTTGAGCGTACGTGTTCGTCTTTTTTGTTTTTATGTTTTCTGAGGGTAAAACGTTTTCATTATTTTTCCCGTCCGTTTTACTCGACGCTTGAGTATTAGTCTTGGTTTTTAATTTTAATTCTTTGTTTTGCTTTGAGGTATTTTTTTTAGTTTTCTTACTAAATTCTTCGCGCCTCTTTAACATTTCCTTTGCGACCTCACAGCCACGGTAATTTGCTGGATGATTACCTTTGCAATTCGCGCATGTAGCCGGAGTTTCTTTTTTAAGACGGCATACATCAGTCATGTGCTTTCCCGCGCATTTAACGCAAACGGGGTCCTTCTGACAATAAGCTGCTGTATGGTTAAAACCTTGACATCGCTTGCACTGAGGAATAAGGCGTTTGTTCTTTCTTAGTGGTTCGATTTTTACAACAATATTCATTATAGTTTTAATATTATAAACATTGTCTACATTTTCATTTTTATCGAAACTTAGAATAAAAAGCGGAAGAGCGCGTTTTATATAAGCGGTTTCGATTCCTTTTTCTCGCTTCAAAAGATTTGTTGCGTCAAGAATCTTAAATCCTTTGGTTTTTAAGTCCGAAAGGATGTCTTCTTTTGAACAAGAGGGATGAAGTCCTCTAGCTACTACACGTAAAGGTCTTTCTTCTTTAATTGAATAACTATACCATTCAATTTTTTCATCGCTGAGTTTTTTCGACAGTTTTCTATAAGAATCTGAGTCATTTACGTTAATTTTCCACGTATTATTGTGAGTGGATGTAGCTTTGAAATTCTTTTGCGCCGTTTCTTTTAGAATAGGAAGAATTTTGTTATAATCCGCTTGACCAACGATGTTTATCGGTGGAGGAAGTTTCTTATTCGCAGAAAACTGATCTTTCCGTGTAATTTTATTTGGTTTTAGCTGATTTTGAAACTTAGGCGAATTTTCAGCCTTCCGTTTTTTACTAGGTCTACTTTTTTCAGTTTCCCGAGCAAGTTCATCTTCATCAGTTTCATATTCGTGCCGATCTCGATGTTGTGGACTTAGAGTATTTACTTTCATGTTTTCAGAAGTTTTTAACATCTTGTTCTCTTCACGAAGACTTTCGACTTCTTTTTTAAGCTCTTCGTAGAGTCTTATCATTTCGTTCAGCTTCTTTTGCAGTTCACAATTGTCCTGCTCAAAACTGTTTGTTTTCGGTGAGTCGCTTTTAGTGCCTTTTGGCACAACCGGTGGACTCTTTCTGCCGGTAACTCTCGGTACAGATGGAGGTGATCGAGGGACCTTATGCGCTTTCGCGAAAGGATTTATCAAATGCAATAAATGGCTCTCCCCAGAATCCGTAGAGCCTGCCTCCGAAGAGGATGGATTTGCCAGAGAAACTGGCTTTCCACCTGGGGTAATTAATCTATTTGTTTTTTCCATTGCATATTTTGTATACTTATGTAGTTCTCAGTATACGGAGAAAATAAATGCTGGTGTGCCCCAGGGCTCTGTTCTATCTCCAACACTCTTTCTCATTTTTATTAATGATCTTCTGTCTGCAACTTCTATTCCAATACATTGTTTCGCTGACGATAGTACTCTTAGCTTTTCATATTCGTTTTCAGACTCACATCCCTCTTCTTCGGATGTGGAACTGCAACGACAAAATATGATAAGCTCATTAAATTCCGACCTAAACACCATTGCACAATGGGGATTAAAAAACCGCGCGGAATTTAATGCTTCGAAAACTCAATGCTGTCTTGTATCGTTAAAGCGAGATATACCCCCCTTGCCATTATCCATGGATGGTACTTGCATCAATGAGACTGAACATCTCGATATTTTCGGTATGTGTGTCACCAACCACCTCTTGTGGAACGATCACATACGCGATCGCCAAAAATGCCGCAAGACGTTTGGGTTTTCTAAGGCGATGCAAGAAGTTTTTCTCCCCTTCTGATCTAGCTGTTATCTACAAAACTTATATACATCCAAAGCTTGAGTATATCTGGGCTGGTGCTCCTGCAACTTACTTTAGCGACTTGGACAGTATTGAACGTAGAGCTTTTAGATTGATTGGTGATAATACCATCATAGAATCATTTACGTCGCTTGAACATCGTCGTAAAGAGCCTTGTCTCACCCTCTTTTACCGTTGTTTTAACGGTTTATGCTCTAGAGAAATAGCCAGCTGCATTCCTCCCCTTAAAAAGTTCAACAGTAATACTTGCGCTTCTAGGAATGCTCATCAGTATACCCTCGAGCCCAACTTCGTCAAGTACAGAGATTCGTTCCTTAGCCGTACTACACGAATGTGGAATGCCTTACCACACTCTGTCTTTCCCAGTCATTGCAATATTCAGGAATTCAAAACCAATGTGCAACGACGGCTTCTTTCAAACCCTCTCCCTTTCCGAGTGCTCACATTGTGTCTTTACATAGTAATATCCCTTTGAGTGTGCCCTTATTATATAAAATTACGTAATTCATTATTTATTTCAATCAATTTTTATCTTAAAATAGTTAAATTAGTTTTAAAATGAATATTTTGTTTTTATTAATATTATTTTTGGAATAAAACCCAAATTTTCTATAAAAAAAATCTTAAAATTTATGCGACTCCATCATACATTGTAATTTTTTATTAATATTATTACTATCATACAAAATTAATTCAAATTGCAAATAAACTTAATGTTCGCTCTCTTTGCTTTACAATAAAAAAAACCTAAGTGTTCGCTACAGCTTACTTTAAAACGTGCAACTTTGTAACTGAATATAAAGCTTTTAAATTATTTAATTTATTGTATTATACTTGCACATTAAAAATTATTATTGTTTCAAGTTCGATTAAAATAAATTAAGACATGATTCTGGTTAATCAACTTTAGACCCCCTTGACGAACGCCCATCTAATGTCTGATATGAATGCACCCCCTGAAGCGTTTCTCCATAATTTTATATATTGTGGTTAACCTAACCACAATATATTACGAATGTATGTTGGGTATGATGTAAATTGTACAGTGCATCAAGTCTAGATATAGTATGGTGCAGCATATACTCGGTGTGACGTGGGAATTCGTCTATATGGCTTCTGTTGCTAGATCACGATCTCGACAAAGTAAAAAACACCGTCTCTAAGTAGACAAATGCAAACAGGTGGGATGTCTTTGTAAAAATAGACTTGATTTTATTTTTTTTCTCCTCTTGTTATATTACAAATATATTTTTCATTTCGAAGTAAACAGGGTATTCAAGACAACAAATAAAGAATCTACAGCTCAAAAAAAAATTAAAAACTAAAAAGTATAGGCCAAAGGATACAGCCTACTGGTCACCCATTTCTGAATTTGAAATTTGCATAAACAAAACAATAGTTGCACAAAGGTTTAAAAGCAGATTTTTTTGTTAAAAATATGAAAGCAAATAAAATGAAACACCCTGTTAAACAGCATTAGAAAATAGAATCTAACATCATGCCTCAAGTGCTTTTGAAGATTTGTGTGACTTGATCTTGCGGCATGTGTTGTTCCTATGTGAATGATGTTTGCTCTCCAAACTCCATAACAACCAGATGTTGTTCACGGCTAAAACGATTTGCAAGATTGTTCCGCAATAACTTTATCCATTCATATAAAGATACAATATACAAATATATGCGAATAGCTACGTATAATGTTTTACTCTCTAGGGAACAACTATAGACATTATACAAATGTGAAACTATAAGTAATTTAGATGCATAGCTAGATACTTTGCTTAGATACAAAACAAAATAAAACGAAAAAGATTGTAATTCAAAAACCTCTGTGCGAGTGGCTTATAAGTTATTCAAAATGCCTATTTCTCTACATATTCCTTTTTATAATTTGAAATTACTCTCTGCAAAATGCTAATTAAATTTATTGCAAAAATAAATAAAAATACAAATTACAGTAGGTTTATAGTACGTGAGTGAGTATTATTATATAGTTTTGTGGGTTAACTAGACTTAGGGATTGTTATGTGTTGTATATACAGCGAAGTATTATGAAGTGGATAATTTTGTATTTTTCTTTTTAATTTTTTAATTTTATTTTTGTTTGTCTCACGCGCGTGCGTTTTGTATGAGAATAATATGGCAGGTAATCAATTATTTAAATTGGATTAGTAAGATGGTTTATTACGGAGCAGTTTTGACTGACTTTATATAGACAGAGTTGAACGTATGAGCAGGTAAACCAACGACCAACCAACGAGTCATTCAGATACGTTTATTAGAATAAATGCTTTGGAATTTTGTGTTGTTTATTTGCATTGAGGAAGTATTTTGTGGTTAATGTTATATAAGTGGAAGTTGATATAAAATAATTAATTATTATTTATGGATTTTCTTGTTAAGATTTTTTATAAAGTTGGCGCACAAGGAACTTTTATTTTATTATAGGTAAAGTGTATCTACCTCGTTGAAGGTTGGTATTTTACTTATTAATTAATTTTTAGATAACAAGTAGGCTGTTTTTTAATTCCAATAGTAAGAAAATACAATTAAAAAAATTCTTCATTGAAGATACGTTTTTGAAAAATTAAGTCATTAATATACACACATTCATATAACAAAGATATATGTATGTGCATATTGAACGAAGATCATTTCAATAAATTCAACTTCTGTGGAAGATTTAGAAATTACGAAATTTTAAGAATTTTAGAACAGAATAACTTAAATCCCAACATTCCTAAGACTTAGGCTACTGGTTTGTAAGCAATTTATTGCAAGGAATAAGAGTTAAAATGTAAATATTTTCAAGCATAACTTAACGAAATTCAGCAATTATGATTCAAATGATTCCATTCAAATACATTCAAAATGTTTGGAAACTTAATAATCCAAAGTTCAGACCCTATTTGGTTAATTATGTCACATCACTTTGTTTATTGACCGGAATTCTGTCACTTCTTTAAAGCAAACTATGAAAGTTCTTGAAGTCTATTAAAAGAATAAGGATCGTCAAAAGAATTTAAATCAAAATTGAAACAAATTTTGCAAGAACTAGTTTACACTTAATAAAATGGAGAATTTAAAAAGGGGATGGGGTTTTAACCGGAAAGCCACTTGTATAAAAACTCTTCAATTTGTATGCTTACCTACCATTTTATGTAAATATAAAATAATTTGTTTAGACAAATGATAAAAATAAGTTGTGGAAATGGTGGGCGTGGCTGGGACATATATGTCCCGACCGTTTTCGTCTATGGGACATAAAGTGTCCCGGTCAGTTTTTTACGTTCATTGTTTTGAGAAGTGTAAAAACATGATATTTGATACAAATAGTATTTATATTAAAAAGTATATATTTTATATATGGTAGAACAGTCATAAAAATAAATACAAATAAATGTGATGCATAGTGATAACAACGTTATTTATGATAGGGTGCAAAACAGGCCACGCAAAGAGGAAATTGGCATTCTTCGCACATAGTTTGGTTCTTTCTTTATATTGTTTTTGCTGCATCTTGCACAGCGCCTCCGTGTGGGAATTGTAACTGGTAAGTGTCTACTGGACAATTTCTTTTTCTCCCAGATACACCGCTTCTTTGAAAAGCCGCTGTCTCCTTTCCCTTTTTTATAAGGTTTTCAGCCAAATCAACTATGAAATCGATGGTCTTTGTTTCCGTGCTAGTTGAGACTGTATGACCCAAGAATTCCCAACACTCTTCATGAACAAACGATAAATCAACTTTTCCACCATTTATTGGATTTTTGATCCAATTCATATTACACTGCCATTTAATTTGCTCGATCAACTCCACCCATTATCTGCCTGTAGAACTTTATCATCTCCGGACACGGTGTATTTATTTTCTGACCATCTTTTTGCTTTTTTTCAACGGTACCCATATCAGATGAATGACAATTACTCACGAAAATGACTTCCTTCGTATCATGCCACTTGGCGTAGATAAGTCCTTTCTTACTCTCCTGAAAAACATGCTCACCTTTCCGAAGAACCGAGATTTCAAGCATACAACAACATCCTCAATGTAATATAGCTTTGATGCTTGGTCTGGCTTCACGGGAGGAGCAAAGTACATTTTGGAAGACAAGAGCTGAAACCTGTCTCGAAAAATAGCAGATTTTATGGCATCATTTCCCATAGAAGGATGCTTGGACCAATAGTGCCTGAAGGCTGGAAAATGATTGTAAGACATAATTATAATGCAACCAATGTCATTTCTCCAATATCAGTTAGCTTGATGTTTCGGTTTATTTGTTTTGACTTACGCAAAATTTCAACTCTTTCATTGGTACATTGAGTAACATACATAAATAAGCTTGCAGGAAAAATTTTGCTAAAGATTTGTAACGGATCGTCATTCCTATCGAAGCTCTGATTTATTACGGGAACTCTGAGAGCTTGAAGTCTTGACCAAAACGTAGACAAATTTCTGGAACTACTTTCAGAAGGTTGAATATCAGCATCAATTTCTTCGTCACTAGACTCCGTGTCGCAGGCAGTGGACTCATATTCATATTCACTTCCATTTGAAAAGTCATCTGCATAAGAACCTAACTGGGGCAAGCTTAACCCACTCTAAAATACTTATGGAACATATACGTCCCGCAGTATAAAAAATGAAATAGCAAGGAAATTATAGTAAAAAATACCTACCTACCACCTTCAGATTATAATAAAAACACTTGTAGGTACAACACTTTATATATAAATAATGGAGTTATACCCGTTATAAATAATAAATTTTGAATAAACACAAGTCGCACTGAAAATCCAACCGCATGTGATCTTTTTGTTTAGACTACTGCATACAAATTTCCGTTGATAACAAAACATTTTCAAAGCAATACCGTCAGGAATATTATAAAATACGGTGTGGGACAATAACATCCCAATTTTAGTTCTTATTTTCATGATCAGGTTTTATTGAAGATCTACCGGGACATATATGTCCCGATCAGATCGAAATGAAAGAATATAAGGAATAATTTATATTTAATATTTTTCACGTTTTTATTTTGTTAATTGAATGTGAGTGAAATATAAACTAAAATAAAGGAGTTCGTTAAAGATGATGATGACTTCAATCTACCTCATCTAAAATTAATTTATTCAGATGATCATACACATTTTATTGCATCCAATCCAATATCAACCAAGAATTGTCTTCTAAATGATCGACTTACTGATTCTAGCGCTTTCCAAGTAAGTAGAACCGCTTATATCATGGGTTGGCATCTGGATCGTATTTTCAGTACGGATCCAATTAATTCAATTTCTCTTTTTCCTTCCGAGCTATCAACTTTAGACAGCTACATATCATCCTTTTTTTCCATTAGTTTCTCTTGAAACCTCTACACATACTTTTCATACAATAATTTAATATTCCTACGACTTTAATAAAGCCAATTTCGAAAAACTCGATAGATACCTTAGTACAGTTCCTTTTGATATAACAAACCAAACTGTAAATGTTGCAGTAGACATGCAATTTCCTTATATGTACCCTTATCACGTCGTTAAACAATGTCTTCAACTCCTCCATAGTATAATAGAAGACCACATTTACTTCTAAATAAAAGAAACAAGTTAAGGGAAATTTTTCTTCGCACTCGATCTCCCTCCGACTGAGCTCTATAACAACCTCTATCAACGGTACTTAATCGGTACTCAATCAAATCTTATAAATGATAGTTAACTACAAAAGAAAGTCAGATGGTTACCCCATCTCCCTCACTCTTATTAATGAAACTTCAAATGATCCACAAACTTTGCTACCTACCTCAGACAATCCTCTACCGATGACTATTTTATTCCAGAATTGACCCTAATTTGATAAAATATAAGTAAAATCAACTGATTGACGAAATCTCTCTTCGGCCTGATGGTCTACGTCGATTACGTCGATGCATGATTCTTACCTAAGTCAACTAGATCTCGACCGTTGCTCAGTCCGGTGTTAAAAAAAGTAAGAAATACACACCGTCAATACTTTCTTCATAACTAACCTATTACTTCTGTTGAGGTTATTCGCGAGATTGAGCTCGTATACGACTGAGAACTAAATTGTAAAAAAGGTTGGCAAAAGGAATTTTTCAATCCCTACGTTACCCAATCTTTCTACATTACCTTTTTCCGTCCCCTACTCAAATATGCCTCTCAAGTATGGTTCCTTACCAGGGCGCAAATATTTTAAGAATTAAAAACATTCAAAGACTTTTCTTTCTATTTGCCCCTCGAGGCCTACGTTTGGCATGATCCCTGGATCTGCCTCCATATCAAAACCGCCTAAAATTAATTAATCTCAAGACTTTGGAAGAACGTGACATCTTGATCGATCGTCTATAAATTGTCCTAGTATAATCGTATCTTCCTTAACATTAACAATATTAATTTGAGAAATACTCACATCTTTTATCTTCCCACCCGCCGCACCTCATATCGCACCCCGCCCTGCTTACGAAGCTCACTAAATAGTGGAGCGGCTCTTCAATATTCGGATAAATCTTATAATTTAGCCTCCGAGTTAAAATCGGACCTAACCTTGAAGATGATTTTTCCATGAAAAACTGAATCATTTAAAAACATTTTGAGGACCCAATAAGCAGATATATGACGTTGGTGGTGATCAACTGGCTTGAAAAAAAAAAAAAGTTCAAGTAACAGGTGTTTTTTTTTTAGACTTGTGGTATTAATATGGCAATACTTTTTCCGGAAGAAGAAGGCCCAAATAGTTCCATCCGCCATTGCGTACAATAATTGGAGCGGTGTTCATTCACTTAATAGAAGATTTTTCGAATTATCTTCGTTTGCAGGCTTACAAAATCCAATTCATTCAAGAATTGAAGCTGAATGAATCTAAGTTTGCGAACTTAGAAAATTCAGCTCGTTCAAGAATTGAAGTTGAACGACCATTATTAGCTTTATTAATTCGGTGAATGTATTCAAAACGAAATGGTCACCGATCCCGATTTTCAAAAGAAAATTTTGTTCAGCGATGAAGCTCATTTCATCACAGAAATTATTGAGATCCCGCCGGCCGTTTCATCCCCAAAAAGTCACTGTTTTTTGTGCTCTATGAGCAGAGGTGCATATTCCTTCAAAAATTAAGGCGGCCAATATGTATGTTACTCTCAATGGAGAACGCTATAGAGCCATGATTAATAACTTTATCGTGTCTGAAATTGAAAATTTTAATGTGGACTACATTTTTTTCCAAAAAGACGGCGCTGCATACCATGAAGCTAAGGAAAGACTCAATTTATTGAAGGAAACTTTTGGTAAAAGTATTATCTCGCGTCTTGAGCCTGTGGTGTGCTCTCCCAGATAGTGCGAATTAAAGCTGCAGGGTGATGTGAAGTCGCTTGTCTAGGTCGAACAAAAAACACTCGTTAGAAAGAAGCGTCGCTAGAATAGGGGTAGTATTTTCTAATTGCTGAGTCCCTCAATTTTGTCCTTAGTTATTTGACATCTTCGACTAGATTCTTTTCAGAAGTCTTTTTGCAAAACAATTTGAGAACGTTACTCTTCGATTATATTTTATTAAAATGTTCGTAGTTGTTCTCTCATTTAATCGTATTGAACAATAAATCTTTTAATTTTAACCATTATCTTCAAACAGAAGCTTATCGTCTTCCTTTACCGATCAATCTTAAAGAATGCAAACAAATATGTTTGAGTACTTTTATCCATTCGATCAGTTTTTTACTCAATTTTGTGTCTAAACAGTCGAACATTTTTATCACATCAAACCAACTCGAACTTTACATTACCTTGTTGAGACTTCAAATATTATGTTGGTCATACAAAGCTCGAAGCTAACAACACAACCCCACAGTCTTACCAGTTTACCACACACAAACAAATTGATCGATCAGAGCGATCGTCTCGTCAGACGGAAAACTTTTATTTTCAACCATCTACACCTAAGTTCCTATATCGTGTCGTTTGCCTCCTCCATAAGTAGTGCTAAATTCGTCTCCAATTCCAAATTTAGTTAAGAAAAAGCAACCGAAAGCATAAGACGTGTGTAATTTATTTTCGATAAAAATAAAATCGCGGGCGCGTATTCCCACAAAATAAAACTTATTTCGAAAAAAAACACAACAAACCGCGATCAAAAGGTAATAAAATACCGACAAACTTCTCTCTATTGTATATCGCCTGCATAAATCTATGTATTTCCCCATTCTCTTCTCTTCTCGTCCTCATGGGTTTTACCGACTTTTTTTTAAAGCTGTGATCTTTGATAGTGCAGTGTTATTTTTTCGCTGACATCCGTGATATTTTTAAGCGCGCGATCTTTGACTAAGTGATTAAGATGATGATGGGAAAAATGAAAACAAAAAATTGGAATAACAAGCAAACGATAAGATATACTCGTACATACCTTACCTCACGATCACCTGTTTGCTCTGATCGTGTGACTTGATAAAAATAAAAATACTGCTGTACCTTTGCACGGATATTTCCGGATGTTTATACTGAGACAACAAACAAAAATGACGACAACGACAATGACAACGCGAACGTCACGAATGCCAGATACCTACATACATTACTTGGAATTATTGCAACAAGGCGTTGGTTATTTTTGCACGATCTTGTCCAATGAAAAATTTATGAAGTCGATATTTCTTTTTTCGAAGCATATCCGCCTTCATGTATGTACTTATTGTTAAAGATCAGTTTAGGAAATACATTTTTGATCGCTGCCGTGGATCTCCGGGAGGACCCCATTATGTTAAGGAGTCTTTGATCTGACTGAGGATTCGGATTTAATTAGAATCTAAATTGTGCAGTTGATGGAATGAGGAGAAAGTTAGGGTTTTTGGTCTTCCTCATTTCAGTTAAGGACTTTCAAACAATTCAGTTCAAAAGTGACCTTCATTTACTAAACTGATGTTTGAACTGAAGATTCTTAAGCTTTTTTGACAAAGATCGCCTTATTAACGACACAGACAACTTAAATTAAGTCTAAAAGCAGGACTTGACTACTTATGATTCAAATTGGAGTTTAGTCAAAATTGATGTTCAATTACGGAATTACGGAAAATTTTTAGATTGTGAAGATCACTAATGGCTAAGCATAATTCTCAAACTAAATTTCAAATTAAGTTTGATTTTGATTCACATTTTAAGGATCTTTAAATAAAGATCACTTGAGTAAAATTTTCCCAAACAATTTCGACATTAAATGTCCTTTTTTGCTGAATCCGTGATAAAGTTGAAATTTGATTTTTAAGGTCGTTATACAAAAAACGGAAACAAAAAGTTCCAATATCCTTGAAATTGTAGATCTTCACTTAAAAAAAATGTGACCACGTTTAAAAAGTTCTAAGACTGTCAAGATCACACCAAAAATGAAACCTTTTACAGAAATGTCTGCTTAGTAAAAAATGATCTTCAATTCTTGGTGATTTTCAATTCTTGGATAAGTGATCTTTTTGAAGATTTTAAGTGCCTTCTTTAACAGCGTATCCAACATTTTCATTATCAAACAAAATGTTATGTTAGCCGATCTTCCTCTAATTTTATGTTTTAATAAAAAAGTGATCTCCAATTTAACTAGATCAGTTAATCAGTTTAATGTCCTACATTTGTGAATTTTACTATGTAAACAGATCGTCTGTAAGATTTCTAAATAAAAAGTTTAATCATTGGATTGTTTAGAACATGCAAACCAATCGTGATCTTCAATAAAGTCTTATTTTTTTTTTCTTGATCGATTTGATATTTAATTGATCTTCAAAAAGTGCATAGAATTTGTGTGTTTTGAAAATTGTATAATTTTGATGAGTGTTGGAACCTTAAATAAATTTCAAAGCTTACGTGAAGATCCAAGCAAATTCGTGAAATAAATTTCTTGAAGTGTGTAATTGAAAAAATAATCTTGTAAAGTCTAAACTTAAACTCTTTTATGACTTGTCAAATGTGTGCGTCTCTATTTTAAGCTTCCCTACTTATAATTTGTGTCGAAGAATGTAATTTTTCCTGCTCCCTACTACTTATGTGGTCATAACATCATATTACGTGAGCAGGCGTTTAAAATGCGAATTTTTTCGACGTCTTTTTGTTTTATTATAGCCATTGCCCGATTGCCGTCTATCCAGTTCGAGCCGCAACTATAACCGCGCCTGCCCCAACATAGACACTTTCGTAGTCATCATCGTCGTCATCGGCGCGGTGTCGGTCGTGATCGTCGTCGCATTTTCACTTTCTTTTGGACTTGAAAAATTGAGAAGTCGTGTGTTTTTTGCCGCTGTCTCTGCAGCGCTCATACCACAAGCGTTGCGACTCGCGTCGGCGTGTACCTCTACCTAGGTAATAGCCAGTTGCATTCCGTTCGTTTACTTGTTGTTGTTTAATTTTGCGGCAGTATTTTATTTTGATAGTTTTTTTTATTATTTGTTTGTTCTTTTTTCCCTGCATTACCTTTTCCGCTACAAACGCGAAAAATAGAGGAACACACAAAAAAAAACCGTTTTGATTATAACGTAATCATATATCAGCTGAAAAGCTTGTTTCAGATTCGGACAAAAACAAAAGAAGAAAGAAAGAAGAGAAAAATGTTGATCATCGCATCATACGTGTCTTTTGGTCATTTCGTTCCGTTTTTTCTTATTTTTTTAAATTCAATTAACTTGGCAAAAACAACAAAATGTGACGAGGAAAAGAAAGGAAGGAAGGGAAGGAAGAGAAGAGACAAAGTGCGATTTGTCAAGCGGGTTTGCGCACTTGTTGCATACAATTTGTTTCAACGATCAAGCTTAAAGCGTTGCTTTGCGGTAGTTTAATCGTCCAACACTTTACTCGCTTTAAACAACGTTAATTTATTTCTGTGTCTTTCTTTACCATCATCCTCTCTTTTTCTCTATTTTCAAAGCTTTTCGCGACGGTACATCTATATTCTCTCAGTTTAATTTTGTTTTAATTTAAATTTTGTCTCTTTATTTTTGTTTTGTTGTTGTTTGTTTAAATATTTACTCTCTCCTCTCATCATCGGAAGGGACGATCGCGGTTTGATCATATATTTGTTGTGTGTTGGATAAGCAATTTTCATAACGGCATATATTTAAGCCAAGTTTATTTAGTGATACAACAAAGATAAAAAAAAATTAAATGAAAGAGGAAGCGAAAAAATGGTGCTATTACATATTATTTGTAATTTCACTTTCTTTTGAAAGAAATAAAATAAAAATGTGTTTGCACATGGCTCCGGGCGACGACAACGGGCGGCCAAACCGTAATACAAGTACAAGTGTTGTGTGTACCAAGAGCATGTGGAATTATTATTTTGTTTTGTGATATTTTATTTTTTTAAATCTTTACATAATCTTACGAAAAATAGAGAGAGAGAGAAAAAGAGAGTGAACAAAATTAAATATATTTTTGTTATTATTTTTGTTTTTTTTTATTTTTGCAGTTTTTTGATTGCGATTGAAGAGAAAATAATAAATGTGCCAAAATGTTTGTTAAACTAACAAATACGTGCCAGTAAAAATTTAAATTTAACACAAAATAGTGAGTGAAAACAAAATATTTTAAATATAATACAAATGGTTTAAGATAAATATTTGAAAAAAATAATAAAAATTATATAAATCAACGACTAAAGGAATTTAAACAAAAGTTTGGATAAGGACACGATCAAAGAGCATTAAACATCTGAAGGAAAATTTTCAATTTCCTAAAAGCTCTTTGAGGATTTTCGGATTAATTTCGATTTAAATTTTTTGACAAGTTTGGTAAGTTTCTATTTATTTTTTTTTACAACAAAATTTTTAAATAGACAAACAAATAGAATTAGTAGTTTAAAATGTTGTGTTTTACTAAAATTAGCCAGCTGAGAGACCTTATGTTGCTGCTTTAAAAACGCACTGGCTTAGGAGATATTTCACAGCTTTCTATGACACCAACACGATACAAAATGCAGCTTTTATCTTATATAAATGCTGTCGACAGGGATTTCAATTCTGTCACGTTTTTGTGTTGTATTATGGTTGCAGGTAAAACATTAATTCTCAAAAGGTGCAGCAAACAATAAAAGTCGTTAACCATTACTGAGAAATGAAAAATGTTAAGCAACAAATTATTTATCATACTCTACGAACATTCCTTCGAGATATTTCAACATTTGTATTCCCGACTCGAGCTAAGGTAAAAATTATATACCCAGCTGGATCCTTCCGTATTGGTAATACGTGAAGAATCATACTTCACTGCGGATATTTTTGCCAACAAAAAAAAAACGCACCTAATGTCAAAAGTTTTCCTTGAAATTTAAACAGGTCAGCTGGAATAAGGGCCCAGAGGTCTTTACCTCTCGTTTCAATATACCAAAGACGAATTTGACAGAAAAAGTTGAAAAAGGCTAACCTTATCGATTTTCAAAAATTTGATTTTGTATTTGTTTAATACAATTCAACTGGAATGTGTTATAGTGTTCAAAACATTAGTGTACCTAAGAACTGAAAAGTGATAATTTTTTAAATGGGCTATTCTGCCATTTAAGACGTTTAAGGTCAATAGCCTTCTGTGTTTCAGGATATTTGAGTCAAATTTGACATTGCGATGGTAGAGAAGTCGAAAAAAATGGGTGCCCTATTCTGTTCGCCTGTATGTCTCTCCTCGCCACTACGGACAAAACCATTTGGCCGAATGACTTCACATTTAGAAATTAATGTTTTTAGCCGATTCACGTTAGATGATTTTTCCATTTCATATTTAAACTAAAAATAACAGTAGTCCCAATACAATTTTTTTGGCTGAAAGTAAAAAATTAGAACTTTGTAAAAAACTAATCGATTGATTTTTTTTAATTTTCTTTAAATTTTGTTTTTTAATTTTTCTTCTTTCAAAAAAAATAAGTATTTTTGTATTGCTTCAGAAGGGTACCCCCCCCCATAGAACCATTATTTTGTTTTGAATTTTTCTCAGAAACTAATGAACAAATTTTAATAATGTTTTTTTTTTTTTTTTAAATGATCAAAAATGTCATTGTTTTTATTTTTGATTTTTAAGAAATTATTATAAAATTTTTTGTAATTTGGTATCTCGAAAATGGGCCATAATTTGTTTTACGAACTTGAAATGAATTTAAATGTATATTTTAAAAATGAAATTAAAAAATGTTATAGCTACATACGAGTATATATAAAATTAATGAAAAAAAAACGATTTTGAAATACAAATTTTGAAGAATTAATTGTTTTTTGAAAAATCAGATGACATTTAAATTTTTGAAGACAAACTTTCTTTTTAGGTAAATTTTCAAATCATAAAGTACAGCAAATATTTTATTTTTAAGGTTTTTATATTTCTTATAAGCAATTGGGTGCGATTTTACTATGAAAATTACTTATAGCTACAATATTTTTTATTGAATAAAATAATTTTGAAGTCAACACCTTTATTTACTCTTACATATTATTCGAATCGGTTTTTACCAATGTTGTGTAGTATTTTTTGGAGAACTTTGTTTTTTATAAAAAAAACTGCCTTTTGAATTTTTCTAAAAATTTTACCAGATGTTAAAAACAATGATTTTGTATAAGATAAAATAAGTTTGAAGCCAATTTTTATAATTGTTGCCTATATATTCGAGTCAAAAGTAAATTTTTATCAATTTTTAGTACTATGTTTTTTATTAAGATTTTATTTTTTATAAGAAAATTGTCACTTTGATTTTTATAAAAATGTTACCAGATGCCAAAAACGTAAATCTCTCGATGCATACAATTATTTTGGAGGTAACATCTGTTTTTGCTCGTAAAATATTCGAGGTGACAATTATTTTTTTTTTTATTTGTTTTAATTATAAAGAAAAACGTTAGTCTTTGTATTCGTATTAATTTGGTATAACGTTACAATGTAAAATATAAAATTTTATAGAAGAATTTAATGGAGAAATATTTGAGGCCAACTTAATTTTTCATTTTTGTATTAAGAAAAAATTAGTAAAAAGAAAACACCTTCTCAATTTGTTTGAAAGTCTTTTGATATTATTATCTGTAGATCTGTAGTAAATTCTTTTAACAAGTCTAAAATATTGAAAAAAAAAAAAATAGTTTAACTCGAATATATAAAAATAATATTATATTCAGAGTAATCGCGTATAGGTACTACGAAAATGACGTTTTTGGTATGTGATAACATTTTAAGAATAATCCAATTTGCATTTGAATTATCAAATATAATTAGGACAATATAAGAGGTTGTGCAGAAAAAAATTATTGAAATCGGTTCATGAGTTCTTGAGAAAATTTAAAAACAAAATAAGTGTTCCATGAGGGCAACGGTTTTCAGCAAAACAAAAATTTAAGATACAAGGTAAGAAAAAAAATGTAAAGAAAATTTAATAAAAATCTATCGTTTGGTTGTTGAGTAAACTCTAATTTTTATGTTTTTACAAAAAAATTGTACGAGGACTACTGTTATTTTTGATCTTGAAATAAATCAACGTAAATTTGATTAAAATAGATTAAAATATTGACTTGCAAGTTTGAACTCAAACGACGAAATGGTTTAAGCTTTATGGCTTAGACGGAATAGCAGGTGCCACTTTTTTGACTTTTTTACCATCGTAATGCCATGTTTGATTTAAATCTCGAGCTCGAAATTTTTTTAGAATGCAAAATTTGCCATATATGTATGTATGTACATATGTCGTTTCTATGTGCCGCAAGTAAGAAACACTTAACATTGATAAACGAGATTTTTGACTCCAATATCTTGAAAACTCAGAAGCCTATTGACTTCAAACGCTTTAAATGGCAGTTTAACTCATTTCAAAAATTATTATTTTGCAGATAGAAGTTTTATTTTTAAATCTTTACAATGCAGAATTTGTTTTGAAAAAATTGGCGCTTCTTTATTAACATAACAATGGTCTTTTTTCGTTCAATATTTCTTCTGAGCAGCTTCTCAGAAGCGAGTACTTGAAACCAAATCACTTTTTTTAATGCATTTTATATTATTGATCCTCGTACTTCTCTAATTGTACACTCAAACTGTCCTGATACTGGAATTAGTATTCCTATATTATAAATGCTATTCATTACCTTACCAAAAAATTAAAATAAGTTAATAAAGTTATAAAAAAATTATAAATTGTATTATAATTAATTTACCAAAATCGTAGTTTATATTATTTCTTAAATAATGTTAATTCATTGAATATAATCCAAATCAATTATTTATAATCCCATTTTAATGAGTTTTGAAATCTCATTAGATTAATAGTTCAAAACGAAAAAAAACATACAAATTGATAAACAGCTTTTTTAATTAAAAAACACGTTTTTCTTCTATGGATTATTTTAATTTCTTTTTGTTGTGAAATTTAATTTGCTCTAAAACATAATTTATTTAAATTAAAGAGATCTACTAGAGATGGCTATTTTTACATGTGATAGGGCAAGTATTGGATTTAAACAAAAAAAAAACCTATTCCTAAACCACTGAAGGGACACATCATTGGGTTACAATTATTCTCAAATTTTTTATAAAATTACTTATTTCAAAAATGATGAAGTGGTCAGTTTTGATAATTATAAGAAAAACAATTGTATCTAAATTTTCGGGTTACCATGTAACAAGTCCTATTAAAATTTGAATCATTTTTTAAATTGTTATTGTTTTGTATGGTTACTTGATAACATTTTTGTTTAGTACTTTATTATTTAATCGAAATGAGTCCTGTAGAAATATTTTTGTTGAAGCTCATCGTAATAAATATTTAGATTATTTAAAAACAGTTGTTTAACTAAATTTTGTTTGGTAATTTTGATTTCAAATATTGGTAAATAAATTTTTTAGTAGCCCGAATTTCATATAAAGATTCAAAACTTTTCAATAGCTGTATATTTCAGGGAAAATAAATCTATTTTTTCGTTAAATTTATTCTTTATTGAGTTGTATTAAGGACCCTGAAATCATTAAGATACTTCAACTACAAAAGCAAGTTCGTGCGATCTAGCCGTGTATTTTATTTATTTTAATTTAATTTAAAAAGACGCATCGTCTTCAAAAAGAACTACAACATTTAAACTAAAAACAAAGAATAATATATTAACGTACCTGGTACGAAGTAGAACCGTTTTTGCATCTCACCTAAGAATCTACGAGTAAATATTAGAATCAGATTAATCGAAATAAAATCGTATCTATCGTACCGACACATTTTTCGTTTTACAACAAAACACACAAAATTTGATCAAGGCTTGAATTAAAAATAGTTTAAATTATTCATTTGTCCAGCTACTGTTAAAAATAAAATGTTGATTTTAAAAATAAAACAAAATAAACTACTGGGTCACACGTGCCTTTATGGTTTAAATGGCCTAGAATTTTAGAGGTTTTAATGCAATAACATAAACGAAATTAAAAAAAAATATTATTAAAATAAAATTTCCTCAAACAAAAATAAAAATATTGAACTAGTATTTTTGCAAATAATGTGTCAAAAATTATTAGACTTGTTTCAAATATAAAAATTTAATACATCCAATTTTTTAAACATTAATATTAATTTTTACCCCAAAAAATTGTAATGAAATGAATATTAATCTTTAGTTAATTAATTAGCTTAAACTCAAATTCTATGCATGATTTATTTTGACCAAGAAAGAGATTAAACATTTTGGGTTAATATTTTAATTTCTTGATTGATTAAAAGTTAATATTGGCTCCCTTTTTAATAAGCTTGGTAATTGTTCCTGTTTTTGTTTTGTTGCATATTTGGTTGTGTTTTTTTTTTCAATTTATTATAAAAAGGCATATTTATTACCATCATTAACCTACATTTACTGTGATTAGCCTAGTTGCAAAAATTAATATAAAATTTAATTACTGTAAAGATTCAATAGTCATAGGGTTGCCATTATATGACTTATTAAGAATCCATCTTGTTAAAACGTCTTACAAAAAAGTCGGTATCAAAATAATCTTGCCACTCATAAAATTTGATTTGTTACTTAGGCGATTCATTCTAAATATAGAAACAATAATTTATTTTAATTAAGATTTATTTGAAATTTTTTTCAAAAAGGTCGAAATTATTCTTAATTAGTGTCCATACAAGGTCGGAAAAAAAATAAATATTAGAAACACTACAAGAAAAACGGAACAGAACATTTGTGTATTCACAACATATGTAGGAAGCAGTAAAATTTATATTAAATTAATATTCATAAAATAAGCTGGTAAAGTTAACAAGAATATATTAACAACATTTTCTAATCAATAAAATGTTTCATGTTGAATTTATTTTTTTATTTATACAAACCTGTAAGTCTGACTAATTAAAACGTTTTGTATTTTTGTTTCTTAATTCTAAGAATATGAATAAATTAATAAAATTGCAAATTTGAATATTAATTTATTTTTGATATTCATTCACAATAATTTGGATTTATTCAATTTTGATTTGATTATATGTTAAAAACAGTTAAAAAAACAAACTGTCGGATTAAAAATGTTGGCAAAAATTTCATTATCGTTTCATAACGTTTTGTATCTTATTGAATATGAGCATGATTATTAAGGAAGTGTGCCAATTGGCAAACACTAAATTCATTAGTTTGGAATTATTTAAAAAAAAATCTTTAGGATAGCTCATATTTTGTGACATTGCGGTTAAAATAAATTGAAGTTTCAGGGATTGCGCCAAGTTTTTGTTTGTTTATAAACATTCGAAGGTGTCGAATGTTGTTTTTCAGTTCAAATAGTAAAATTGGAAAAGTTTGACATTGATCTCTACAATCTACTTATTCTGCGTACGTACTTTCGAGATATCTTCTTACTCCGATCATATCTAAACAACAGGTACTAGATATATTGACTTCAAATAATAATGTTGTTAACATTTTAGAAAAATCTCATTTGCAGATTTTTTACAAATAATAAAAACCGAAATTAAATACTTTCAAGAATTGGTAAAAATGGTTTATGAACTAAAAAATCTTGATAAAAAATAATACTGGTTAACAAGTATATGTAGCTGGTTTTCAGATTATTCTTTTTCTAAGGTTTTTTATGGCCTAATCCGACTTCAAAGTTACTCTATAATGTTGGGTTTTTAAAATATTACTTTTTTTTTAAATTCGAAAGAAACAGAATGGCAATACTTTTTTCGGAGTTGGTCTTTTCGACAGCTGTCACTTGATTTATTCTCAGTTTATTATAACTCGTGCACATTTATTACTAAATAATGGTTCGGTTCGAGTGATGCAAAGAAACAATTAATTTATTTAGACTTTTGGCCAGCTCATATGTTTAGTCGCTTGGCCTACAAGCTCGTGAGCTTTAACACTGCTAGAGTATTTGTTGTAGGGATTGTATGAATTCGCTTTTCTACGCAGATAAACCTGAGACAATTGATGAATTGAAAGAGTATTTTTGGCGCCTTATTGCTGACATACGGCCCTAATTTCTGCAAAAAGTGGTTGTACATTTGGCTTCTCCGCTAGAAATAAAGCTTAATTCTTGGTCACGATATTATATTAAAGGTGTTTTATTTTGTCTTGAAAACCACATCTTCTTGAAAACCAAGCAATTTATAAGGCTTTTTTTTAGTTTTTTTGTATAATCCCTATTTTCAATATTTAGTTGAAATATTTATAATACATCATTTCACCTGTTTCACATAAATCTTAAAAACACGCTAAACTATTTATGATAAAATAGTTTTTAACAGAAACATTCAAACATGAATATGAAATATTATTTTTATTTTATTTTTTAAGATGTTTTAAAATGTAACTAAATAGTTAAAATCGAAGTTCGGATTCGGAATTAGCAACTTAGCTTAGTAATTAAACTAATGAAACCAATGAGACTAATATAACCAATAAGGTACATGAGACCAATTAGAACAACGAGACAAACGATATCAGCGAGACAAATGAGACCGTTTATGAGACCAAAAAGACCAACGAAATGCAGACCAACGAGATTAGTAGACCAAGGAGACAGACGAAACCAATGAGACCAACGAGATCAATTAGATCCAAGATACCAACAAGATCAACAAAACACAAGTCTAGGGAGACCTACAAGACCAGATAAGACCAACGGAACCAACGAGGCCAAAGAGACCAACGAGACTAACGAAACCAACGAGACCAACGAGGCCAACGAGACAAACGAAACCAACGAGATCAAATAGACAAACGAAACCAAGGGAGCAAAGGAGACCAATGTAACAAAGGAAACGTGATGAATGAGAGAAACGAGACCGACGAAACCAAAAAGACAAACGAGAACATGGGAACAAACGTGACCAAGGAAATCAATGAGATCAATTAGATCAACGATACCAATAAGACCAGCCAAACACAAGTCTAGAGATACCAAAGAGACAGAAATAGACAAATGATACTAATGATAACAACGATACCGTTAAAACCAACGAGAGAAACATGCCCAACGAAACGATACTAACGAGATTATCGATACCTATGAGACCAACAGTCTTAACGATACCATTGAAGCCCATGAGACCAACGCGGCAAATGAGACTAACGAGAATATCGATATCAAAGTGACCAAGGAGGCCAACGAGGAAAACCACCTCGAAAGGCAACCAAATAAAATAATTTAACGAGATTCACGATATAAACGAGACAAACAAAATAACGAAACCAAAAAAACCCACAAGACCTACTAGATCCACGAGGTCCACGATGTCCACGAGGTCCACGATGTCCACGAGATCCACAAGTGTCTGTTTTTGAACGTAGCGAAAAACGAGTATGTTTAATTTTATAGAGTTTAATTCATCTGCTGAAGTTAAACTCAAGAAAACATGCTTCCCATTAAAATAAGATTACAATCCCACGTTTTTTAATAAGGAATACATTCCACTACCTTGCATCGATTTTGACAGGTGACGTATACCTTGTCAACATTTTTATTACTATCAGTTAAATGACCTTTTAAAAAAGCAAGAATTTAAGAGTTCATGTTTAGAATTCTAATCAAAGAGCTATACACACAATATGTCAACATTCTAAAAATAGAATCTAGCTAAGCTTTCAATCACAGCTACTGACTTGACGAAATGTAATTAAGTACAAATTTTTACGAGCCTCCTTGCATTGATTCATACCTGTCAGTAATTCTTAATTAACTTCAAACTCAATTAGTGACTCAAGTCATGCTTATTTTTTTATTTTGTTTCTTTTCAAAAAGAAAAATGTCAATGGCACGTATTTCCTTCGAGTAACTTACCTACCAACTTATGTGTGCGTGTAGAAGCATTTATCGATGAGCTTTTGGTCAAAAGACGTTAAAATGAATCATAAACCAACGTCAATAGTGTTAATCCAAAAATTAAAGAAAAATCATTGAAATTCTGGGAATTTTTTGGGAATTCTTGATAAGACTGTCGCATACAATCAAATCAATTTGAGATTACTACTAATACCTCTTATAGTCATATTTGTATTATCATTTTTTGTCGAAATGACTAACCTGCCTTGAACCATACCGTGGCTTCAGAGTTTGATGATTATCTTTTTTCATTTTTGTATGTGCTGTTCATAATTTTAAACAAGCTTCAAGCTAATAAGCCACTGAACTAAGTATATGAAAATATTGCTACCGCAAATCCCTGAACCATATTTAAGGCCAATAACCTCTTAATTTTATTTGTTCAAGTCCTCTTCTTGTGTTTTTTTTTTTTTAAATTAGGCTTACAAATGTCGATCTAAAACAACTCAACATAAAACTTGACATCAAGATTATAGATAGGTGTGTGTTTTTTTAATCATTATTAAAATCGGCTTGAAAAATCAACATAAAGCTTCTGTTAGATTGGAATTAGCATATAGTTGACCTTTTGCCATTTTGGATTGCATTTGTGTCAAAAAATAGAGGTAAAAAAAAGACGTGTACAACTTTGATTAATTACTCTTATCTCATGGGTGTAATTATATATAGTTTTGAAGTTAATTGCTTGATTGGATTGAGTTATTATGTGTTGGACACCTTGATTTCAGTGCAGTAGATTTATATCTTTTTCTTTGGGGAAATAAATAAAACAAAACAAAACAAAAAGGTTTGGATTAGTTTTTATGGATTTTTCTTTTAAATTGGTCAAAAAGGTTAGGCAAACATTTTTTCTTGAAAGAAATAGAAATATATATAGATAAAAGCAATTTGTTATTTTTATAGTTGGCTATTAAGAGGAGTGGGCTAATTGTAGGCCTCGAAGGGAATTAGGTCTGTGAAATTAACTTTTTTCTTGTCATGCAATGGGTAGTAAAATTATACTTATCTTCTTTAGTGAAATTTACATACGATGTTAAGTTAAGAAATGAAGACTCTCATTCAATGAAATTGAATAAACTTACATAATATAGGGTTTTTTTTTTTAAAAAAAGTTTCATTGTGATATTACAAAAATAGTATATTGTTTTAGAAATATAAATAGTATATTGTTATAGAAATTTAAACACGAAACACGAAATTAACCAAATGTCATCTAGGGTGACAGGTGCAGCACCATATCCTTTTCAAGAGATTTTTAAATTATCTATAACTTCAGGAACTATAACTTGAAGTAATTGGAAAAAGTGTTAAATCTCAAGATATCGGTGGCTAACACCAATCACATCTTCGAGAAATAACCTGTCTTTTAGTGAATTTTAATAGTTCCATTATGTATTGTTGAAGTGTGCATTGTTCTTTGTAATGTCGTAATTTGTTTTTATCAAATGTCAAAAGGCGGCAACTTAAATATTGACAAATGTCCAAAAAGGGGACAGTTAAAAATTAAGACTCTTATTGGAAAACTATGTATACAAGTATAAATCATTAATTAGAGGGGTTTTCATGTAAAGCTTTATATCCTTAAATTGAAATCTAATGACCAACTTCATTCTTAAGAAATGGATGCATTTTGCGCGGATGGAATTTCAACTCACGATTACAACTCAAAATTTGCTAAATTATTGTGTGCGAAAGGGCTTGGATACTTCTGCATATCTGCATACTTTTAA
Organism: Eupeodes latifasciatus; assembly: GCA_920104205.1. Classification (NCBI taxonomy): domain Eukaryota; kingdom Metazoa; phylum Arthropoda; class Insecta; order Diptera; family Syrphidae; genus Eupeodes; species Eupeodes latifasciatus. The sequence goes on along the minus strand of OV049924.1, from coordinate 142,082,864 downwards.
AGAAAGCAGTGAGGTGGTGATGTTTTGTTTTTATCTTTCAGTGCTAAATTTCTAGGAGTTATTTTAGATCCCAAGCTAAACTGACAATTAAACATTGAAGAACGGGTTATGAAGTCTTGCATTGTCTTTTATGTCTATAGAAAAACATTTGGTAAAAAGTAGGGTATGCAATCTAAGATGATTTTGTAGATGTACATAGCCGTTGGTGACATTCGTTTAACAAGAAGTACAATGTTGACAAACTAAAGAGCGTTTAAAAAGTAGGAAGGACTCTTCGATCCTGCCTAACTGATGCTTTAAACGATATTCTGCGCCTTCTACCAGAAGACTGAAATTAAATCAAATATTTAGTATCATTCAGCGCGCGCTAGACCTTATATGGGCATGACAATATCACAAAATTAAACCCATTAGATATTTTTCTGACAGACACTGGACTTCAACATCAAAAAGGCTTTTTAAAGATATCTTTGCTATCAGAAAGGATTGGGAGGATGGCATGGTTATGAAAGGCTTTGATACCACTATCATTACTGATGAGGAAAAGATGGAGTGTGAAGTAAACTTACAGTTTGAAGCAAGCTTCAGTCCGGGACAAACCTGGGCCTCAACCACAGTGCGTCTCCAGCCAGCTCGGTTCTTAGCTAGCTGTTTCCAGTTTCGCTCGCTAAGTTGGTTGAGGTCCTTTCCCACATGAGTGCGCCACCTGAGTTGCGGTCTTCCTCCACTGCGCTGTCCCTTGGGATTTGATTCGAAGACCTTCCGGTCTAGAGAATGGATGTCCATTCGCTCTACACGACCCAGTCATCTAAGTTTTTGGACTTTAAGCTTTTAACCAGATCAGTGTCGCTGTACAGCCGGTACAGGGTCGTTGTATCTTCTTCTCCACCCTCTACTTATACGGACAGGAACGGGACCAAAAATCACCCGAAGAATTTCTCTATCGAAACATCCTAAAAGGTTCTCATCCTTCTTTGACAGGGCCCAAGAATCAGCGTGTCATAAATGAGATCCGAGATGATGAGCGTCATATACATAGATGGTCACTTTAGATACTCGAGATGTGACTTTTCTACTCAATTGCCTTCTAAGTCCAAAGAAGCAGCGATTTGCAAGAGTTGTTCTCCGTTTGATTTCAGCGCTGGTGTTGTTTTCTGAATTTATAGAGGTGCCTATGTATAAAAAGTCCCTAAAGCTAAATGTGTTGATGATGACGTTTTGTCCAAGACATCATCGTTCAATGTCCTTTTTTGATGACAGCACATACTTAGTCTTTACCACTAAACCCATCTTTTCCGCTGCCATCGCAATGCTAAAAACGCTCCACCAACATCACGCTTTGATCTTCGAATTATGTCAATATCATCGGCGGCGTATCCTTTGGAAGATTCTGCTTCTGGTGCTGACGTTTGAGTTTTGCACAAATGTTTCCAGAACGATGTTGAAGACGTCGATTGACATCAAAGACATCGGTGCGATCTTTTCCGATCTTGATAGAGCAGTGTGCATCGTCATTCTGAATAAACGGATAAGTTTGACAGGGATGTCAAAACTAGACATTGCTCTGTAAAGCTTTTCCCTATAGATGCTGTCATACGCGGCTTTGAAATCGATAAAGAGATGATGGGTATCGATTTTAAGTTCCTTGGTTTTTTCCAAGAGTGTGAAGTTGTTAATGAATTCACTTTTAGTACTCAAATGTCTATTAGTCTTTTAGACGAACTGATTTTGACAGCTTGAAATATGAACTAGTATATTAGAGATGCATGCAAAGCACTGAAATCGAACTCGAAACAGAATAGAAACACGGCTATCTATACTGACAGCCAGGGGGTTGTTATGGCTATCAATTCGATTACAACATCCTTTATTTTGATGGGCCAACAATCTGGATGAACTATCCAGCCTAAACTATAAACCTTTGTGTCAGTCGTATTTGGATTTCAGATCAAAGGGGCATTTATGGAAATGAACTGAACAGCCCTTCATAGCTCATTTGCGGAAATGTTTAATATTCCTCTTAGAGCTATACAGTCAAAATCTATTCAATTTTTCTCATTGCCGTAGTTGTAAAGACTTTCATGAAAGGGAAACTGTAATTCTCTCTCTGTAAATGATTTGGCCTGGCTTGTTCTAGAATATCAGCCTTCGATAGGGCATTTTTATCAATCTTGATGAAGTTTCCAGAATTAAAATCTAAGACTTGATTTTCTTTATGAAAGCGACGAAATGGCTCTATCTTCTGAAATATTCTTATATAAATCCGTTATAAATTACCTTTTGTCAATCCACAAGTGTAACGAGTTAAGGTACGATAACGGTGCTTTCCAGCGCTAATTAATTCACTTAGTAAGGGTTTCTTGACAAAACATTTGTATTTTTTGCACAATTAATTCGTTCATCATGATTTGACAAATCTTACTGAATTCAACAATATGGCCAATATCTGTTGTCAAAGTACAGATAATCCAATTGAACAATTATTTAAAGATTTTGAACTTTAAAGTGTAGTGTTTCAAGCTTAACTGGAGGATGAGGGATTTTCAAAAAAAAAGACGGAATTAGAGCATTAAATTAGCACAAAAGGTTCCCTTACTTTCAACATCATACAAATTTCGAAATTCCATTGTGGCGTTTCCAGCTTTATGGGCTAAAGAAACTTGTCTACTTAACCTTGTACATAATTTATGTAACTCGTATAAGCACACCTACGCTACGCAGGGAAATATATTTTTTGTTTATGGGGAACTATTTCAAAATTTTAATTTTAGTGGTGTCTTATTCGTGTAGTCCCAAAAAAAGTCATCAATAATCGCTTGTTTTCTCTATCTGCTTTTTTTGTATTCTATTGATACAAAAGATATCAAGTTGCAAGAATATGCTAGCAGAAAAAAACCGTTGCCAATCACTCAAAGCTTATTCTCTATTTCTGAAATACACCAGTGTTTACGAACGGATAATATGTTTTGTTATTAATTAGACTATTAAAATGCAAATGCTTTTGAATTTGATATCGAATGACTTAAAATTGACAAAAAAAGTAGCACACCCATTTTCTGTCATATTTGTAAAATTTTTAAATTCATAAACAATTTAAAAAAGAAAATAAAATTATAACAAAATACCCGATCGATATTTTTTAATAATTATATTTATGGTAAATGTCGGAATGACAACATTAATCTTTAAGATAATTTTGTATCTATTGTGATACATTCAGCACTTTCGTATCTTCTTTTTAGTTTCTTGTTATTGTCATTTGTATGGATGTGTGTTTATTTTTGGATTCGAGTGCTGAATCGCCAGCGTGTCTAATATTTATTAGCCATGTCGATATATTAACATAATAACCATTTATTTAATTCTTTGAATCTTTTTATTCATACACACCATTGAGGAATCTGAAAAAAATAAAGATGGCAACTTTTTGGTATATATGTATGTTTGTATGAATGTATGTATATGTACATACATATGTATGTATGTTATTATTTTTGAATAAGATTCCCTTGGAAGACATGTGTCATTCACTTTTTAGAAGAGATTTTTGTTTGGTTTTGTTTTTCTGTTATACTTTTTTTTGTTACCATGGCATTCCTTTCAAATTAATTATATTGGAATATAAACAACATACATATTTATAGTGTTGAATAGTTCATTAGTCAGTCTATTTTTATGTTTCAATTTGAACTTGATAGGTTGAACGTCTAAACAACTGTTTCAACACTTACCATGTGACAACAAAATTTACGCTAATTAATTAAGAGTTCAACTAAGTTATAATATTCATAAATTAATTTGAAAGATATCGAAATGACTTAGCTGTTTTTTTTATAGCACTAAGCTTTTCACAGCATGCGCCCTATAACTAGTTAAACTAGGGCATATTTTATGATTTATTTAGCAAATTGTGCAATTCATCTAGATTTATAACTATGTTGCATGAGCTTATTATGAGTAGCTGACTTTTTTTGAAATAAAATTGACGACCTTGAACATACGAAAAATTGTAATTTTTAAATACATATTTTCAAAAAAGACATACAATTCATCAAACCTATTTCGCAGATCTATGAAAACTAGTACAGACATTGAGGACATCGGTATTAACAAGTGACAAAAATTCCACAAAAATACCCCTTTAAGGATAAAAAGTTTTGGAGTTTTTATCGAAAATTCTCATTAGGCGATAACTTTTGAACGATTTTTTTCAACTGATTTCAAAAAATGTCACATTTCGAAAATATTGATTTTCTTGTATTGTGCCTGAACTCTTCTTTGTAACAAAAAGTGTTTTAGGTAATGAATGGAGTTTTATAATATTATCATACTTATTAGAAAACATACGTGGTACCATGATGGTTAGTGCGTTGGACTGTGGTAGAAAGTTTGTTGTCAAAAGTGGCAATGTAACTTCTACCACAACATTCTTAATTAAAAATGGTCTTCCACAGGGAGCGGTGAATTCGCCGATTCTCTTCAGCATTTACACCAGCGATCTGATAGGTAGTCTTACAAAGGCAATTGCGTACGCCGACGATCTTATTGCGTACAGAACTGCCCGAAAGGTTGAGGTTATTAGAATTCTCTTGCAGCGTGATTTCGACAAGATTCAGCGATATTGCGACGACTGGAAACTGAAAATAAATGTCCATAAGTCGGAGACAAAAGTTTACTGAAGTACCTCGGTATCTGGTTAGATCAGTATTTATATTTCGACAGACATATAAATGCTGCTCTGACCAGGGCCAGAGGAGCCTTCGCTCTGACGAAACGGCTGTTTTACAGCAGTCGGCTTGACCCCAGAGTGAAGGTAATTTGCTACATGGCCCTCATACGGCCGATGATCGTTTATGGTTGTCCTGTGTGGTTCAACGTTGCCCCTTCCCAGATGGAGAAGTTTCGGGTGTTCGAGCGGCAGTGTTTACGACGCTGTACCGGCGAGGTCCTATACAACGGGGCTCGAATCAACAGAATTGACAATTTCGTGATAAAACTCGTTCGAGGTCACATTGCAAGAGCTATGTCTTCGACCAACAATTTAATTTTCGGGGCGTTCTATCCGAACGACGAGTATTTTGAAAGTGCACGCTTGAGCGGCTTCATTCCACCAGAGGCATTCCTCTTTTTAGATAGATGCGGTTTGATACAGGATAGATTGGCAGTTCCGTTAATCTACCACGTCAGACGACGAACCGTGGATAGGCGACTCCTGTACAATCGGGACGTCATGGCACAAGACGGAGCAGAGCTCCTTCGGTTCAGTAGGGCTGCGTCCAACGGGACCGAAATGATAGGGTGAAGCAGGAGAACCAGTTTTGGTGGCTTCAATCGGCACTTGATAGTGGGTAGTCGGGATGGGGTTTAAAGCCTTGGCCGGCTTACATACTTGTTTTATAGTTTTAGGGTTTAAGTAGAATAGGAATGGTGGCACAAAAAAAAAATACAAAAAATACAAAAAAAGAAACATACAAACAAAAATACAAAAAAAATACAAACAAAAATACAAAAAAAAATAAAAAAATAAAAAAATAAAAAATAAAAAAAAAAGACAACAAAATATGAAAAACAAAAAACGTTAGATAGTTAGATTTGCTGCTGTGGTTGTTCTAGTTTTAAGTAGTTTATATGTAGAATAGGTAGTTTTAGTTAGCTTTAAGTTTTATTATAAGGACCTTATTTTAAGTAGTTTTTAAGTAAAAATAAAAAAGGATATTGACATTAGTTTTTCTAAATTTTCTAATGAATACAAAAATAAATAAAATGAATTGAAGTTAAATAGATCTTAGGGCAGAAAGGCATTAGCATTAAGTATTATTGTTTAACTTAGAGCGTCCGTATGGGACCAGTAAGTTAGTTGTAAGTTATGGTTAATTAGGCTAGTTTTATGAATTTTTGTCTAGCTTTAAGATAGATTTAAGATTGAAGTAATAAAAATGAATTTAAAAAAAAAAAAAAAAAAAAAAGTGCGTTGGACTGTCATGCCAGAGGTCTTGAGTTCGATCCCTGCCTATGTCATCTAAAGTTTTTTTCACGGAATGGTTGAGAGTTGTAAGTCACTAGGCCCTAGTTCTCAACGGACTGTTGAAGAAAACTTAAATATGTTAAGGTTATATTTTTTAGGTTACCTATATATTTGTTTACATTACATTTTAGTCAAAAATATATACATACATACATATGCATTTATGTATGTATGTACATATTTTTGTATTTAAAAAATTTAAAGAAACCATAAACCAAAAACCATACCAATAATTTTTTTAAAGAGCTGCTTGGACTGCATGGTTACTTCCTTTAAACAAAATAATTAGTATGGTAAACTGAGGCGTATACGTACTTTTTATTTATTTATTTTGTTGTAGCTCATTTAACACTAAAATTGTGTACTTAGAATTAATTTAAGTATAAATTTATTAATTTCAGAAATTTAGTCTTGGTTTTGCATCCGTTTTTGTTGAATAACAAAACGAAATAAACGACTCATTGGCCAATAAGTTATAATACAACCAAACAACAATATATAGCTAGAACAATTAAAATACAAATTTTGCTCAAGAACAATTCTAATATTGATGATAATTGGTACAGAAGTTCAGAATAATATTATTAATAAACCATGAAAAGTCCTCAAAAATTCCAAGTGAGCCACATAAAGTTATAAAAGTTTAATCATGAGTTTAAAGTCAATAAATTTCACAATTCTCCCGCTTCATTTTTGTTCAAGATTGTACAGGGTTACCCATTTTGCTGTTTCTAAAGTAAACGTAAATAAAATACGTGTAAAATATTTTTTGTCATGATATTTCTTTTTTATTAAAAAGTTCAAACATTGACATTATGTGTGAAACACTACATCATTTAAATGGCTACCATGCGAATTGTTACAAGCACCGATTCTTTTGAGATAATTTTCGACCACTTTTTGACACATATTGGGCGGTATCTCAGCCATTACTTGACGTACATATGTTGATTTTAAAGTACTCAAGTTTATCTGCGAGAGACGAGAAATTACGCGGCCAGGACAGGTCTCTTGTAATAAAGCCTTATTCGCTCGAGTTGCGTGGCATGTGGCACACCGTGTTGTTGAAACCACATATTCTCCAAGTCGTATTCTTTAATAGCAGGCAACAAAAATTTTGTTATTATATGACCATAGCGCTCCGAAGTGACAGTGACAGTTTTTCCATCGTCGTTTTCGAAGAAGTAAGGTCCAATTACACCTCCGGACCAAAGAGAGCGCCAAACAGTGATTTTTTGTGGATGTAAAGGCCTCTCTTCAATTACTTGAAGATTCCCAGAACCCCAAATACGACAATTTTGTTTATTAATATACCAACCGAGTGAGAAATGTGCTTGGTCGCTGAAGAAAATTTTGTTCGAAAAATCGCCGTCCACCGCCTGTCTTCAAGCACTCATGCGACGTATCTACGACGTTGTGAATGGTCAACTGGCTTCAGTTATTGTGTGAGCTGGACTTTATATGGATGTACATAGGTGTAGATCCAAATGCAAAATACGCCATAATCTGCCGTAAGACAGTCCTAACTCCTGAGAAGGACGAGGAATCGACACATTCGGGTCTTCGGCAACACTTTTACTTACAGCTGCGATATTTTCAGTGGTACTAGCAAAACGATGATGTACAGGCCTTACAATATCTGTAACCAATCCAGTCTCTTAAAATTTCTTTACAATTTTGCCAATTGCTTGTGAAGTTGGAGGATTATGTAAACCATAGTCTCCTCTTAAACCACGATATGTGGCTGTGGCAGAATCACCATTTTTGTAGTAGGTTTTAACAATTTGTATGTGCTATAGTTAAGCGATCCATTTTCGTAAATAATGTCAGACTTTCAACTGAAAACGTTTAACCCGTTATAATTTATAAAATAATCGTAGAAAAAAATGTATGTTTTTTCTGATAGAGAAATTAAAAAACTATAGTTATTATTTAAAACGCTTGTAAATACAAAATACCGTAAGTTTCTGAAGTTATATTGTAGTAGATGTTATGATCTATAAAGTTTAGCTAAAAATGTTTTTATAGCATTTACAGTTCGAAGGTTACAGCTTATAAACCGAAATTTTCGCCAATAAAATCCTAATAACTTATTATACTCACTTTGGATTTTTGTGAATTTTTATAAAAAAATGCTCTCAGTATATTTTTCAGTTTTCATTGAAAAACAAATAATTCAGAGGTGAAAATGTCTGTTTTCACTGAACTATATACATGTTGTAGCGAAAAATTCAAATTACGAACTGCATTTAAATCTCAAAACCTCAATTTTTCACATACGAGAATTCTTAAATCAATCTAGAAAAATGATATGTTTGTGTGTTTTCGTATCCAATATATTATTTTTTGTATTTGGATAACAAGCAGTTTTAGTCAAATCAAAAATCGAGAAAAATGTATCCTTATTCCTTCCATTATAAGAAAAAAACTACAGTAGTTAAGGTTTTTGCGTTTCCCCAAAAGTAACATACAATAAAAGTTTATCCAGGCGAGGAAATAATTGTGAGTTGGCTATTGTTTTTTTGAATTGCTTTACTGAAGTCTTGTAGTTAAGCATTTAAGTGAAAATCTCTTTAAAGGCCCTTTGCAGACTCACCATTTAAATCTTAGAAACTTCCGTTCAAACGTGGCATAAGCCTTAAAAAGTGACAGTCATTTATTTTAAACTTATTAGTTTGACTGTTAAGAGTTCTAAGTTGCCGTGAAAATATTTAATCGGGATAAACACCGACATAAACGCTAAACATTTCACTTTTTTTCAAAAAAATAAACAAAATAAAATTTATTCACACTCTATTAAGATAATAACCATTATTATAAATTTCTTATTTTAAATAATGACTATAAATTTTATGCAGCGTGCACACTTTGTTTTTTTTAGTTGGTGTTAAAGTGCTTAAACAATTTGGTTAGCTTTTTTAAAGTAAAAAGTAGTAGAAACTTTGAGAAAATAATTTTAATTTACTTCTTGTGAAGTCTTATCCCAATGCAAAAATTTCCTTTGACATTTTATTATTTGTGACATTGCCGTATTGACAATTTATTGGCACACAGAAATCGAAGAGTGTCTTGCTATTAGGTAGACTAATCTGGTCTTCTATAATATTCTGAAACTATAGTAAATAAATGCATTAAGGACTTCTATTGCATAATTTGAAACTTTTTGAAACAGTTGTCATTTGACTTTTCACAAGTTAAAAGTTCGCCATTACTTAAAAACGAACAATACACGCTTTAACATAGCGTGAATAAAATAGTTAAAACTCACTATGAAAATGGTAAACATTTTTTTTTTCTTCTTTTATTGCATACATAATTTATTTAACAGAATTAGTTTAAAAGATTTACATGCATGGCTTATAAGCCGTCTGCCGAAAATGCTAATTATAAGAATTAAATAAATACGTTTAGAGAGAGTACATTCTATAAATTACATTAAACAGTTAAAATATAAACCTAATATCAATGCAAAGAACAGTTGAAAACAAACATTAAAATATACAATATTAATTACATACAAAATTATTACAATTATAATAAATAATAATAATATAATTATAAATAAGAACGAAGGTATATATAAAAAGTAATTTAAAGTATTTCAATACACAAATGTGTTAAAAGTTAATATACAAGTTTCTATATGCTAGAGCCTCTGAAACAAATCGAATGAGAGTTTTCCATCCACTTTCTCCATTTAAAATTGCAAAACATTCTTCAATTGTAAAAAAACTTTTATTAAAATATAAAATCTTCGGATTTCCTGTATTATTGGACAAAAAGCTAAGAAATGCGAAATATTTTCAGCCTGATTAAGGTTACATAGTAAGCAATTCGGATTCAAATCATTTCTGTGAGGTCTATAAAAACATTTTAAAGTCACATATCGTAGTTTGAAAAAGAAGAAGAAAAGCTCCCTGATAGTGTTATTTCTCGAAGAAAAGACTGGTCGAGATTTTGTGATTAGATACCTTTAGACAAGGCCTTAAAGACGAAATTAGTGAATTTATCGAAGACATACAGAAGCAATTGGGAGAATTTGCCATAAAAATATAAAATTAAATAACAATTAGAATGAAATACACATACATTAAATTCTTTTAAAAAATACTTGTTTCTTTAATTTGAAAATGAAACATGTTACTGGAAAATCCTATGATTTCTTTAGGATCTGGTTATTATTGATTAAATTTTTAAAGCTGGAACGTGTTCTTATCATTGTGTAAAGTGTGACTCTAAACAATATTTCACGTATGAAGTAAAATAAAAAAACCCACATTAAATGACTAAGTGTTGCGGATTTACCATAATTGCAGAATTGTTGACTTCAAAGAAGTAAAACTTCGTAATTACGGAAAAAGTTGGTATAAAAGAATAGAGTATCAGGTTTTCCATTTATATAGAATTTAGAATTCAAATTTTTACCGCTTGTTGTTTAAGGTTAAAAAAGTATAGCTACTCATACGTACCATCCAAGTTATCCGCTTTCGAAAGGCAAGTCTAACAAAGAATTTTTGGCACCGTATGTGAAGAATGACGATTCTGGAAATTCTGCAATCATGAACTACAAATAAAATGTTTCTCGAAATATATATGTATAAAAATCATCTAGCTAAAATCCAGTTGACACAATTTTCTAAAATTAATTAAATGTTTTAAATTGGGTTCTTATTAATAAAGTCATCCAATGTATGCTTTTTAAAGTTTAAGCAAAACCCAACTTGTGAATATCTCGATTGTTGGTGTAAATTTTTTGAAATATATCCCTCTCTTCAAAGGTTTTGACTTTTTGTACCAGACGAATGCAAAAATCTGTGAGCTTTAAAAATATCGAAATATTAACATCATATTTTTATTTTTTTCTAATAATGTTTGCTGGTGCGGGGAAATAAATCCACGGGAACTAACTCCACTGAGGGATTTAGTTCCCATTCAGTGGGAACTAAATCCACTTTAGTAAAGTGGATTTAGTTCCCATGCTAAGTGGGAACGAACTCCACTTTCTTATGGGAATTTAGTACACATTCAAAAATATGAAGAGGGAACTAATTTCTAACAACAACAGCTTCAAATTACAGTAAGTTATCAGATTCTTGAAACTTGTTCGATTTTGATGAGTACAGTCGAACATCGGTCTTAAGCAATTTAAGAAAACAGTGCGTAGTGTGAATAAAATTAAAATAAAAAATTAAAAGCATGGAAAATAAAATTGAATTTATTACCGGGTTTCGTAAAAATAGTGTGTTAACTTATGACCGTGAAGAAAAATAAATTTATGTTAAAAAATATACTCGAAATAATATTTCACGTTACATTTGCTATTATGGTCAAAATTGCAAGGGGAGCTTAGTTATTGATGAGCAAGGTGATAAAAAACTAATAAAACATTGTCCCCAAATTTTTGCAGAGCCAAAAAAGAATATAAAGTTTTTGTATTTCAATACATTGAACAATAATTTTTTGATACGGTGATAATACAAAAATTAGGAAAAACAAAAAAGTTTATTTTCAACATTATTTTCGGGATCTCAGGATTTTAACTCCCTTTTTCGGGGTCACACCCGCTCACGCAACTCCGTTGCTCCGCTTAGGTCCGCTTATGTCCCTGCGCCTTATTCTACTTGCTTCTTCTTTTAAAAAATGGGAATTAATTTCAAACTCAAGGAGAACTTAAATCACACATTTTTTTCGGAATTAGATTCCCAGTTAGCATAGGAACTAAATCCACTTTACTAAAGTGGATTTAGTTCTCACTAAGTGGGAACTAAATCCCTCAGTGGAGTTAGTTCCCGTGGATTTATTTCCCCGCACCATGTTTGCTTACATACATAGTTAATTAAAAATAATTAATAAAAAGAGGCTGGGATGCGACCCACACTGATAACTTCCCATCCCGTCTGTCGATTTTTCTTGCTTAAAAGTTTGTTACCAAATTTGCTTACTATTTTTTGTAGATTTTATTTTTTTATGAAAAAACGGACTGTTGGATTTTTATAAAAAAAATTACTGAATATCGAAAACAATATTTTCTGTGAAATAAAATAAGTTTGAAGCCAATATTTTTATTTTTTGAAAAGCTATTTGAGTCGAAAGTAAATTTTTACAAGTTTTAAATAAAATAAATAATTTAGGTGGCGCCTAGTGACTTACAACTCTCAACCATTCCTGTGTGCGAGTAAAGTTGTCAGAGATGGTAGGGACCTACAGTTTATATGCCGAATCCGAACGGCTAATTTGAGAAAGCACTTTTCATGACAAGAATTACACAGGCAGGGATTGAACCCAAGACCCCTTGCATGACAGTCCAACGCACTAACCATCACGCTGCGGGTACTACTTTTACAAGTAGTAGTACTAAAAAAAAAAAAACTTTTTTACAAGTTTTAGTATTGTTTTTTTTTAGGTTTTTATTTTTTGTAAAAGAAACTGTCAATTCGATTATTCTCAAAATTTTATAGAATTTTGAAAATAATATTTCTTATAAGATAATATTAGTTTGAAGCCAATGTCTCAAACTTTGAAAAGATATTTACGTCGAAAAACAATTTTTACCAACTTTTATAATTTTTTTTTTTTAGGTTTTTATTTTTTGTAAGAAAACTGTCAATTCCATTTTTCTAAAAATGTTTCCTAATATTGAAAACAATATTTCCTATAAGTTTAAAGTAGTAAGAAGCTATTATCTCAAATTTTTGAAAAGATATTTGAGTCAAAAGTCAATTTTTAACAACTTTTGTTAAATTTTTTCTTCTGTTTTTAATTTTTTGTAAAAAAAACTGTCAATTCGATTTTTTTTAAATTTTACTGAATGTTGAAAACAATATTTTTTGAAAGATAAAAGTAGTTTAAAGCCAATATTTCAAAGTTTTGAAAAGATATTTGAGTCGAAAATCAATTTTTACCAACTTTTATCAATTTTTTGTTTGGGTTTTAATTTTTTGTAAAAAAAACTGTCGATTCGATTTTTCTCAAAATTTTATCAGATGTCAAATACATTATTCTTCGTTGCACAAAATTGTTTTGGAGATGAAACCATATTTTAGTCGTAAAATTGGATTTTTTTTTCAAAAAATATAATTGTTTTGTATCACGCTACAATATATAATATTAAATTTAATTCAAGTCTCTAGCTTTATTGTTTCATGAGATATTTAGGATTAACCAAAATTTTTTTTAAACTGCTATGGTAGAAAAACCACCCACGCAATTTTCCTGAGAGCCCTTTCTGCATCTTTCTGCCTTATTATCTGTATAAAAAAATTTATTTGAAGTCGATATCTCTTCTGTTTCTTGAGCTATGAACGACGAAAAAACGTCGCAAACGTACGGACGTACGGACATACGGACGTACGGACGTACGTACACACGCACGCACAGACATCTTTCTAAAAATCTTTTAATTCGACTCTAGGGACCTTGAAACGTCGAGAAATGTCAAAATTTTCAATTTGACAAATCGGACCCATTACAATAACTTCCATGGGAAGTTAAAAATATTACTATCAAATTAAAAATAAATAAAAACCAAGAAAATATTTGTTTTGAAAGATTTAAAACAAAATATGAACAACATAAAAATTTAACTTAAATTTAATTTAAGTTTTCAAGCACGAGTACAAAGGAATTGTACTTTTATTTAAATATTACGTACACAGGTCTAACTAGTGACTATCACAAAGTGGAAAAGAGTATGCTTTTTAAATTCTCAAATACTTATTGCTTTTTTTTCTTATAATGGTCTTTTCCCCCAAGCACCTGAATTAAAAATGTCATAGCACTCAAAACAATTTTATTAACATTTTGTTCTTGTATTTACGATTTGGGCAATATTACCGAACCTTTGGGCGTTGGGTTGTACGAAATTTCAAATAATAAGAAGTGTTTGGTCTTATTGCCCAATAAAATAACGTCAGGATATTAAGAACTTCATGTCATGTTTCAAAATTTAGACAGTCAAAAAAATGTATGTTTATTTTGGGCACTACGACATTTTGAGTTTTAAATTTTATCGCCCAAATGCAGACATTAAACGAAAAAGATGTCGGATCGCCAAAAACTCGAAACGTCAAGAAAGCGTAAGAAATATGTTTGGCTTTATTTTACTTTCAGAAAGCGAAATGAGGCCAAATTTCTAAGTAAAATAAAACGCTCACAGTGAGTAAAAACAGGAAAATTATGTATGGGGGGCATACTACCCCTGTGCAACAGCTCTGCTTGGGCTCACTACAACCAACTAGAATCTTTTGGGCGTTCTGAAAATGTATTAATTTGGCCTTTACAACATTGAAAGTTTGTTTGGGTAATATGACATTTTGTTTGGGCTTTGTGACGTGTCCGTATTGATATTTTTTTATGACGTTTCTCTTTTTGGGCTTTATGCCATTTCATGATTTGGGTTATATTTCGTTTGTTGATAACAATAAGACATAAGAAACGATAGAAATCATAATCGTACTAGTACCCAAAATAAATGTCACAAAGCCCAACCCCTATGTCATAAAACCTTAACTCAAAATTAAAAATTCTTTCGAACAAAGACAAATTTGGACGTTCCTTTACTTTAAATTTATTTGGGTGTTGCGACATTCGTTTTGGGTTTTTGGCGATTTGTTCTTAACTTTTTGGGGTTTGTGACACATTTTGGGCCTCATGACATCTTAAGATATGGACGTTATTGTTTTGGGCGTAAAAATCTAAAGTCTATGTGTGGTAATTTAATTTTAGCTGAATTACCAATATTTCTTTAAAGTATTAAACTTTGGACTGTCAGTAACAAGTGTAATTTTTTAACAAATCTTTTTAAAAATATTTTATCAAAGGCTTGAACTTATTGCTGCGGTAAATTTTACCACAACAAGTTTCATCTCCCTTTTTGCTAACCACCCTTAACAATTCTTACTGCGGCCGCAAAATTCTGGAAGAGTTTAGTAGAAACCTGGACCATCAGCAAGTGACCTGCTCTTCTAGCATTTTGGGAAAGCAAATTTAACAGGTCTTACCAAAGTGTGCGAAAGGATTCCACATTAACGAACTGTGCGACGGTTGCCCACATATTGGTTGAACAATATCGTCAAGGCATGAAGACGATACCAATGCCCAACAATGTATGCAGAAAAGTTACACCAACTTTAACTTAGTATGGCCGAGGGCCCACCATAAAGAATTAAAGATAGAAAAATCACTCCAATAATGTCATAATAACTTTCGCGGCACATCGGCGGTGTACAATTTTGTTTTTGTGTAATCTAAAATAATTAAAAACAAATTAAAACAAAAGAATTTAAAATTGTGTAGTTAATATTGGATTCTGAAATCCAATAGTGTTTAAATTATATATTGATATATTCAATCAGTCGGTCGGTCGGTGGAAAAATTCACAACATTATTATTAGGTTAGGTTAGGTTGGAGTGGCTGTCTAGATGTCATTGACTCACTTAGACCTCAAGGGTTCATTGTGATACCACTAATAAGGTTACTCATGGGAGAGTAATGAAAATTAAACAAACCATTTTGTGCTTTTAATAAAGTTAGAGAGACACTTTGTGTCAGTCATTGCCAGTTCACTGGTATTGTCGAAGAAGGGATTACCGAGAAAGTTATTCCTTCTAGTGGAGAGTGCTGGACATGTACATAGCAGGTGTTGGACTGTTTCCTCTTCCTCCTCGTCCATGCAGCTTCTACAGAAGTCATTTTTGTAGACTCCTAGCCTCAGAGCATGTCTTCCTATGAGGCAGTGTCCTGTTATTACTCCAATTGTAGAGCTTATATTTTGTCTGCTCAAGGATATCAAGCCTTTTGACCGATTTAAGTCTATGCTTGGCCATATTTGCTTGGTTGTTAGGCAGGTGGTGCTCTGTGACCATCTAGCATTTGTTGCTTCTAGAGCATATTGTTTGAGAAGATATTTGCATGTAGCAAGTGGTGTTCCTATGTTATGTTTTTGTCTAACATTTGGCAGAAGTGTTCCGTTTTTGGCGAGCTCATCGGCTTTGCAATTTCCCGGAATGTCTCTGTGGCCCGGCACCCAAATGAGGTGAATATTAAACTGTTCTGTCATCTCATTCAGAGATGATCGACAGTCGTGGACTAATTGAGAGTTTGTAGAGACAGACGCGAGAGATTTAAGAGCAGCCTGGCTGTCCGAGAAGATTCGTATATCCTTGCAAGATATAACGTTTTCTCTGAGCCAGGATAGTGCCTCTTTAATCGCCATTACTTCTGCCTGGAATACACTACATTGATTGGGAAGTCTATATGATAGACTTAGATTCAGTTGTTCCGAATAGATACCACTTCCAACTCCGTAATCGGTCTTTGAACCGTCTGTATAGAAGTGTATCGCATTGTCTTCCAGGGGTCTCTCTTCTTCCCAGGAGGATCTTGAAGGGATGGACACATGGAAGCTTTTACCGAATACCATTTTAGGGGTGGTATAGTCTAGGCGATCTGGGATAGATCTAAAATTATCTAGGATAGTAGTATGTCCAGTATTGTTACTGTTCCATTGAGAGGTGGCTCTAAGCCTCACACATGAGTTAGCTGCCACCGTTTTGGAGAAGATGTCAAGAGGTGTTAGGCTTAAAAGCACATCCAGGGCTGCGGTTGGTGTTGAGCGAAGTGCTCCTGTGATGCACATACCTGCTGACCGCTGGACTTTGATGAACTTATTTAGATTTACCATCTTGTCCAGTGCGGTCCACCATACGACAACTCCATAAATGAGTATCGGTCTAATTACCGAAGTGTATAGCCAGTGGGTTATTTTTGGGGAGAAGCCCCATTTTGATCCTATGGCCTTTTTACAAGTAAAAAGCGATACAGTAGCCTTTTTTACTCTTTCATCAATATTTGCCTTCCAATTTAGTTTTTTGTCTAAAATGAGGCCTAAATATTTAGCTTGGTCGGAAAACCTTAATGGTATTCCTTTAATCTTGGGTGGGCTGAGCTGAGGAATTTTGTACCTTCTTGAAAAGAGTACTAGTTCTGTTTTATGTGGATTGACGTCCAGGCCACATTGCTTAGCCCATTTTGTTAGCCTATTCAAGGCATTTTGTAGGAGTTCCGGGAGAACTTGGGAGTGTTTTCCAGATACAGATATTGCAACGTCGTCAGCATAGGCAATCACCCTGAAACCCTCTGCTTCTAATGATGTTAGAAGGTCGTTTACTACCATGTTCCATAAGAGAGGCGAAAGGACCCCTCCTTGGGGGGTACCTTGATGCACCGATCTGGTGGTAGTAAAGCTTCTCATGCTTGAAGTTATTGTCCTGCTTTTGAGCATGAGACTAATAAAATCTATGAGTGGTTTCTTTAATTGCAGCTTTTCCATTGCTGTCGTGATCGCCTGGTAACTGACGTTGTTGAAAGCTCCTTCAATATCTAGGAAAGCTACTAGGTTATATTCTTTGTATTCGAGGGAGTATTCAATACTGCGAACCAGCGAATGAAGTGCTGTTTGTACTGATTTTCCCTTAGAGTAAGCATGTTGAGCTGTGGAAATGAGACATGGTCTTAGGTTATGTCTGATGTAAATTTCAATCAATCTTTCCAAGGTTTTAAGAAGGAAGGATGATAGGCTGACATTATTATTAAATTTGATTAAAATTGATTAAGACACGTAGAACGATCTATTCGGGATTGCACTCATAAGCTACACTTACCAAAAGAAGTTTCTGAGATATGGCATTTCAATAAACGCAAGAACCTTCCAAAAAAGTAACTGATTGACAGATCATCAAAATTATGAAGCACTTTTTCACATCATTGAATCTTGAAAATCCAAACCAATGTATTTTTTGTAAAACAAATAAAGGAACAAACTTAAAAAAAAATGGTTTTTAATTTACGGGCGTGGTATCCTTTTTAATAAAAGGTCTGTGTTAAAATTCCCCCTTTAAATTCTTGCAGAAAAATAAAATTCAATAGAGTGAAAGCTACATTGTTTATATGAAAAATAAAAAATTAAACAAATATTTCACTCATTGGGAGTGGTATCCTCCAACTTTTCGTGTATTTCTTTTAGTTTGTATAAAATAGTTCTGATTCTTGTACAATAACAAAGTTAAGCAGATTGTGAGTTTGCTTTAATAGTTTAAAATACAAAATCTGGAGTTTAACTACAAACAAATAAACATGAAAAACAAAATATTTACATTCAGTGAAATTATATCAAAATCATAAATGTTGTTATTGACCAGGACAACTTAAGTCAAAGTCTCAAAACATTATTTTTATCAAACATCGAAAACGGTTTTCTATGCTAGACATTGGTTCAAACATATGAAGAAACGTATTGACGGTCTTAGAAAAATACAAAGAGTGAACTGTATTGACATTTGTTTTTTTGAAAAACATTTAAAAAACAAAAGGCACATAAAGCAACAAATTTTAAGATTGACCTTTAGTACTGTTAAGTTGGATCCAATCCTTTGACATTTTTATGAATCCATAATTTACCATAGTAAGAAAACATTTATGTATCGACACTACATTTCATGCATATGATAATAAATCGCCATCTAAACCAACAAACCTACTCTTGGATATTATACAAAAATGTCACTGCCAATCTGTGTTACGCAATAAATTGCCAGTAATGTTGTTACCGAATTTCAGATTCCAGTTCGATATCATCATCATTATTACCATTGGCGTCATAAATACGATTACAAAGTAGGTACCTATATTATAGTTGATGATTTACACGCCTTAATACAAAATTCGAAAGTGATCACGTACTTGCAGAGTAATTTAAAAACATTCCACAATTCCACCAGGCGTCGCCGCAGTCCGCGTCCGGTTCCATAAAATAGAAAAACAAAAGTCAAAATCCCCAAAATTTCAGATGGTTTTGGTTGATAACATACAAAATAAAAATAAAAAGAAAACGTGCAGCATTTTATGTGGCACATTTTTGTGTTGCTTTTATTTTTTCAAAAACAAAGAATCAACTTTAAAAAAAAAATGTTACACTTAAACCTTTTAACTCACGACACAATCTCATTGTTTTTATGTTCCAAAGAAGGTGGACAATACAATACTCCACCAGATTTAAACTCCTACGCGCTTCATTTTTTATTTCGTGACATTATCCGTATAGGAGGTACCTTACTCATGAAGGCGGACTTTAGACTTCACTAATTGTCAATGTGGAACATAAGTTTTTATGGCATTTGTATCCTGTTTAAAAACAAACAAACACGGAACAGATATTGTATACAAAAATAGTGAAAAAATAAAACCCAGAAAGATCGTGATCTTAACTCGTTGGCTTGACAATATCACAAGCTTTTAATTGACACATTAAATGATTTATCAGCATGTAGGTAGGTATGGTATATGGACGGCTGACTTGATAGGTTTTGCTTGCTCTTATTATGATTGAGATCTTTCATGGAATTGGCGTTTTAATTGATTTGACAGGGATACAGAGTCAAGAGGCTTTAACTGTTGGATAAAGTGGCTTAAAATTCGATACAGAACATATTCCGGTAATTCATAAGGAAAAAACTGAGAAGCTTTGTTTGAGGTCATTAAGGACTCTGGTTGCTCTAAATGTTCTACTAGACTTTCTTAAGGGTTTTCCAAAAAGAGGTTTTATTAAAAAGCGAGTAAGAAAAATCAAGGAAAAATTAAATTAATCTCACCACCCCAACCCAAAAAACCGCACCAAACAGTGACATATCGAGGGTGAAAAGGCTCTTCGAAAATTATTTTGGATTTTCATCATATGTTACAGTACTGCTTAAGCATCTGAGGTGACTATGGCCCACAATCACTAAAGATGATTTTTCGATGAAAATTTGAATCATTGATGTACTTTATGGACTTAATCAGCAAGGAAACGTATTTTCTTTACTTGTTTTAAATTAAAGTCTCTAGTAGAATGCATGCATTGGGCCCTTTTTATAGGGTTCATGACATGACTCGTCTTAAAAAGAAAATAATTTACATCATACGAAATTATGTCGTTTTTCGAAAACCTTTTTCCAAAGATTGACAATGCATCAACAAACCTAAGTTAACGTCAATACAACAGTAATCAAGATTTTCCCACAACGTTGATTCTTCACAATAAAACTTGTCCCAATAGCTCAAATTTTGTACACCAGTTTCACTATTTACGACCCAAAAGTGCTTTATTTTGAAGTGTGACTATAAAATTTGTATATTCAATTTAAATGATTTTTCAAGACAATTCAATTTATCATGAAGCGTGTATCTTTCCATTTTTAATAATGGCGTAGGTTTAACTTTTTAAATGTCAAAAGATGACAGCCTTAAAAGTGACAACTGCCCAAATGGTGGGCTATTCAATATAATATTGGAAAGCCTTTTATAAAACATTTTTGGTGACTTTGATTAAATTTATTAACTTTTATTTAAAAAAGGTGTGCAGAAAAGTAAACTTAAGTGAATTTCAGCTTCATAAATAATTTTCCAATAAACAACTGGGTTAAAAATGTTGACTAACATAAATAAGTTTGACAAAGCTACTTATTAGATATTAACATCTAATTTAATTATAAATTTCAGACAAAAATACTGGAATGCTTAGCAATTCTTCTCAAATCAAAAACAACAAAAATGCCGGAAAATAAAAATAGAACTTAAAGTCAGTCCATAACGTAGTAAAAAGTGAATGCTATTCCAAGGCCATCTCTTGTCTTGATAAATTATTTTTAGGTAAATTAGAAAGGTTCTAAGCAGATATTTATCAATATCTAAAAGGAAGAAAAAAGATTGTTGTTTATTTCAAGAAACAAACAAAAATAATAAATATTTGTATTAAATTATAATGATGAATGTTAAAAGTAAATTGTTTATTTGTTATGACTTGGGTGTCTATTGTTTGCTCATGAGGTTTGGAGAATTATCCAATTACAATAATTGTTGGAATTATGCCAAAGCATAACACAAGATTATAAGTTTCAAACCATTTAAGATCATTCATTCATAATCATATTATTAATACAATAAAAGTAAATATCTATAATCTTTCCAGATATTAATAGGATTATAAGTCACATAGCAATTACTTACACCTATACAATTTATTTTTAATGCGATTATTATGAAGTATAAATAATGCCACTAAATGGAGTTGACAAGTGTTTAGTTCCTTGTTTGTTCATGAGTACATATTTCTATACTGTTTGGATTGGGAAAATAAACAATAACAATTTATTCACACATTAATATGAAATGTTTAATATAACTTATTCAAAGGTAAAGGTGTCATATGCGGATGCAAATTATTGTTCTTTGCAATAATTTAACATAGATTCATAGATTTTATATATTTTAGCAAATTGGTTAAATAAAAATTGTTAACAAAAAGATCACTTAGAGAATTGACATTTAGGTTAGATTAGATTTGATGGAGTGAACATCACACTCGGATCAGTATGGATCCATTGTGCTCCTTAGGTAATGGTATGGATTTGGTTAGGTATAGGGAAGTTGTTGATAACTTAAGTTGAGGGCGCCTCTCTGAACCATCCAAATTTGTGTTTGAATATCAAAACGTCCTAAGGTGACAAGGATGAGACGTCGCATAGGTCGTTGAACAAATATTTTCCTAGTATCGTCATCTTTCTTTTGGCTATAGGCTTGGACATTCTCGGAGAAAATGGAAGGTGTCCTCTTTAGTCTTCTTATCCTTGAACATAAATCAGATAAGCTAATACCCATTCTGCTAATGTGGGAACCCAATTAGTTGTGAATATGACCTTTTAGGATACCTACCAAGAAGGATAATAGAGCCCTCCCGAGTCGAAATTTTGGTCCTATTCTGATCCTAAAAAGGATCTTTTCTCCTCATTTGCTCCTACATACAGCAAAATGAACCTCATATCATCCTAAACGATTTTTCATCGTCATCATTTCGTCCTACATGAATCTTTAGAATTCTTTCCGTTTTTCTACGCATATTTTGTGAACCTCATTTCGTCCTAAATGAAGGTTTATCAACATAGAAAATAGATATCGTCCTCTTTTCATACTTAGTAAGCCTACCTGGTCGTAGAGAGAAAGAAAGAGAAAATAAAATAAGAAAGTGAGCGAGAGAGAGTCTAATAAACTAGTCTTAGAGAAAGAGAAAGAAAGAGGGAGAGAGTAAATGAACAAAGAAAAAAGCTATGATCAAGATGAAAAAGGTTCATTTGAGGCTTTTTGCTGTCGTCCTCATTTGATCCTAAACATCGTATTTTGTCCGATAACTGCCACTATTAGGTTCAAATGAGGAGCAACGTTTTAACAGTAAGTGATCCTCTTTTGAATCTCTTTGAACCTCAGAGAACCTGAATTTTGTGGACGAAAATAGGGAAAAAATTTCTACTCGGGCTGCCTCATTGCAAAAGGTATTTTATTTTTCTTTGGAAATCTTTGCCCATAGATTCCTACCAACCGTGCAAGTTTTAAGAGCCGCCCTTCTGTTGTTTGGATTTTCAATGAAACTTTGGTGGATCAGCCTATTGACTTGATCTATTGGCTTATAGAACATATCAATAGGATGAAGCATTGACCCGTTTTTGGCAATTTTTCTGCTCTTTCATTTTCGTCAAAGTCACAGTGCCTTGGAGCCCAAAAAAGTGTAACATTATTGACCTCGCTGTGTGAACATATCTCCCTTCGGCACTGTTTTACCAGTTCTGACTTTGTGACAGTGGTGGATATGGCCTTGATTGCTGTTTGGCTATCTATGCAAATACCTATGTTTTTGTTTTCCAAATTGTGGGAAGAAAGGTCTTTAGCCGCTTCAGAGACTGCGAGTAATTCTGCTTGAAAGTCACTAGGAGCTAACTACTAAATTGTCAATTAGACGTTTGCTGAGAATAAATAAATAAAAAGAGGCTGGGATGCGACCCACACTGATAACTTCCCATCCCGTCTGTTGATTTGTCTTGCTTAAAAGTTTGTCTATTTGTATCAATTTTTACCAAATTTGCGTACTATTTTTTGTAGATTTTATTTTTTTATGAAAAAAACGGACTGTTGGATTTTTATATAAAAATTACTGAATATCGAAAACAATATTTTCTGTGATATAAAATAAGTTTGAAGCCAATATTTGTAATTTTTGAAAAGCTATTTTAGTCGAAAGTAAATTTTTACAGGTTTTAGTATTGTTTTTTTTTTAGGTTTTTATTTTTTGTAAGATAAAACTTTCAATTCGATTTTTCTCAAAATTTTATAGAATGTTGAAAACAATATTTCCTAAAAAATAAAATTTGTTTGAAGCCAATGTCTCAAATTTTTGAAAAGATATTTACGTCGAAAAACAATTTTTACCAACTTTTATACATTTTTTTAGGTTTTTATTTTTTGTAAAAAACTGTCAATTCGATTTTTCTCAACATTTTTCCTATTGTTGAAAACAATATTTCTTATAAGTTAAAATTAGTTAGAAGCCATTATCTCAAATTTTTGAAAAGATATTTGAGTCAAAAATCAATTTTTAACAACTTTTGTTAAATTTTTTTTTTCGGTTTTTAATTTTTTTGTAAAAAAAAACCGTCTATTCGATTTTTTTCAAAATTTTACTGAATGCTGACAACATTATTTTTTTGAAAGATAAAAGTAGTTTAAAGCCAATATCTCAAAGTTTTGAAAAGATATTTGAGTCGAAAATCAATTTTTACCAACTTTTATACATTTTTTTTGTAGGCTTTTATTTTTTTTTTTTTAAAACTGTCAATTCGATTTTTCTCAAAATGTTTCTTAATGTTGAAAACAATATTTCTTATAAGCTTAAAGTAGTAAGAAGCTATTATCTCAAATTTTTGAAAACATATTTGAGTCGAAAATCAATTTTTACCAATTTTTGTTAAATTTTTTTTTCGGTTTTTAATTTTTTGTAAAAAAACTGTCAATTGGATTTTTTTTCAAAATTTTACTGAATGTTGACAACAATATTTTTTGAAAGATAAAAGCAGTTTAAAGTCAATATCTCAAAGTTTTGAAAAGATATTTGAGTCGAAAATCAATTTTTACCAGCTTTTATTAATTTTTTTTTTTGGGTTTTTATTTTTTGTAAAAAAACTGTCAATTCGATTTTTCTCAACATTTTTCATAATGTTGCAAACAATATTTCTTATAAGATAAAATAAGTTTGAAGCCTTAATCTCAAGTTCTTGAAAAGATATTTGAGTCGAAATTCAGTTTTTACCAACTTTGAGTAATGTTTTTTTAGGTTTTTATTTTTTATAAAAAAAACTGTCAATTAGATTTTTCTCAAAACTTTATCAGATGTCAAAAAAATTATTCTTCGTTGCACAAAATTGTTTTGGAGATGAAATCATATTTTAGTGGTAAAATTTTCGAGGTGACAATTTTTTTTTCAGTTTTTTTGACTTATAAAAAAAACAGTTAATTGTTTTTTTTTTCCAAAAATATACTTCTTTTGTATCACGTTACATTATATAAATTATATATAAATTTAATTCAAGTCTCTAGCGGCATTAGTTCATGAGATATTTAGGTTTAACAAAAATTTAATTCAAGTCTCTAGCGCCATTGGTTCATGAGATATTTTTTTATTTTTTTTTTAAACTGCTATGGTAAAAAAACTACCCACGCAATTTTCTTGAGAGCCCTTTCTGCATCTTTCTGCTTTATTATCTGTATAACAAAATTCATTTGAAGTCGACGTCTCTTCTGGTTCTTGAGCTATGGACGACGAAAAAAACGTCGCGAACGTACGGACGTACGTACACACGCACGCATAGACATCATTCTAAAAATCTTTTAATTCGACTCTAGGGACCTTGAAACGTCGAGAAATGTCAAAATTTTCAATTTGACAAATCGGACCCATTACAATAACTTCTATGGGAAGTTAACAATAACAAAAATTAATAACTTTCCAGTCTGTCGATTTTCTAAAAGTTTTAAAAAATATCAAAAACAAGATTTTGTTTAAAATAACACACAAATTTGAAGTCAATAGCTTTCAACAATTGCTTATGAGTTTTTAGTTGCTTTTCGTAGTATCTGGATTTTCTAAAAAAAAATAATTAAAAGTAAGCAAAAATGTTTTTTATATGGTTACATAAGCTATATTGTTACTTAAGCTGTTTTCAATATGCGTTTTTGTTGAGATATTTTTGTTGAAAACCAGAATATATATCAAATTTTTCTTTGAAAATAACATTATGTTAACAACAATATTTTGTAAAGATTGTAATAATGTTGAAATCTATACCTAAATTTATTCTCGAGATATTCGAGTCGAGAATCAGTTCTCAAAAATTTTGTGTAGTAGTTTTTGTAGATTTACTTGCGACATATAGGAACTATATGGCAAGTTTTGCGTTCGTAAAAAATGTCTAACTCGAGATTTCAATCAAACATGACATTACGATGGTAGAGAAGTCGTAAAAAGTCGCTTTCCCGATTCCGTCCGTCTATGTGTCAGTCCTGGCCCCAAAGCATTTTGTCGTTTGATTTTAAATCTGGAAATTAAGGTTTCGATCCAATTCGCGTTAGTCGTTTTATTTTTTTTAACTAAAAATAACAGTAGTCCCCATACGAAAATTCGTACTCAGAAATCGAAAATTCGAATTTTCTCAAAAACAAACTTATACATTTTTTTTTAATTTTCGATAACATTTTGTTCTAAATTTGGCTTCTTTCAATATTAAAAAAATAATTTTTTATCGATCGAGAAGGCTCCCCCCATAGAACCTTTATTTTGTTTTTAAGTTTTCTCAAGAACTAATTAACCAATTTCAATATTTTTCTGCACAAGCTCTTATACTCTCTTAATAATTTTTATTTTTGATTTTGAAAAAAATATTAAAACATTTTTTTTCGAAATTCGACACCTTGAAAATGGGTCATCAATATTTTACGAAATTGAAATATAAAACGTATATTACTCTCTAGCTCTAAATAACATACCAATAATATTTTTAAACTAAAATTAAAAAAAATAAGTTTTTTTTTTTTAAGAAATCAAATAGCGTTTAAATTTTTGAAAGCATAATTTTAATTATTATCAATTCAAATAAAAACTTGTTGATACGTCACAATCATCAATGCAATTTGTTGTTTGTAATACTATAAATAAACACTGTATAGGTACAATACTTCAGAGCATTAGATTAAAAGTATCTACCCAACAATCATACATACATCAGGTACAGGTACATTTTTGAATCTTAAAATTCAGGAAATGTTTTTAAACAGACTTGATGGAAACATCGACAAGTTTGTACGACACATTCGTGAAATTTGTTGTTTTTTTATTTTTTTTTAAACATACATTTTTTTCTAAACTTGATATCTTGAAAACTGATCAAAATTTTTTTTCAAAAATATTTCGATGCCTTAAATTTTTTTGAGGGATATATTATTTGATATATCAATTTGGTATCACGTTACTATGTAAAAAATAAATTGATTGAAGTCGCTAGCGTTATTGGGGCCAACCAAATTTTTCACTTTTTTTAAAATTGTTATATATGTAAAAAAAACTAGGCCCTAAATTCTTTTGAAATTCATACCTGCATTTTTGTATTTTATTGTCTGTAAAACTAAATTTATTTGAAGTCAATATCTCAGCTGGTTCTTAAGATATGGCTGACGAAAAAAGTATCCCGAACGTTTGTATTATGTATGAACATACGTACACACTCACACAATTACAACTCTTCTAAAACTTTTGGTTTAGATTTTAGGCACCCTGAAACGTCGAAAGGGAAATGTCAACATTTTCAATGAAACAAATCGTACCGATTAATATAATTTCCTGAGGGAAGATAAAAATGTGGTTAATTCCAAACATCTCACAGACCAATAATGCTATCGACTTCAATTAAAATTTATATTGCACATTATAATACCAATTAATAAAAAGAGGCTGGGATGCGACCCACACTGATAACATCGCATCCCGCCTGTCGATTTGTCTTGCGTAAAAGGTTTTTAGATTTTCGTGTTTTGTTAAAAAAGTTGTCAGTTGAATTATTCTTAAAAATTTTAAAGTTACCAAGAATATTTTGCATGTAATAAAATATAGTTTTATTTCAAAATCTATTTTTGTTAACGAGAATTTTAGTCGAAAACTAAATTTTTACCAATTTTAGTAGCATTTCTTAAAAGTTTTTACCAAATTTTAGTATTGTTTTTTTTTAGGTTTTTATTTTTTGTAAGAATTCTGTTAATTCGATTTTTTCCAAAATCTTACTGAATGTTGATAACAACACTTGTTAAAAGATAAAATTAGTTTAAAGTCAATATCTCAAAGTTTTGAAAAGGTATTTGAGTCGAAAATCAATGTTTACCAACTTTTAATAATGCTTTTTTTAGGTTTTTTTATTTTTTGTAAAAAAAATTGTCAATTCGATTTTTCACAATATTTTATCGAATGTTGAAAACAATATTTCTTATAAGATAAAAGTAGTTGGAAGCCATAATCTCAATGTTTTGGAAAGATACTCGTCTCGATTTGAGTCGAAAATCAATTTTTACCAACTTTGAGTACATTTTTAAAATTTAATTCAAGTCTATAGCGTTATTGGTTCGTGAGATATTTAGGGTTAACCCAAATGTTGACCTTTTTTTAAATTGCTATGGTAAAAAAACCACCCACGCAATTTTTTTGAGAGTCCTTTCTGCAGCTTTCTGCATTATTATCTGTATAAGAAAATTAATTTGAAGTCGATATCCCTACTGACTCTTAAACTATAGCCGACGAACAAAATGTCGCGAACGTACGGACGTACGAACGTACGTACACACGCACGCACAGACATCTCTCTAAAAATCTTTAATTTCGACTCTACGGACGGTTTTTGTTTTATATAAAACAAATAACGAATAATTCAAAATAATTTTTTAATATGATTTTTTGTTTTTTTTACGAAAAAACTGATAAAAATTGGTAAAAACTGAGTATTGACTCAAATATCTTGGGAACAAAGAATTATTTTAACTTCAGACTTATTTTATGCATAATGTTATTGTTAAAATTTCGTAAATTTTTTCTTCTTTCAATTGTCTAGACTATTTCAAAGAAAGCAACTTAAACTTTTATTTTGTAATGCACACTTTGTGAAATGACAACTTTGCTTATTAAAGCTTTATGGTCACCAATAGAAAATTATAAGTGTATTTCGCATCCCAACATCTATTTTTGTAATTCTTACTGCTTAATGAGTTTCGCTCATATAAAATAACATCTTAAGTAAAATCAACTACTGATCTCTTCGAAAATAACCTTTTCAGATGCATAAATATTATTTACACAGTAACGAAAGCGGAACAATGAAAACCCCTCAAGGTCATATACAGATGAGTGATGCTGAATTCCTCTGAACTTATCACCTCTGTATTGAAACTAACGATTATCTGCTATTTAAGTGATTACTTCATTCAGAAAATTAAACAAATAATAATCATATATGTAAGTATTTATTTCAATCATGAAGATACAAAAGATACAAAAAGATATAATGACTCGGCGCTAATAGTGTTAGAACATATAACATTAATATCGATTACACCTTTTGTAATTTAAAAAAATAAAATAAAAATTCTAATACCTATCTTCCATTTCAACATAATTCTCTTGATTGTTGAAGAGCTTATAAGGTTTTGATGGTTTAGAACACGGAACTTATAAAACTAACACTGATTGACAGACAAAAAATAAATCATAATTTGAATTGTATCTCACATATGTAGATACATATTGAGTGGGATTGGGATGTTTTGAAGCAAAAAAAATCATAACAATATTATTTTTGCGAAAGACAATGGAATAATGTTTATTATTTATTTAACATCACTCTGATTCATTTATTGTTCTTCAACCGGATCTTTAACAAATATGGGATTGTCTGAACTTTAAGGAGGATTTGCCATTTTGGTAATCGGAGTTTATTGATAGACAGATCTAGAGCGGATGTTAAAGAAGAAATTTTTTGTTTTTTTTTAAAGAGTTTAAGAAATATTAAAAAAAAGAGAATTAAGATGAGATGGTATTCTTGTTTCTTGAGGTTATCTTGATACAAATTGTTAGAAGCTCTAGCCCAAAATTTGTTTGTTTATTTAATTTTTTTTTAAATAAAAAATATACCATCATCACTTTTTATTTTCCTAGAAATGGTTTGTGACATGAAGAATTGAATTTACTGAGTGATTTTATAACACAAAAAAAAAAACATTATATTACCTCCAGAATAATTTTATGCATTGCATAATGACGTCTTCAATATCTAAAAAAAAACATCTTAACTTTCAGATAATAATTACATACTTTATTAAGCTTTTAAATTACAAATCAACTTATTTCAAAAAATTAATATCGTTTTAAAGGAGACCAATACAGAAAGTAATGATAAATAATGAGTGGGAATATCATCCATACCCAATTTAATTTTTGTTGTTATAAACTTCCTATATTGGAAGTAATTAAATCGGTCCGCTTTGTCGAGTTAAACATTTTGATAAATCAAAGGTTTTTAGAGAGATGTGTGCTTAGGTACGTATTTTCCTATGTTCGTACATTCTTACGTTCGGGACAAATTTGTTCGTCGCCTATATCTCGAGAACCGGTAAAGATAAAGACTTTAAATGAATTAATAACATCAAAAGATGCAGAGAGGACAAACAAAAATATTGAGTTTGTGTTTTTCTTTACTGTATCGATTGAAAAAAGTAAAACATTTGGTTGATTCCTATCTATATCTCTCGAACCAATAGTGCCAGCGACTTCAATTAAATTCTGTACTAAATATTGTGACGTGATACCAAATTCATATGTATTCGAAAGAAAAATTAACAAACGTTTGTTTGTTAATCAAATAAACTGAAAAAGAAATTTTTTTTGCGAAAAAAATTATATTACATCCAAAATATTTGTATCCATCAAAAATCAAGGTTTTGAACATCTGGTAAAACCTTCAAAAAATGCTACTTAAAATTGCTGAAATTTGCGTTTCGACTAAAATATCTGGAGAACAAATAAAGATATTGAAATAAAATTTATTTAATCACTTGCAAAGTATTTTTGTTAATTTTAAGATGATTTTTTTTTATAAAATCTAATTGACAACTTTCTTATAAGAACGAATAACTAATAGAAATTGGTTTTTGACAAAAAGAAATATATTGACTTTAAACTTTTTTTATCTTACACAAAATTTTGTTTTTAATATTTTTAAAACTTTGAGAAATATGGACACACGGGCTCAAATGGGAGGTTATCAGTTTGCCTCTCATTTCAGCCAATTTTTAAAAATATTTTAGATAGACAATCAATACTACATCATACAAATGTTGGTCAACATAATTATAGGGTTTTTAAATTGGCGTGGGTAGATTTTGGCGCCCGTGGTGGACATTTTGTTTTGGTGACATCTGTTGAATATTTTGTTTATTATTCAGTTGTGTATGCCAAATCATCATGGCAAATAACACGATTGAACAGGACGTTCAAATGATAAAACTTTATTATCAAAATCAAAATAAGTGTTCGTTAACGTAAACGTTACGCGCATTGCGCTTTTTTTTACGGTAGACGTGGTGGCACTTCACAGTAGACTCATCAACGGTTGGTGGCCAAATTTTAGACGACCGGTTCAGTAAACAATTAGCCAACACCTGTACGTTCAAGGAACGCAAGATCGGCCAAGAACATCGCCGCGGTCCGTGAAAGTGTACAGCAGAACCACAGGCAGTCTAGAACTAGGCCTTTCGCAGACTTCAACTTGGCGAATTTTGCGTCAGGACTTGGGCCTACACCCGAACAAGATCCAACTGACCCAGGAGCTCAAAGTTCATGACCATAGACAACGCCGCCGATTGTTCGCTGACTGGGCTTCGAATCGTTTGGAAGAGGACCCCAATTTTGGTCGAAAAAACATCTTTAGTGTTAACAAGCAAAATTGCCGTATATGGGACGACACTAACCCATGTGGTTCCAGCAGGACGGGGCGGCGCTACGTGCCACACAGCAAACACCACGATTGATATTTTCATCGTCTATCATTTAGACACGTAAAAAGTTCTGTAATGAATAGCGGTAGACATGACTTGCGTCATTTCTTTTACATCTTTGAACGCTTCTGTCATCATTTTAGAACTGTCCAAATATTCTGTCCGATCGACTTTGACTATAAGTTGACCATGAACTGTCTTGGTGCAAAGTATGACAAAAAAATTTCAAAAGAGTTATCCAAAAACAAACTAGTTTTTTGATGTAACGGCCACAAGCTTAACTCTTCCATATTATCTGACATCTTTCCATATCACAACACGGCTGTGATGAAGCTTTAAACACCTTTTAATTTTTTCAAATTGTGGAAAAAAGGTTGGAGTCATTGCCCTGACCGAAATTAAATTGTTTTTCGTCTGAAAAACCACTTGATACCATTCTAGCGACTAGCGTTTTCACCGACTTTTTGTTTTATTTTTGCCACAAAACTAAAAGAATCTGTAACAAACCTTAACATTTCTCGTCTCCTAGCTGCTGTTTTTGCGGTTTTTTTTACCTCCCTTCATGTTTTTTGTGTACGAATCTTTATTTTTAATAAAAAAGCCATTAAAACTCCGGATAATTTTATCAGCTATTTCACGCCCAGTTAGGACTTGGTCATTAATTATTAATCGATGTTAGATTTAAAAAAACTGCTAAGGCGGATATGTAGATCTACCCATGTTTCTTAAAATTTTAGATTAAGAACTGATTTTCACTGAAAACACTAAAAGTATTGATTTTAACTGTATAGCACTTCAAAACGCTAAAATTATCTTTGTACCTATTTCCTTGTCTCAAAAAACTTCTACTTTGCATATAAATAAGTTTGCTAGTGGTCAAGAAAAACCACTTAATTTTAAACAACATTTTTATCTTGAGGGATAAGGACAGATGGCACAAAAATTCTCAATATTTGGAAAAAAATATAATAGTTCAAGCCATGCGTGTCTTAAAAAAAAGCTTGAAAAGGACAGATGGCACAAAAATTCTCAATATTTCGAAAAAATATAATAGTTCAAGCCATGCGTGTCTTAAAAAAAGCTTTGACACTGGCTCTTATACTTTTATACTATTGAACAAAAATTACCAAAAAACATCAAAACTATTCATCAACAAAATTCAAATTATATCAATTGAACCACTTTTCGTTAAGCTTAGATTTTCGAATTCATGAAACGTGACGTAAATATATGTATATAACTTTTTATTAAATGAAAGTACAAATTCTTAATTTATAAGACTTGTTTTATAATTAACCTGATTTTTAAGTATACAATTATAGTGACTTTGAGAAGAATTAACAACAACAATCTTAGAAATTTTAGAAAATCTTCATCATTATCATCTAATTTCGCAAAGAATTGAAATACGTACGTAAATTTAAATACACAAATGTCAATCAAAAACCTATCATTGAATTAATTTTGTTTAACGAATGCATAGTATTTTTTTAATTTTGTGTTTTTTTTTTGTTTCTACTATAAAATAAAATTTACATTTCTTACGAATTTATATTCTAATTTTGTGCTTCTTAAATAGAGCACTTAAAATACAATTTGTTTATGAGCTTTAAAACAAGATGATGTCAATAGTAGTAGAGTAGAATGAATGTTTGTATCTAATCTTCCCCTAATTTGACATTTTTCTTCAAAAATATTCAAACTATGAAATACAAGTTTCGTTTTATACTACACAAAAATGCTAGTCACATTTTTCTTAAAATACAGGGTTATCCATTTTGCGGTTTCCAAAGTAAACGTAAATAAAAGTTTGAACGTTGACATTAAGTGTGAAACACTACATCGTTTAAATTCCCACCACGCGAATTGTTGCAAGAATCGATTCTTTTGTGCGGTATCCCAACCATAACTTGACGAATGTTGGTTTTTAAGTACTCAAGAGTTAGAAGTTTATCTGCATAAACACGGTCTTTCGAGTAGCTCCACCAAAAAAAGTCAAATCGCATGACCAGACCAGGCCAGTTGATATCGCCACGACGAGAAATTACGCGGCCAGGAAATGTCTCTTGCAATAAAGGCATATTCCCTAGAGTTGTGTGGCATGTGGCACCATTTTGTTGAAACCACATATATTCCAAGTCGCATTCATATGACCATAACTCTCCGAATTGACAGTGACAGTTATACCATCGTTGTTTTCTAAGAATTATGGTCCAATAACACCTGTGGACCAAAGAACGCACCAAACAGTGACTTTTTGTGGATGTAAAGACCTCTATATCACAATTTGGTTTATTAACATACCCACCGAGTAAAAAATGTGCTTCGTCGCTGAAGAAAATTTTGTTCGAAAAATCGCCGTCCACCGTCTGTTGTTCAAGCACCCATTCGACGTATCTTCGACGTTGTGAATATGGTCAGCTGGCTTCAGTTGTGTTGTGAGCTGGACATCTATATGGATGTAGGTGTAGATCTAAATGCAAAATACACCATAATGTGCCGTAAGACAGTCCTAATTCCTGAGAACGACGAGGAATCGACTCATTAGGGTCTTCATCAACGCTTTCACTTACAGCTGCGATATTTTTAGTGGTACTAGTAAAACGATAATCAACAGGCCTTACAATATGTGCATTTGTGCAATCTTTCCAGTCTCTTCAAATTTCTTTCCCAATTTTGCCAATTTTGCCAATTGCTTGTGAAGTTGGAGTATTATGTAAACCATAATTTTCTCTTAAAGCCCGATATGTGGCTGTGGCAGAATCTCTATTTTTGTAGTAGGTTTTAAAAATTTGTATGCGTTGTGCGATAGTTAAGCGATCCATTTTCGTAAATGTTGGACTTTCAACTGAAAAATAAAATTGGTTTAACAACTTTTAGTTTGACACATGTCGAATTCCAGCCTTATACTTTTGAAACCGCAAAATGAATAACCCGTTATACTTTTTGTATCCATGTTATGTGATCATTGATCACTTTTTGTGTATAGTAAAAAAAGAACATAAATATTTTGTTTCTTTTAAAAAAGAATTCAAACAAAACAATATTCAAATATCATGTCAAGTGTCAATTCAAATGTTGACGTCATATAGTGATGTATGATTTCAATATGTTCAGAAAGGATTTAAGCTTTTTATGTGTTAGTGGTTATTCCTAATTTGAATCAGTCATGCATATATCATCGAAATAAATTAGTTTGCCAAATGCGTTTGTAAACAATATTATTTATTTTTGTTATTTATTTAAATCAAAAAATTGCAAACAGTGTCACGTTGGATTTTAATCATTGTCATGCATTCATATTTGTAGTCATTGTCATCGCCATTCAAATGGAAATAATTAAATTGCAATATTATGGCTCATAGTTAAAGAGACAATTTGACAAGTTGGTAATTTTGCCTCGTTTTACATCATCATGTATGCGGTTTTAATAAAGCTCTATAAATGCTGCAACGAAGTGTATTAAAAAAGTTAATTAAATTTAAATTGTTACATTTTTGTGTTCATTGAATTTTGCATGGTTTTTTAATGGACTTGTATGTTTCTATTAATATCATAGACGTTATAGTAGGATTACTAAAAATGTCTGAAGGAGTATATTTTTAGTTGAATTTTATGGGAGAGTTATGTAACACTTTCTTATAGCTGATGTTTTATTATTAAGCTATTGGTATCTGTATATATAGACACCTTGTTTTTCTATTGCTTTGGGAATTATTTGAAGTTTGTAGATAGTTTAATTGTAAATGTAGGTAATGCCTATTAGAAGTTTATTATGTGTCTTCAATTGTTGTCTTGGCGATGCATAATTTAATTACATTTATGGCAACCAACGTCTGTATGTGTTTTGTGTACGTTGCCGGCTATCATGCATCGTTCTTTGCGGCTTCGATTGAAGAATAGAAGAGAGGCTAGGTATAGCTTGTTCAAAATTAAAATTAACCTACTGATTAAGTTACGAGATATTGTGTAATTTAAGATTGACGATAAAGTCAACCTTGACGTGGTCACAGTTTTTATATATTTATTTTTTTATTTTTCTCTAAGTCTTATAAGTTTGAAACAGGTTTATTTAAAATGCATTATTTGTATAGCTATATTCTGCATATTTAATGCATTAGGTATTTTTTTTTAAATTGGTTTATAACATTTATATTCTTTTTACAAACTTTAATATTACATTTGCTGAGTATTTTTTGATAAATTTGTGTTTGTTTTGTTTTTTTCGTTACAGGTAAGAAGACAATTAAATTATTGGGCACATGATTTTTGGTTCTTATGTATCTGTTACTCAGGTAAAATTAGATAAAATAGCGACTTAAGCGTTATGGAGTATTTATTAACTTTCGTCTTATAAATGTCTTAAGTGTTTTACAGTCAATTTCTTGACTTAGTTTTTCTAACATATATCTAATCGGTTTATCATTAAGATTTCGTATTAAAAAATATTGAGAACTTTCTATAACTTTTCAAACAAAATTAAAAAAAGTGAGAAGGATACGACCCACATTGATAGCTTCCTATCCTGTCTGTCAATTTGTCTAAAACTTTAACAAAAGGTTAATTACATTACTTTGTGTGAGATAACAAAATTTGACATTTGAATTTTTCTAAAAAATTTACTAAAAGTTAGCAATATTTTTCATATGATAAGTTTGGTTTCAATATATCTATTTTTGGTTGCAACATTTTTAGCCGAAACCAGTTTTTATAAATTTAAGTAGCATTTTTTGAATGCTTCTATTTCTTATGTAAAAAATACCGATTTTTCTGAAACCATTATTTTCGGTTAAAAACAAGAGCAATCACAGGTTAGGTTAGGTTACGTTAGGTTAAAGTGGCTGCGGATTCAGAATCCACACACTTAGGCCATAAGAAAAGGCCCGTTGTGATACCACATGAATCTAGAGAATTACTTCTTACTAGTCGAACCATTTTAAGCTTTTTATAAAGAAGAAGATATTTGATATACTTTTTAGCAAGTTTACTGGGATTATCAAAAGAGTAGTCTCCCAGATGAAGTTTGCGTCTTAGTGAAAGAGCAGTTTTGTGGCTGGGCACGTTTGTAACTTGTGCCACCTAGAGTTTGTTATCGTAAAAGCTGTTTCTTTTAGCAGAAGTTTACATGTAGCTATCGGTATACCTATCTTCTCCCTTTCAGGTGAAATAGGTATGACGATGACGGTTCCATTTTTATCGAGTTCATCGGCGAGCAACCACAGAATGAAATCATTTAGAAGTCAATAACTTAATTTATTTTCGTGATATCGGAAGTCGAACATCAATTTTTACCAATTTTGTGTCGTATTTGTGTTGATGTTCTGTCTTTTTTTGAAATAATATTTGTGTTTTATTTGATTTCTTTTAAGATGTTTGTTACATTAATTTATTCTGTTTCAATAAATGCATGCATGCACCTACCAACCTTGTGAACGTTTTTGCTAGAAGAATTATCCAAAATTCGTTTCTTTTTTGATTTGTAATCTAGAATTGCAGAAATTTCCAAAATGCATTCAACTTCAAAAGTCTCAGAATCATAAAGAAATATACATATATAATATTATCAGTTTTAGTTCTAAAAGTGGTGTCAAGGCAAATTATTTCAAAAAATCATGTAACAGTGTTAATAAGAGTTGAAATTTTAGGGTTGTTGCAAAGGTTTTCTTAAAAATAAATTAGTTTTTTAAAAGTTACTTCAGATGCAATTATCTTATCTATAAACCTTAAAAATTGGAAATAAAGTCCAAACGGACGGTTTGTCTTCTTTAAAGAAGTATAAGGTCATAATGTTTATGGAAATATTGACCATTTGACAATTTCTTAACGAAGTGCATTTTATAAAAATTGAGACGTCAAAGATTATTCTATGTACAAATGTACAAATGTTTAAGAAAGTGTTAAAAAAGGTCTGTTTTTGTAAAACAAAACATTGACAGAGTGATTTGGAATAATTGAGTTCCGGATCAAACTCTTTTTTTAAGTTTCTAAAAATGTATCAATAAAAAAAATGTTATGGAGACCCAACCCAATAAGCGCTAAGACTTTTTTAAATTTTGTTTTCCATTTGAAAGGCCTTCCATTTCCAATTTTGCATTACTCTGGTGCATACGTCTGGTTGATGTTCTGTCTTTTTTTGAAATAATATTTGTGTTTTATTTGATTTCTTTTAAGATGTTTGTTACATTAATTTATTCTGTTTCAATAAATGCATGCATGCACCTACCAACCTTGTGAACGTTTTTGCTAGAAGAATTATCCAAAATTCGTTTCTTTTTTGATTTGTAATCTAGAATTGCAGAAATTTCCAAAATGCATTCAACTTCAAAAGTCTCAGAATCATAAAGAAATATACATATATAATATTATCAGTTTTAGTTCTAAAAGTGGTGTCAAGGCAAATTATTTCAAAAAATCATGTAACAGTGTTAATAAGAGTTGAAATTTTAGGGTTGTTGCAAAGGTTTTCTTAAAAATAAATTAGTTTTTTAAAAGTTACTTCAGATGCAATTATCTTATCTATAAACCTTAAAAATTGGAAATAAAGTCCAAACGGACGGTTTGTCTTCTTTAAAGAAGTATAAGGTCATAATGTTTATGGAAATATTGACCATTTGACAATTTCTTAACGAAGTGCATTTTATAAAAATTGAGACGTCAAAGATTATTCTATGTACAAATGTACAAATGTTTAAGAAAGTGTTAAAAAAGGTCTGTTTTTGTAAAACAAAACATTGACAGAGTGATTTGGAATAATTGAGTTCCGGATCAAACTCTTTTTTTAAGTTTCTAAAAATGTATCAATAAAAAAAATGTTATGGAGACCCAACCCAATAAGCGCTAAGACTTTTTTAAATTTTGTTTTCCATTTGAAAGGCCTTCCATTTCCAATTTTGCATTACTCTGGTGCATACGTCTGGTTTATTTTGGTAGATGGCTTTGATTATTTGAACTTTGACGCTGCTGTCGTTTTTGACATACTTGTACCGATATGCGACTTCATAGAACATATACAAAATTGACCTATGAAATGGTGAACGGGCTTAGTCAACGTCATTTTTAAAGAAATACGTTACAAAATGAACTGGGAACTAATTAATAACATTAAAATTATTTGTATGTGGTAAACAGATACCACACACTATTGTCAACTTCTTTCTGGTCTCTGACATTTCAAATCTATGAGTTCCAGGTGATAGGAGGAAAGGAGTTTTTCAGTTCTTGAAAAAGTTGAATAAACACTTCTTTTGGTGTCGAATCTTTGTTGTGATGGGACAAGCTAATGTTTATAGATTCTTTTGGCAATAACCAAGGAGGATTTTTTGGGACAGGTTTACTCCTTACGTTTGAAGCAATTTCAAGTTCTCTGGCTGTTGTAAGAGCTTTATATAACGTTGAAGGGATTCTTGGAGTCTTTTTGCGTTTCAAGATTTTTGACGTATCTATCACAATCGGAGACCCGTAAGATTCGTATATTTTGGGGATGAGACGAGAAATTAAGAAGTTGATCCGATCGTCAATACTTAAAAAGCCACGTTCTGTCAAAAAAAATTGTATTGGAGTAGACCTTAATGCTTTCAGAGATGTTCGCATTGCAGCATGGTAAGACAAGAAAAGTTGTTGCAGGTTTGATCGTGCCGTTTTGCCATATATAACCAGACCATAGTCTATTTTAGATAGAAGGATTGCTTTTGTTACATGAATTAATGTGTTTATGTGGACATAACTATTTTTTGAGAAAAGATATCTTACAACATTAAGTCTGGATACTAGAGCTTTTCTTAAATCTGTGCAATGTTTTTTGAAATTAAATTTATCGTCGAAGACAACACCTAGTATTTTTAAGTTATTTACATTTGGTATAATTACATTGCTTAAGCTAATATCAAACCTGGAGCAGTTTAGTTTTCGGCATATGTGCAGGTGTTTACTTTTGTCTGAAGAGATAACTGCTCCGGATCTGTTACACTAATCTTTTATATTATTAAGTATTTGGTTGAATTCATTGACATATAGATTGTTGCTATTACATTTAGTCATAATATACAAATCGTCTGCATAAAGAGTATGGTCTATATTTTTATTTTTACAAATTATTTCGCTTAATTCCTGAAATGCTATTATAAAAAGAATTACTGAAAGTTTCGATCCTTGAGGGATAGTCAATAGAACAATTTTAAATTGTCAATTTCGGTTAGTCAATATGACAACAAAAGTATTAGATATAACAACTTGTCATATTGACTACCAAAATGGACTATCAAGCATTGTTATTTTGACTATCCGGTAGTCAATTTAGATTTCGGTTTTAAAAAAAAATTTGTCATATTGACTACCGCAGTTTTCTCATTGATTACCGCAGTTTTCTTATTGACTACCAAAGTTGTCGTATTGACTAGTGCAGTTTTCATATTGACTACCGCAGTTTTTCAATACGACTACCGCAGTTGTCATATTGACTACCAAAGTTGTCGTATTCACTACCACGCTAGTCAAAATGACAACAGTAATTTCAACCGAAAATTGTCCTATTGACAATCGCTGACTAACAAAAAAGCCAATAGGATGCATTTTTTCGTTCTGTGTAATCGTTTTGAATTTTCGAATTCAAAATTTTGACATTTCTCGACGTGTTAAGGTCCGCAGATCCATCCGATTTCAAACTTTATTTGTATTCCACAAAATGTTCTTATTATTACTTTGATAAACGTTTAGAAAATTCGACAGATGGGCACGGGTGGGAAGTTATCAGTGTGTACCACATCGCATCCTCTTTTTTGATTCCTTTCTATTTGGTCCCGCAAATAACTTTTTTTTTTTGAAAATGCTATAAAAACATAGAGTGTGATTCGGCTGTGTGGCACGTAGCGCCGCCGCCGTCCTATTGAAACCAAATGATGCCAATATCCTCCTCTTCAATTTTTGTGAACAAAAATTCGTTCGAAAT
The DNA here is from genome assembly GCA_920104205.1 of Eupeodes latifasciatus. Taxonomy (NCBI): domain Eukaryota; kingdom Metazoa; phylum Arthropoda; class Insecta; order Diptera; family Syrphidae; genus Eupeodes; species Eupeodes latifasciatus. The sequence goes on along the minus strand of OV049924.1, from coordinate 142,042,949 downwards.
TGCCCGAAAACTCCTTGCTCGTGGCCCAATTATGCCTCTGGACCAAAACCCACACCCAACAGTGACTAGCTTTTTGTGTATCGGCTTTTCAATGTATGTGTGCGGGTTTTCTGTGCCCCAAATGCGACAATTTTGCTTGTTTACATACCCGCCAAGATCAAAATGAGCTTCATCTGAAAAGATGATTTTTTTGGCAAAATCGGCATCTTCTCTAAGCGGTGTTCTCAGAGTTGTTCGAGCATATACACAACCACATTCGTTCAGCAGAAGGACAAAACTAATTATCTGTCAAATCAGACATGAGCTAAGTGTTACCATTCACGAAATAAGCACTAGTTAAAAAAAAAAAAAACGTTAGATGGCAGACCGTATATTTTTTCACGAAATGTCACTTATTTAACAAGACTGTACAGATGCAGCTTTGAAAAAGGAACTAGTTTTTTTTACTTAAAAAAAGTTGTAATTCAAATTTTGGAACAGCTTGTGAATTGCTACATGTTTAAAAAATTGATGACTAATAACATGCTTTACCCTTAACAATAGATTGGTTACTTGTGTAAATTTTTAGAGATGTGTAATCTATTCTAGTTTTTCTTTCACCCTTTGAGCCAATTAAATTCGAAACAAGTATGCAGGCTCAAGTCATGGTGCAAAGTTGTGGCGGACGTAAAGTAAAGTTCTTTTGAAAGAAACTGCTTTTGATTCTCATAAAAAATTATTTTATACCATAAACACTGGCGATGTTTTTGACAAATTATGGTGGTATAGATGTTGGTTGACTGTTAACTGAAACAGTGGATTTAAATTTATCAAACACAATTTTACACTCATTTGAAGTAAGAAAGGCATAGCTTACCAAACGTTCCCGTTTAAAAAACGGATGCGCTAATACCATCCACTTTGACAGTAAAAGTCCCTCTTTAAAGAATTTTAGAATTTTTCTAAAGATGCCATTTTTGTTTAAGTATCTCAAATTCAATTTGATTTGGTAAAATTTTATTGATTTACATAATGTTTGTACGTATAAATCATTCATTTTTGACATAGTGGACAACAATCCTATTACAATGTATGAAATACATGAAATCAATTGAAAATAACGGCGAACAAATTGTTAACCTTCTATCATAAATTGCAAGTAAACCACAGCCGGCTTAAATGTCCGACTTAATTTTTAGGGAGTGCACATTTAGTCGGTTTAAGATAAAATATTTGAACGTTTTTAAGCACAGTTGAAGAAAAGTTACATCTTATACATTTCACTAATGAGCCTTACCATTGCCTTTGCCTGTAAGACTAGACTCAGTCAGCTAACAAGTATGAATCGATAAAATTTAAGCCAAAATTTTGTGTAGCAACATTGTAAGCGAATTGGCAATCAATTTAAGCCAACCAGCCAGCCACATTCTCCCCCCAATTATCAAACAAAATTCCAACTTTATATACATAATACTCGATATGTTGTCCCTGTCAATTGATTAAACTGTTTTTCTGTTTTCCTTTGCCACCAACTATTTAGATATATTTTTATATTTTTGTGAAATAAAATACGATCAAACGTTATGAGATACAAGACACGAGCACGAGATGCTAAGGCGGATGATGGTGTAACAGAAAAATTTCACTTTTTCACTGATACACTTTTTCCTTGCCGGCGGGGCGGTGGTGGTGACTGGTGGCATAGATAGTGGTGCGTTGCGTCGCCGCGCAGCGCAGCGCCGCCGTCGCAGTGTCGTCGTCACGCGCCTCGGTCGTCGTCGTTGTCCGCGAGGCATGTTTCTCCTGTTTTCACATAAGAAAAATGCGTAGTGCTCGTAATATCTGTTACTAGGTTTTTATATAACCGAGAAAAGAAGGAAACCATCATATGATATGATGGCACATGACCTCTTTTTTATTACAGCAGCTGAGAGCAGCAGTAGAGATGATGATGATGACGATGCGAAGCTACGACCGCGACGTGACGGACGCACGATCAATGAAACTTACTAAAGCGTAGGTACATACTATCACATACATACGTCTCGCCAAAGCAGAGTAAGGTGGTAGGAAGTACTCGATAACTGTGTTACGATGTTGCATCATCTCAGCATCTCGAATGAAAAAAGATGCAAATTGATGATGCATTCGATTTATAATATGCAAGATGCAATGGACCATAATATGTATAAAACCTACGCATTGCAAGATTATAAAACATCAGTGAAACATTTATGAGTATTTTTTCAGCTGGGGCTTCACCATAAGCCAATATCAATGAATTAGCAATTTAAGGCAAATTTAAAAAGAACCTGGGTTTTTTTAGAGCGCCCACTCTAAAAGGGCGATACTTTTTAATCAAATTGCAGTTTTATATAAATTATCACAAAAACAGTGACCTAATGATTAAACAGTCCTTGTGTAAATACAATTTTGGGGAGCGGGTCGCAATACTGTTTATATAAAAATTCTGTATGATTTAAATTCTATATGATTTAAATTCTGTATGATACTATTTGGTCATACTTCCATATGTCTTAAATTCTGTATTTATTGTGTTGTACATCAGCAATATTGTGCCTCAAACAAGCCATAACCTCAAATTGTGTATGTTTTGCAGAATACGTCCCAATAGAAAAAGTTTTCTAAGTGACCAACAATTTCAGGCACTAATTATTTCATGGTGTGAAAGTGAAGATAAACTTGATTTTTCATCCGATGAATTTGATGTCCCCCAGAAAAATAACCCATCAGGGAATGAATTGAACAACTCACTGCCACCAGAAACTTTGCCTCAGCCTACTGTCTCTCAGATACTCTACCTCAGTTCTCGAGGAATTTCAAGAGCTATAGAATTGAAGCCATCAAAAGCTAATATTATATGGAAGAAAAAAAAAAACCTTGAGCTCAATCAAGATCAGCTAAATATTTTAGGCAACAAGGATATTCCAAACTTACTTCTGGTATTGGAAACGCCGTACCAGTTTTTCGATTATTTTTCACTGAAGAAATTGTTGATCTTATTGATCGGATTATTAATGTAAGAAGTTACTGGTCTGCTAAAATTGGAATATCAATAATCAAAGGCACTATGGCACTAATATTTAAATGCTCAATAAACGCTTTTCAAAAGTGCCTTGAAAATTTATTAGGCGGTAGATGAGCAAATGTGTTCAACTAAGGCTCGAAGTATTCAACACATACTGGCTAAACCTCACAAATGGAGCTTCAAACTATTAATATTGTAAGGGGTCAGTGATTTTGGCAACAAGATCGAAATTCATAGTGACCAAGAAAATATTACAAGCGAAGGCGAGTTTTGTGCTGTATCAAATGAAGTTGTGCGATAAGTGAGTTAAATACCAAACAATTTGAACTACATTCTTTACTTCGAGAAATATTCCCTGTCATTTATCGAATTTTTGGCTAGGATAGGCAAATTCCAAATTCTAAACTGCCTGACGAATCTTTTTTTGGAAACATCGAAGGGCTACTTCAGTTGAGTTAGTTGGCAAACATAATGGTATTCAGATTTCAATAACAGCTTGGAAGGACAACTAAATTGTTTAACTGGAGTCAAACTTTGCAGGTAAGAATCCTACATTAATGTTCAACTATATGATAAAATCAACAAAGCTCACGTATCGATTGAACGACCATTATTATTATTGCTAGACACAAAATTTTAATAAGAAGTCAATTTTGGTACATTCGGTTGTCTTACCATCTTCTTGATAAAAGTATGAAAAATGGTTACATGGTTACTCTATCGCCGTGTCAAAAAAAAAACAAAAACTGGAGGGTCTACCAATTCGAGCGCACAGACCTTCGAGATGAAGTAACTGAAGAACTTTGCAAAATGGGCATCAAACAAAAATGTAGAAAGTAAACATCAGATGATAAACTAGGGCTGCAGGCAAACAAAAACAACGGCCTGCTCAACGCGCACCACCTAATGAAGTTCTTCAAAATCAAACGAGCCATTGGCTAGTATGGGGGGAAAAGAGAATCCAATGCAAAACGCCCATTTGCACTGGTTTCACACAGACCATATTTGAATAATATGGATTTTGCCTACTTGCGACACATAGAAACTATATGGCAAGTTTTGCATTCTTTTTTACACTAAAAATAACAAATTTTTTGTTCAAAACTCGAAAAGTCGAATTTTATCAAAAACAAACCTATTTTTTTTTAAATTTTTGCTAAAATTTGTTTCTGAATTTGGCTTCTTTCAATATAAACAAAATATTTTTGTATTGCTCCAGAAGGGTACCCGCCATAGAACCGTTATTTTGGTTTTAAGTTTACTCACGAACTAATGAAGCGATTGCAACCGATTACTGTTTTAATAATATTTGATGATCAAAAATTTCATTGTTTTTTAAAAAAAGATATAGATTTTTTTTTGGAAATTCGATATCTCAAAAAAGGGTCGCTACTTTTAACGAAAATTAAATGTAAAACGTATATTAATAAGCATTAAGTAACTGCAAACTAAAAATATTTTTAAATTAAAATTAAAACATTTTGTGTATAAAAAATTAATTAAAAAAAAACGCTCTAATGATGTTGCAATAAAAATTTTAAAAATTAAGGTTTCTTGAGAAATCAAATGGCATTTAAATTTTTGAAAACAAACATTTTTTAGCATGTACATATTTAAATTTTAAAATACAGGAAATACTTTTAAAGAGATTCCTTGGAAGCATGAGCAAGTTCGTACGACCCAGTCGTGCATTTTATTTTTTTAATTTAATTAATTTTGGAGAAAAATGAGTCATTCAGCTATGAATAGTCTGAAAAATTAAAATTGTTTTGTAAATGTTAAAAATTGAACATTTTCTTGTTTAAATTACAGACAAATTTTTTGTTTTTCAGACTAGTTACAATACTTTGAAATACAGGATTGTTCATACATAATTTGATAATACAGGATTTTGACATACAGTATTTTAAACCAATTCCAAATGATATTTCGAACCGAAACCCTAAAAATTGATTAAAAAAAAAGAGTTGCAATCCACAACAAGCTTTTAGTCTGGCTGTCTGGCTAGATATAAATATTCACTATTCAATTGATGACTCATGTCTCCAAAAGTTCAAACCACTCTAATAAAACCTATGGTAAGGATGAAAATATAATTTAAAAAAAATTGCTGACACATATAATTTTTTAAGGAAACCTTATTCGGTATTTTGTGAATCATGAGCATATCAACTATAATTTTGTTTGCTGTGATTAATAATTTGATTTCGAACTCATTAATACAAAATTAAAAGAAAAATATAATTACATATATTAAATTCGAAGATTATTTCTAAACACATGTATATTTGAATTAAGACTCATTATAAAATGGGATATTAAAAAAAGTGTTAGGGTATTTATAGACAAACATTATGTTTGGTTTAGAGAAACAAACGTCACATTAACAGCAGGTGAGCTAATTTTATACAACATCAAAATCGATTGAACTAAAAATAAAAAGAAATAAAATCAAAACATGATAATGATAAAAACCGAAAACTCCCCTTCGGCAAATCATAATATCATCCAGAGACATCTCCAAACATCGATACACAAGCCCTCTCCCCTTTAAAAAAATAATAATACAAAAGGTTAATAAACGCATGGTTACCACTTTGGTAGGTTTCTTTGAAACCTTTTACAGTTTTTTAAACTTGTGGTTAGGTTTTACAGACAAATTTAAGATATTTCTATAATACCTATAAGGCTACGAGTATAATAGTCCAGCAAAAAGAAGATATTAACTCGAAATAATTGATAATAGTTTGAAAAAAAGATAATAAATTAGGTGGCGCAACAGTCCGCTGAGAACTAGCGTCTAGTTCTAGTGACTTCCGACTCTCAACCATTCCTGTGTGCCAGTAATGTTGTCAGGAATTGAGGGCACCTACAGCCTTAAGCCGAATCCGAACGGGAGAAAGTATTTTTCATGACAAGAATTATTCTTGGAGAATTTGTCAATTCCTCGCAAAAGGCAGTACCCGTGAAAAAAACTTTAGGTGGCATAGGCAGGGATCGAACTCAAGACCTCTAGAATGATAGTGCAACGCACTAACCATCATGCCACGGGTACTACTGATAATACAGGGTTGATCAACAGGGACGCTACAAAAGTAGAGCGACAGGGACAGCAAACTACGCCATATTTCATGCCGCTCTTTTGACATTTCTTTTCAGTACGGTTTGCCATTTCATGATGGAAAGATATACTAGCCAACAACGAGTCGAAATTATTAAAATTTACTACCGAAATTTGGAGTCAGCCTCAACGTTTAGAGCGCTACGTCCAATTTATGGTCGTCATAATCGTCCTAGCAGATCAACAATTGAGCGTCTAGTGGAAAAAATTGAATCCACAGGCACAGTACAAAATGTTCCCGTGCCAGTGATACAAAGAAGTGCCCGTAGTGTCGAGAATATTGCTGCCGCTGAGGCTTCAGTTGCAGAAAGCCCTATTGTGTCTCTCACACGTCGTTCTCAAGCGTTGGGCATCTGTGTGAAGTCGTTGTGGCGAATTTTGCGAAAAGATGTTGGCCTACATCCTTACAAGATTAAATTGACGCAAGAACTGAAGCCGCTTGACCACCAGAAGCGTCGTATGTTCGTGAATGTGCTGAGAAACAACTTGAAAATGATTCGGATTTTCATCGAAAAATCATCTTCAGTGATGAGGCTCATTTGTGGCTGAATGGCTTCGTCAATAAACAAAATATGCGGTATTGGTCAGGCAGCAATCCACACGTACACCATGAGTCATCATTGCATCCCGAAAAAATTACGGTTTGGTGTGGTTTTTGGGCGCACGGCATCATTGGGCCGTACTTCTTCCGTAATGATCAAGACCGGGACGTTACTGTGAATGGGGGTCGCTACCGGTCAAGAATTTAATTCATATCCAAAACCGTTATTGTTTTATTTAAAAAAAAAAACTTTTGTTGCGGCCTTATTGAGAAACCCGATAGTTGAAAACTTGTGTAAAAAGTCTTGTGAAATCTCGTGTCTGTGCCGTAAGTTATAGAAGGTAACAGGATGGAAAAACAGCTTTTCGTGATGATCTTCGTTTCCTTAGCTCCAATGATGTTAACCCTTATTGTCTTATTATTGTCTTAACACAGTTTTTGAACCTTTTCAGAAATGATTTTGTACTTGATTTAATTTTCAATAGCTGGCAACAATATTTTAAGCAAAGCATCATACTTAAAACTTATGTTATATGTTACGAGTACTGCGCTGTCACTTCCGTACATAAACTTTACACTACGTCATCATTTCGTGATTTGAAGTATTGTAGTTGCCTACGTTACGTACACAAAAAAAAAACAAACGATAGCTTGAAGAGCTCTTTATTCTTCAAAACGCTTGCAGCTTGTTTCATTTTTTGCATTTGCCATTTATTTTTATTGTTGTTAATAAACAATCTACTTGTAGACTTACCACTTAAAGAGCACCCATCACTGTCTAATTTTATGAAGTCAGAAATAAAGAAAAATAAATTTAATTGCACTCAATCAAATGTTTTGAACACACAAACAACTGTAAGTTTTTTAAAAAAAATTATTTTGAGTTTTATTTTTGTTGGTAGAAAAATATCTTTTGTTTTATTGGCTTAAAGATTTTTTGTTTGTGCTTAAATTTTAATGTGCAAATTGCATTTTGCCACAATGAAATATTAACTGTTTTTCATAATTTTATGTTCAATTTCTTAATTTTCACAAAGTGGGAGTTGATGGATAATCATCATTTTTTAAGTTTTCTGCAAGTCAGACGTTTTTTTATTTTTCAATATTTTTAGCTGTCAAAAAAAGTCCAGATAATTATTTGTGGATTTGAATTTATTAACTTTTGTGATTGTTGTTTTTACTAATCTACTATCTTTTTTTATTGTTGTTGTTATTCTGTGATATTATTTTTAGAATTAAGTGATGATAAACTAGTTTTTTTGTTTTTAATGGTAAAATGTTACTAATTACTAAACTTATTGGTTGGGAAGTTAAGTGAAATAATCAATTTTGAACAAGATTTATTGAAAATTGATTAGAAATTAAATTAGAATTTTTAATTTAAATTGACGTTGGAATTTAAAGTAGATAATAGTAAAATATTGCGGAATAGAAAAATATAGACAGAAACGTGTGTGACACGTTCTATTTATATTATATTCCATGAAATCAAAAAGAATCAAAACTTTTGTAATTTTTTAACAACTAGAATTACTAAATTATGTATGTGTCATTTTTATATAATCAAACCTCAATCGATTTGGCGAAAAACTTATGAAGCAAAACTTATAATGAAGGGTGTTCTTTTATAATTGATCGTTTTCTAGAAGAAATAAAACGCATAAAGTTTATTGCTATGGCCAATAATTTAGCTTTATTACAAAGATAAGAGTTTGCCAATATCTTTAAAAAAAAGTTTCAAGCAAGCAGATGCCACGGTTTTCTCTTCTGAGGCGTTAATTGATTAAGGCTTATCTTCGTAGATAAGCAATATATCATAGCCCTATAAAAAATAATAGTCCATAATTTTCACGATTTGAAAACGTGCATTGCTCAGGAGCATGTCTATTAATTATGAAATGACAAACCAAATTGAGCATAAATGAAGTGACAGCTGTCAAAAAGACTAATTTTCAAAATAATATTGCCAGTTTGAAAACAAAATGCCTTTAAGAACACTAGTTAAAATATAATTTTTGAATTTTAAAATTTTATTATACATCGAATGAGGTAACATTTCGAAAAATGGGACCATTTTAAAAATGCCATAGCGCCCAAAACAATTGTATTAACATTTTATTGTTGTTGGCAATACATTTTTTTTTGGATTTTCTGAAATTTTAAATAAAGAGAAGAGTTCGGTCTTATTGCCCATTAAAATAACGACAAGATATTAAAAATGTAACATCACCCAAAAATATCTCTATAACTCTAAAAATTTTCCAGAAGAAAATGCCACAAAACCCAAAATATATATCATATTGTCCAAATAAATTTTAAAATATCATAATGCTCTAATTACTAATTGACATGTAGCCCAAAAGATCTGATGTGTTTCAATATTTGGGCATTCTGACAACATTTTTGTTTATTTTGGGCAGTACGGCATTTTGAGTTTTAAATTTTATCGCCCAAACGCAAAAATTAAACGTAAAAAATGTCAGATCGCCCAAAAACTCGGAACGTCATGAAAGTGCAACAAATATGTTTGGCTTTGTTTGACTTTCAGAAAGCGAATTATGGCCCATTTCCAAAGTGAAATAAAACGAAATGGTTTTCTATCCGACAGTAAGGCATGTTGCCCTCCCCGTTGCCCTCCCCGTTGCCCTCCCCGTTGCCCTCCCCGTTGCCCTCCCCGTTGCCCTCCCCGTTGCCCTCCTCGTTGCCCTTCCCGTTGCCCTCCCCGTTGCCCTCCCCGTTGCCCTCCCCGTTGCCCTCCCCGTTGCCCTCCCCGTTGCCCTCCCCGTTGCCCTCCCCATTGCCCTACCCGTTGCCCTCCCCGTTGCCTTCCGCGTTGCCCTCCTTGTTATCCCCCTGCAACCACCGGCAGCGACGATTGGGCTTTATGTCATTTTATGATTTGGGTCAAATGTATGTAGTTGAGTGATAGATAGTGATAGAAATTATAATCGTCATAATGCCAAAATAAAAATGTCACGAAGCCCATTAACCTATGTCATAAAACCCAAATTAAAAATTTAAAATTCCCAATAATTTGGGCGTTGTTTTATTTAAAAATTATTTGGGCGTTACAAATTTTTTTTTGGTGATTCTTTTTTAGGTTTTGGGCCTTGTGACCAATTTAAGGCGTTATGTTTTGGGCGAAAATACCTAACACCAGTTTTTTTATAAGACTAAGGCTGAGTAGGTTACCGAGATAAACTTAATCATTGTAAAAAATGAAGAAATATATTTTCGACACATGTGTTAATTTAAGTTTCCTAAGTCAAAAGCCTATTTTTACTTTAAAATAGAGTTCAATATGTTTTCGAATCCAATTTTTAAAGATTTTTAGCATTTTCAATATGAGAGTTCGTTCAATAGCTCTTAAAATGTGTTAACTACAACAACAATGTAGAATAAAAATTTGGTTTTGGAAAAAAAACACTAATTGCACAACTTTTTTCTAGGTCTAAAGATATAATTAAACGGTTAACGTAAAAAGTCAACGCGTTGACCCTCTAACATCACCAATGTTGTCCCAAAATGCATTAGGTGGGTCAGCGTGACATTTAGTTATATCGGGAAACGCGTTAACTCGCAAAACGTTGACGATCACACGACTTGAAGAAAAAAGTGTATGTCATTCAGATTTATTTTTGAAACTGTTTAGGCTTGGAAAGAATATTTACATTGGTACATTTTTAGCATACGACAAATATGTAATTTTATGGAAGTTTTCGATTTTACATCTAATGGAATAAAAATTCTTAGAAAAGCTTTAACTTTATATTTTTAACTTTTATGAAAGTGGTTTAAAATGTTTGATTACCTCAAAAAGGACCATAACTTTTTAAAAATAGTTTATGTATATTCTTAACTTTGAATGAATTTTTGTGGATTAGTTTTTCAAAAATAATGTGATTTATGTTTACAGAAGATAATTTTTCACTCAAAATCGTTGTAAAATTTAATTGCGATGAGATAACAATACGGATGGTCGTTCGCTTTCAATTACTGAATCAATTGAACCTTATGCGAATAATCTAGGATAGCTTAACAAAGGTATGATAGCGACTATCTGTCAAGTATTCGAAAAGTGAACAGTTGTCATTGGCAAAATTGAAAAAGAAACCAATAAATCGAAAAAGGTTGTTAAGAGTAATCTGGAAAAACTTTTAAAATTAACAAATACGAATGAAGTTTGACAGAAAAGACGTTACGAACGGATTCTTTGGGGAAAGTATATTCGATAAGAAATTTTCAAATTTTAATTTTTCACTGCGAGAAAAAGTTGGGAAAAAAATCGAATCAAGTCACACGCTTGCGGTCAAAAGGCGCTAACAAAAAATTGGTAGCGTTCCTTTTTTCTTTGATTTTAGCATCTTAAAGCTGATATTAGCTTAGAACACTAATTATAAAGCTAAAACTAATGGTTTTAAGAAGCTAGAATAAGAAAATGAATTGAGTCGTTTGTTTGCTAACAAGTGTAGGTATTTAAAAATTTAGAATTATTCGGTCTTAAAATTACATCTTAAGCAATAAATAAGATAGTGAAATCATATAATTTAGACGAGCCTTTTAAAAGTCTAACGCTTAATAATTTTAATAAATGATGCTCAAAATGTTTTAAAACACTTGAAGTCCTATTTAGAAACACAACATACCTAATAGTGTTTTCAATTTTATTGAATGTTTTTGAACAACAACAACAACTTAAAGGTGCTACCACTCATTGTTTTGGCTGGAGATATAGCTATTTCGTGCTTTGCCACTTTTGCACTCATCAGTCTCCTTTTTTGTGGTGCTGAGCTTTAATCTAATTTTATTTGAAAAACTTTATGCACAACATAGGATTCGAACCCACGCATATCAGATTTGCTCAGTCTTAGAAGTCGTGTGCACTACGCACTCCACTACTTTAGACCACTGACGTCACAGGTCGAGATGTGCTAATTGTTTATCAAATGCATTTGAAGCATCAACCTTTTTATAAGCTCCTTTAAGTATGCTGTTTTGTTCCGCCTCCATTTTTCTCCATACCTTATTTGATAGACTTACAATTCGTAGTACGTATCAAAGGGGGAGAGGTTGGAAGATCGGTAACGAACCAGACTATTAAGTTATTATTGTTATTATTTGTATTGTACTATTCGTACTAGAATGTCAGCTCGTTAGACTTGACCATTCCTTTTAATTTTATTGAATGTTTTTGAACAACAACAATTTCAATTTTAGACAATTGTTTGTTCAACTACTAAACTGTGTTTTTAAGCAATTTCCAATTTTATCGATAGTCAGACGAACAAATGTAACTGTAAGTTTTAAATAAACAATAATCCTTGTACTCGATTTAATTTAAAATTAAAAACTTATCTTTTAAAGACTAAAATTTTATTTTTACGTATGCAATTTGACAATGGCCGACAAGTGTAGATCCTAAAAGAGTTGATATTTCCATTTTTTATTGTCAATGAAACATCTTTTTATAGAGATATATTGTCAAACCATAAACAAAATTAAATTACTAAAAATAACTTAAAATACAACAGAAAAAACAAACCTGAATTTCCATGCGTGGGTTGCATGATGCATGCATTATTACATATATTGCATCTATAACTAAATATATCTGCACAGAGAAGGCTTATTTCACTTTTAACACTGATAGACAGCTTAGATACAGTCAAAAGAGGCACTTGTATATACCTCCTCGACACTACAACCCCATTCAGCCTACTGTTTGTGGTTGGGCCCATCGTCGTTGCGTCCGTCGCCTCGGTTAGGTCGGTTTAATTGTGAAAACTATGCATGCATAGGAATAAAGATTCTGTATAGTTGTACAGATACACAAAGTATCTTTTTGCATTGTATATCTTTTGGATCAAATACCAAAACAGGCAATGGAACAAGCATCACACACGAGAAAAAGCCCTCTTCAAAAAAAAAAAAAATCAAGCCAAGAAGCTAAGCAGCCTCTCTACGTAACGTATGTAGGTACAGAAGGTGCATTTATAACACGTAAATTGTATCTTTTTACCATCATCGCAGCATCTTACATAGTTGGATATATTTTTCTTATTTTGTGTGGCATATTCCACATAAGTATACAACACGGAATGTGTCGAAAAAGTCAGTGGATTTTTCTTTAGCATGTGGCAAGTCAAGAGCGATGCTGTATTTCACCCATATCGAACCGTTCAACGTCGTCGTTGGTCGTTGTGGCGGCAAGCCATGAGGAGTGGATGAATGTGGTGGTGCGGTATTAGATGCACAAGCCATGCAATACATTTTGCGCAACTTTTAGATACTTTTATACTCCCCCTACTTTACACCATAAAATACTATATCCCCATATATCTATTTACTTCACATGAATTTATAAAAGATACTCGTACATATCTAACATCATGATGTGTGGTGTAGTTTCAGGTGAATTTTATTTTATTTATCTCTGTGAGGGAAATCCAAGTTTTTCTATAGTTTTATGTTAGTTTGAGATGAAAAGTGGAAACAATTGATTGCAAGCATAGTCTTGATGTTAAGAGGCTATAAGAGGGTTTTCAGAAGACGAAAGTTTGTTTCGCAAATAATGATATTTCAATGAGGAAAGCAAAGTGTTTGTTGATCCTGACATTTGATGGCATTTTTGAGATCACCCACACAAAGGTTGAGGTTGAAGTTCAAATTTGGGAAATACTTTATGTTGAAAATTTTTAAGAGATTTAATTAAAAACAATTATTACATATTGTTAGACAGATACAAAAATGTGTGTTATCAAATAATAAGAAGAGATCCATAAAATATTTAAAATTCAAATAAAATATAAATCCTCCTTTATTTGTATTATTCGAGATAAAGGAGGATTTACTATATATTTTATTTGAATTTTAAATCGAAAAATTAATCGAATTGCGTTTTAAATGTCTAAGATCACATAAATTTTTAAAATATGGTCTTAATCGGATTGATCTCTTTTTAAAGTGTTTAAACATTAAAATGACCTATTAACAAGATTCTGTTTTCAAATAAATTTAAACGACACAAATAATAAATCACAGAGAAGTGACAAGCACCCACTCAATAATTTCTTTGTTTGGAAAATATAACAAAATCAATTTTAAACATTTGCGAACTCCGAACTCATTATATAATCAAAATTCATTTCACACCATATTGTCATCAAGCAATTTTTAAAAGCTTGTAACCATTTCCATAAAAGTTTCACGAACTGTTAAAATTAGTCGCACAAAAACAAATCGCATGCAAATCAAGTTTGAATTTGAAAACAAAAATTAATTGTCCTCACTCTTAACATGGTCAACTTCGATATCCATTTGATATTATAAATCCAATCTAATTCAACAATCAAGTTGCATAATAATTGATTTGCCAAATTCGGACCACCAACGTTTAGTTTCATTTTTTCATACTTGGGTTGGGTAGGTATACCTAAAGAGTATGTAGAGCTCTATAAAATAAGTCGCAATTTATCGATTCTGCATATGTGTACTGTATACCAAGGGTCTTAAATCTTAACCCAGGTCAGAATATAAGAAAATCATTAACGAGCTATGATTGTGTCTCTTATTTCAAGCTAAGCTGTGACTGTTATTAAATCCTGTGAATTATATAATGAGATCAATATTCTTGTATTACCTATACTTCATATCGCAGTTTATGGCCCCAACAAACTTTGGCACTTAAAATTTTCTTTATTCGATTGTCTATTGGAATATTTTGTATTGACAGAATTTGGTCTCTTGCGCAGATATTGATCGATACATAAGGTCCTAAAGGAAATTCGAGCTCTGCTATGAGGGCCACAAAGTTTAATGCCTCCAATAATACATATATGGAGTTTGAAATGTAATAGTAACGTAATTCAATATTTTATTTGTTGTTTTAAGTTTCTAAATCAATTAAGTTTAGTACCTGAAATACACACTACACCAAAGGATTAATATCATTCTCTTCCAAACAGAACACTTTTGTTGTACACTTGGGCGTATACGCAATATTTTTTTTTTTAATTTCTTAATTGTGCGCCATTATCAAATAGGTCAGCTTATTTGAAAAAGTAGGAATGCTCATTAAAACTTTTATTTAAATAAATGGAATTTTGTACGCTTTTGAAGAATTTCCGAAGAAGTAAATTACAAAATAAAAAAGAACTAAAACTATTTCATTGGAAAAAAAATGTAAAGACCTTATGTAAGGCATAATTTGAAGTACACAGGAAAGGTTTGGTCATCCAAAATACGGGGTATTCCAAATACGCTGAGAAAATTTTGAAGTTTATTAATTTTTACAAATTTACCTTGAATACTAATTTGTCATTTTTAATACTTAATAAGATTAAGTTTCAATTTAAAGAAACTTAAAATGAGTCACTTTGATTTTTTCATGTTGCAGTTTAATTTTGTTTTACTGTAGCAATTTCAAAATAGGTATACAATGAATTTGATGTAACCAGTTTCTAGTTTAAACCTCAAGTACCAAGAAAAATAGTTTAATGTTTATTCAGAAACGTTTATTGCATTAACAAATTTTAATAAAATGCACAAGAAAAGAGAATGAATTTTGAAAAATTTCAGTCGAATCGCTGTGCATAAGATGTCTCAATAACTCCACATTGCAAATAATTGTAATTGTTCCGGTTTCAAATTTTTGTCGACGATTCTAAATCCATCGTTTTAAAAGTAGATTTAATATAACTTTCCTTATCCTCCATATTTCTAAAACGAGTGTAGAAATCGAATTAAATTTTTTTCTTAAACAAAATAATATCCAGATGTGCATGATAAACTTCGATGTTGAAAACTTGAATTATTTCTAAGACCAATATCATAAACACCTTGGAACGAAAATTGAATATATTGGATTTATCTCTTTCTGTCCGGAGATGAGACTACCTCAAAATATTTGTCAAAGTAGATTGAACTGTTTAAAATTTGTTTCAAAAACCAAAGTATGTTTTCAAATTTGGCTTTTTGAGTTTAATCCAATTCAAATCATAACTGAATAAAAGCTTTTTTAAAAAAGTAAATGCAAGAGTAGGTTTCTGGCTTTCAGAAAAAATTGTATCACAATAATGTAGGTGTGGTAGCTCTTTTTCAATCTTTAATGTTGTAAAGCTACTAACATTTCATAGCATTTTTTACTTCTTCTGATCCAGCCTTCACAATTCAGAAATACCATAACTCTGGAGTGAAAAGACTGGGCCCTATGACATATGGTCTATTTTTCTTACGTTGTATTATTTGTAAAACATTTTTTTACCTCATTTTTTAACAATTGTATTCTAAAAGCATTTAGATCTACAGAGATAGTTTTCGAGACTCAAACTGTAGTTAATTTATTCGACTTTTAATCATAAAATGTTGTCATATTTAAATTCTCCTATGGGAAGACACAACAATAAATAAAAAGAGTGCACAAAATTTCGAAAAAATATAACATTTTTAACATCTATTAAAATTTTAGGAAAAATCCGACATATGTACATACATATATATGTATGTATGTATGTATGTTTTTTTACAGAAAAAGAAAACAGAAATACAAAAAATTATTAAGCATATGTTTTTGACCCAAATATCTTGAGAACAATGAAAAATAATCACTCCAAATTTATTTAATACAAAATATTATTGACATTTTTTTTTTAAAGAATGAAAAGAGATTTAACTTAAAGTTATGAGTTCATGCTTTTCGAAATTCCCAACGAACGTAAATTTAGCTTATAATAAGAAATATAATTTCTAAATTTTTTAAAAACAGCAATTCGAAGTTATCAGCGTAAGTCGCTTTCCAGTCTATTTTCATTCATACATACTCGTACATATGTACATACATAATTATTCCCTCTTTATAAAAAAGAAGATAGAACAAATATGTCAAACTACAGACCTATTTCTCTTCTTCCCACCTTCTCAAAAATTTTCGAAATTTATGAAAAAAAGAATTACTTCTTTCTTAGATAAAAATTGTTTTTTTAGCGAAAATCAATTTGGATTTCGGTCTGGAAAGTCAACCGAAGATGCAATTCTTCGACTTTGCAGTCAACTCTATGGCAGCTTGAATCATAATAAACCGACTATGGCTCTTTTTATTGATATGACTAAAGCCTTTGACATGGTTGATCATGATTTACTGCTAAGTAAATTATATAATGCAGGATTTAGAGGAGTTCTTTTTCAATGGCTTAAGTCATATTTAAAAGAAAGAGTTCAAAAAGTGGTAGTTATAGGTGTAATGAGTGAAGCTCGATATCTAAAATCTGGAGTACCTCAGGGCTCCGTTCTCGGTCCCTTATTTTTTCTGGTTTATATCAACTCTCTCTTTAGGTTGCAGTTGAATGGCTTTCCTACGGCTTTTGCGGATGATATATCGTTTACCTACCAGTCAAACTCAGAACATAATTGTAACATTCAAATTGAAGAAGATCTCGAAATTCTAAGAACTTGGTTCTCTGTTCATAAGTTAATCCTTAGTGAAAAAACTAAAATAATGTCATTCAAAACTTCTAGTCATCAGCTTTGCAATTACGATTTTATATTTCATGGGTCGAATTGTAAACAATTCACCTTTCCTTTACATAGTTGCGGTAGACCTAATTTTCAAGCAGCTGGTTCTTGTTCAGATTCTTGTTTCAAAATTGATTCAGTGTACAGTTTTAAATATCTAGGAGTTACAATTGATTTTAATCTTAACTGGAAAGATCATATTTGCAATATAAAAAATTATTTGATGCTCATTACTAGAAAAATGTATCTGTTAAAACCATTCTGCTCAAAAAGAGTTTTAACTTCAATATACTACGGACTTGCACACTCTAAAATACAATATGGTTTATCCAGCTGGGGTGGTTCATATGCTAGTACTTTAAGACCCTTGTTGATTGCTCAAAAACATCTAATTAGAATCATTTGCAACAAAAATCGATTAACTGAAAGTTGGCCCTTATTCAAGGATTTGGGAATTCTACCTTTGAGACACCTTTACATTTTTAAAGTACTGAAAGAATTTTTCAAGCAAAGTGGTAACATTCCAAGTAGGAACTCGCAGTTATATAATCTACGCATAAATAATATGCATCTTGTCAATATACCCACTGCTCATAAAACTCATTTCTCTAACTTTTATACTGTCGCAGCACCCAAGGCATTTAATAACTTACCAAAAAGTAAAAGACTGGCTTTTCACAATTGACTTAAATTGTACAGATAATTATTGTTAAAGAAACATTGATGTTCAAAAACCGAGTATTTACTTTTTATTATATTTCTTTTTCTCTTAATTTATATGAAAATGTTCTAATTCTAATTCTTTCCTATTTTGTATTTAATATTTGAAATAAAAAAAAAAAAAAAAAAAAAAATAATAACTTATTTGATCACCTGCCTTAAACAATTTAGTATCATTGCAGCTCTGATTGTCACCCCACATCAGTTTTTAATTTATGTAAATTTAAATTCGCTTTGTATCATTCAACACTAGCTTGAAGCTAAAGGATGATAACTATTATTTATTCTTTATTTATTGTAATATTTTGTATTAACTAGTTGTAAAATGAAAATGAATAAATAAAATGTATTTCTAATTCTAAAAAAAAAAAAAAAAATATTCGAACTTATAATTCAAAGGATTTAAGAAATTTGAAAACAGTCCTTAAAGTAAAAAACAGACAGTTTCATAAAATTCATTTTGATAAAATATATGGTTAGCATAATCCCACATTTAAAAAAGACTAGTACGGATATAAGAGAGTATACATATTAAAGTATCATCATCCAGAATAACGCCTCAAGGAGGTGTACTCTTACCACTTGTATAGATTCCAATCATGAACAAAATCCTTACCAATTTTGAATACAGTAAAGTCAAAGCTATAATACCGACTGCAGCTTGAAGAATAACCTCCTTAAAACAGACCTATTACTCTTTGAAAATATGAAGAAAATCATAGGTTATATAATCCCTAGTATAAAGGGAATCCCACTCAAATTATTATCAGAAGCTGAGCTATGGTTGAAATACACCAGAGAAATGCAAAAAAGTTCAGGTAGGATGCTTGTCATGAAATAATGCAAGCACATACTACATGACACCCTATCCGGACTTTAATAAACATTTTAAAACTATCATTCTTGAAGGATTTCCCGATTAAAGCAGCATTCTTTACAATGCATAGCAGGTCTCAATGATGGTGCTACCACTGGCTGGTTGATATCATTATATTCATTCAGCATTCAAATCGCCTAGAATTTACGGTTCTTAGCTTAAAGCTTAAAATAAGACTAGGTTACACCGATGTACCTGAAAACGCATCATTATTAAAAGATACTCCAAGAGAGATGGAATTGCCTTAACACCTGTGGTACGGCTAATAAACTATTGTCCAAATTCGACAAAACAAAATTCCGTTCGATTTCGCATCTAGACGAAAATCTTAACGACTGTTTGTAATCAAAATAACAGATTACAACCTGTTGGGTTACCATAAGAAGAAAATGCGGCTTACCACTGATGACATGTGCAAACGATGCAGTGATGAGGAAGAACGAGAAGGCAGTGACTACTGCGTATACTACTGCACAGCACTATGATACAAAGGACATAATTTCTTTCCGTAGATATTTCTTCAATAATCTTGAAAATAAAAATAAAATCAAAAAATATTACAGCCTATTAGGTTTTAAATAAGGGAGTTGGTAGAGGTGTGTACTCAGAAAAGCTTAATCTAAGCATCTCATTCCGCCTCTCTAATCATTGTAGCGTCTTCCAAGTGGAAATTTTAGCGATCAAAGAGGTTCTCTCCTGGCTAAGAGAAAACGTGATATCAACTTCTGATATACGCATCTTCTATAGCTACATGTAAATTTCTGCTAAAAGAAACAGCTTTTGTGATAGCAAACTCTAGGTGGCACAATTTACCAACATGCGCAGCCTTATGACCTTCACTGGACCTAAAGCGCTCTAAAGACTTTATATCTTAAAGCAGACTTCATATTAGCTCCCTAATAGGTGTCCTTACGGGACACTGTCTTATAGGCAGACACGCAATACGAATTGGTGTAGCCTCAAATGACTTCTGCTGGAGCTGTATGGACGAGGAAGAAGAGGAAACAATCTCTTACCTTCTCTGCACTTGCCCTGCTCTTTCACTAAGACGCAAACTTCATCTGGGAGACTACTCTTTTGATAATCCCAGTGAACTAGCTAAAAAAGATATCAGATATCTCCTTCGCTTTATAAAAAGCTCAAAATGGTTCGACTAGTGGGAAGTAATTCTCTAGATTCATGTGGTATCACAATGGCCCTTTTCTTTCGGCCTAAGTGTGTGGATTCTGAATCCGCAGACACTTTAACCTAACCTTACCTAGGTTTCATCAAATCGCCTAAGTGGATGGTACAAGATAGCCCTTAGATATCATAGGTCTTATCATTCATTTTTAGGGAAGTTCAATACTTCAGAGTATCACAATGGATAGACATTGATCTAACAACGGTGATAACGACATCAATCTCCAACAAAAATAATAACGGGGCATAGTTTAAGTTGGACAAAAATTGCAATATATTGGGCTACCCAAAGTATTATATTTAGTCTACGACTTTCTTTTTAGAAAATTGAACAATATGTTGGGATGCGATCCACCCTTGTAGTTTCCCATCCGTGCCCGCCTTCCGATTTTTCTCAAATTTTAACAAAATATTAATAACACCATTTTGAATAAGATACAAACATTTTAGTTCAATGTCTTTTTTTGTTCTCATAATACTTGATTCGAAAACAAATTCTCATCAGTTTTTTGTATGTTTTCGTATTTTACAAAAAAAAATGTTAATTGGATTTTTCAAAAAATTTACTTAAATGTTAGCGACAATATTTTGATATATTAATATCAATATCTATTTTTCCTACCGAGATTTTTGGTCGAAAAACATTTTTTATCAATTTTAGCAACATTTTTTAAAAGTTTTTATTTTTTATAAAAAAATGCTGGTTGGACTTTTCCAGGAACATTAAGAACAAAATTTTGCATAAAATTAAATAATTTTGAAGTCAATACCTACATCAATTCTCGAAATACTCGAATCAAAGATAAGTTTTTACAAGTTTTGCCTAATTTTTGTATACAAAAAAATGTCAATTCTAAAAATTTTACCAAATGTTGAAAACAATGTTTTTAATCAGATGCAATTATTTTGTTAGCAATATCTCTAATTTTTGTCTAGACATTCGAAAATCAATATTTACCAACTATCAGTAGTGTTTTTTAGGTTTTTATTTTTATAAAAAACTTCGAAAAAATATGGAAAAAATAGGTACTTGATTTTTTCAAAACAATATTGATTCGGTATTGTGACATGACGAATAAATTTACCAAAATTTTCATTTTTTAAACTGCTTTTGTAAAAACTACCCAATCAATTTTTTGAAAAGTATACGTACGGACACACGAACACACAGATTAAGATTCTAGGGACCTTAGAACGTCGAGAAATGTCAAAAATTTCAATTTGAAACATGTGACCGATTATAATAACTTCCAATAGGGAGTTAAAAAAATAAAATGCCTAATCGCTTGACTTAAAGTGTTTGAATTTATTTATTTACAAACAATTGTATTTATTAAGCTGTCAACTATAAATTATAATAATTCAACGATTTGCAAGGAAATCAATAGAAATAATCACATTACACGCACACACGATTCAGTTTATCGGTCTATTTGGCCTATGTAGGCCATTTTTCTACCTATCTGGCTATCTCCTAGATATATAGGAACATTTATATTTTTATTTTTGGACTCACATGAATTTGGATAATTATAGATTATCACGAGTTGATTTAGTGTTTCCATCGATATGGTGATTATCGTTTTATCGGTTTTTGATTGCGATCGACATTACATGCATTTAGTTGGATAATATGCGAGCTTTTTAGCTATAGAGTGAGTGCATACTGCATATAAATGTATAAAATTTGATTTAATTTTCTTTCCAATTGAAATAAATTACATTTGAACATGAAAAGGGTGGCGCTTGATTTTGTTTTATCGTACTTCTGATCTTGCTGATGGAAACAAAAATTGAAAAACTTTTGCTGGGATCAATTTCCGCAAGTAATGCTGTTGAGCAATCAAATTGAGGTCATTTGGGTTTTAGATTTTACAATTTATTAACTTGAACGAATTCTGTTCAAAGGTTAAAGTCTTTATCGATTGTTTAGTTATGTTAGAACTTAACATGTTTGGGGAAGTTTCAGTCAAAAATATTTTTCAAATTCACTTCGATCACTCAAGAGTCAAGATCAACTTCAGTACAATAAATATATTATCGAAATTAAAAATTCAAATCATATTAAAACAAATAACATAATAATTAAGTCGAAAATCATTTAACGCAAATTAATTAATTATAAAATAATGAAATTATTTAAAAAAAAAATTATAACTAATCACAAAAATGTTAACAAGTCACTTAACTTTGGCTTGACTTTATAGGAAACCTAAAATATAGGAAAACAAAATCTTTCATAAACTTTATTTATTGCTGCAAAATTAAAAACAAAAAAATATTCAAACATAAATGTTGATTTCACTTTCAACATAAAAACAAAAATTATTTGCATATAATAACACGCACAATAAATTTAACTTTTATTTTTTTTATTAACGAATTATATGCGGAAATTATCAAGTTAACTGCTCTGCATAAATATTTGTTTTGGCAAATTAGCTTATCAAGGTTTTTGTTATATATAAATAGATATATTTTTATACAAATCTTTACCGAAAAGACAAATTATTTATTTGATTTAACATCAATCACAGTGAGACAATAAACAAATCAGCACTCAACAATTTTTACAATTTGATGAAAGATTACAAGTCAAGTTCAAAGTTTTTTAAACTTTTTTTTTCTCTTGTTACTTAAGCCCCCGAGGCTAAAAAAAGACTACTGAAGTATATAGGCACACTTTGCGGACAATATTATTATTTTTGATTAAATTGATAATGACTTTATTCAAATTGATTAAAACATTAGCAGTATTTTTTTAGTTTTTATTTTAGCTGTTCATTGAAAATAAAAGAATGTTTAACTCATTCACAAAAAATACATAAAAGTTCAACGTAGATTTTGTATGGTCAGTTTATACTATGTAGGCCTTTATTTTTGTAAGAATGATTTGTACCACCTCTTTCTCAAGTCCAAAAATTACGAACAAGGCCTTATTTCATTTTTTTTCCTTTCAACGTCCAAGTTCACCAAGACCAAGTTTTGATGAGCGATGAGCATATAAAACTGTGATAAATGCTTTCAAGCCCCTTTAAACTGAATTATAATTAGAAGACCCAAATAAACCATAAAACTATAACACACAAAATTACTGAAGTGTATTACATTGAAAGTTCACCGATTTCAAAAGCTAGTCGTTTTTTTTTTTCTTGCTGCCGGAAGCAATAAAATTTCATAGGAATAATCTACTCCACAATAACAAAAAACAACAAAAATAAAAGGAAACTAAAATATGAATAATATTTTCTTGTCGGCTCCGCATTCAAAAAAATTGCATTACATTGATTCACATCACTATGACTAGGCTATTGTTAAATTATAGCTAAGCTTACAAAAATAAGTGCACAAAGAAAAATAATCTTACTTCTGGGCTTATAGTTCATGAGGATAAGGTTGAAGGATCCACTATGGTTATTTTGAACTTTTTTTTTTATTGTTTTAGCTTAAACCTTTGATGATTGGTTATATGGATGGATTAATTCAAAACCATGAAAACAAATTTATAATTCGGACAACAAATAGCTAATACGGGCTATGACGATTATAAAAGGTATTCTTACATAAATAAAAAAGCTGGGACCTGGGATGCGACCTACACTGATAGCTTCTTATCCCGTCTGTCAATTTATCTTTAACAAAATATTATTAATAACATTTTGTGTTACATACAAAATTTTAAGTGAATTTTTGTCTTGGTTCTCATAATACTTAAGTATAAAAATATTTCTTATTACTTTTTTGTTGTTTTTGTACGGTTTCGTTCTTTTTAAATTAAATTTTTCTGTAAAATTAATTAAAAGTTAGAAACAATATTTTGCTTCGATTTTGCTTTTGATTTTTATTCGCAAACCAATTTTTATCAATTTTAGTAGCATTTTTTAAAGTTTTTAATTCTTATATAAATTTTACCAGGTGTCAAAAACGTTATTATATTACCTATATGTATTTTTATTTGGAAGATATTCTAGGTTTTAGTTGTTTTAATTGAAAAAAAACCGTTTACTGAACTTTTTATCTTGTTTGGTATCACATTAAAATGTATAAAATAAAATTGAATTTAATACTTTAGCGTTAATGGTCCGTGAGGTATTTGGGGTTTGCTGTGTGGCACGTATAGCGCCATCCTGCTGGAATCACATATTGTCTAGGTCCATATGGCTCAATTTGGGCCATAAGAAATTAGTTATCATCGTTATGTAGCCCTCGCTGTTGACGGTGAACGCCTCACTAACGACGTTTTCAAAAAGTACGGACCAATTACGCCCGGCGATCTTTATTCCAAAAGCTGGAAAATCCAGTCATGTAAACCCTAAAGACTTAAGACCTATCAGCTTATCATCATTCCTTCTCAAAACTTTTGAGCGTTTGATCGATATTCACTTAAGGGCAAGTATTGATAAGTCCCTCCTTTCAAAGGCTCAACATGCCTACCACAAAGGGAAATCAGTTGAAACGGCTCTACACAGTATAGTACGTACAATCGAATATTCCCTCCATCATAAAGAGTACACCTTAGTTGCCTTCTTAGACATAGAAGGTGCATTTAACAATGTCGACACATCTGCAATTGCACGTGTATTGGCATCTCTGAAGGTAGATAAGTCGATCAGCGAATTGATTAATCAGATGCTGATAAGCAGGATTATCAATTCAAAACTGGGCGATTTTACTACACAAAGGGGTGTCAGCAGAGGTACGCCACAAGGTGGTGTCCTATCCCCTCTCCTCTGGAACTTAGTAATAAATGAATTACTAACTACTCTAGAAAGAGAGGGATACAGAGTGTTTGCCTATGCGGACGATGTTGCTATTGCAGTAACGGGTAAACATCCCAATATACTAAAAGAACTCTTACAAAACGCTTTAAATAAGCTCACCAGATGGGCTAATCGGTGTGGACTAGGCGTTAACCCACAAAAAACCGACCTTGTCCTCTTCACAAGGAAATACAAAGTTCCATACATTGACCCTCCCCTCATAAACGGTGTACCACTTAAATTCTCTGATCAAGCAAAATACTTGGGTCTCATTTTAGACAAGAAATTAAGTTGGAAACCTAATATTCAAGAGAGAATAAACAAGGCCACAGTAGCCCTGTTCTCCTGTAAAAAGGCCATTGGTAATAAATGGGGCCTACAGCCCCGCATTACACACTGGCTATACACGTCGGTCATAAGACCGATCCTTACTTATGGAGTAGCGGTATGGTGGACGGCGCTAGATACAGCGACAAATCGCGATAAACTCAGCAAAGTCCAACGAACAGCCTGCCTGTGTATGGGAGGAGCACTTCGCTCCACCCCCTCCGCTTCACTAGATGTTCTGTTCCATCTAATACCGCTGGACTTTTTCAGCAAGCAAACGGCCGCTAACACTGCCATACGGCTTCAAGCCTCCTCTCTGTGGATCAATAATGGAATTGGCCACACCACTATTTTGAACTCGTTCAGAACTATAAGTAGTAATATTGACTACACCATATCCCATCCTCAGTTTAATAACTATAGCTTCAAGGTGACTATACCTCCCAGATCTTCTTGGGAGAATACATCATTTTTGAACGATGGTCCTATAAACTTTTATACAGACGGATCAAAAACGGAGGATGGGGTTGGTGGTGGCGTATACTCAGATAGACTTAACTTAAGTCTCTCCTTTCGTCTACCCGATCATTGTAGCGTGTTCCAAGCTGAAATCCTGGCTATAAAAGAAGTCCTATCCTGGCTTAGAGAAAACGTTATATCAACTAATGATATACGCATCTTCTCGGATAGCCAAGCTGCGTTAAAATCCTTAGACTCTGTCTCTACAAATTCACTAACAGCCCTTAATTGTCGATCATCTCTTACGGAGATGGCTACACAGTTCAAAATTCACCTTTTCTGGGTGCCGGGCCATAGAGACATTCCAGGAAATTGCAAAGCTGACGAACTTGCAAAAAGCGGAACAACTTTACCTCTGCTGGCTCATAATGCTAGCGTAGGTATCCCCTTAGCTACATGTAAACTCATGCTAAAGCAAGATACCATAGAGAAAACAAACTTCAGGTGGAATAACACCACCACCTGTGTAGCGACTAAACGAATTTGGCCTAATCTTAGCACCAAGCGCTCAAAACAATTAATCTCTCTGAGTAGATTGCACATTAGCTACGTTATAGGTGTCCTGACTGGGCACTGCTTAATAGGAAGGCATGCTATTCGACTTGGAGCCCCTGCAAATGATTTTTGTAGGAGTTGCATGGACGAGGAGGAGGAGGAGACAATCTCTCATCTTCTGTGCACATGCCCTGCCTTATCACAAAGACGTAGAATCCACCTTGGAGACTACTACTTTAACGATACCAGCGATCTAAAAAATTCAGACATTAGTTGTCTCCTACGCTTCATTCGAAGCTCCAATTGGTTCAACGAGTTAAGCTGATTAACTGATCCATGTGGTATCACAACGGACCATACTTTGGTCTAAGTGTGTTGGTCGTCCCAAACCAACAGCCACTTTAACCTAACCTAACCTAACCTACGCCCGGCGATTCGGCACAAAATCCACACCACACAGTAATTTTTTGAAGATGAAATATCACCTGGTGAATCTCACGTGGGTTGGTGTCGTCCCATATACGGCACAGCCATTCATCCAAAAATGCGCCTCGTCACTAAAGATGATTTTATGGCCAAAATTGGGGTGCTCTTCCAAAGGATTCGAAGCCCAGTTATCGAACAAATGGCGTTATCTATGGTCATGAACTTTGAGCTTCTGGGTCAGTTGGATCTTGTACGGGTGTAGGCCCATGACCCGACGCAAAATTCGCAAATTTGAAGTCTGCGAAAGACCGAGTTCTTGTCCATGGCGAGGAATAGACTGCCTCGGGTTCTCGACTGATCTTGCTACCTTGAACGTACGGGGTTGGCTGATTGTTTACTGAACCGGTCGTCTCAAATTTCGCCACTAAACGTTGAAGAGTCGATTGTGAATTGCCACCACGTCTACCTTAAAATTGGTGCAATGCGCGCAACGTTTGCAATTACGAACACTCATTTTGACAATAAAGTCTTTTCATTTGAACGTGCTGTTTAATCGTGTAACTTGCCACGATGATTTGACAGAAACAACTGAATAATAAACAAAAGGTTTCACAGATGTCACAAAACCAAAATGGCTGCCACGTGGCGCCAAAATCTACTCGCTCCAATTTAAAAACACTTTAGTATCCCGAACCTACGGACGTACGAACGTACATACACACGCCCACATAGACACCTCTCTAAAAATCTTTGATATAGATTCTAGGTAGCTTGAAACTTCGAAAACTGTCAACATTTTCAATTCGACAAATCGGACCGATTTTAATAACTTATTTTGAGTAGTTCATAAATTCGTAGAGAACTATTGCCTAGTGACTTACAAATTTCAACTATACCTGTGTGCGAATCATTTCAGTGATATAGGACATGACTGGGACGTTGTCTTTATGTACATATGTATGTACATATCTCAAAAACTATCAACTTCAAATAAATTTTTATTTTTTTTTTATTTTTTTCTAATTGTATAGTCATATGCTAGATCTATAGAGTACGATGCTTGATCTTTTTTCGTGTTCAATAATATCTGTTCAGCGGGTCACTATGGAATTCCTCCCGATAAAATTAAGAATACCTTAGTTCAATCTCTCACATTCATATTTAACATTTCCCCTAAAACAGAAAATTTTCCCGGTACATTAAAGATGTCTTTTTTACACTAATAGTCAAGAAAGGTGACAAGTCGGACATAACAAACTACTACCACTTATCCTTCGCATTGCAAAACTTTCTTGTATTCCTAAGCTTTTTTTAACAAGTTCTGTGTGAGAAAAATATCAACCATTACATATTTTCACACATTCTCAAATGAATGTTCAAACGCTTTAGAACAATATTTGAAGTTGATTATGTGTATACACTGACTTTTCTAAAGCTTTTGGCTAACTTAGCCACGCAATTATTCTATTCAAACTTAAATCTTCCTGAGCTTGGATCGAATCTTACCTTGAAAATAGATGCTGCCAAGTAATATCTGTAAATTGTCTTTCAGAACATATTGTTGCTTAATTTTGTGTTTGACAGGGAAACCATCTTGGGTTTAAAGTCTTGAGTATTTTGACCGAAAACAGGTAAAACTTCGATTTTCCATTCAATGCTTTTTTAAGTTCTTTAAATTAAAATTTGTTTTCATACAACAAATATCATTTGAAAATTCCTTATTTATTTTGTGAAACGAAAGCAGTTGATATTAAATTTGCAGGTAGCTTTAGTAATTTCGGTAACAGACAAGTTCATCTCCCAGAACGCAGTGGCAGCGTTTTCGAGAAAAAGTTCATCAAAAGTACAAATTGAAATAAGGAGGTAAGCCACTTCAAACGCATTACATCTTGACGCCTACGATTTATTGGTTTTAAATATGGTTTTGACAGACGTGTAAGTTGTTCGTATTCGAAAGCCCTCGACTTCCTGAGCTCAACAAGACAAACATGATGGAGTTTATAGTTCGAAGAAATCATCTGCATAGATTAGCGATATAGAATTACTTAAATCAAAAGGCAAATCATTAATAAATAAAATAAACAGGTATGAACCAAGGTGGCTGCCTTGGGGTACACCAGAATTGCCTTTAAATTGACATCTTTAAGATATGACAAAATCCACATAACGAAATAGTCTTTATGTCTAATTTTACTTAATTTATTAAGAAGAATTTCATGTTTTATTTTGTCAAATGCCTCGCCAGTAAAGATGCAATCGTTTTAAATTGTTTTTGAATGCATTCAAACAAAAAATAGAAAATAAGCAATAATTCATTAATTGTAGATTTGTTTCTACAAACCCATGTTAATTTTGACATAGAAGAACAATTAAAAGAAGTTAATGAATTCAAACAATTTAAGAATAAGAGAAAATTTCACTATAGGACGATAATTCTTAATTTTTTGAACCTTTTTTATGGATTGGCGCTAGAAATGAATATTTCCAAAGTTCCTGGAACTTTTCAGAAAAAAGAAGAAATAAGGGATGAGAAACACATTTATTCAACATAATTGATAGTATTCCATCAGGACCACGACTGAGACATTCATTTAGCTTTTAAATATTGTCATGTATAGTATATGGGCCTTACAAATCGAAAAATTGATTGAAGTTAGATGAATGTATTCTTGTGTATTATAAGGAATCAGAAAAAAATTGTTTGTAGAAGAAAAATCTTCGAATTCAGTCTAAAAATAATCTTTGAACATGGCTTAGAGAATTTCGAAATGCGATACTAGCAGGATATTCGTAAAATTTATTAAATCACAAATGTTGTTTCATTGAGTATCAACTTTTTTAGATCTCATAACGGTCTTTTGTAGAGAATAATTTGAGTTCAAATTGAAATTTTAAAAGTACTTTGTACCAATTTAAGTGTTATCTCGACTCGTTCTTGGCTTTTATAAAATTCGAACTAAACTCGTGAATAAAAAAATCGACTCAGGTGACATTCATGCAGTCAAATAAATTTTCATTCTGAAACTTATTTTTATTTAGCAAATTTCTACCTCTATAAAATTGACCAAGTTCAATAACTAAATTTGATCCGACTAATTAAGTGGTGGATTTTAGTATTGAGACATCTTTTTATTAAATTATTCTTCAATATCAATTTGATGATGATCTAATATAAAATTAAAGTTCTCCATCAATCTTTAAACGAAAGATTATTTTTTTTTCATCTGAACAATTAAATATTTGTAATAATTGCTGAATTTAATAAAGATGATTCGCTTTATTAGCTCAAAAATCCATCAAAAAATTGATGTGAATTATACTGAATTAAAAATAAATACTTCATTAATTAATAAATATAATTAATTATGTTTGTAGATAAACTAGTAGATACATGATAAATCATTTGATTAATTATAAATAGTTTTTGTATTTTTTTTCAATATTTTTAAATAATTAATTTTTAATCGTTAATTGGATTATTATTTTTATTTTCCAAATTATCAATCGATAAATCTCTTGCAATTGACCTCAGAAAATAGAATCTTACTACTTGTATGCAGTATTTACTTAAGGTAAAAAGGGGTTGGGGTCGAAATACTGTATGGATCAAAATACTGTATATTAAATACTGTATCTCAAAATACTGTATGTCAAAATACTGTATGTACAAAATACTGCATGATCAAAATGCTGTATCTCAAAATTCTGTATTTCAAAATTCTGTATATTAAAATTCTGTATTTCAAAATTCTGTAAATAAGGCTAAAAAACAAAAATCGTCTTGATAATGTAAAAAAGTGCGCACTTTTTTTACATTATCAAAACGATTTTTATTTTTCAGCCTATTAACACCATTTTGAAATACAGAATTTTGAAAACAGAATAATTTTTTTTAAGGAAAACATAATAATAATTTTTCATTAGCATAATGTTTTTATATACTTCCCTTGAACAATAACATATATATCTATGATAAGTCAAATGTCTTTGAAGAAATAAAAACACAAACAAAATAAATGGTATCTTCTTATTTTTTCTTTCTCACTTTTTTCTTCTTAATTGTTTGTATCTCTCTTACATTTACACATGAATTGTTCCTATCATAATTTCATAAGCAATTGCACCAAACAGTTTGAGCTGTCAAAACTTCCAGTATTATACAGTATTGTGAGATACAGTATTTTGACAATACAGCATTTTGGAATAGAGTATTTTGAAATACAGAATAATAACCATACAGTAATATGACCATACAGTATCGTACAGTATTATACAGAATTTTGACCGTACAGTATTTTAAAATACAGCATTTCGACCCGCTCCCTTTTAAATTATATATTTTAACGTGATACCAAACAAGTATATTTTTGGAAAAAATTCCAATTAACGGTTTTTTTATAAATCAAAAAAAAAAACTGACAAAAAAATATTTGTCACCTCGAAAATTTTACGAACAAATAATGATTTTATCTCCAAAACAATTTTGTACAACGAAGAATAATGTTTTCAACGTCTGGTAAAATTTTGTAAAAAAATCGCATTGATAATTGTTTTACCTACAAAAAATTAAAAACTAAAAAAAAATAACAAAAGTTGGTAAAAATTGATTTTCGACTCAAATATCTTTTCAAAAATTTGAGATTATGGCTTCTTACTAATTTTAACTTATAAGAAAATTTATTTTCAACATTAAGAAAAAATTTGAGAAAAATCGAATTGACAGTTTTTTACAAAAAATAAAAACCTAAAAAAACAATACTAAAACTTGGTTTAAATTTAATATGACTCAAATTTTCAAAAAATAAAAATATTGACTTCAAACTTATTTTATCCCACAGAAAATATTGTTTTCGACATTCAATAAATTTTTTATAAAAATCCAACACTCCGTATTTTCATAAAAAAAATAAAATCTACAAAAAATTGGTAAAAATTGATGTTCGGTTCTCGATATCTCGTGAACAATAGAAGATACTGACTTCTAATTGATTTCATTCATCCAATTTGTATTTGTTTACGTATAACAGAAATAAAAACTTTTAAGAAATGCTACTGAAATTGATAAAAATTGGTTGTCGACTAAAAATCTCGTTAACAAAAATAGATTTTGAAATCAAACTATATATGCAAAAAATTGTTGGAAATTTTTAATTTTTTAGAATAATTCAACTGACAACTTTTTTAACAAAACACGAAAACCTACAAATCTTTTAAGCAAGAAAAATCGGCAGACGGGATGGGAAGTTATCAGTGTGGGTCGCATTCCAGCCTCTTTTTTTATTTTTATTTTGACGAATTTTCCAAAGATCATGAATTTTGAATTCAAGGGTTAACGCGTTGATTCATCTCACTTTCAAAAATGTCTGATTTTGTAGAGATCGACATCTCAACCATCCATCAAAGGAATTTCACGCTTTATAAAAAATAAATGTTTCATTTGAAAAGCTGTTGTAAATAAAACGAAGAAGTTAAGAATAGTGACCAAAGAGTATTGAAACTAAGAATTAACTTCGATATCGGAAATGATTTTTCGATAAATTAAAGTTTTCCATTAAAATACCATTGATTTTAGAGCCCAATATAACGGTGTTGCATCTATGTTATGAAGTTCATCGAGTGCTGTTATAAAATAAATAACAGAATTCTTGTTTTTAAAAAAACATCATAATAATTTTTCATTAGCAAATTGATATAATACACTTCCCTTGAACAATAACATATGTATGTACATATTTGAAATAATAAAAACATAAATGGTATCTTCTTCTTATTTTCCCTTTTTTTCATTTTCTTCTTCTTAGTTATTTGTATCTCTCTCACATTTTTACATGAATTGTTCCTATCGTAATCACTAATAATTGCATAAACAATTGCAACAAACTAATTGATCTGTCAAAACTTCCAGTATTATACAGGATTATGAGATACAGTATTTTGACAATACAGCATTTTGAGAAACAGTATTTTAAATGTATAGTATTTTGAAATACAGAATATTGTAACGAAAGCGAACCTAGGGCGAACGACAAAAGAAAAACAAAAACAAGACAAATAATTACAAGTTGTTTAATTGCCGAAAGGATTTCTTTAATGGTTTTGTTTTATTTAAGTTTTCTTTTATTTAAGTTGAGTCGCCGGAATTTTAGAAGTAGCCAAATCAACTCTCTCTTCCTCAGAGATGCATTGTTCTTTTATAGGGCATCCACTGTCTTCCAGTGATTTTCCGTGTTTTCCACTCTCCACTGTCGAACTCCTGGAAGTTTTCCATTTCCCGCCATTTTTGTCCAGCTGTCACCGAATTAATTTTTCGCAGGTCACAATAAATCGACTAGATAATCGTTTCTTCGTATACGGCATTAAATTCCTTTTCTATTGATGTGCCATACTCCTAAGTTCGTCCAGATCTAAATTTCCTAATGTAATTCGCCTGAAATGAATTAATTTCTTTATAAGAGATTTTTGATAAGTTACCGGATCTTCTGAACGGTTTCGTTTAACCGCTCAGTCGACTTTTTAGTTCCGGTGTGTGGATTGTGGAACACAATTGAACCAGGTGGTACCGAATGTCAAATGTTATTTTTGTTTCCTTCATTCATTTTCGCACATAACCATTAGCTAAACAGTCAACAAGATCTCCGGCAAAACTCCCTACTGCTAATTAATTCAATTAATTCATTATTAATTTAGTAGTGTACAGGTGCAAATTCTATACACCACGGTGCGGTGCCTAGCATTGGTGTTTGGCGAGTCCCTCACGGGCGGATTACTTGGCGGGCGGTGCAGATGAAAACAATTTCAACAGTGACGAAGCTTGTGTAGTTCTTCTCGTATTTTCCACCAAAGCAGTAGTCGATGGTAAATTCGTCACCATACAGTATTGTGACCATACAGTATCGTACAGTATCATACAGAATTTTGACCATACAGTATTTTAAAATACAGCATTTCGACCTGCTCCCGTTTTCTTTAATAAATCATGGCCATATTTACACTTACTTACACCGTCTTAATGAAACCAAAGCTCCTGCACATTATGGCTTTATAGCGGTCACCATTGATTGCAACGTTCTGTTAAGTATTGTTTTCAAAGAAGTGTGGACCAATTATTCCACCAAATCATTAAGCACACCAAACATTCAGTTGAGTATATTATTATCCTTCCAAATTCGGCAGTTTTATTTATGAGGTATCCATTCAACCAAAAATGATCTTCTTCGCTAAACAAAACTAGCTTATAATATTTTTAGAAAAAAACCATGACTTTGAAAATAATTTTGCACGTTTTGTGAGGGTTGTTAAGACGTGAATTGTAAACTGAAGCTGGAATCGTATTTCATAGAAAATACGTGTATCCGCAATTTTATTATTTTGATTGGTGCATTTTTAATAAACTATCTAAGAACTAAATTTCCATAAATTATGCTATTACCTGCACATGAAAAAGTAGAACAATTATATAAAATGGCGAATATAAGGTCCAATATATTTTAGCTTGGCTTTTAACACAATAAATCATCTTTTGGACATTTTTTGTGTTTTATTTATTTTCAAAATTCGCCAAAAAATTACATCAAATCTTGTATCAAATTTAAGGTTATAAATTAAGCTTTATATTAATACTTAAAGAAGTATATACCATTACTAATTTCTTGAAGATATCGGGATTGAACAATCATCTAAATAAAGACCAAAACTTTCAAGAATGGGATCATTGCAGAGATACTTCCTTACTGATATTTGTATAACCTTTTATTTGACACCAAAAACGTTTTATTCAATTTTGGTCTTGATTATCTCGTTTATTTTTCGTATGTAGTATTCGGAATCTTAGGCACCTGTGGTATGATGGTTAGTGCGTTGGACTGTCATGCCGGAGGTTTTGGGTTCAAACCCTTCCTGTGTCTTTTTCACTGAGTAATTCTTGTCATTGAAAGTGCTTTCTCAAATTAGCCATTCGGATTCGTCTTAAAACTGTAGGTCTCCCCCATCCCTGACAACATTACCCGCACACAGGAATGGTTGAGTTGAGACTTGTAAGTTACTATAAGCCCTAGTGTTGCGCCTCCTAATTTATTTTTTATTCTGAAACTTGTGCTAAATATCAGATAAACTTCTTGTTACAATGTAGACATCAGTTTAAACTTCGTGTCAAGGAAAATAAATGCTACGAAATTCCGTTTTCAGGCATCTTAGATTCATGAAAAGCATTCTTCAGAAAAATTTCTCAGTTTTTGCTGTAAACTAAATAAACATAAATTTAGACAAACTTCCTCATATTTCACGAATTAATTCTTTTGAGATTTTATTTTATTGTGAGTACGTGTAATGCCCTGATAAATTTCTAAAGCAAAACCAATTTTCAATAGTTCTTTAGACTTAAGATCCTACATGTTTTTAAAAGATTGAAAGATTCTTAATAGTGACGGTATATTAGTTTTTTGTTTCTGTTTAAGTTATGTAACTCTTAAGACAAACCTAAGCATTGTCTTTTAAATTGAAAAAGAATTACATAAATAAATTACAAAAACAAATGACAGTTTAACATTTTTCAATTAAACTATGTTTTATAACGAATTCAATTTTAGCAAAAATGAAAACTAAAATTACAACTTAATTTCCTCAACTATAATACATTGTCATTAAAAGTAAACTTCAACTTAAGTTAATAATAATGTATATTATTTCAATACTGCATTTTACCCAGACCTCCAAGCTCCAGTCCCTCCACCTCTTCGGCTAGCGTTCACAATATTGATCTTTCTTTAAATAAATCCATGATTAGTTTGAAAAAAAAAAAACATTATTTGAATTACAAAAGCGATAGATTTATTAACAACAACAACAACAAAAGTATCTCATAGATAAAAGAAAATATCAAACATAGCCAGAAGGCGGATACAATAGCGTATTTTCTATTAAAACATGCTCTTTTAATTCATGGTGCAAAGGCGCACAAATAAAAGGCAAAAAACATAGACATGCAGCCAGATTAGGAAGGGCTAGACGAAAGGAGTCGAATGGAACGGAACGGACAGACATGGTTGGATGATTTTCTTGTATGGTGATCATGAAGGAAATATACATAAGTATCTATCTTTTTGTTTATTATTATTTCCACAAACGAGAAAAATGCAGCACTTCAATTATATAGATTCAAATTTAAAAAAAAATTATAAAGCTTAAATAAATGCGGAGGTGTGTATTGAGACAAAATTCTGCTTATATGAACTTTAGACAGTTTAAATCAGTTTCAGTGCGCTTGGTAGCTCGCAAGTCTAAAGTCATTTCACAAAAATTTGACTTCAAAAGTATCTTAACTATGTAACTATGTACTTGTATCTTGTATATTTTAGACGAAGAAAAAATTGAATATGTGGTATTACAATGAATGTTAAAGTGAAGAGATAGATCTTGACCGGTATCTCTGCATATTGCCACATAGGAAATAATAATATCAAGATGTTGAAATGGATAATGGTATAAAAACTACGATGTATTGTATCTTAACACCATAATAGCTCTAAAGCCAACAGCTTCTGATGCTGTCTGATTTAATTTTGGTTGAATAAGAATTATGCAGGTGTAGCTAGGTAGCTAGATTGATGTATACAAACACATACCTCTCTATATCACTTGGAGTAAAAATAACTTAATAGGGGATTGAGTTTTAGGTAAACAATGAATTTTATATACTTGTAAAAGAATGCTTGGCAGTGCACCACACGGTAGAGGAAAATGTGTTGCGGAAAATTGGATTTAAAATCAAACTACTGGATTTTTAACTGTTACCATCAGATTGAAGTAATAGTTTTGACCATGAAGTTAATTGATGGTTGTAGTCTGAAGTTGTTGTGTTTTTGGTGCCTTGCTACTATGTACAAGAAAGGAGCGCTACTAGTTCTAATGGTATTCTGTAATTATTCTGGAGTTCGAAAAATATTTAGATAGTTAAGAGTCTTGCATTTGGGGATATTCATTGGTCATTTTTGTTTCAAATTTTAGGAAACACTTTTGGTGAGGAGTGTAACATAACATGAACCACACCTGGGTGTGGGTTCATTTAATTTGACAGGCAAGACAAATTGCAAAATGATTTTCTACTCTATACCCATATACTCTAATATAAAGCTTTGAGGTAAACTGGTGAAGTGATTGCTTAAGGCAATTTGGGCGGACATTGTGTTAATTAAACCTTAAAGGCTTATTAGCCAATGTAAACAATACTCAAATATTTTTTCGGTCCTTGTAAGGAAATGATTTTTTAAGGTAGCGCCCTCTAAGGCCTTAGAGTTATGTATAGGGTGTCCCAAAATTAACGCAAGATTTCTTGCGTTAATTTTGGGACACCCTTTATAAAGACAAGTATTTTTTTAAACACTTAATCAATCCAAAAAGGTTACCATTTGATGAGATTTCGTTTCTAAATAAATATGTATATCAACTTGTTTGAAATTAAAGCAAGATTTCTTGCGTTAATTTTGGGACACCCAAAATTAACGCAAGAAATCTTGCGTTAATTTTGGGACACCCTAGTTACATGTGACAGGCAGTGATTAGATAACCAAACAAATCTATACATATGTATAACGCCTTCGGCCTTAAGTATTATTTTATAAGAAGTTAAGGCTATAAGTCACAAGTCTTAAATGCTCAAAATATATATAGGAACCGTATTATTTTCTTGTTTCTTGTGATTTGATAACATCAGGACCGGATAGTTTACTTAAAACAAGATTGTCTTATAATTATACTCGTAAAATCAAAACTTTCCATTAAAAGGGTTCGATAAATATTTTTGTTTATAGATATTCCAGTTAATGTGACGGTTCATTCCTCTGCGAGGGTGTTGTTTACTTTTTTTAGTTGTCAAATAGAAATAGTATATTTAAAAACCTGATAGTTAATATGTTAGTACATATATAAATAGAATTGATGTTTTGGAATGAAACAAAAAAAAAACCTGATTATATTTAAATTAAGTCTTCATTAAGGCAATCATTTTGGGTTTTGGCGAAAGTTTTAATTAATTCAAACATTTTTTTTTCTCACTTTTACAAATAGGAATTTTAACTGGAACCTTAATTAAAACACCTTTTTTCTTGTTAAATTAATGCAAAAAGAAATATTTCATGAATTAACTTATTTAAGGCTTAATAGAAAAAAAATACTATGAAAAGGATTTTTGTTGTCATTATTGAAATGTATCTTAAAATTTTAACACAAATGGATAACATATTCCATATTCTAAATTCTTTGGTTACGAATAAATTGATGATAATAAACAAAATGTTTTTTGGAAATCATCGATTTTTTAAGTTAGCTAAAGTTTATTCTAAAATAATCTTGACATTTTAAAATAGCATTCAATTTAGAACCCTTAGAAAAAGAGCATTTAACTATTGTTGAGATGCCAACAAAAAATGTATTAAAAATTCAATTTAGTAATATAGTAAATACATAAGTATTAAAAGGAATACATACTTTTTTTTTTTTGCAATTTGTTATATTTTATTTTAACTCAAGATATTTCTTATTAAAAAATAATTGTATAATTTTAAGTAAAGCTAACTATGAAAGACACTTGTTAAGCCAAAAAATAATATAGTAACATGAATTTTGTATATTGAGCACAAGAGAACAGAAGACATTATTACTGACAACAATTATTTCAGTATGACTGCTTAGTTAGGAAACTAATAAATTGCTTTATTTTGTCTCGTTTTTGAATAAACATACATTTATGTATATTTAATAATATAATATAATTAAAGGTTTTTCAATTGGCGCGGGTAGATTTTGACGCCTTGTGGCAGCCATTTTGTTTTGGGTGTTCGTTAACGCAAACGTTGCGCGCACTGTGCCCAATTTACGGTAGACGTGGTGGGTTTTCACAGTCGTGCTAAAGAACTCGGCTTTTCGTAGACTCCAAATTGGCGAATTTTTCGTCAGGACTTAGGCCTACACCCGTACAAGATCCAACTGACCCAGGAGCTCAAAGTTCATGACCATAGACAACCCCGTTTGTTCGCTGACTGGGCTTTGAATCGTTTGGAAGAGGACCCCAATTTTGTCCGAAAAATCATCTTTAGTGACGAGGCGCATTTTTGGATGAATGGTTGTGCCGTATATGGGACTACACCAACCCACGCGAGGTTCACTAAGTGATAATGCATCCTCAAAAAGTTACCGTTTGGTGTGGATCTTGGGCCGGCGGCGGTGCGGCGGCCGGCGGCGTACTTGGTGCGTACTTATATGAAAACGACGTTAGTGAGGCGGTGACCGTCAACAGTACTACATAACGATGACAACTAATTTCTTATGGCCCAAATTGAACAATATGTACTTAGACGACATGTGGTTCCAGCAGGATGCGCTAGGTGCCACACATGTGCCAAACAGCACGATTGGTATTTTGCATGAACGATTTGAGGGTAAGGTTATCTCTCGCAGGGGTGATGTGAATTGGCCACCAAGGTCATGCGATTTGACCCAGCTAGACTTTTTCCTGTAGGGTTTCTTAAAGTCGCAGGTCTATGCAAATAAACCACAATCGACCGATGCCCTAAGGAGCTATCAAAGCTATCAAAGTGAAAAAAAATTTAGTAAAATTTTGAAAAGAATTTAGTTTGTAAAAAAAATACTCTATTGAATTTTTCTAACAATAATATTTTTTATAATATGAAATAAAATTACAGTCAATATTTGTCTATTTTCCAAAGGTATTTTTTCAAAAATAAATTTTTACCAGTCATTTTTGTAACAAAGTTGTATTTTTTTTGAAAATTGTTTTTCTTCGTATAGTTGGTATAAAATTATTCTGAAGGTTATATCATATTTATTCTTCAAATATTCGAGTTAACCGATTTTTTTTGTTCAGGTTTTTATTTTTATGAAATGTCAATTGATTTTTTGTAAGTTAATGCTAATTGTGCGTGATATCAAAATATGTAAAATAAAATTTAGAAAGAGGCTGAGATGCGACTCACACTGGTAACTTCCCATCCTTGTTCGTCTGTCGATTTGTCTTAAAGTTCAACAAAATATTAATAATAATATTTTGTGTGAGCTAAATTTGAAGTCAATATCTTTCTTTGTTCGTTTTTGTTGTTTTTGTAGGTTTAAGTGTCTTGTAAAAAAAAGTTGTCAGTTAAATTTTTCTTAAAAAATTACTTAAAACTAGCAACGTTTTTTGAAATTTATTACATATTTCAAAAAATACTAACTGGATTTTTCTAAAACCATTACCTTACTTTAACAACAAGATTCAGCACAGAATGACATCATTTTGAAGTCAATACCTTCCCTATTTATTTACGAGATATCGAGAATCATTCATTAATTTGTACCAATTTTATGCAGTAGTTTTTGTTGATTTATTTTTTTATGAAAAAACTGTCTTTTGAATTCTTATAATAATTTTACTGAATGTTGAAAATTAATTTTGTATGAGATAAAATTAGTTTGGAATCAATATCTTTAATTTTTGCCAATATTCGAGTCGAAAATGAATTTTTACCAATTTTGTGTGATATTTTTTTGGGTTTTTATTTTTTGTAAAAAAATCCTTACTTCGATTCGACGTTATTCTTGGTTGAAAAAAACTTATTTGTTAGTAAAATATTCTAGTTGACAAATATTTGTTTTTCATTTTTGCATGTATAAGAAACCGTGAATGGATTTTTTTTTAAAATTACACTGGTTCGATATCACGTCACATTATATAATATAAAATTTAATTTAAGTCACTAGCGTATCAACTTTTTTTTTAATTTCTTTAGTAAAAACACCCACACAATTTTTTTGAAAGTCCTTTCTGTAACTTTCTGCTCTATTATAGCTGTATAACAATATTTCTTTGAAGTCGATATCTCTACTGGTTCTTGAGATATGGAAAAAAGCTTCCCGAGCGTACGGAACTGCGCACGCACAGACACCTCTCTAAAAATCTTTGATTTCGATTCTAGAGACCTTGAAATCTCGAGACCTCGAGAAATGTCAACATTTTTCATTTTTACAGATTGAACCGATTACAAGAACATTATTAATGCGTGAATTATGAATTTTTTTGAAAGTCCTTTTTTCACATCTTGATTGTATTAAAAACTTTTACGAATATCGAAAAAAACTATTACCAAATACGTTCGTAGTATTGGGCCTGATTAAAACAAATTTTTTGTGAGTGGATATGTCAGCTGGTTTTTGAATTATTGAGAGAACGTAAACGTACAGGTCTATGAACGTGCGTACGATACACATAGACAAACTTTGAATTTGACAAATTGAACGGATTATATTCTTTCACACAAAAACACTAAAATATATCTTTAAATTCATTTTGGTATATTCCAATGCAGAGTGTTTTAAAATATATATTTATTTGATTATTTATGGGTCCTTTGTCCGATAAAAACAAGAAACTTAATACCTACAACTTTTTTTATTCTAAAGTTAAACCCGTTTTTGAAATAGTAGTGAAATTCTTGTACTGACTGCATGGGAAGTATCGTCGTTTTGGAATTTAACTTCTTTTAGAGTGACTGTGCCAACCTCACAACTTAAATTTTGAGATCTCCATATTTGTATTTTACTGTTAAAAAATAATATCACTAAGACCAGCCTTTAAATCATTCTTATGTTTTGTTTATTTTCGTACCGTTTACTTTATGTAGTTTGATTGCCTTTTAAGCGAGAAAAACCCATCATAGTAAACTGGAGCGAATACGCATTTTTTTCATTTATTTATTTTGAAGCTATTTTTAAAAAAAAATTGTATTTTTATCTCAGGCAGAAGTTCTCACAACCTTTGATTTGACATTTCTTTCTTTAAATTATATTTCATCACTTCTATAAAATTCATGATGTAACTTTTCTTTTTTATTTTCCAGAGCTCAACAATCCTATGATGAAGGGTTGGTTCGACGCATTTCGAGACGATGGTGGACCCACCTTATATTCATTTTCAAATCGGACGCCGGTCACTGGAGATGTATCAATTGTCGCTGTATCAGTTTTATTTGCAACATTTTACGTTGCTTTCCTAGTTATATTTCCAGGTGTAAGAAAACAGGTAAACTAACATCAAATGAACAACAAAGATTGTAAAATTTATTTGTTTATTTTATTTTTTTTTTTTGAAAAAATGTAACACACGGATTTGTATCTTCTACAAACGCTCCTAGTGCGGTCGATATACGTAAATATGTGTGGCACATGCTACAAGCAGTTATATGCAAAAAGGCAACCCTGTCGAATAAAATCATTTGAAATTCGTAAATCTTACTGACTGATAACTTCAAAAAAAGAGTTTGTAGAAAATGCGAACAAAATAAACATAATTGGCCAAATGACTTAAAAGTTGCCTGCGTTTTGGTTTTAGGTTTTTTTTGTCAACTTAAACTTACACAAAACGATCTCGATATTTAAATCCGCTTCTGGGATCTTGAATTAAAAAAATCATTGATTTAAATTTCCATATAATATGTGACTTGACACACCGACTCGATATAGCCTCCAGGAGACAAAATTAAATAATCCTAATCAGTTCGACATTCGACGGCAATATACGTAAATCACCTCTTTCAAAAAAATAACAAACAGAGCACATAG
Source organism: Eupeodes latifasciatus (assembly GCA_920104205.1). NCBI lineage: Eukaryota > Metazoa > Arthropoda > Insecta > Diptera > Syrphidae > Eupeodes > Eupeodes latifasciatus. The sequence continues at coordinate 142,000,838 of OV049924.1, read as the reverse complement.
CCAATGTTAAAAGACCAAAATTGGTCCACAAAAGGCTTTGAAGTGGCAGTTTCATTAAGTAGACATATTCAAGATCTGCGGATTTGAAATAAATCCATTACCTATGTTTTTATATACCTCACCGTTGTCGGTGTCGTTGTCGTCGGTCGTCTACCTGTCTGTCTGTCGGTCTTTCACTATTATTATTCATTCATTCAAAGAGCTTAGATTTATTTAAAACAAAAAGACGAAAAATCCTTCAGGTGGGAGGTTTTTCTTTTTTAAACTTAAGTAAGCCTCTGACTCCATCGGCTCCTCACTTCACCTTATGCAGGTTTTTTGTATTTAAGTGAAATTCAGGTTAAATCCTTATTCTCGCTTATGGGCTTGTTTGTGTTTTTTGAAATGCAAATATATCTCGATTTGAAATCATAATCAGACTCAGTTGGTACAAATTTGGTGCATGTTATCCATTGAAAAGTAAATTTATTTTTTTGAACTGCGGTCACTCGGTATAGTTGTTGCGGCTGTGGCATGCAATTGGCCAATATATATGGAAATTAGTTAACCAACTTAAATTTACTTAGTTTTTTGTTTGTTATTTGGTAATTCTGACCAACCAAAAAAAAAGCAACAAGCCGTTTTTTAATTTATATAGGTACTTCAAGTTTCCTGGTTTGGGTGTTCCGCGTTTTTGTTGTAACGTGCACATACTCGTATGCGAATTTGTGAATGTGACCATTTGCATTTTCCATAAATCACTTATTCAGAGCAATATTTTTGTTTGGTGATATAGCTTGAGGCATTTTTAAAATGTCTGCACTTTGTACATGGACATTTAAATTAATTTATGTAAGGATTCGATTGTGGTGACAAAATGACAAAAGCTATTTTTAACACTCTGTTTATAGTCGATGTTATAGTTGAAGCAAACTTGGTTTTGAAAAGACTTGCTATTCAACCTTTTACTCGAATTTCTACTATGAAATATTTGTTATTAAAGTTAACAAAATACCAGGAGAAGATTCAGTTTAAATATTAATTATCAATTTTAAAGCCCGTTGAAAGAATGTTTATAACTCGCAAGACAAATTCGGTAAATATTTAAGTTAATTTATTTCATTAATCATAAAAAGACCTTCAATTAATTGTAAAAGGAAAAAATGTAAAGGTTTTGAATATTTCGGTGGCCATTTGTGATAAGATAACCTTTTCGAGATCCGGATCATTTTGACGTATTTCAAGGACTCCATTAGCAGAGTTACGATGACGCGATGTGTTATGATGAAAAATGTTCACCTATTTTGAGTGGAATTTTAACGATTTCCATGTCATAGTTTTAACTTGCCAAACGTTTAAAGATGACAGTTTCAAATGTGATAACTATGCCCAAATAACGGACTATTCAAAATGGAACCTTTAAGTGGAAAACCCTTTAGTATAGTATGTAAATCTAGTTAAGAAAGAAGGACTTTCTTAAACACTAAAGAGTTATGACATAAATTGTACAGCTATGTTACAAGTACTTGCTTTGTAGTTAATTTTTAGAAAAATTGGATCATTTTAAAAATCTAATAACCTATTTCTTCTTAATCTTCAAAACTTTTGAAAAAATTAACTTTTGATTTTAAACCAAAAGAAATCAGTCATCAGATTTCTTTATTTATCGTGTTCAGTTTTCATTTTATTGAATTTAACGATGAAGCCATCACTCAGAGTTTTAACTAAGCGCTCTGGTATGCAAATGCAAGATGGCTTGGGCTCTAAACAGGAGTTATAATTTGTCTGTTATCTCAAACCAAGATGTTGGAACTCGAAGAATAATCTCCGAAGATTTTATTTTCAGAGGATCAATTCTCCTTTTTCGGCTTATGTTGACTGCAAGACCTGAATTATTATGCTTTTGTAGAGATTATCAGCTTTAATTTGTATTTCATTAGTTAAAAATAAAAATGATAAAAATCTTTAATAAAAAGTTGAGGATTTAAATAATGTGAGAACAAAATTAATTTGAAACTAAGGGATTTGACATTTTGATTAACAGAAATTAAAAGAAATTATTTTCATTAGAACAATAGTTTGATGGACCCACTCAGAATTCCAACAATAAAGTAAAGTTGCCAATATTTTGAGTGATTAGTTAGGGATGGAGGAGCTATTAGTTTAAGTCTATCAATTTATAGAGTGTGACCATGGGAGAAAACGTTAAGTAAACCTTAATATTCTTCTTTGGACACCTTTTATTTATTTTTTTATTTTGATGGAATTAGCTTACACAATAAGATACAATATCTTTTAAGATAGCGCAAGTTTCAGTATTAACATACTATTTAAAAATGTTTATGATGTTAAGTAAAAAAAAAAACTGATTAACATTATCAAAGAAAGATTCAAAAACTAATAAAAACATAATGCAAAATTACTTTATGATAAATTAAATGAAAAAGAAAGAATAGTTTTGTTTAACAATAGAAAGGTAATAAATTTAGTTAAATATAATCGAAAAAGTTTATCATCGAGAGTCTTCAAAGTATTGTCTAAGTCTCGTCTTGAACCCAGTGCTGCATTCAATCATCTTTATGGGCAGGGGTAGGAAATTCCCCAATCGAACCGCGTGTATAAAAAATTGACGACTAGAAACGAGGTAAGAATAGCGTAATGGAGTCAGATCTTAACTTCTAGTTGAACGAGGAAATTGAATTTTGCTATAAAGGTATGGTGGTTTTTTTGTTTGCAGAATACTATGAAGCATTAATAAAGTTCTTAAAGCAAATACATTTTCGAGAGAGGCGACATGTATTATTTTCGAGTATGCAGAAATATGTATGTTCATATCTCCGCAGACCAAAGACAAACCTTGCCACACTTTTATAAACAACATTAAGCTTCCTTTTGTCCCTGAAATCACAATTACTAAAAATTTCACAACCGTATAGTAATAGGGGAATAAATAAATAAATAAAGTGATTTAGCTAGTATCATTCTTGTTTTAATTGGGGTAATTTTTTGGGTGGTCCATAACATTCGTAAGCCTCCATACACTCTTCCAATTGTCGTATTTATATGGTTTGTCCAGGTAAGGTTTCTGTTAAATACTACTCCTAGGTTTTTAGCAGATTCAACAAACTGAACTGGAATATTGTTAAGTAGTATTGGAGGAAAATACGTCATTTCTAATGGGTTTCTGGAAATAATAAGACATTTTGTTTTCGTTGGGTTTAAACAGAGCCCATTATATTGAAACCAGTGTAGGACCTTATTTAAGTCTTCGTTTATCTCATAACCTCCATTTTCAATTAGACCTAGAGAACAGCTATTATCTAAGTTGAAAGTCGTCAACATACATATGAAATGACGAGTTGAATCCTAGAGACTGCAGTTCATTTATATACATAATAAATAGAAGAGGTCCCAAAATTGATCCTTGGGGGACACCTCGACTAAGCGGAAGGAAGGTAGACGTTTGATTATTAGCAACGACTGCTTGATACCTTGAAGATAAATATGAAAAAACTAGTTTCACTGATGAAGACACGAACTGGAATTTATCTCGTAGTTTGGTGCATAAAATATGGTGGTCAAATGCTTTTGAGAAGTCTAAAAGTGTGAGGAAAGTCACATGGTTCTTAGCAAGACTCTCTCTAATTTCTTCAACTACATTTATGAGAGCTGTTGTGCAGCTATGACCTGGATGAAACCCTGATTGATTTGGGCATAACATTTCATTTTGATCCAAGTATTGCCTTATCTGCGTGTTTAGGATTTTCTCAAGAACTTTCGATAAAAAAGGTAGTATAGCTATTGGTCGGTACTCATTACGGTTCTTTGGTATAGGAATGATTTTAGCTTTTTTCCAAATTGCGGGAAAAACTCTAATCGTTAAAATAGTATTGAAGAGATAAGTAAGAGGTTTTAAGGTATATGGAAGGGTCGCTTTTAAAAACACTGGATGAATTTCATCAAAACCCACTGAATTAGATTTTATAGATAAGCAAAATTTAAGCACATCTTCTTCATTCGCATTGGAAAAGCTAAAGCCTGTAGAAGATAGGCTGTCAGCTTCCAAATTTAAATTTATTTATTAAGACCTTAGGTCTATGAATATGAGTGAAGTAACAAGGGGCCCAAGTTATGCAACCGTATTCAAGACCTAACCTGAAAAAGGATACATATAGAGTCTTAATAGAGTCTTAATACGGATGATCTTGGAATTCCCTATTCTATTTTATTATTTATTATTATTATGATCAGTAAAAGTTTTGCACTATTCCCATAGTCGAAGTAGATCATCTTGTTATAATTCGCAGTCCGTTTACAATTAGCTGTTCGAAATATTCGTTATTTGCACGTATTAATGTCATAGATTTTTTTAAGATTTTTAAGAATGAATGTCATTTATAAACAGAAAAAATAACAACGGCACCAGGTGGCTACCTTGAGGTACACCACATTTAACGAAAAAGGAATAAGAATGGTCATTTTTGAAGGCGACACAATATACATAGTTACCTAGTAAGGGAAGATCATATCCAAGAAATTAATTTGTCATGTAGTCTAATTGCTCTAATTTATTTAAAAGTACTTTATGGCTAAATTTGTTAAATGCTTCGCTTTTCTTTTTATAAATCCATGTTGATTGTCACAAAAATTAGAGGAACCATTATAGGAAAGAACATCACAAACAAAAACAGTTTTGGGGTAACAAAAAATATATCTATCATAGTCAATAGGACGATAGTTACAGATAAAATGCTTTTTGTGGGTTGGTTTGAGAAACGAATATTTCCATAAAACCAGAAAAAGAATAAAACAATCTGTATGAAAGCTGTTTCGCAAATTTTTTAAGCATTAATGATGACATGCCATCAGAACCAGGATTTAAGATTTTGTCAAGTTTTAGAATTTTGTCAAGTATAGAAGATTCAGAGATTCCTAGATTAATGTCAGCTAAGTAGGGAAATTAATCAGTATTTTTATTTTGAGCAATGACTAATTTGAAAAGAGTCTTCATAGGCACTTTTAATATGTTTTTATATGTCATCACAGTATTTGCAACAAACTTTTCATAAACACAATTTAAATAGTTAAAAAAAAATATTTCTGATTTCGAGGTAGAGACCATAATCAACATCTATATATATAGCTATATTTTACCCAAGCCTTATTCCTTGTTTTAAGATGCCGATTAAGAATGCAGGGTACTTATATTGTTACATGAAATCCGAACTGCTTATTTGAGAAGCATTTTTCGTGACAATATTTGTGAGGTGCAGTATCCTTGAAAAGAAACTTAAAGATGGCACAGGCAGATATTAGACATAGACGTCCATCACTCCACGAATAAGGTACTCATACTGCCTTTTATATTTTGAGGATGTTACTATTCTATTTTTAATAATTTTGACTACGAATCGTCGTGCATGAGATTATTTGTTCTTAAAAATATACAAGTATAATATTTTTGTCTTTTATGGTAGAGTTTTATTGGGGTTATCTGTTGAATGCAGATGAGGTATCTATTCGTGGTTTCACAAAAAAGATCAAGTTCATTTTGATTCCAAGGAAATCATGTCAGTTTTTTAACCATTAGTTATCACACAATTATTTACCTCATTTGACGGGTAATTTGCACAGTTTGCTTGGCAGATATGGATCACTATTATAGTTGCCATAAAATAAGAGTTGAACAATTTACAAAAAAAAGGATTTTAAGATTTGCCTCTGTATAATAGAAACTGGTAGAACCTATTGAACTTTCTTTTCTTAGTAGCCGGCTAAAGCTCATAGTTCCACTTTGTCTTGAGAGCAGATATCCTTATATATGTTTTGTTTTTTTAATCTTATTATTGAAAATATTGATATTGTGAATTTTCTTTCTCGATTTAATTTAAATCATAAGTCATAGAAGTCTACCTGACCGAATTTATGTAGCATACTATCGTACCGACTACAAAATAAGATGCATAATATAATCATTGTGTAAGCCATTCATCACAGTTTATCAATTAATTTGTTTAATAACAAATAAATAATTTTAACATAAAAATACGGGTTAAGACAAAAATCAGACACTCACAAATAATATTTTGGTGACACCTTTTATTATGTATATTAAAACTAAAATATTGATTTTATTAAAAACATCAATAAAAAAATATTTTTTTTTTGATACCTTGACTCAAGATTTGAAATGCTTAATTCATGTTTCATCGAGGTTTTGACTCCAATACTTAAACGTACAAACATTTTTCTTTTCCATCATTTTTTTCCAATTTATTTTGTTTAATAATTTGTTGTTCATATTGACCTGTAAAGAAAAACTATCTCAAAAAATTCCTACAACAATTTCTAAAATATCACTCTATTAGTTCAACTTCCAAATAAAACAACATTAAAAAATCCCTTCAGAAAGTTTTTCAATGCCATGCTTCATTGTTTAATTATTATTATTATTTATACCTTTATACTCGTAGCAAAAACACCAACTAAATCAACCAACCAAATTAAACCAAACAGTTTAACCTCAATTAAGATTTTAATCATGCCAAAAATTCAGTTGCTGCTGTTACAGCCTTGCTACCGTTGCTACCATCATCACCTCTAAAACTGAGATCAAATTGAAAGCAATAAAAAAAAATATCTACATTAAACAAATTAATTTAAAAAAGAAAAGCAATAAAAATTGAAAACGTTGCTTCAATGACGTGTTTCCGAATACCTGAAGCGTTGTTGGTTGAACTTTAGCTATAGTTAAACTACTATAAAGGTGCACGCACGCGAAGTCTGTGGAAACCACAAAATACTGCTAATTGCCGAAAATTTGTTAATTTTTTGACGCGCCCGCTTAAAAATTAGTTTTTGAAAGTTAAATGTGTTCGATCAGCGAAGATAGGAAGAGATATGTATTAGGAAAAGGAAGGTTATGGCTTCTTAAAACTAAAATATCATTAGTCTATAAGTTCCAACTGCAATTTATTTTAATCTTTTCATTATTGTAAATCAAATTCCCATAAAACTTCTGTAAAACTTCTATAAAATCTCCTAAGCACGACTCAACGGTTGACTTTAGTTAGATACGAATATTCTATCCACATCGATCGCCTGGTGCGAACTCTGCAAATGATACCGCACTTTAATCGATATTAATTGCATTTTAAACTACTTAACTTGTCTCAGCGAGTGATATCTTCTACATCTCTGTTAAGTTCGTACATATCTTAATTTTGTTGTTGTTTTTTTATTTGCAGAAATTCACAACATTTTCGACCGTGACATTAAGTTTATTTGTCGGACTAGTCATACTAAGTAAGTACAGTTTGTATATTTTTATATTAATGTAATTGATAGATTATGGCGCTAAAGAGCTATATTATGGAGGTAATTGGATTGTCATTACTTTACGATGGCGATGTCTTTGATTCTATCATTTTTTTTTATAAAATGGTTACTGGGGACAAATATATAAAATGTTATTATTTTTTTCAGTAACAAGGCTCGGCTCAGCATGGCATGTAGCGAATACAACAATCATTGCACCATATAAGGCATTTTCGCGCGAAAAACTGCCAGCTCGAATCGGGACGCATATAGGATTAATGCATGTTAATGTCACACTGGCAGGTGGGTGAATTATATATATTTATATTTATTACCATGTTTTTATTTGTTAATGTCATCAGGAAAAATAATATCCACTGACATTTATTTCGTGAGACAAAATGAAATATGAATCAAAAATAAATGTATGTATGTGGTGAATTATAGTTTTGAACAAAAAATCAAGATGAAAATCTTTTACTATTGAAAATATTCCCAATCGCTAAACTTTTTAACTCAGGCTCAAAGAAAAACAAAAAATATAGGAACATAGTGTCCCAATATTATGAAGGATGATGATAAATGGAGATAGATGGTTTTTTCTAAATAATATATTTTATTCTAACTTAACCATTTGCTTTGACTTTTCTCTTGACTTTAGTAGGCCATAATTAAATAACAAATAGCCTTGCTTCTGAAAATGTTGCTTTTTTAATATTATTTATCGAATTTCACAATGCCGGAAATATTGTTTTAATACTTTAATTGTTAATTTTACATAAAAGGTTAGAATGTTTTCAATGTTTGGTGTTTTTATATCTTCAATCACTATATAATTTTTATCAACTAGAGACAAAATTAGAATTACTTAACGGATAATACCAATAATAGTTTTTGTATAAATATTTTTGTATAATGCGGTTAATAACCAACTAATTAAAAGATAAACTTCATCTTGGGAACTTAAAAGTGACAAATTTTCTCAGTTAAATTATAAATTACTCCAAAATTCAACTTTTAATAATAAATTGTAAAATATTTAACGTTCAAAAGAAGTTTATCTTAAAAATCAGAAAATGAGCTGAAGTTTTTTTCAAAAAAAATTGAATTGTTCAAAATATGAAAAGTATATTTTGATCATAAAGCTGAATTATAAAATCAGAATTTTTACTAGCTCCCAAAAAGAAATATAAAATATATTGTATTAATTTTTTCTTATTACATAACTAGAATCAAAATAAGAACAAAAATTGAAAAAAAAAACAATGAATACTCTATAAAAATATAAAATATCTTTCTCATTTTTATTTAATCATTTAAGTTCTATAATGAACATTTTTAAGTTCTTAGTTTTTGAATTTCAAAACACCTGCAACATTTTTTTCCAAGTAATTTTAATTCCAAAAATAACTTTTTCTTACGAAAAAAAATCCATTTATTTTCCAAAGATTTATATTAACCTCTGACACATTTTTATTTTAAATGCAAAATAAGGTTCCTTTGTCAGGTCTTTTGTTTATATATTCAATTTATGGTAAGATACTTGCCTAAATCTCTATAATCATTGTTTTAAAGCTAATATAGTAGTATGTATCTACGTTTGTAGTAACAACGTTGTACTTAACACAGCATTTCCAGATTTTTAATGGTGTGTTCTGAAATTGTGTCAATTTTAAGTTTTTGGGGGAAATACAAAATTTTTCTTTTTTAATTTATACATTATTTGTTTATTGAAACGCGTTTTCCTGTTTTATGACGAGTGTTTTCAGAGATATCGAAAATTAAAAAAAAAACATACAATTTAGTAAAATGAATGAAATATTTATTAAAATCGATATTACGGTCCATAATATTTAATATGTTTAAAGTTTATTTTATGCAAAATATTTGCCGCGGCTGCACTTCAAATGGTATATTCACTGAGTCAAATTTTGGTTTGCTCTTTTTAATGTTTCTTTCAGGTTTGTTGCTATAGACATGAGCTCTAACATAGCCTCACGTAAAAAAGTCTAAAGGCGTAAAATCGCACGATATAAGCTACCAATCAACCGGCCGAAACGTAAAATAAATTGTTCAGCGAATTCACCTCTTAGTTTTAAAATTTTTACGTATGCTATGTGGCATCGTCTTGTTTATATCACATGTCATACAAGTCAAGTTCTTTTATTTTGAGCAAAAAAATGTTCGTTTTCATCGCACGGTAGTGCTCACCATTCACAACTAACGTTGCGATTCACATCATCTTTAAAGAACTAACGCCCAATGATTCCGCCAGCGCATTATCCTTACCAAACAGTGACTTTTTTTGGATGCATTGTTTCTGGTTGCTTTTTACTCTAAGCATAGAAGTTTTGATTATTCACGTATCCATTAAACACTGAAAAGAGCTTTATTGTTGAATACTCTCGATAAAAATTGGATCTTCGGCCAACTTTTCAAGAGTCCATTCACCAAAAATTCGGCGTTGTGGTAGATCGTTCGGCTTCATTTTCGTACACCAGCTCTCTTTTGAAAGGCTTAACTAAACTAACTAAAGTGTTCTCCAAAATTTCCCATTTAGTGGAATGCCACCGAATTGATAATTCACGGTCGTTATTAACACTTGCCTATACGTCCGTGATATTTTCCTCACTTAGCACTCTACGTAAGCGTGTTGGTGGTTTAATGTCCAACGTAATAGCCACTTCAGTTAGGTCGATTAAACTAACCACAAAATGGAAGAAGCGCCTGATGAATTTTTTTAACAGAGCACACTTTTGATAATAAAATTCAATAATTTGCAAGCGTTGTTCGTTTATAAGAATTCATAGTAGATGCTTGACAAAGACACAAAAGGTACGTGAGTTGCAAAAACCAGTATTGCCAAAAATAAAATAACAAAAATATCAATATCAATTAACAAATTGTAACTTGAACCTTAATTATTGTTTATAATTTACTTTTTATTCACGAAAGTCTGTAAAATTCTCAATTATCAAAACTCTTATCAATTGGCTGGGTAAAGTGTCAACTTTTAAAATTTATCAACTTTCAATTGATATATGACACATGTAAAAGTTGTCAAATTCTGTTGCAAAACTACCAACATCAGTTGTCTAACGATTTTTTAAAATTCGTTCAATGGGGAATAAAATAGTATTTACTGTTTAAAAATTCACACAGAGCTTATACAGGGTGCGGCAGAGCCGACTGACGAGTTTTGATGGGCTATAAATAACGAACAGTAAAACTTAGAGAAAACATTTTTTTTTATTTAAATCAGTATTCAATCCTATTTTTTAAAATTATTTTTTTGAAAATTATATCTCCAAGATGGCGGCCGTCAACATTGATACACTGTTGTAGACGATCTCTGAAGCTTTCACATGATTTTCGGCACATTTCGACTGGTATGGCCTCGATTTCTGTTTAATTTCTTCTATGGTATGTGGGCGAGGTCTGAAAATGTCTGGATGGAATGATAAATCTTTGTGAAAAATTCTCCTCAAAGAACGGTCTGAGATTCCCAAAGCTACCGCGTGTTTCCTGGCTGAGCGTCTTGGTGACTGCTCAATTGACTCTCTAACCAACTGCACATTTTCGGGGGTTCTTACCGTTTTGGGTGCTCCGTGTACAAGTCTACTTAGGGTGCTTCCAGTTTCTTTCAAATTCCGTATCCACAATTTGATAGTATTTGCAGAAGGAACAGATTCAGCACGTGGAATGCCGAAGTGTATACGAAAAGCCCTTTGTGTAGCAATCACAGAATGATTATTTTCGTAATATGCACGCACGACGAAACCACGATGTACACCTGTCCAGACCATGATTACGAATAAAAACGGGATTACCGTACAATTCAAAATATACCACTTATTAAAGCCTACTCTTATCTTATCACAGGCTAATGACCTCATTAAACTCGTCAGTCGGCTCTGCCGCACCCTGTATAATCTGAGTTTTGTTCACGAACACATCCACTCTTGTCGAGCAAGGTGCATCTCAAATCATGAAATAAATTTCATAAACTTAATTTATTATTAGTTTTTGGATGAAATTGTTAATCAACCAAATTTGTTTATACTTTTTTATGCGGAAAATTTGAAATTCCAGTGGGGTTCAATAAATTTTACAGAAAATTGTGCCGCAACATAGGTTTTTTTCTAACACGTAGAAGAGTTTAAGTGATGAAATTTATAACATGTTTTCAAACACGATCTTTGATAGGCATTTTGTTTAATTTTAATTTTATAAGGTCTCATTATGTCCATTTATAAGTATATCAAGTGTGTTAAAAATTTGGTAGGCTAAATAGCCCCCATTAGTTTGTAGGCCTCTTCTAATTGATATTTTATGAATATGTATGTATTCCACATTGGTGTGTCTTATTTGACGCAATCGTATATTCATTAATAAAATATAATTTTAAGCTTCAAGCTCTATATATATAGCCATGGATGATATGGTTTATAATGATATCAACATATACCTAAATTCCTACATATAAATGCCGCCGTGGGTAATATCAATAAATTTGATCTAATTTAAATAAAGTATCTGTTTTAAGTTTCATTTAAAACTCTACCTGTCTCTTAATGGCTGCATATCATATACATTTAAAGTTATTTTTGTGTTTTTAACATTTCACACATTTTCGTGAGTGCCGAGGTGAGTTTGTTTACGCGAGCTTTTGACATTTGACTGTTTTATATCTTTATTTATATTTTTTCTTTGAAGGTAGACAATCGTGCACCACCTAAAAGCGTGTCGTGTCTGTTTGGTTTCGAACTACCTAAACTCACGATGACCTTGTATAAGAGGGGAATGACATTTTTCTTCACTACTCATCTCTCACTCCACCCACGATTTCTTGTTTTCGTATCATTTTGTTTTTTTCATTTGATGTTAACTTTGCTAATTGTCATTTGTTTATTTTTTTCTGTCTAAATATTTCATATAAACTTCATCTCATAAGCTATTAGACTCTTTATTCGCAAAGATTCGTTTACCTTTTGGTTATAAGAGGGAGCTTTAAACTATATACAATCTCTTGACACCTGGGTGTCATCTGAAAAGCAAGGTGAGCCTCTGTAAATGGCAATCAAAGTTGTTGTCGTGCTTTGATTGACGCATGGTGTCGGTTTCGATTTCGGTGTGGTGTGGGTTGATTTTTATCTATAGAATCGGATCTATGATCTGTTATCGTTTGAGGTCTCGCAATATAAGACTAAAACAAAAACAAAAAAATATGGTACTACCACGAAATTTGATCTTGCATAAAGTTAGCTAATGAAGCAGTGGCAAACTTTGCAGACAATGGATTTTTGTTGATATGGTTGTCTGCAACAATGTTGTTTGTTTCTTTTTTTTTCGAATGAGAACAATGGAAGTTGTAGTTTGGTTCTTATCGCTAGATCAGCTTTTTTGTGTGGTTTTAGGGTTTTTCTGCAGTAGCTTTATTTTTATGACACTTTGAAGGGCTTGTCTAGATTTATGGCTTCGTATCTACATTTTATTTAAGTGAACAATCATTTCGTTGATGGAAATAAGTATGTATATATAATATATATATATTTTTTATTTTCGTTTAAAGTGGAACTGGAAATACACAAAATTGAAAACTTGATTTTTTATATCAAAAAGGGTTTAGAGGAAGGATTCTCTTTGATAGAACAAAGGCTACGCAATAAGCAATGACATAACATTATTAAGACTACTTATATAGAATTTTAAGCACGTATCTACTTAAATTGAATGCAAGAAACAAAAGAGCTGGTGCAAGAACCTTTTTTTTTCATTGTAATTTGGTTTTCAATGTAGATTATGATGTTGTAAAGTAACGGTTTAAAAAAAAAAAAAAAAAAATAGCAGAAATAAGAATCTTTTATATGATTTCAATTCCATATTAATACGACTCCTTTTGACAAAAATACGGTTCTTCAAAAATAAAAAAAAAAAAAAACGTTTAAGAAAAACTAAAATCCTAATCTCTTACCAAATAAGTTAAACCATTTTTTCGAGCATATTTTAGTTTGTTTTTCCCAATAAGTTAATTTTAAACATCCAAAACTGATTGAGGCAACCGGTATGATCAGCTGTTTATTTGTATTTTTAATTTTTGCAAAACCAGTTGGATTACAAAATTTCTTTTTTTTAATGATGCTGCATACTAATTTGACAGTCAACTCCGTCAGGTTAATCTTCTTCATTATTTCATTAATATCGCACCCAGATTATTGTCATTCATTCAATGGAAGATCCCCACAGGCTCTCTTATAGTTTGAATGACGAATAACTTTGATGGTGATTTTGTAATTTTTTCAAAAAATTAAAAAAAACCGCACTGACTCTGTACAATCGGTAGACATTTATGTTCATTAAGACTGCTTGTCTGGCTGGGCTATAGCTCCTCGTTCTCTGTGTCTGATAGCTTGATCTCCACCTCTTAAGAAAAAACACAGCGCTGTATAATCAACAGATGAAAAAAAAAGACTCACAAAATACCATTCTCGACATCATCAGGTGGTGAAGTCGCGCAGACTCCTTGAAGTAGATATATAATCATTTTGGTGAGTCTAGACATGGAATAAACCTCTGATTGAGAATGTGAATAGTTAGGTATGGGTAAAGTAAGGTAGGTAGTTGACGAGGTCAGGAATGATGATAGTTCATTCGCTTCGCGAACTGCTATGCTCAACTCAAAAAACGCTCCTCGATAATGTCGGGCTATAAAATACTACGTCTCTGTGGTGCCCCATCAGCACAGAGTATGCGGAAAATTCGATTTTAATTTCAAGTCAATTAATCAACTTTATGAGTGAGAGAGAAAGAAAGAGCATAATAGTGATTGTAGAGAGGTTTCTTTAGCTGCTACTCTGTGGTTACTTATAAAGTGAACTGTGATTCTATGTGAATGCGAACAATCCAACCAAGCGTGTAACTAACTAATTTATTTTTATTTAAATATTTATGTCATTCAATGGAGATGGATTTGTGGTTTGGTTTGGTCAATGACCAATTAAAGAAGTTATTAAGCTACCCAGTGAATATTTGAAATGATTGAAGTGTAGACGCCATTAGCCATGGGGCTTATGGAACTCTCTGTATGAAGAGATAATCTGTATCTTTAGTTAGAAGGGGTATACGAGTACTTTGCTTACTTTTCGTTGATGGATAAATTCATTTAAAATGATAAATCATTTGAATGTTTCTTTTTTTGTTGTTGTTTAAAACAAGGAAAAGCTTTTTAGAAGAAAAAAAAATGCACATTTTTGTGTTATGAGTTATTGCATTTATTTTTAGAAATTAAATTAGTGATCACTTTGCTTTGTTGGTATATACATTTTTGAATGAAATGTTAAGTATTTTAAAAATTAGTGAAAACATATTTCAAATACTAAAATAATGACTAACAATAATAAAACGAACACATCAAAAGAAAATTGAATAATTCTTATAGAAAAAATAAAGTTATCAACACTAACAAATATTTTTCATAAGTTTTTCTGACCACAAAATACAGGGCCGTTAATAAGTGCACTTTTTGTCTCGCTCTAACTCCCGAACGAAATAACCGAGACGCGCGGGGATGGTATCTCCTTGCAGCTCGAGATCTAAATTTGTAGTCGCAATGAGTCCGTTCACGGGAGAGCAGCGCGCTTTCTGCGTTCGCGCCTTTTATGAAAACAATCGCTCATACGTGACTGTTCGTCGGCTTTTTCGGGTAAAGTTTGGATTACGCAACATCACCGAGTTTCCAAGTACGAATGTAATCAAAAAATGGATCATAACATTCGAGGCAACGGGATCAACGCAAAAACTTCGACCTACAGGACGCCCACGTTCCAGGCGGACTGCAGAAACAATTGAACGCGTACAAGCTTCTAAGCGCGAGGATCCAAGAAGCTCTACACGGAAACGCGCTGCGGCCCTGGGAGTACCCAGAACGACCTTACGTCGCATTTTACGGGATGATTTGAAGTTATACCCTTAGGTTAGGTTAGGTTAGGTTGTAAGGGGTGTGCACAGCAAGAAGCTGTTGCGTACCAGGGGGCCTATTGGTCCATTGTGATCCCCTGTAAAAGTAAAAATTTAGCATCGATGCTCTCAGTTCAATTCAACTCTGTCGATTAGCGTAGACTGGCTCGTTAACGAACCAGCCTGTGCTATCTATAAATTTCCTCATGCTCGCCATTGAGACCTGTGCTAGATCATCCAGTTCTCCAACAAACCTGTTTCCGAAATGACGGAGTCGGCTGGTTTGGAGGTTCGGACAGTCGCAGAGCAGGTGTTTAATGGTTTCCATTTCCTCTTCATCCTGACAGCTCCTACAAAAATCGGGTGCAAATGCCCCTATTCTATTAGCCATTGTTTCTTTTTCATTTGTGTTAGGCCATAAACTTCTAGAGATTGCACAATCGTTCCTGGATTTCCAGGAGATATTGGTTTTCTCTTTTAGTTTAAGGTCTATCTTCCTCTTGAGTACCCCAATCGGGACGAGCGGTCCCCTAACTGAATGGTCGCTACTACTTGTGTCTGCTTTTGACCCTTTCCTGGCTAGTTCGTCTACTATATCATTCCCTTCTATGTTGCTATGTCCGGGAACCCAGCAGAGTTTTACCTGGTTAGTGTGGCAGATTTTGTTTAATTCCTTCCTACAGTTTAAAACTGCTTTTGATCTAATAGTCTCACTGGCTAAGGCTTTGAAAGCAGCCTGGCTGTCCACGAAAAAAGTAATCTCCGAAGAGCTTAGCTTTTCGTGATGTGCCAATTCAGCTGCTTTTCCAATGGCAAAGACCTCGGCCTGAAAGACACTACAGTCAGCCGGGAGTGTATATGACGCTCTGATGTTGAGAGATTGGCAAAACACTCCAGCACCTGTTCCTGATTCCATTTTTGAACCGTCAGTGTAGAAAGGGATACCCTGTTTACTTATAAGTGAATTAGGATCCCAACCCTGTCTTTCTGGTATGAAAATAGAATATTTCCTGTCAAAATCTAGTAAAGGGGGGATGTAATCGGTGGTCTCTATCAGTCCTGGGATCGTGTCATATCTTTGTAAGATTGACCCGTGGCCATAAGTGCTATGCCTCCAAAAACTCAGTTCTCTTAAACGAATTGCAGTTTTGGCTGCCGTGCACTCATCCAGAGCCGGGAGGTCCAAGATCATTTCCAATCCAGCTTGTGGTGTGGATCTTTGAGCCCCTGTAATTCCTATACAGGCTAGTCTCTGTACCTTATTCAGGTTCTTGAGATAGCTTGATTTTTCCACCGCCTTCCACCATACAATAGAGCCATGGTAAGGTAAGAATGGGTCTGACAATCGCTGTGTACATCCATTGGATGACTTGCGGTCGCATACCCCAACGTACACCGAAGGTCTTTTTGCATGTGTAGAATGCACATAGTGCTTTTTTCATTCTTTCCTCAGTATTACGCTTCCATGTAAGCTTGGAGTCAAGGATTACTCCTAGAAATTTAGCTTCCTTAGAAGGTTTTAGAGGAATGCCATTTAGTTTGGGAGGGTTGAAGCCCTCCAGTTTCCTTTTCCTCGTGAACAAAACTAGCTTTGTCTTGGTGGGGTTGACCCCGAGACCGTTCTTAGTTGCCCAAGAAGATAAATCCTTTAATGCATTTTCCATAATGTTTTCGATGATGGTAAGAAACTTGCCTGTTATCAAAACCACTATGTCATCTGCATACGCAACTATTTTAATGCCCTGATCTTTGAACTTTGTGAGAATTTTGTTGACTACGAGGATCCAGAGCAGGGGTGAGATGACTCCTCCCTGTGGTGTGCCTCTAGTAACTGTTTTCTCAATAGTGCTAACTCCTATTTGAGAGTTGATAATTCTGCCATTTAACATGGTGAAGATCCAATCGACAATAACAGATTCAACCCCAACTTCAACTAAGGCAGTCTTGATCGACTCCGTTTTAACGTTATTAAAAGCACTCTCGATATCAAGAAATGCTGCCAGGGTATATTCTTTATGTTGAAGACTTTTCTCAATATGTGAAACTACTTCATGCAAGGCAGTCTCCACTGATTTACCTTTAAGGTAGGCGTGTTGGTAGTTGCACAAGTTGTGTTCCTTGAGAAGTTCTCTAACATGTAGATCAATTATCCTCTCTAGTGTCTTAAGGAGAAACGAAGAGAGACTTATTGGTCTATAATCCTGAGCGGTCGAGTGAGTCGGTTTCCCTGCTTTTGGGATAAAGACTACCTTGACCTTTTTCCAGCTATAAGGGACGTATCTAAGTTTGATACAACTTATGAAGATTACCCTAAGCCACGGAGTTATTACTTTGAGAGCGTTTTGAAGGAGAGCTGGGAAAATCTCGTCCGGTCCCGCTGATTTATAGGGTTTGAACGAGTTTATTGCCCAGATAATCTTCTGCTCAGTAATAACCCGATTTAGTTCTAACTTTGATTCCGTGTGAGTAAAATCCAGCGTGTTCGATTGCAAGCAATCGGAACTTTCTGGGTTTTTACAACCGGGGAAATGAGTTTCCATGAAGAGTTCAAGCGTCTCTAGGCTCGAGTTCGACCATGTTCCATCAGGGTCTTTTATGTACCCCGGGATCGTGGGATTAAGGGCCAAGGTTCTACGGAGCCTTGCCGCCTCGCTTGTTTTTTCAATGGATTCACAATGTTTAGCCCACGAATCCTTTTTGGCCTTCCTTAACTCTTTGGTGTAAGTGTTAAGTGCGGCTCTATAAGACTTTAAATCCTCTTCTAATTTACTCAGTTTAGCTTTATTGAAAAGTTTTCTGACCTCTGTTCTGCGTTTCTTTAGTACACCATTCCACCAGGGTGGTTTAGTGAAGTTATTGGAACGAGATAAAGGGCAGTGTTTTTCAAAAGACATTCTCATTTTGCTAGACAAGTTATGGACAACAGTGTCAATGGTTGAAGTACTTAGACTTGTATTGTCCTCTGGTGGATCAATACAGTCTTTCAGCCATTTTTCGTACTCTGTCCAATTCGTTCTAGTTGGGTTCCTGTAAGGTTTCTTTTCAGTAAAGTTCCTGTCTATAGAGAAGAGTATCCTAAAGTGATCCGAAAAAGATTCTTTAGGTGAGACTCTCCAGTCCTCAACCGAAATTTTACTATTATTGCTAATAAGAGTCAAATCTATGATTTCCTCCCTGTTTTTGTTTCGAAAGGTAGGGTGATTGCCCCTATTACATATCGATAAATTAGAACAGAGAATATATTCAAAAATTGACTCACCCCTTTTATTGATGTCCTTAGAGCCCCATTGAGTGTGGTGAGCGTTGGCATCACCTCCCAACACCAAAGGTGTACCGCTTGCTGTGGCATGGACCACCAGATCGCGGACTGTTTTTGATGGTGGGTTCTCCTCCTCGTACGGCATGTACGTCGACGCTAGAATGAAGTTTCCTTCATTCGATTCGACGCTGATTGCCGTGTTGTCCTTGTTGCTGTACCTAGATAGGAAGAAAGCGTTAATTGATTTTTTCACTAGGATACAACTTCTAATATTACCTTCATCTGACGTGGAATGGAAAAGGTTGTAATGTTTTGACCTCAACCCACGGATTCGGTTTTTGCCTAACCATGGTTCCTGGATCAAGGCCACATCCACGTTCTCGTGAGACATGTAGAGCGTAAGGTCGTACGTTGCTGCTTTAGCGTGGTGCAGGTTTATTTGCACCACTAGCAGCTTTTGACTCCCCTTTGCCCTCATGCCTCTTAACCTTTACGGTTCCGATACCATACCTCAACACGTCTTTTCTCTCTTTCAGCAGAAGGTCAGATTTCTTGTCTGCCACAAACAAGAGGTCCTTCCCTTCGCCTCCATGACTCTTTCTTGAGTGTTGGAGCTTCCATTCTAAAATGGGAAGCTCTTTGTTCTGTTTCGCCAACAGCTTTATAATGGCTGCGTCCTCATGTTCTGCAGGAGGGGGGATCCATATGCTAAACTGCTGGCGGAGTGGTAGAGCTGCGGCGGGTAGAATCTCAAGGGAGGAACCTTCCCATAGTTCGCCAATGTTGGCGATTGTGCGGTTCAGGAACTCCCGTGATTTCTGGTAACCGCAGCAGACCACTTTAACTCCTCGCCGCCATCCGGCACCATCAAAGATATAGTCCTCAGAACTTTCGTTCTCTGATGCTGCCATCATAGCTTTGAGGATCTCATTTTCTACAAGAAGCCAGTTTTTTGCCGAGATTTTCCCATCTGGGTCGTCACGGCTTATAATGGCAATTTGTAGGTCGATCGGTGTGGTGTCGAAGCTGTTGGTTCTAAGTTTCTTAGCACCGTCTAGCTTGACTGTCTCCTCCGATCTTTGTCTCTTGGACGTTCCTGGTTTCATTCCAGAAGAGGTGCCTGCCGGTGCTTGGTCTTTCCTAGCGTTGGCTGGCTGTTTCTTGCTGGAAGTCGCCTGAACTTTTCTCTTGTCGTTCCGAGCGGTCGAGTTATTGCCAGCCTGTTCACAGTTTGCCTTTTTAGGGACAGACCTAGATTTGGCAGCATCTACTCCTTTGCTCTCCGACTCTTCGGCATTCACTTGCCTTGTTATTCCCCTGGGTGCAGTGGCAGTCTATACCCTTACAAAATTCAGATTGTCCAAGATTTGAAAGAATCCGATTTTGTTTCACGGTTCAATTTCGCAACAGAAATGTTACGGAGATTCCCTCACTTCAATAACATTATCTTCTCAGACGAAGCTCATTTTCATGTCAACGGATTTGTTAATCGACAAAATTGTCGATACTGGGGAACAGAAAATCCACTCTTAAAACATGGACGACCGTTACACTCTCCGAAAGTGACCATTTGGGCCGGAATAGCCGAGTGGGGGATCATAGGGCCGTATTTTTATGAAGATCGATACGGGCGTAATGTTACTGTTAATTCAGAGCGTTATGTTTCGATGCTTAGAGATTTTTTAGCTCCAAAACTGCAAGAATCGAGTGGTTACACTATTCACACCTGGTTCCAGCAAGATGGCGCTACCTGCCATACAAGTAACGACTCTCTGGAGGTCGTTAGAGAAATGTTTCCTCGAAGGTTGATATCGAGGAGGGGTGATATTGCTTGGCCACCCAGGAGCCCTGACTTAACGCCACCGGATTTCTTTTTATGGGGCTACCTCAAGAGTAAGGTGTACTCTAATAATCCTTCAACGACGGCTGAATTGAAAGCGAACATTGAAGAAGAAATCCGCTTAATCACTCCGCAACTTTTGACAAAAGTGTTCCAAAATCTCAGAGTCAGATTGGAAGAGTGCTGTAGGCGAAATGGACAATATTTGGATGATTTAATTTTTAAAAAATAAAAATTCATTTCGTTTTGTATAATTCAAAATAAATATTTCATTTAAAAGCGCTACAGTTGTATTAATATAATTTTTTTTTAAGTGCACTTATTTACGGCCCACCCTGTACTTCTTTGTTTTCGTCAATAACTAAGAGAAGCTTGTCTTTTTTGTTCCAACTTTCTTTCCTTTTTGCTATATCCCTTTACAGAAGTAACTTTCAAAGAAGTAACTTTTATACAATAGATTGTAGGCGGAAACCTCCCATTCTGAATCAAGTCATAATCTATGCTTCTGCACCGTATAAGAGGACGGGGATGATGAGGTTCTTATATAGCGACACTTTGGTCGCTTGAGAGAGGGCTTTGCCACTCAATTGCTTTCTTAGCCCAAAGAAATAGTGGTAAGTAAAAGTATTCTTCGTTTGATCTCAGAGCCTAGGTAGACGAAGTCCTTGACTACCTCAAAGTTACGTCTGTCGATGATGACGTTTTGACCGAGACGTCGGTGTTGTAAGTAATTTCTTGATGACAGCATATACTTTGTTTTGCCCTTAATAAGTGCTAAAACAAGTTTTTGACGATTCTGCCTCAATACACCCAAAAGTCCCATTGACATCACGCTAAGTTCTTTCGATTATATCTACGTCATCAAAATATGCGAGTAATTGGACAGACTTTGAAAAGATAGTGCCTCATTTTGTCTTAAGCCTTTTTGGACATCAATAGGTTCGGTTAAATTGTCTTCAACCTTTATGGAGCAGCGCGAGTTTTCCATGTTCATTCTGCACAAAGGGATGAGTTTTGTAGGGATGCCAAAACTAGACATGACTATATACAGTTTATCCCTGTAGATGCTCTCATAAGCGGCCTTGAAATCGATGAAGAAATGGTGGATGTGGATTTGATGTTCTTGGGTTCTTTCCAGGATCTGCCGTAATGTGAATATTTGATCGTTTGTAGACTTTCCTGGTCTTAAACCACACCTATTAGGTTGTTGACGATGGGCTTTAGCGGGTACCTTTTTTAAATTAAATTATCTCCAGCTGCTTTGAAGAACTCGGCATTCAAGACACCTGCTCTAACGGCTTTGTTACACTTCAGCTTAGTCTAACAAAGACTTGCAAGTCAGGAAGATGGGATTGTTGGCTTTCTTCATATATATTGACTTTTGTGTATTTCGAGACTCAATAATATAATCGTTATTTTTCGTTTACTAGTGCATAATTAAACTCTTACTGACCGGATATTGACCAAACTATAAAATTTCGTTATTAGGAATCTGTCGAATTATGAGACGTTTTCGAATTTAAAAAAATATTTTTTTGTGTTTTTATAATTGGCTTCTTTTTAGAATGCTCGATATTTTTTAAAAACTTTTGCAGTCTTTTTTTTAACCCAATTGGCCCAAGTGAACTCTAAGTA
The DNA here is from genome assembly GCA_920104205.1 of Eupeodes latifasciatus. Classification (NCBI taxonomy): domain Eukaryota; kingdom Metazoa; phylum Arthropoda; class Insecta; order Diptera; family Syrphidae; genus Eupeodes; species Eupeodes latifasciatus. Next base: position 141,978,852 of record OV049924.1, on the reverse strand, counting down.
AGTTTAAAAAAAATGACTTTTGAGGATTTAAAATTTAAATTAAACATATAAAATAAAAGGGCTAGTTACAACATTGTCAGGATTTATTTGTTCCATCGATTTTGCTCACTTTTTAACTTCCCATAGGAAGTTATTGTAATGGGTCCGATTTGTCAAATTGAAAATTTTGACATTTCTCGACGTTTCAAGGTCCCTAGAATTGAAATAAAAGATTTTTAGAAAGATGTCTGTGCGTGCGTGTGTACGTATGTACGTTCGTACGTCCGTACGTCTGTACGTTCGCGACGTTTTTTTCGTCCTCCATAGCTCAAGAACCAGAAGAGATATCGACTTCAATTAAATTTTGTTATACAGATAATAAGGCAGAAAGATGCAGAAAGGGCTCTCAAGAAAATTGCGTGGGTGGTTTTTTTACCATAGCAGTTTTAAAAAAAAGCTTGGTTAAACCTAAATATCTTATGAACCAATGATGCTAGAGTCTTGAATTAAATTTTATAATATATATTGTAACGTAGTACAAAACAATTATATTTTTGGAAAAAAATCCAATTAACGGTTTTTTTATAAATCAAAAAAACTGAAAAAAAAAAATTTGTCAGCTCGAAAATTTTACGACCAAAATATGATTTCATCTCCAAAACAATTTTGTGCAACGAAGAATAATGTTTTTGACATCTGATAAAATTTTGAGAGAAATCGAATTGATAGTTTTTTTTTTTCAAAAAATAAAAACCTAAAAAAAATTATAAAAGGTGGTAAAAATTGATTTTCGACTCAAATATCTTTTCAAAACTTGGAAATATTGGCTTTAAACCATTTTAATCTTTCAAAAAATATTGTTGTCAACATTCAGTAAAATTTTGAAAAAAATTCGAATTGACAGCTTTTGTACAAAAAATTAAAAACCTAAAAACAATTTAACATAAGTTGGTAAAAATTGATTTTCGAATCAAATATCTTTTCAAAAATTTGAGATAATGGCTTCTATTTAATTTTAACTTATAAGAAATATTGTTTTCAACATTCAATAAAATTTTGTGAAAAATCGAATTGACAGTTTTTTTTACAAAAAATAAAAACAAAAAAAAAACAATACTAAAACTTGGTAAAAATTTATTTTCGACTCAAATAGCTCTTCAAAAATTACAAACATTGGCTTCAAACTTATTTTATTTCACAGAAAATATTGTTTTCGATATTCATATATCATTCGATATAAAAATCCAACAGTCCGTTTTTTCATAAAAAAATAAAATCTACAAAAAATAGTACGCAAATTTGGTAAAAATTGATACATATAGACAAACTTTTAAGCAAGTAAAATCGACAGACGGGATGGGAAGTTATCAGTGTGGGTCGCATCCCAGCCTCTTTTTATATTTCTCATTGAAACAAAACTCCAAGAGTGTCTTAAAGTAAGGGATGTTATTTGTTAAAAAATAGAAACAAATGAATAGAAAAGCATGGCAGATATAAATAAAATTCTTGCACATCATTTCCTGTTCACAAATTAGATAACACCAATTCCTTATTAAAAATATTTTGAAAAATAGGTTTATATGATCTTAAGAAAATAGTTCACAATTTTATTGCTGTTTACTCATTATTTTTGAAAGTAGTGGCTACAAAATAACACTACTTATTCCAAACTTTAAATTCAGGATCATCTTTTAGACTATAAGGAGTAACTTAAAAACCTCAACAATTAACGCTATTAAAATTAATACTAATCTCTTGTTTAGCTTTTTTTGTAAATACAAATGAAAAATATTTTGTATAATAATTAAAACTGTGGGGCAAATAAGCGAGTTTAAATAAATTCATTGAAAAAATTAAGAATAGGTGGGAGATATAAACGACCACCATAGAATAGTGAAAGAAAGAGTCATGACAGAATACTGATTTTTTGAACAAAAATCAACCTTTTAGAGTCGCAATTAGGAACAAGATCAATCTTTAAGGCAAAAAGTCATTTTTCATGAGGTGAAAAAACAGTAGAATAATCCATCAATTGCAAGTGTACTAATAATATTTAATAAAATATGGAGAACTTTTTTAAAGACCATTCAAATTCCTTTGTCAAAAAGTAACATTCATGATATACATACAAAAATATACCAGACACTTAAGTTAAATACAAAACGAAGAAACCTCACAGTCAATTTGTATTGCAAATTAAAAAACGCGAGAAGCGACCTTTAAATATAAATTTAAAACGCCTTAATTTGGACAAGAGTATTGTTTTGCCAAGCTATAACCACAAAGTTATTTGCATTGTAAATGGAAGACACTCTAGGTTTTATTTAATTGGTCCAATGTTCATAGGTATGTCTAACTTAATTGCAGTACAACTTCCAAGAATTAACCAAGCATCCAACTCACCCTGTTCAAATTCGCTCACAATTCCTCAAAATCAACGAAACATTTTACCTAAAGTACTGAAATTGCACGATTCTGTCTTCAATTAGTCTTGACAGATTCTTCTTAAAAAAAATTAAATTTTTTCCTAACTGACATTTGATGGATCTGCGTGTGGACTCCGAATTGATTGATTGCAAATTCCTCCACTTCTTGTTGTCTATTGAAACACACATTCTGACATTTTGCGTAAGATTAATGTCTCTGAGTTTCGAGTTGAGTATTTTTTGTTCAAACTTCGCGTATATAGTAGAAGAAAAATACTATAACTAAGTATCTAACCATTTGCATTGCGTCAAAATTGCTACTGCTACTGCTACCCTACAAATATGGTAACTGATATTTTACTTACGTACGAGTACTTACGGGAATACTAGAGGTAGAGAGGTACACAACGCATGCAATTTCACTCCACACCTTTTACGGTTGAAAAGAGGCACGACATCGACATAACGACGTCGACGCCATAGTCAAGTCATAGATGTAGTTATAATATAATGGCGGCGCCAAATGACAACAGTTTTAACACAACCTATGTATGATATCGTTATGACTACTTGGGGCCAGTTTTGTCCATTCCAAGTCTAGGACCAGCTTACCAGGATAAGAAAAATGTGAAGAAACCAATACAAAAAAATAAAAAAAAACATTCACTTTCAAGCATCCGTGTACTGGGTACCGGGTGCCGAGTGCCGGCAACTGACATCCAATAATAGAAATATCATAATATTTTCATAATGAAAATATATTTACAAATATTACAAAAATGGCAAAAAACGTCCACCGTCGTCTTGTCGCCGCGCTACCGTTGTTCGTCGATGTCGACGACGTTGAAGTCATCGCAATTTTGAGTCTAGACCCTCCTCTGTAATCTCCTAGAGTAGGTATGACTATCTAACCACCAATTACCGACCGCATTTTTATTTCCTAGAAAACAAATTGCTGCAGCTGCCGCGTAGCATAGAGGCTGAGATGGAATCCAGTGAAGGTGCCACGGTCTTTACACTGGGACAAAAGACTCTCAAAATTAGGATTAAAAATTCTAACGTACAAAGCTGACAATTTGACGAAAAATGTTTCAAAACGGCTTTAAAGCCAAGCTTAACTATGGAAGTTCTTCTATGAATTTGACTTCTCGACAACTTTTGAGTCCCATCTACCCCATTGTATCTACGCTTAAAGTTCAGAGATGGATGCAATAGATTATGATTATGACGGCAAATCGAGTCGAGAAGTGCGCGCATGCGTGTGCACGTAGTAAATTTTAATTTATTCCATTTGTCGGTAGATGGAGATCTCTGTCAAAGATATATTGAGATCATAATGTGAGTTTGATGCGGAAAATTATTTATACTAAAGAAGTTCGTCATGAGCCCAAGTGCAACCGATTTAAAAAGATATAGGCATAGGCATGGGCTATAGGTAACTATAGGTATGCGCGTAACTATATTGTCTTTGCAAAAAATGTGCAAAGTGCAGTGATTTTGAGGTAAGAAGTTAAGAAAAACAAAATAATGTGAGTGACAGGTGAATTATATTTTTTTCTTCTGTTTTTGAGGAATTCCAACTTTGTGCATGAGATAGAAAAAATTCCTTCCATAATACGTACTCCTATATACATACATACATAGTTATATGTAAGGCTTTGAGATTTCTCGTTGGAATGCACTGAGTAAGATACGACGCGATCGATGGTTTTAAGCTTCAAGTGACATGCTTTTACTTGAGTTTAATTAAAATCATGTCGATAGTAAAGGTACATCAGACGATCGATTTAATTACGAAAGACAACAAAAACGTCGGTAATTCAGATGATCTTTAGCAACAAGTATTTGGACAAAAACGAAGATTTATAAAAACGAAGACTTTATAACACAATCACTTTTTGTTATTGAGTAATCACAGTTTCCTTAAATATATAGGTTCAAGTTTTTTTTATCTCATTAATTGAAGAAAGATAAAGCAAGACATAATTACCTACTTCTGTTTTGAATTGTATCGTGTGAATATAGTTCAATAAAAAGTTTAAGTGTTTTTTTTTTGTTAATATTGGTTAGCCAATAAATTCCATAATCTGCCTCTCATAATTGTATTAAAGTTATAAGTAATTGCATATGATATAAAACATACTGACAATGAAATTAATTTCAACCTTTGATGAATTTTGAGTTCTGCCAAAGCTTAGTACTTTAATAAACCGATAGATATATCTATAATGCAACTCAAATTAATGAGTATTATACAAAATGTTAATGTATAATTAACTGACAGATTTCATGAATCATTATTTATTTAGATTGAATAATTAGTATATTCAAATTATTGAAAAGTACGGAAAAAGTACAGGTAAAGAAAATAGATAAAAACGTAACATACATAGCATTAAGTAGTTAATGGATACCTTAAATTGTAACAGTGGCAACAAGACTAGGGATGTCCAAGAGACATTGGCTGGTCTCGTCCTCGTCTCGGTTTCCTCAAAATCGAAAAATTTCAGTCTCGACTCTTTAAAAGTTTCGTTTTTTCTCGTCAGTTGTTTCATAAGTCGCCTTATCTCGTCTAATCTAGTCCCGCGAATGTCTATTTTTATGATTTGAATCATTTGATTCGGCTTTCGCCAATTAAAAAAAAGCGAATATCCAAATAACATTATAAACATTGTTAAAAGTTTTCTAAAGCAAAAGGTCATATTGGATGTTATTATTATCGAAATTATACAGGGGGACTTAAAACCATATATTAAAATTTGTTTTTTTTTTTTACTATACCAGTTTAAATAAAATGCACGACTGGGTCGCACGAACTTGCTCCTGTATGCAAAGAGTCTGTTTAAAGTACCTATATAAGATTTTAAAATATACCTGTTAAATAAAATAAAAATTAAAATATACCTGTTAAATAAGTTTGTCTTCAAAGATATAAATGCCATTTGATTTGTCAAAAAACTTGTGATTCATCCCAAGACACAACTCATCCTAGGGCAACTCATCCCGGAAATGAAAAATACTTGTAAGCATACTTAACGAAAACAATTGTTTGTGTATTCAACTAGTTCGTTCAAAGCTTTTTCCTTTGGATAGCTTTATTTTAGTTTAATATTAGAAGAACCAGGATGGAAAGTAAATTATCTGCAGATTAGAAAGAGGAAGAACATGTATGTTTAAATTTTAAAGCGATCACCTATTGGCTGTGTAGTTAGGTAGGTGTCTAAAACGATTAAAGAATAGTTCATTGGCATCTGTGTTGGGACCTCGCAGAAGCAAAAGAGTGGTAGAAATGATGTAAAAAGGTAATAGAAAAGTGGTAGAAATTAAAACCCATTTTTATGTAGTAAATCTTATATTCAATAACTTATTAAAAAATACAAAAAATTAAATAAACCATAATTCAGTTCTTTCAGTTTCAAATATCACAATTCACAATAATTAAATTAGTTAGAAAAACTTAAAATTATTTTTTGCTAAATAGACCGCCGGAAAATTTAAATTTTGAAGCATATTTCAGTAATGCTTCCGGAGGATTAAAATTCTGAAAATTTACTGAAATTTCCCTTGCAGCCAAAATGTTGTGAACGGTTGTAGTTTTTAATATATTTCTTTTTTAATTTTTTATATTTTTTAAATCTGAAAAAAGCGCTGCTATCCGGTAAGCAACAAAGCTTCAACATATAAAAAGATATGTTTTTAAAAATTAAATTGTCCATTCCGTCTTTTAAGTTTTTTATCAAAAGCCACTGTGAAACAATGTCATCAGTTTTAAAAATTTGGAGTAATTGATTTTCTCCAATTAATTTTCTTCACTCATTATTAATTAACTCTAGTTCTGAGTTATTTATAGTTGGTGAAAAATGTTTCGTGAGACCTAAAACTGATGGCATTGTTCCATCAATGACGTTTTTCGGGTTTGAATATTTGAAAAATTTTAGTTCATCGTTTGAAAGGTTAAACCTTTCTCCAATTTGAACACATAATTCAATATAATAGCTGCACATAACTTTTCGTAGTTGCATTACATCTTGTTCAACAATATCATTTTCAAGTATGTAAGTACCTTTCAAAGTAAAGGCCAAAATACATTTGAGAATATGGTAAATAGTTTTCACTGTTTTTTATATTTGTGTTTACATTCATATTTTCTGGTTTTACAAAAATTTTCATTAAATTTAATTTTAATGTAGTCATTCTTTGGAATATCAAGTGTATTTTTGTGTTCTCAGATTGAAATGTTTTATTTAACTCGTTTATAATTTTAAGATTTATTGACAAAAAATTTAAATATACTATAAATATTAAAAGGTAGAGTTTAATGATAGGTGAACGGTGAGTTGCAAAAAGTGGTAGAATTTGCTTTTTAGGTGGTAGATTTTCATGAACACCAAAAAGTGGTAGAAATACCACTTAAGTGGTAGAAGTCCCAACACTGATTGGCATGCTCAGCTTTATGCAGATAGATAGATAAAGACATATTTATGATAATAATGAAGGAATGCTATTGGTAGGTAGAAGGTACTTACTAGAATCAAATCACATTCCTTCTTTCCTACAAGTTTTAAGCGCAAACATGGAGTCATTACGTTCAGTTTATTTTTTTCGTTAAAGTTTAAAAGAAACAAGCATACGAACAAGTACAAGAAATTGCTATTTATGTGTTGTTTACAGTCAGGCTCTTTTGCGTTTTGGATTTTAGTTATGAAGTGACACGTAAGCAATAGTTGTAGAGGTTGTACGTAACACCTATACAGGTATAATGTGTATATACATACGTTGAAAAGTGATTCTAATAGAAAATATATATACTCTTTCTGGCCCATTTATTTAACTTGTACTAAGTATTTATACTTTTATTTAAGCGAAGGCAAGTAAAATATGTGTGAAACAACCCTATTCTTAAAGAATAATATTTTAAAATCATATATACAAAGGTACCAAGATAATACTTTTTGATAGACACTTTAAAATAGATTGTTGATTAAATATATCATATTGGTTAATCCGATGCAGTGACGCTACATGGCCATCGTTGGTATTTACAATAGTTATAGTTATAAAAATATATAAATTACAAATGTACCAAATGCATTAATTTGTATAAAAGATAGGAATGTAATTAAAATTTTGTCAAAATAATGCGCTCTTTCGGGCTCATGCACAGTTAAAATAATTTTTAAAAAAACTATTTTAAGATTCAATATTTTACCTGAAAAATAAGTTGGTCTTCAAAAAATTTAAATGCTATTTTATAAATCAAAAAACCCTTGATTTTTCAAATTTTTTTTTGAAAATCGTTAGAGCGGTTTTTTTTTTAATTTTTAATTTTAATTAATTTTGTATATATAAAATTTTTCAGTTTTGTTCTAAAAATATTTTTTGTGTGCAGTTGTTTAGTGATTGTAAATATACGCTCTACATTTGAATTTCGTTAAAAACTGTTGACCCGTTTTTGAGATATAGAATTTTGAAAAAAAAATTCAATATTTTTTTTAAAAATCCAAACAAAGAAATTGCACTTTTGATAATCAAATATTGTTAAGGCAATATAAGAGCTTGTTCAAAAACAATTATTGAAATTGAAATAAGTTGCTGAGAAAATTAAAAAAAAACAAAATAACGGTTCTATGAGCGGTACCTTTCCGGAGCCATACAAAAATATGTTTTTCGTACTTAAAGAAGCCGCGTTAAAAAATAAAATTTTAGAGAAAATTAGAAAAAAATCTATCGGTTTGTTTTTGAGAAAACTCGAATTGGGGGCCACTGTTAGTTTTGATCTTAAAAAAAAATGAAAAAACGCCTAACGCGAATCTGCTCAAAACCTTAAATTCCAAGTTTGAACTCAATCGACTCAATGGCTTAGGCTGTAGGAGCGTGGACAGACAGACAGGACAGACGGACGGAATCGCGGGACCCACTTTTTTACCGACTTCTCTACCATCGTAATATCATGTTTGATTAAAATCTCGAGTTCGAAATTTTGTACGAATGCAAAACTTGCCATATACATACATACATATGTATGTAGTTCCTATTGTCGCAAGTAAAAAGGTGAACATTTTGGTTAACCCAAAATATCTCACGAACCTATAATGCTAGAGACTCAATTAAATTTTATATTATATATTGTAACGTGATACCAAACAGGTATATTTTTGGAAAAAAAATCCAACTAACGGTTTTCTTATAAACCAAAAAAAAAATGAAAAAAATGTGTCACTTCTCCAAAACAACTTTGTGCAACGAAGAATAATGTTTTTAACATCCACAAGGAAGTGTCCTAGGTCCTACCCTGTATTTACTATACACAAGGGATATTCCAGTTGGTAATCACACCATAATGGCTACTTTTGCAGATGATACCGCAATTTTGGTACCCGACAAATGTGTCTCTAAGGCAGCAGTAAAACTACAACATGCCGTCGACACAGTGAGAGATTGGACCGAAAAATGGCGTATAAAACTCAATGAAACAAAATCTTCACATATAAACTTTACAAATAAAAAGATAAACAATATTCCAATATTCATTAAAAATCAAGCTGTACCTTACGCCAATACGGCCAAATACCTTGGAATGACTTTGGATGCAAAGCTAAAGTGGAAAGAGCACATCAAAAAGAAAAGAGAAGAACTAAACTTGAAATATAGCAAAATGTACTGGTTGCTTGGTAACAACTCTGATTTATCAATCCAAAACAAAATAATGCTGTATAATCAAGTACTAAAGCCTGTTTGGACCTATGGAATCCAATTATGGGGCTGTACAAAGAAAACAAATACCGAAATCATCCAAAACTTCCAAAACAAAGTCCTTCGTGGAATAGTTAATGCACCTTGGTACATAAGAAATACCGATCTACATCGTGACTTACAAATAGAAATGGTTACAGAAGTTGTTAAAAAATACGCTGTATCGCACATCCAGAGACTGCAAAGTCATACTAATTCTGAAATGGAGTCCGTCTTGAATATAAGAAACCATGTTCGGAGATTAAGAAGAACCAAGCCTCATGAGCTTATGGTCTAAAAAAACATGGGAAAGTATTAAAAGTTTAAACTTCCCCCAAAGTGACTGTACAAAGTTAAGAAAGAAAAATCTCTAGTCGATCCTTCAAGATTTGTACCACACTACTTGGTGTCGAATGCTGCCAAGTGTCTTTTAAAGATTTCCTCCTGTCAAAAAAAAAAAAAAAAAAAAAAATCTTGTAAAAATCGACAGTTTTTTTATAAAAAAATAAATACCTAAAAAAACATTACTCAAAGTTGGTAAAAATTGATTTTGGACTCAAAAATCTTTTCAAAAATTTGAGATTATGACTTCTAACTAATTGATACAAAACCCACAAACCTACAAGACAAATCGACAGACGGGATGGGAAGTTTTCAGTGTGGGTCCCACTCAGCCTCTTTTTTTTATTTTTTATTTTGCGTCAATAATTATAAATAAATAAATTAGGTGGAGCAACAGTCCGTTTAGAACTAGGACCTAGTGATTTACAACTCTCAACCATTGTCAGGGATAGAATGGACTTGCAAGTTTTAAGCCGAATCCGAACTGCTTATTTGAAAAAGCACTTTTCATGACAAAAATTACTCTAGGTGGAATTGTCAATTCCTCGCAAACATTCATGGCAAAATTATTTTTGTATCTATTTAAATTACCAGATGACAAACCTTTTAAGAAAAGTAATATATTTATTAAACGTCTTCTAATTACTAGAATATCAGATATACCTATTTTAGATCTTAAATCATATTATACTCGTATCATATCATATTTAAACAAAAATATTGATGACAGTTTGTTTGTATATCAAGATTTAGTAACTTAAAATATTGTTAATTGCCAGCTTTTGAGCTTGCCAAAACTCGGGATCTGAAAAAAAAATACTTTATAATATTTATCTTAAACCTTAAGAAATTGTGAATCCTGTACACCTTTCTATAATCTGTTATCTATTACCCATTCAAGTAATTTTCCGTAATTGCAAATTAAATACTAACAACCAAATGCTAAATTAATTGCCATTTAAATGTCCCACGGTCAAACATATTATTATTATCTTAATTTTAAATCACATATAAACTACACGACAACATGTTTACTAAAATTATTTATGACAAGCACTTTAGATATCCCGCCACTAGCCTAATATAATGTTCAGTTTACAAAAAACATGTCTAACTAATTATTCGCCTCATTTAGTCACACCCACTAACATGTGGCGAGATATTTCACAATAACGCATTTTATTTATTTAACATAAATAATCAGGACCACAAAAATCTCAGGTGTTCCTTTTTATTCAAACAAAAATCTCTAACTCCCTCACCATCATAACCACGTTTGTAGATACAACAACCATTCAAAATCGATTAAATATAATTTAATTTAATTAACAGTTTGGTTTGGACAAATTTGTTAACAAAAAATTCAACATTACGCAAAACACAAAGATTGCCATTAATTGTTAATTATCACCCAGTGGCGGGTGATTTGTCTCGCCACTGGCCTAGTGCGGCCGGCCGGTGGCGTCTAGCTCTAGTTATTGCTCCTGCTGTGGATACTACTTCTGATGCTGCCACTCCCTTGGGCCTAATAGAATCGTTAAAATGAAATTCTTATTGCAACAAAGTCAATCTCTGCACGAGTAACACAAATTTTGCCAGTGACCAGGCCAATTATTTCCTACAACATGCACTACGCATGTGCTTTTTATGTGTACAACAACCATCACATCATTTTTTCTTTATATGTTCATGATTTTTCATTTGCGTCATGACCGTTTACATATATAAGTCTATAGATATCGAACCAGCAAATGGTGCTGTCTGTGGTGTGGTGCTTTCCGTTTAAATGCAGCAACTCTAGATACTCGCCTCGATTTGATTTGGTTTTTATCAAAAACAAAAAGCTGGTTACTCATACGCCATGGAGGCCCGGCTTAACTTTTCGTTTTTGCTTCACTTTTCATATAAGAAAAATAAACATAGAAACACACATTGTCGGCCTTCGGTGATTGGCAAGGTTAGAGAGTCGACATTTGTTGTTAACGGCTTGTGTAAAGTCGTAACTCCTTGGCAATTATTCACCCAGCACGCAGTTTAACCATGCGTGAGGCAGTGCATGGATAGGAAAGCTTAGTGAATTTAATTGCCAACTGAGTTATGCCTATGTTCAGATCTTAGAAGGTTTGCAGTTAAATCAGTGAATTTGTAAGCTGATGGTAATAGTGAATTTTGTTCGATAACGCCGCGCCGGAAGTGAGAGGAATTGTATAGTTCTGTACCAGAAAGATGTCTTCTTTTTAGTTTTTGCTTTTAAAGCTTCGAAGAACATTTCTGTAATGACAAGTCGTTTATGTAAACTTGTTCTTGTATCACAATTTCTTTTTTGACATGCAAAACATCAAATGGTGTTGTTACTCAAATTCGCTGGACCTTATGGCATCCCCAATATTGGTCTGAAGAGCTGTTCTTTAACGGTTGCAAAATGCCTGCGTAAGCTTTTTCATCTATCTTCTACACTCTTCAGGTCTCATTGCGAGTGCACGGAAAATGGCATTTGTACAGCCTTTGTCCAACAAATTTTAATTCTAAACCCCCAAGAATATATTTCCAAGGTCATCGAAACGCTGATTAACTATCAGCTGAAAATATATCTCGAAGACCAAAGACTCCTTAATGATCAGCAGTACAGCTTTCGTAGCAATACGTCTACTGGTGTTCTGATGAAATGTGAAACAAATTTTTACATCGTTTTTAAAAAAGTAAGTTTATTGCACTTGATGCCATCAAGCTCTTTTATCGCAAATGCGTGCCTTCAGTTTTGACGAATTCCTCCTACATTGGATTAGAAGTTATCTTTCGGACCGTTCATTGCAAGAGGTAATGGATGGATTCAAGTTTAAAAACTTCATGAAAATCATGAAGAAAACTCAATTGTGCCCACTGTCGTTAAAATATAATTTATCACCTTTAACACTATCCATGAGAATAGCTTGCACCAGGGAGACTAAAAATGTTGAAATTCTTGGTATGTGTATCTCCCATCACCTCATATGGAAAGATCACATACACTATGTCTCCAGAAATGCTAGATGTTTAGTTTTTCTCCCCTACAATCTGGCTTCATCTATAAGACTTATATACATCCAAAGCTTTAGTATAGCTCTCATCTCTGGGCTTGGACTGCTGCAACCTACTTAAGTCTCTTGGACAGTATTGAACGTAGAGCAAGCAAATTGATTGGTGATGATAGCATCGTTGAATCATTAACGTCGCTTGAAAACTGTCGTAAAGTTTCTTGTCTTACCCTTTTTACCATTATTTTAACGGATTATGCTTTTAAGTTGCATTCTTCCCTCAAGCAATTCAACTTACTTTCGAGCCCAACTTTGTTCGTACTGTCAAGTATAGATTCGTTCTTTAGCCGTACTACGCGAATGTGGAATTCTTTGCTATACTCTGTCTTTCCCAGTCATTGCAATATTCAAGAATTCCAAACCAATATGGACTGACATGACACCTCCTTCCCTACTGCTCACTCTCTGTCTTGGCATAATTAGGGTATACAAAATCCCCTTCAGTGTGGCCGTAGTATACAAAAAATGTTTGCCTTTTTTAAGGGTCATGAATTTTTTAATTTAACTAACTCATATTTTTCATTTTTTTTTTTTCAGCCATTCCAGTTGGCAACTGGACCCCACCAGACATTGACTACAATGAACGCTTCACCTGGGAGGGTGCCACCGACATGAGCACCAACTACCGCGATGCCCTGCAACGCGGCTTGCCATATCCAATACTGACAGTAGCTGAATATTTCAGCTTAGGCCGAGAGGGATTCTCTTGGGGTGGAGAGTATCGCGCTGCAGGATACTTTGCCAGCATTCTGCTCTGGACCTCATTAGCTTCGTGGTTGCTGATGAATTTGCTCCTAATTGCTGTTCCCCGGTATGGAGCTTATATGAAGGCGTTGACAGGCCTCCTGCTAGTCATCACCAATATTGGTTACTATTGTCTGTTGCCCGATAGACCCCTGACAATCTACCTCGAAGGAGGGAAGCTTGAGTTCCATCTGGGATGGTGTTATTGGCTATTGTTAGTTGCAGGTGTGTAGCGTTTAAGTGAGGGTTCCTAGCACCTTCTTAAATATGTATGTTGCAATTTTTTTCAGGTATTCTCTGCTTTGTGGCTGGGGTGCTCATCTCCATTATAGATCTAGTGTGGCCACACACTTTTTCAACAGTCTTAGAAGTCTATTATGGCACGCCTTATGATAGGCATGTCATTCTGGAGGAATCCAGTGATGTTCGTTTTAGAAAACGCACCAGCAATAGAGGCCTCGAAGATCCCCCAGGTTTGGGATCTCGAATTTTACGAAGACTTTCGTCAAAAGCACGAGACTCAACGACGGGTTTTTCAAACACCGCAGGAGTTTCAAGTGGAGTTGAGAACAAGGGCTTCCAAGGAGATGCACCAAAGAGTCCATGGCGATATCCATTCCGAAGGGCGCAACAGCTTCCACCCCATCCGATGAGTATGCAACGTACCATGTCACAAGACTCTGGGTCAAGCATAGCCTCGGCAACGGTACAGATCTCACCCATGCACAAACAGGCTTTATCAAGAATGTTACCGTGAGTTTAACATCACTAACTCTTTTTTTGACCAAATTTTTGACAGATTTCATCTTCTTATTTTTCCATTTAGTAAAATCCCACATGAACGACCAAGAGACATTGACCATTGGTGATAAATCAAAAAATATTCATTTTATTTTTCATTTTTGACAAAAATAATGAAAAACTGTTTGGATTTTTTTCTCCAAATATTAATAAGAAATTAATTAATTTAGTGTGACCAGAGTGAGATATTTTCAAACAGTTTTTTAATTTTTTTTAATTGTTTTTAATATAAGAAAAAAACAAAACAAAATCACATACCTGACAAACAAATTGCGAACAAACAAACAAAAATATATTATTTTTTAAGTAAATTATTTTATTATTTTTAAAAATTGGACTACAAATTATTTTTTAAAAAATTAGATATATTAATTTGACAAAACAAACAAAAAAACAAACTAAAACTCAACGAAACTCTCCATACTAGAATTAGAACATATTAAACAAAAAATATGATTATAATTATTACTTATATTTTATTTGTGTGTAAACTAAGTGATGATGTTGTGATAATGCTTACAATTAAAATACATATTTACGTAAAAATACTAAAATAATAAATTAGTTTTAATTTTGTAGAGTTTTAAGCAAAAAGAAAAACCATAAATTAAGAACGAATGGAAAACAAGTATTTAAATTTGACAAAAGATAACGATTCATAATTTATTATTTAAATTAATTTTAATGAAAAATAAAAACAAAAATAAGAACGAAAAATCCAAGAAAAATCAAATAAATTCATTCTAGATTAGAAAAAAAGCTAAATTGTGTAAAAAGAAAAACTATTTATTTCACCTTGTAAAACTCGTGTATTTAATTATGAGTATTTCATTTTAATTTTAATTTATTAAATTTAAATAATATGTCTAAATAAAAAAAATCTAAAGAAGCTATTATTAGAAACTTGTGTGTTATATTATCTGTATGAAAATTATTGTAACAAATAAATAATTTTATGTGTATTGTCAAAAATGTAAGAGTCGTTGTGTTTAAAGATGTAAAGAAAACAATTGTAAAACTGTGAAAAAAAAATGTTTTTGAAAAAATATCAAGAATCTATAAAAAAGTAATAAAAGAAAAACAACCTACAATAAATTTTAATTTTATATTTCAGATAGCTAGTTTTTCCAAAAAATTTAAGAAAATAAACTTAATAAAATAAAATGGAGTATTTGAAGAAACCAGGTCCATGATAGGTACATTCCCAGAAATACACTTAAGTTTCCAAAATTGAGTGAAATGAAATCGAGATATAAATTGAAAATTGAGTAAAATTTTTGTCATGGTTCTATCTTTCAATTGATTTTATTATTTCGAATACTTTTTGAAATCACTTCAAGTGAAATTAAATCATATGACATATCAGCCAAAAAACAATATTCATACATACATATATATTTTCAATAAAATAAATGCAAAATATTAGTTTTTTATCTGTGGGTTAATTTTATGTTCATTACAGGTAGCTGCAGTTTTCAAATACCAGTTAAAAACGACTCATATTGCCAAAGCACAGTCGAAAAAATGCTTTGAAAATTTTGAATTAATTTTGTTTTACTCGAAATGTTATAAGGAAGATGTTTTTTGTGCTAATACATCGTTTTAAATGCTTTGCCCATTTCCTCAAATACGAAGAAGAAGCCGCAACTTTCCACATTCCATATCTATTTCGAAATTAGTAAAGTTTAATTTTTGTAATGAAAATACTTCTGTTTTAAAACAAGTTCCTCTTGTTGAATTCAAATCAAACCGACTTAATCTAGTCGAATTAAAATCACTTAAAAACTACAAAAACCGAAATGTAGAGCATGGAAATTTATATACTTCATTTTAACTTCGATAAAATAGAAATCAATATCGAAAAAAAGTGAATTTTAGAATTCTAACAGCAACTCGAAATGAAATTGAAGTCGATTTAAGATATAAATTGTAGTTCTCAATTTCGCTTTTTTCGATATCGATTTAATTTTTTTTTTCGAACTTAAAACGAAGTGAATTTATGTGATCTCCATTTCGATTTCTGCGATTCTCAAGTAATTTGATTTCGACCATAATTTAGTTGGTTTGATTTGAATTCGACACGAGGAAATTGTTTAAAAACAGTAGTAGTTTCACTTAAAAGAAATATCAAAACCTAAACTTTTTGTATAAAATGCACTTGATTCCTGAGAAGTTGCAGATTCTACATTGTATTTGAGGGAACGGACAAAGCATTTAAAATGATTCTTCAACGCACTAAATGTCTTCTGTATAACATTTCGAAGATAACAATGTTCTTTCAAAAACTTTCAAAACACATTCAAAAACAAGACTTCGACACCAGAGTCTTTCCCAACTGGAAACTGCTTATCACAAAGGCAAATCTGCAGCTATCAGTCATATGCATCAATGAAATCAATATAAAAATTCTAATATTTTATATTTATTTTATAAAAATAAAGAACAAATAATGGACAAAATTTTTTATTGACTAATGTGATATAATGTCAGTTGATTTAACTTTCCTTTAAGTGATTTCGAAAATTATTCGAAGTTATGAAATCGATCAAATAATAGAACCCTGAAAACAATTTCAATCGATTTTCAATTTAGATTTCCTTTCATTTCACTCGATTTTGGGAACCTAGAGGTATAGGTAAGTTTTTTTTCGTTGAAGGATGACTTTAAATAAATCCATTACAGGTGTCGTCTTCTCAAAACGGCATGCTTAATGAGTTATAATTCAAAATAGCTACAAGTTTAAAAAAAAAAACCACGCAGAAAACAATTTTTCTTTTACCATAAAACTTTGAACTTCAATCCTTAGTTTCTTAATTTTATTCTTTAAATAGGTATATTATTATTTTCTTTAAATATATTAATATATTTTTTAAATATATCTAGTACTCGTAGCGTGATGGTTAGTGCGTTGGACTGTCATGTAAGGGGTCTTGGGTTCAATCCCTGCCCGTGCCATCTAAATTTTCACGGGTACTGCCTCTTGCGAGGAATTGACAAATCCTCCAAGAGTAATTCTTGTCATGAAAAGTGCTTTCTCAAATTAGCCGTTCGGATTCGGCATATAAACTGTAGGTCCCTTCCATCTCTGACAACATTACACGCACACAGGAATGGTTGAGAGTTGTAAGTCACTAGGCCCCGGTTCTTCATGAACTGTTGCGCTATCTAAAAAAAAAATATGAAAAACATTAAAGAAATTACCATACCTAATTTTAATATTGTCCTACACTATTTTTAAATTAGGTGGCGCAACATTCCGTAGAGGACTATGGCCTAGTAACTTACAACTTTCAACAACCATTCCTGTGGGCGAGTAATGTTGTCAGGGATGGAAGGGACCAACAACTTTTATGACGCATCGGAAAAGCTTATTTTAGAAAGCACTTTTCATGACAAGAATTATTCTTGGAGAATTTGTCAATTCCTCGCAAAAGGCAGTATCCATGCAAAAAAAAACTTAAGCTGGCACACATTGTATATATATTTCTTAAGAAATATATGTATATACAATGTGGCACACACGCCACCATTTTGACATTATGAAGATTTAATTTAAAACCAATTTTCGGTTTTTTCACTTTATCGAAATCTTTTACGAATCCCGAAAGAAAACATTTCTAACTAAAAAAAAACTCTAAAATAATTGTACACTTCCCAGGGATTTGGTTTTGGATTGATAGTCCACAAAGCTTAGTTATTTTTTGGGACTTCTACATCATTTTTAACGATTCTTCGATTTTTATTTTACTCAAAAAAACACGCCGAAAAACACGCCCCACGTTTAACCATACAAGAAATTCAAAAAAATATTATGTAAAAGAATATAGCAAAGTTAAAAAAAAAGACTAAACTTTTTTCTTAGACTTTTTTTTTAAAGTTTTATTCCTTAGTTTACAATTATGACCTATGTTATCATGTTTTTTATGAGAAGAACCTGTGAAAATATTTTGTTTTAATATACATTTTCTTTGTATGTACTCGTACCTACAAGCATCCCAATTCTTTATTTCAAAGTTGCTTAGGAATTGTTTTGATCAACAAACGCTGGCCGATTCAGTAATTTTTTACGACAAGTCCTCAAAAAAGTGCGCCCTCCAACGTTTTTGTTGATAACCAATGCGTTTATTTCAGCAATGTTCATGTTATCAAAAAAAAATGTAATTCCCTATTTACGACCGTTCCTGAGAACCCTACTATATGGCTTATAACTTCAGCATAACACAACACTTCGTAAGATTATAAATCCATTGTCACATTTGCAACATAAACCGTAGAGTGACTCTAGAACTTTACACTTTATGCACAAAATCATCCATCCTGTTTGATTTTTATTTTATTTTTTTATAAATATGGAAACTTTGTGTCCTTGGTCCACTACCATGAACATTTAAATTCCAAATTTATCTACATACATTATTGGTTTATTAACAGTGATTTTCTTACAATCTTAACGTTTAAATGCCTTTTTCATTTTTTCCTAAACCTTTCATCAAACTGGATAGTATTTGATTTAATAGCTGATTTAATTCTGATTAAAACACACTTTATTTCATTAAAATCTGTCAAGAATTACAAAACTTACAGCCATCTAAAGTTCTTCTGAAACAGAGATTATCCAATACGTGTAGTAGATACACACTACACACGCACTTCCCATGCCACCCTAACTTTACATACCACATTACATATGCACATATATAACCTTACCCAAACACACTCCCCATATGCATCACACTTACAGAAAAAATACTCTTTCACCTTCCAAATACAAAATCTCAGACGGAAAATTTTTCTAAAAATTTGCCGAAACACCAGGCGACCAGAAACAGCAGCAGGTAACCAAACCACATTATCTACTTTCAAAGAGCATGTCGGCTTGGAAGTGTGATTTGTACGAAACGCCTAAAAGTATGCAATACAATTTCTTTCATACGAGATAATCGAGGTCGGTAAGTTTGTGAGTGAATATGTATAATTCTTAAAAGCATGCATTCATATTTCGATGCTTGAAAACCAAAAACAGAATAAAGGCGCAAATTATAAACATACAAAGATAGGTATTATTTTAAAGCATATTTCGAGGAAATGATGATGATGATAATGTAACAGAGAGAAAGCATATTTCGAGGAAATGATGATGAAGGTAATGTTACGGAGAGATAGAAAGGGATGAATTTAATTGAAATCAAACAGTTATTGGCATTTCGAAGTTTTCTTATTTCTATTAAGCAAAAATAGAAAAGTTTTAAAATTACTAAATATGGACAAAATTAGAATTAAGGGGAATTGTTTACATAGCAAGATGATTGAACAATTCGGGAAATTTAGGAGGCCATTTTGTTTTACAATGGATAATTATTCTAATTTTTGGAGTAGTTTTGGAAGTAATATTTTAAATTAACGTTATACAAAATTATTAAATGATTTTTATTGAAGAAACTGATTGACACACATATTTTGTATTTATTAATTCATCAAAAATGACGTAGTTGATAAGTCCTTATTTTGATGGCTTATCCTTTACAAACATTGTATAAATATGAACTTATATGTATTTTTGAGTACATTGTGTGAGTCGGTTTAATTTTGTACAGAGTTGCCGCCCTAAACAAAATCTGACTATAAAAATTAAGTAATAATTTCAGTTGTTTTCCTTAATGACTTAAATGTCATATTATTATTTATTTGAATTTATAAATCTTAAACAAAAATAATAATACTAACAATTATTTTTCATACAAAGAAAATAAATATTTATGTATGAAATTTATGTTTTTCTTTTATTAATTTAACAAGTTAATTTATTTTAATTTATTTATTAATTTGTTCCTAATTCACATGCGCATATTTGTATCTATATTAACATTTTTATTACCAATTATTGTTTTTTTTATATAAATTATATTAAAATTTCATAGGTATATACAAAATAAATTTAATAATATATAATAGACATAAAATTAACTAAAAATTATTATTTAAAAACATATAAAAATGAGACAAATGAAATTTATTTTTATTAATATATTATTTTACGATCAAATGCACTAGAATATTTTTATTTGTTTTATCATTTTGAACATTTTCTTTTCTGAAAAAAAAAGAAGGAAACAGATAAAAATGTTGTCAAAATGAGTGTGATGACGTTTTTAACTTCTAGATAAGGAGAAGTATTTTTCTTGAGAATAATAAACAAGTAGTGTTTTCTCTGCTTTAACCAAAGTTTTCGAAGTGGTGTATAAAATATGGAAGCTTTCGTGTTTTGTTGACTTCATCACAAGCAGACATCACACTTTTAGTAAGGGGTCTTGGGCCACATGAGAAGACTCCTATTTTTGAGACCTTCAAATAAAAAATCAGTAAGTTATTGAAAATGAAATTTTTTGAAAAAATTTACATAGGAGTGTTTCTTCTGGACGAACTTGAGGAAACTCGACATATCTGGTCTGCCAAAGTGATTCACAGCCTTCAAGCCTGTGAATATTGACTTCTTTGATAGACGTTGGAAGTGATTTTCACAGATGTACTGAAATAATAAACAAACGTTTTTAAAATGTACTCTAAAAACTATTTAAATAAGTTTAAAAAACCTTCAACTTACCAACATAGTTGTTCTTAAATCGAATTTATGGAAAAATTGTGTTATGAAAATATGAATTTCCAAAACATTCGTAACATCTTTCTTCTCAACATCCCTCAGAACATCAATAAACCACTCGAAGTGCTTGTGTGAAGGACAAATCCATAAGAAGTATACTTTCTTGCAAGCCACTCCAGAGTATCTATTCGTGCTCGTCCCAAAGACCAAATCATTTAAAATCGATGCATAAGGCGTGACTCCAATGCCACCACCAACCATGACAGCAACCTCGAACTTATACCAATCTTGATTACCCCCACCAAATGGTCCTTCGATCCGGATTTTGGGTTGATCTTCGGCATTATAGTTGCAGGGATCAAAGTAGTTTCGAAGTTTCCATGTCCAGGGGCCTTGAGCTTTGATGTGACAACTGAGGAAGTTCTCATGAGGAGCCGAAGTCAGTGTGAAGCTGTGCATTTCATTTGGTCGGAAGGCAGTGCAAGATAAACGAACCCACTGTCCGGAGAGATATTTTAGATTTGGTGGGCGGTAAAACTTTATTTTGATCACATCCGATGGCAGAAGATCGGTTTCCATGACATCTAGAGCCATGTACTTGGTTCGAAGGGAAACAATCTATAAAATGGAAGAATTGAAAAAAGTTCGAAGAAAAACGTGACCAAATCAAAAAAACCTTGTCTAGAGTATAAATAATCCCGGGTCCAAGGAAGAACATCCAAAATCTCGGAGGACCAGTCAAACGTGCCAAACCATGAATCAAACTCAACATATAAAGCAGAACGTACAGGGAATGCATGTTCCAGAAGAAGTTATAGGCTCTCTTGCGGATGGTTGGATGAGCAAAGACAAATATGATGCACATGATGATGAAGAGCATTACTCCAGTGGTACCTTGAATAAGAAGAAAAGTCCATTTAGATGCTGAAAAGTCTTGGGAAGATTTTGTAAGCTTAGGTACCAGTAACAGTTTGGAAGAGCCAAAAGGTTATATCAGGTTTATAGTCTGAAGCAAAGTGCACTTCTCGAGTTAGACATCTTAGATTCTCATGTGATTGTGTGGAAACGTGATAGAAATTCACAATGTGGCCCAGGGAATGAAGAATTGAGAAGAAAAGAGCCGTACAAGCTGCGATCTTATGGAATTGAATGTGAGAATCCAGTGGAATGTATTGCTGAATTGGGAATTCCTTGAGCTTTGTAATTAGATTTCTGTGAAAATGATAGGCATTAAGTATTATATATTGAACAAAAATTAATATTCCTTTTCTAACCTTGACATGGTCAATAAGAGCAACGAGTAACAGAAAGACAATGAAGCTGCAGAGCCTCTAGTGATGGCAATTCCAACACCCATGATATGCCTTAAATCGGTGTGTTCAGCCATAAATGAGTAGTCTATAGAAAAGTGGAAGATTAAAATCAATTTAGAAAGATTTCAGTAAACATTCGTTCACTGATCTCAAGACCCTTATAACTTACGAATAAATCTCTCCACAAACAGCACGATAGTGACTACATAGAATAAAAACAAGTAAAATATATTTTGACGATTCTCTTCCAAAAACGTTATGTAGCAATCCCATTTCTCTTGCAACCAATGTCGAGGCTTATCTTGCATCGGTTCAATATGGAATGATGTCATTCTAGCCACATTAGTTGAGGTGTCTAAGAAATTTTGTTTGGCTCCCTTACAGTCCAGTCCAATAGCCACAAAATCACCCTTGTATTCCTTCATCATAAGCTTGAAGTCTTGGTACGTCAAGTGATTCTTATGCTCAAGTCCAACATCTTGGAACATTCCATCAATCAATTCGGTGACTTGATCGTCCCCAAGACTTGTGGTTCTTGCAATCTCAACCAGAGATCTCATCATTTCACTCAGCTCTCCCTTATCGATGACACCATTACGAT
Source organism: Eupeodes latifasciatus (assembly GCA_920104205.1). Taxonomy (NCBI): domain Eukaryota; kingdom Metazoa; phylum Arthropoda; class Insecta; order Diptera; family Syrphidae; genus Eupeodes; species Eupeodes latifasciatus. Next base: position 141,956,242 of record OV049924.1, on the reverse strand, counting down.
CATTGTCACACATATCGAAGATAATACGAAGCTTGTCATCGGTTTTACCCCTCGAAAACAGAACCACTGTCTCGAGGAATTCCTGGAAGGAAATTCGTCCATCTTGGTCCTTGTCGACGATGTTGAACATTTTTCGTACGAACATATCGTTTGGTTTCATTCCCAGAGCAGCAGCAAATTCGGCCTTGGACAAGCTGGTCCTCATGACAGTCATAACTTCTCCGTCGGAAGAGGCATCTGATCGTCGACGACGTTCACCTGGACGCAGGCCAAACGTGAGGGCGTAGGCTTCACGGAAGAAATATTCAAGGCGTTTTTGTCTTCGCTCACGGGTTTCGGCTCGGGCAAGCATAATATCCTTGTTAACTTCGATTAGGGTCATTTCCTTCTTGTGGTGAACTAAGAAGTCTTCGAGCTTCTTGACGAACTTCCGACGAGCAGCATAAGATTCTAGCTCCAGAACTAGATCATGATCATTGGGAACCCTCAGTAAAATGTACGGCTTCTTTTTGATGTGATTCGTTGCAGACTCTTCCACGGTTATGACATCGACAGTCTTCACACAGAAAGTCCTCAATTTCTCGCCCTTTCTATCGACAGTGTATATAGCTGATTCGGGACCAAACTTCACTGTCACCAATCTTTTGTGGTTGGCATGAAGCCACTCTCGAGCAACCATCTTGTCCACTGAGCCTTTATGACCCGGATTCGATCTCAATGCCTCTTGGCGAATCTTTAACTTTCTTCGTTTGCTGTTTTGAAGTTTCACTACACAGTAGCCAGCTCCAGCACAAAGAATCGGCACGAATCCAAGAAACACACAAACGTAGATAAATGTAAGTTCTGATCCAGCGAAATAGTCATAGCCTTCCAAATAGTTACATGGCTCCAGTTCGGTGGCATTAAGTTGCATTGGCTGAGGGCATGGATCGCCTTCGTGCCACATAAACACATTGCGTTGGATGTCATCTGGCCCAACATCAGTACTATTGACAATAATTTCATACATTGTGATCTTCCGGAGCTCAGCGATCTCTTCCTTAGTGAAGACTCCATTCATTTCGTTTTCGAACCAAAACCGATCAGCATCTCGAAGACGTGTGAATTGCTCTTTTATGACTTTTGTGAAGAGTTCTCCTGGTTGGCCATAAGATTCAAGCATTCCTCCGATATATACATCGACATCGTCTAACTGGTTTTTGTAGGCAGAGATGAGCATCCTGAAAGAATCAAAAGTCAAGAAATTTTCCTCTGATAGAGGTTTCCCTGATACAAACCTCAATAACTCCGGTTGTTCTTCGAACAGTTCTGGATTGATGTCCATCCAGTCTTTCTTAGGTGGAAGACCATACGCTTTACGGGCGGAATTATAATCTGGCAGTCCGTTATCTCTGCCACGCATAATGTTCAAAGCCCCCAAATCTCTTCGAGTAAACTCCATGGGACCAAAGAGCTTGTCCCTGACATCAGAACACAAAACAGGATCTTCACGTTCGGAGATCTGAGAAGCTAGGCCCATGAGAATCTCTTCAATTGTTGAATCTGTCAAAAAGTCCTAAAAAAAAAAACTTCAAAACTTCTGAGAACTATTTTTCAATCTTCTGTAGTCTTACACTTGAATCCCACCAAGTCGAGCACAACCTTATGGCAGGATATCCCATGGGCGTGGTTTTATAATTACACTGGCCATCACGTAAATATATTCCCGGTGGGATCATAGTGTGTCCAAATCGGAAGGCGGCAGCTTGAAAAACATGTCCAATACCTGGATGAACGTCCTGCTTGTAGCCTTCATACGGAGGTATCTCAGATCCCAAGAAAGCTGGCAGATATTCATAGAGCATAACATTCTGGACACTTGCAACAACAATACGACGGGCACGTTGGAATATATCTTCATCACTCCAATCGGGATGTTGGGACTTCACTCGTTTCGCCACAGTGTTATGCCAGCGAAGGAAGAGAATTGAAAATGACAAAACGGCAGGATTTTGATTTGTGCGTGGATCTCCAAGAACTGAAAGAAAGAAAAGAAAAAGTTATATTAAGTCTTTACAAATCAAGTTAAAGATAAATTTAGAACTATTTTTAGGTACATCTTTCATATGTTTCAATGAATATGAATTTAGAACTATTTTTAGGTACATATTTCATATGTTTCAAACTTTTAACATGGGAAAAAGATTATCAGTTTTTAAAAAGTGACTGGGCCAATTTTAATATCTTTCAAGACTTATAAATTTAAGCAAAAAAAAAAAGATTTCCTTGAAACTAAGGTTCGTAGATGCGCAAAAACAGCATATTCAGACGATCTAGTCTGTCAGCCCGTAACCGTGGCCAACTTTAACATTGTAATTCAACAAAACGATTGAAGGTTTCTTTGTTTTATTTCAAAAATTTAATATTCATATAATTTGAAAATTAACCCTTTTTTAAAAAGCTACAGATGTTTGAATTGGAGCAAATATGGATTTTAATGAATCTGAAGACGAATTTCCGAAATAGCAACTTGTGTTGCAAGTTTTTTAAAGCCAAAATTCTGTATACTGTATTTAAAATAATGTTTGTATTTACATATTACTGTGTTGAAATTCGAAATAATGTTAATTTAATGTCACTTTACAGTATTGGAAATACAGAGTGCTGCTAGGAAACTTGTTTATTTTTATATATTAGGTAATAGTATAAATTTTTTTAAATGAATATACTCGTACCAATGCGTTGGTCATGTACAATATTTTTAAAAATGTAAAAATTACACTATCAAAGGATATTCAGTATTTGACGATACATCGTTTGTTCATACAGCATTTAGAAAATGCACAATATTTTCTATAAAACTAAGGCAAAACAATATTAGAATAAGTAATCAGTAGAGTTTTGATAAATCCTCAATTCATCACGGGGGTTCCTTTTTGTCTTATGAAGTTGAATTCAGAAGTTATTTCTCCAACTCTTTCATTGACAAATCAGGAGTTCCCTATGGTAGTCATTTAGGACCATTACTCTTTAATTAAGCTATGAATAATGCAACACTTCGTGTACGATACAGTAACATCTTAATCTTTAATATATAAATCTTAAACAGCATTCATTCAAGAATAGAATATCAACAGATTTGTTAAACGTAGGTCTAAAGAATTTCAGGATTCTTATGTTACTCTCGCTCTATATAACACTTTGGTCAGCCCTCAGGTACATATGTACTTCTTTTTACGAGATCCACAAGATCTTCAACGCAACTTCTTACGTTTCGCCTTCAGATGACTACTAGGTGTGATCCTAACAACCTTCCTCTTAATGAAAATTGGATAAAGCTTCTTTAAAAAATGCAACCTCTATCGAAAAGGAAGGTTAATAATGACACTGATGAAAAACTTTGAACGATCTAGTAAAATATTAAGCCATTTTTAAAAGATGACATACATACCTAATTTTAAACAACTTTATCTTACTACTAACTCTTAACAATTTGTTAAAGTTAAAATCACAAAATAGCTACTTTTACTTAAAGCAATTTGCTAAATCCATTATGACATCTAAACAATTAATTTATAAGAGCAGTGGGTAAATTGATCCAGTCTACAGTTGAGAATTAAAATTTATAGGTCCGTTTAAGCTTGTTTGCTTTGCTTATTTTCACGAACCATTACTATTTAGACATGTTCGGATGGCAGTTTTGTAATAAAAGGGAATTGGAAATTTACTAGTTGTTAGCAACACGAAGAGAAAGTGAGAAGGGTTTATAATTTTTGAGTCGCTTAGTTAATTGCCAAATATTTAGAAAAATCTTACTTAATGAAATGTTAACTTTAACAATAAGTTCTTTACATTTTTGCGCCATTGTCCTTATTCATCAACTCTTAACTGGTGTAATTAATGCACTTGGTTAATTAACCTGTATAAGTTTAAACTACCAGGGAGGTAACCACAATATTCCGGTGTTTATTTAGAGGTATAAAACTTTAAGTTGGCAATTTTTTAACTGGCAGCCATTTTGTCAGGTGCCAAATGATTTATTTTAAGTTTGGTTTGGAATTTTAACATGAGTATACTTACGTCTGAACAACACTTCCCAATTGTTCAAATTTATTTTGAAAATCATGGTTCTATTTGAAATAGGCTTAGCGATGAAGATCGTGTTTGGTTGAATGGATACGATTATAAACAAAACTACCATATTTGGAGTGATGATAATCCTCAAGTGTATATTGAGACAAACTGACTGTGTGCTTTATGGGTTGTGGAAATGGTTAGGTTAAAGTGGCTGTCCGTGATGGAATAGGACACACTTAGGCCAGTTTAATGGCCCATTGTGATACCACATAAATCTTGAGGCTTTCTTCTAAGCTGAGTGAAAACAGTTTGAGTCCCTTACGAAGCGTGAGAGGCTGATTATGCTAATATGATTTAGATCGTTATAGAAGAATTGTCTTAGGTAATTCTTGCGTTTTTGAGCTAGTGCAGGGCATGTACAGAGAAGGTGAAGAACTGTTTCCTCCTCTTCCTCGTCCATAAAGCTTCCGCAAAAGTCATTTGAGAATACGCCTAGCCGCGTATTTCCTATTAGAAAGTGCCCGGTTATGACAGCTATTGTCGAGCTTATATGCGATATGCTTAGAGATAACAAGCACCTTGATCGTTTTAAATCTATTGTGGGCCAGATGTTTTTTGTGACCTGACACGTGGTGATGTTCTTCCACCTGGTGTTTGCCTTTTTCCTAGCGTCTTGCATTAGCAATAGTTCACAAGGAGCGATTGGTACGCCAGCATTTGCCAAACGTGGTAGAATGGGTTGTACTGTACCGTTCCTGGCGAGTTTATCTGCTTTACAGTTACCTGGAATGTCTCTATGGCCCGGCACCCAGCAAAGCCAAAGGTGAATATTAAACTGTTGTGCCATCTCCATTAGATATGAGGGATGATCGACAGCTATGGACTGTTATAGAGTTTGTAGAGATAGAGTTCCGAGATTTGATAGCGGCCTCACTATCTGAGAAAATACGGATATCAGATATTGATGTAACGTTTTCTTTAAGCGGAATTAGAGACTTAATTTCAGTCGTTCAGAGTACACATTTCCACCAAACCCTTCTTTTGTTTTTGATCCATCTGTATAAAAGTGGACTGACTCGTCTTCCACGAATACCCTTCCAGAATGACCTGGGAGGTATAGAAATCTGGAAGTTTCTGTCGAATTGCAGTTGGGGGATGGTGTAGTATGTGTGCTTTGGAATTGATTCTAAATACCTAAGAATTGTGGTGTTTTTAATCCACTGCGACGAAGCTTTGAGGCGAATAGCAGAGCTTGCAGCTATTTGTTTGCTAAATATATCTAGAGGTGTTAGGTAGATTAGGGTGCCGCAGATGGGGTCGTGCGAAGCGATCCGCTTATACATAGGCAAACTGAACGTTGGACTTTATTTATTTTTTCGCGGTTTATAGCTTTCTCTAAAGCAGTTCACTGTACTGCCACACCGTGCACTAAAATCGGTCTGATTACCGATGTGTATAGCCAATGCGTGATTTGGGGTTGTAAGCCCCATTTATTACAATAGCTTTTTTGCAAGGAAAGAGAGATACCGTAGCTTTTTTGATTCTTTCTTGTACATTGCGTTTCCAATTTAGTTTTTTGCCTAAAATAAGACATAGGTAGTTAGCCTCGTCTGAGAACTTTATTTGGATCCCTTTAATTTAGGGACGGTTAACAAATGGAATTTTGTATTTCCTCGAAAGAAGGACTAATTCGGATGTGTGTGGGTTAACACCCAGTCCACACCGAACAACCCAAAGTATTAGTCTGTCTAAGGCATTTTGTAAGAGTTCTTTTAAGGTGTTAAGATGCTTTCCTGAAACCGCTGCTGTAGCAACGTCATCCGCATAGGCAATCATCTCTGAAACAATCCGCATCCAGACCAGTTAGGATTTCATTTATCCAGAGGAGAGGGGATGGGGATAGAACACCACCTTGCGGTGCCCTTCTACTAACGAATCTTCTGACAGAAGAGTTGACATGTTTTGAGTTAATTATTCTGCTAGTCAGCATTAAATGAATTAACTCCCGAAGCGAACTCTCTACTTTTAGAGATGTTAGTGCAGATGTGTCCACGTTGTTAAAAGCACCTTCGATGTCAAGGAAAGTAACCATAGTGAACACTTTATGATTGAGGAAGTATCCGATGGTGCGTACTAGTGTGTGTAACGCCGTTTCCATCGATTTACCTTTACAGTAGGCATGTTGAGACGAAGACAGAAGTCTTGTATCAATACTTGCCCTTAAATGGATATCAATCAATCTTTCCAAGGTCTTAAGAAGGAATGATGATAGACTTATAGGTCGTAGATCTTTAGGATTGACTTGCAAGAATTTTCCTGCCTTGGGTATAAAAACAACTTTAACTTCTCTCCATGTTGAGGGAATATGGACCAGATATAGACAGCTGGTAAAAATTGCCTCAAGGATTGGTGCAATAATGTCTGAAGCTTTTTGTAGTTTGGCTGGTATTGGTGGAAAAGTTGGTACGTAATTCTATAAAAACGGTGCTAGACAGAACATTACAGTCAATGGTGACCGCTATAGAGCCATGATTACCTACTGACTTTTTCGTTCAACAAGACGGTGCAACCTGTCACACTGTTTATGCCACAGTTAAAGTAATAAATAATGATATTTTGGTAACCGCATTGTTTTACGTTACCTAATCGTAAATACGCCAATATCGTGCGATTTAACGCCGCTTGACTGTATTTCGTCGGTCGATTGACCGCTTTGGTCCGTTTAATACCTCCTTGAGGCTCTATGGATGTGTTTCGTTGAGTAGTGCCCAACAAACAAAAAACTATGAAGTAATTTAAAAACTCAAAGTGAACACTGATATTTTTACGGAATTTCTTTTCAATGAATTTCAACTAACACAACCTTCAGAATAAAACCTAAAAGTATATCCCTACTAAATGTGGACTGCTAGTAGCCAACTTCACGTCGATGTCACCTATCTCTTAACGCTACTGGCCCTTCTTTAGATACAGCGACATATGGAGAAACTTTTGGAACTTAATGTCCTCCGCCTCTTTGAAACATAAACTTTTTGTGGGCAAGAGGCAAAACCAACAAAAGGGCTAGCATAGCTAAAAAGGTAGAATCACTTTTAACAGGCTTTTGTATGGGAATGAAAATTGACTATCAGTCCATATCTAGCTTTTAATTCCTACAAATTATCTTTAAAAGTCTTCAAAGGATATATATATAGAATAGATACGAATATTTGTGTTCACGGAGGGAAGAAAATGTAACCTTATAGGTTCAGATGAAAGAATGTAGGCGGATATCAAATGAAGAACTTCCTCGTAAGAAAACGCGAGCTACTAAGAAGCATGGCTGTGGGTTGGTCATAATATGGGAATACTTTGCAAGTTTTGGTGTGCCGAAATAATATTTTGTGAACGCTAAAATTAATCGAAACACTCATCGAGGTCGTGTTCAATGTACAACTTCCCTAAAGTGGTTAAAATACCAGCACAATCACTTGGCTTCCAAGCTATCGAGCTTTATATGCGATGAACTGGGATATCGAGTTGCTCAAACTTTAGAAATATTAAGGACCTTAAGACGGGCCTGTAACAAAAATGCCAAAAAATAAGTTTTGAAGTATGCTCAAAATATGCCTCTTCACTGCCTCAAAGACGCTTTTATGCAGATATTAAATCAAGAGAACACACAACTATAAAAGTACTGGCATATTAAGTGTCCGGTTGTCCGATGTCTGAGGTGTTATGGAGTTGTTTTAATATTTTTTTGCTGTTTAATGAACATTTCTAGAAATTGCATTAAAAACATTTTTGTTTTATGTGTCCGTTTTTTGTGGGAGCCACTGTAGTACATTGACAAGATTATTAAGAAAACAATATCTCCTAAAAATATTAATTATAACTATCAATCACTTTCGAAAGAATTGAAATAGTAAACGCCCTTAAATATAAATGATTGTAAAATTACAAATGTTGTATTTGCATATATGTAGCTAAAGGTACCAATTTCTTAATTTGCAACTTTATATCAAGGGGCTATAAAAACCCTAAAGCTTTGTCCTAATTTTATCTCAAAATCTTAAAATTACTTCAAGGCTGCAAAAAGTTCAACTTTTACTGCATCTACCCTTTCTCAACCCCTTTAATCTACTTTTACAAAGAGATGCATGCGCTTTGTTAAGCAGAAGTTGCAATGACTGGCAAAAAATCGATAGAGCACTTCTATTCCCATCGTTAAATAAAACATTCCACCCTAAAATTTTCAAGGTTCCATGGTGTAATGGTTAGCACTCTGGACTCTGAATCCAGCGATCCGAGTTCAAATCTCGGTGGAACCTGGGACACTTTTTTTTATTTACATATTATTTTTGGCATTACTCACGGAATAATCTTTCAGGACTGAGCATTTTCATGACATTCGGCACGGGATTGTTGAACAATGGCACACGCATGGTGTTCCTCACAGGCATCTGGCCGCCTTTTTCTGTAAGCAGAGTTCCGTTTTGGAATGTTCGCATCGCGTTTAGCCAAGCTTCAGAGGTGCTGTAAATGAAACTACCATCAATCCATGCTGTCATTTGATTTATCTGAAAAAATAAAGTTAAACGTTACAAAACAAATAGTATTTATTTTGTATGTCTCAGAAAGGGAAGAGCTAACCTGTTCCCTTGGTGCATTGGGACTCTGTCCGGTATTTCGATCATATGCTGCCCTATGGAACGGAATGTACTTATCTCCGCGACATTCCCGGTCGTACATCTCGTCACATTTCTCGATTTCAATGCGATGCATCTCGATGGGACAGCCGGATTCTGAAGCCATGACAATCTCATTGGCCACAACTTGTCCGAAGAAAGCCAACAGTGCGGTTCGATTGAACTTCGACGCCAAACCATCACGACCACGCATAAATAGACGACTCAGGCGGCGAGTTGAAGGTCGATTCGAGCCGGCCATGGCATAGACCCCATCGGAATACGATGGAGGTGCCTTACGAATCAAGTGACTGTCTGGAAAGGGAAAGGAAAAGTTAAATTGAATTAATATATGTACACTTGGTCATATTTAGGATTGATGATGATAATGATGTGCCGCTGCAGCTGTCGGTCTCTGTGGGATGATGAGAACTGATGTGTTTAGAGTCAGAGTGTGGCGGCAAGCTGCAGAGGCGTTGCTATAGGTTAAGTGAATCACGACTTACTCGTATATTTAGATTGACAGGAATGTGACAATGTAATAACACTAGATATGATACGATAACCGGTTTTCTAGCCGGAAAGTGCAAGTCTTCAAAGTTATTCTTATTGAGAATGAACTTAATTAAACGAGAATATCAATAAGCCAGTATAATTATATTGTGATGATGAGTGCTTCGTGTGCAGACAGAAAATGTATTTTTGATTAATTGCTTTTGTGCATATCTGCCGGATATTGCTTGAGACGTTATTGTTCGTAAAGCTTAAGTATAGGAACAATATCGGTGTGGAATTACCGAACTACAATTATACCTGGGGCTATAGTAGGTACACTACACTTTTGTTTTTAACATACAGGTGTTATATATAGAGTCTTATCTGATGATGGTGAGTCAAAAGCAGATCGTATATTTGGAATTCCCTGGAGAATTTCGAAGAATTAATATTATCAATACTTTAAACACTTAACGGTGTGATATTGAAGGGGCTGGACTTGTTTTAAACTTATTACTGGAATAGAAAATTAATTCAAAACAACGAAAATAAATGCATAAAAAGAGGCTGGGATGCGACCCACACTGATAACTTCCTATCCCGTCTGTCGATTTGTCTTGCTTGAAAGGTTTGTAGGTTTTCGTCTTTTGTTAAAAAAGTTGTCAATTGAATTATTCTAAAAAATTTAAAAATTACCCACAATATTTTGCATATGATGAAATAGTTTGATTTCAAAATCTATTTTTGTTTACGAGATTTTTAGTCGTTAACTAATTTTTACCAATTTTAGTAGCATTTCTTCAAACAAACTTCAGGTGGAATAACACCACCACCTGTTTGGCAACAAAACTTATTTGGCCTAATCTTAGCGCCAGGCGCTCAAAACAATTAACCTCTCTGAGTAGATTGCACATTAGCTACGTTATAGGTGTCCTGACTGGGCACTGCTTAATAGGAAGGCATGCTATTCGACTTGGAGCTCCTGCAAATGATTTCTGTAGGAGTTGCATGGATGAAGAAGAAGAAGAGATAATCTCTCATCTTCTGTGCACATGCCCTGCCTTATCACAAATACGAAGAATCCACCTTGGAGACTACTACTTCAACGATACCAGCGATCTAAGAAATTCTGACATTAGTTGTCTCCTACGCTTCATTCGAAGCTCTAATTGGTTCAACGAGTTAAGCTGATCAACTGATCCATGTGGTATCACAACGGACCATACTTTGGTCTAAGTGTGTTGGACTTCCCAACCAACAGCCGCTTTAACCTAACCTAGTAGCATTTCTTAAAAGTTTTTATTTCTTATATAAACAAATGCAAATTGGATGAATTAAATTAATTTGAAGTCAATACCTTCTATTGTTCACGAGATATCGAGAAGCGAACATCATTTTTACCAAATGTTCGTACTGTTTTTGTAGATTTTATTTTTTTATGAAAAAACGGACTGTTGGATTTTTATTAAAAATTCACTGAATGTCGAACAAAATATTTTTTGTGAGATAAAATAAGTTTGAAGCCAATATTTTTAATTTTTTAAAAAAAATTTTGAGTCGAAAATCAATTTTTACGAACTTTTAGAAATGCTTTTTTTAAGTTTTTATTTTTTGTTAAAAAACTTTCAATTCGATTTTTCTCAAAATTTTACTGAATGTTCAAAACGATATTTCTCATAAGATAAAATTAGGTTTAAGCCAAAATCTCAAAGCTTTAAAAAGATATTTAAGTCGAAAATCAATTTTTACCAACTTTTGTTAATTATTTTTTAGGTTTTTAATTTTTTGTTAAAAAACTGTCAATTTGATTTTTCTCAAAATTTTACTAGATGTTAAAAACATTATTTTTCGTTGCACAAAATTGTTTTGGAGATAAAATCATTTTTCTCAATCAATTTTTTTTTAATTTTTTTTTGATTTATAAAAAAACCGTTAATTGAATTTTTTTTCCAAAAATATACTTGTTTGGTATCATGTTACAATATATAATATACAATTTTATTCAAGTCTCTAGCGTTATTGGTTCATGAGATATTTAGGGTTAACCAAAATGTTCACCTTTTTTTTTTAAACTCCTATGGTAAAAAAAACCACCCACGCAATTTTCTTGAGAGTCCTTTCTGCATCTTTCTGCATTATTATCTGTATAACAAAATTTATTTGAAGTCGATATCTTTACTGGTTCTTGAGCTATGGACGATGAAAAAACATTGCGAACGTACGGACGTATACGGGGGTGCGAACGTACGTACAAACGCACGCACTGACATCTTTCTAAAAATCTTTTATTTCGACTCAAAGGACCTTGAAACGTCGAGAATGTCAAAATTTTCAATTCGACAAATCGGACTTCAATAACTTCCTATGGGAAGTTAAAAATGGATAGAACCTCCATTTTGTAAAACATTTTTTTTTTCGAAAGCTGACTCTTAAGTCAAGTTTAAAAATTCTTTACTTTATTCCCTCTTTTGGACTGTGCTCGTATGTATTATAGTGAACCTTTAGGGATGAAATTGACTGAATTGTGACCATAATATGTCTCTTTTTGCGTTTTATAGTAGACCTTCAGATATCGCTGAAACGTTCCTTACTATTTGTTTAACTTGAATAAAGCAGATACATCAAAAAGTAGTTTTACAGTCTACTGAGGGTAAATATGTTTCCAAACTATTTAATGAAGAATTGTTTATACTTTTGAATTGCAGTTCCGAAACATATACGAAGTCAATGTAGCTGTGCATAATTACCTTTTATTCAAATTTAAAAAAGGTAAATTATAATATATTTAATTTAACTATTCCATAAAAATGGCAAGTACTTAGTTAAACATAACTATTATAAGTCTCTTCTTAGCTGGATTTGTTTATATTAATGAAAGAAAAGGAAACAAATTATTGAATTATGAGTTTTTTCAAAACAAATAATCGCCAATCGGATTTTATTGGAAACGAATTAAATTTTGTTAATTATCTGCAAACGTGGTGATTGATTGAATTATAACTCCAGGACGAAAAATGAGTAAAATCAAAAGCTGACAATGTGTAAACTCATTTTTTATATGTAGTATTCAGGAAAATCTTCTAATTAAGACATTTAAAATGCTCAAAGAAGATGGTACATAAGGTTATATACACCAAGGCTGGAAGCCTTGAAAGGTATGGATTCTTTCACAGATAAGAGCAAATTGAAAGTTATACACATTTCAAACCGTAGACATGTTTTAAAGCCAAATAAATATAAAATATTTGTATTACATTGATTTTTATTTCGTAGCATAAATGTTTAATTTTACTATTAATAATGGTTTTAATAAGTTTTTAACTATTAACATAATTATTTTGATTATGCAAAAACTGATGCGGTGTTAAGTTATGTATCCACGCTTTTTAAAGTTCTTGAACAATTCACGTAAATAAAGTTTATTGTTTATTAGGGTCTCCGAAAAAAGTAAAACCTTTGTCTAAACAATATTAGTTGTCAAATGTGGTCCTATCGATTGGACAGTTTTTATAGTTGAAAATCATCGATCAAACCGTAGTGTAGCAGTAGAAATTTTTAACAGGTTATCCTTTTTGCGGTTTCAAAATTATAAGTTTGAAATTCGACATCTGTCAAACTAAGTTGTTAAACCAATTTCTTTTTTTAGTTGAAAGTCTGAAATTTACGAAAGCGGATCGCTTAACTATCGCACAAAGCATACAAGTTGTTAAAACCTACTACAAAAATGGTGATTCTGCCACTCCCACATTATCGTGCTTTAAGAAGAGATTCACAACGTCGCGTCGTCGTAGATACGTCGAATGGGTGCTCGAACAACAGCCGGTAGACTGCGATTTTTAGAACAAAATTTTCTTCAGCGACGAAGCACATTTCTCACTCGGTGTGTATGTTAAGAAACAAAATTGTCGTACTTGGGGTTCTGAGAATCCTCAAGTAATTAAAAAGAGAGGCCATTACATCCACAAAAAGTCACTGTTTGGTGCCCTATTTGGTCCGAAGGTGTGATTGGACCTAACTTCTTCGAAACGAACGATGGAACGACTATCACCGTCAATTTGAAGCGTTATGGTCATATAATAACCGACTTTTTATTTTACTGCTATTGAAGAATACGAGAATATGTGTCTTCCACGGTGCCACATGTCACACAACCCGAGCGAATATAGCTTTATTGCAAGAGATATTTCCTGGCCACGTAATTTCTTGTCGTGGCGATATCAACTGGCCACCAAGATCAAGATTGTGGGGCTACGCGAAAGAACGTGTTTATGCAGGTAAACCTTTAACGCGTGAGTACTTAAAAACCAACATTCGTCAAGTTATGGTTTAGATACCGCTTGTTCCAAAAAGTGGTCAAAAACTACCTCAAAACAATCGATGCTTGCAACAATTCGCGATATGGTCATTTAAATGATAGAGTGTTTCACACATAATGTCAATGTTCAAACTTTATAATAAAAAAGAAATATCATGAAAAAAGTATTTTATATGTATTTTATTTACGTTAACTTTTGAAACCGCAAAATGGATAAGCCTATATTGACAAATACTATTCCAGGGACCAAAGTCTTATCGGTTAGTGGCTTTGAGTCTGTAGACGAAATATGTTTTCCAGCATTGTTCAGTTAAAAGTTAAGGTATTATGGTAAAACGTTGAAGAGTAAGAGAGAGAGTGAAGTGCAACACATATAGTTAATAAGTGCTCTAGTTTTTTTTTCAAAATAAATATACATATATTAAATCGTATCTATAAAAGTCAAAATTACTTTGGTGTATTTATAAGCTTGTTGTGCATCCAAAAGTTAAAAAAAATATACAAACAAACAAAAGTAGGATTAATTTAAGTCTTTTTAAATCCAACCCAGAAGACCGCACTTTTTTTTTTTTAACTGGCCCGCTATATGCAACTAAAGAGAAAATCAACGGAATTATCTCCGATAAAAATACCTAATAGCAAGAAAGCCTTAACCAACTTAAAGATGATAAATGCTGAAGAACTAAAATTTATTGTGAACCAATGTTTGGCCGAACATCTTAAAAACATTGCGACGAAAGAAGACGTCTCAGCTGTCTCAAAAGACATACAGCTTCTTCGTGTACAAAACACTCTTTTAACTGAGCGGCTTTCTGTCCTTGAAAGCTATTGCGAGACCCAGGAGAGACAGCTCGAAATGGTGGCACAAAGAACAAATGAAAACACTGTTGTCATGCACTTTCCTTTAGACAAGACGGCAAACAAGCTTAATTATGCAACACAAACTTGTCTAGGCCTTCTTGGTCTCAACGAAAATACGGATTTGAATATACAAAATTCACAAGAATTCACTAACCGCGAAACAAAAAAAACTACAATGGTTCTGAAGTTTGATAACACCGACACTGTCAACAAAATCATAGTTGCAGCCCCCAAACTTAAAAGCACCGGAATTTTTGTTCATCGAGAACAATCATTAATGTATCGCAACAAAAGAAGACATCTAGGTATATGACGTAAAAAGCAAGCTTAATGCGAAGAACGCGCACATCAAAATTTTCATAAAAGGAGCAAAAATGCAAATAGACAATTACACTTTTGCATACAATACTTTCCGCGGCTTAAAGATACAAACAAATAGAGAACTCGAATATATGTATTAAAACTAATTTTGGAGACGATGCAGTATGTTTCTTTGACATAAACGACATAAACAACGTAAACGTCAACTCGAGACAGCAATTTAGCAACTTTGCGACACATGGGACACCTGGATGTCAGAACGTTTATAATGAAGGAGGTGCTGGTACCAGCTATAGTTAGTTAAAAATAGTAGTTAAAAAATCAAGCCATACCAAGATTGAAGTGCAAAATTGAGTTTGATTAAAAGGCTTAATATTCACTAATTTTTTTAGCTAAATGTCAATGCCTATACAGGGACCAAAGTGTCGCTATATAAGACCCTCATCATCCCTGTCCTGCTATACGGTGCAGAAGCATGGACTATGACAAAAGGAGATGAAAGCACATTGGGTCGTTTCGAGAGAAAAGTTCTTCGTGTGATCTACGGTCCCGTATGCATAGAAGGGGCTGTACAGCTACGTAGACCTAGCCAGAAGGGAAAAAGTCCAACGACTAAGATGGCTGGGTCAAGTAGAGCGCATGGAAACCAATGCTCCGGCCCGGAAAGTCTTCGAATCCACACCACACCCACAGGACAGCGCAGTAGAGGAAGACCGCGAATCCACAAGTGGAAAGTGACTTCACCCAACTTGGAGCGCGAAACTGGAGACATCTAGCTAGAGACCGAGCTAGATGGAGAAGTTTGTTGTGTGAGGCCCTAGTTCACACAGGACTGTAGCGCCACCTTAAGTAAGAAAGTAAGTAAGCTGAAAATTGTCGTGTTGAGACCATAATAGCTAAACTACAATTAAGCGTTCGGCGTTCGACTCTGACATATTGAATAGAAACAATGGACTCTTATGAGACAATTTGATGTCTCAAGCCTTATGCTCGCCTTACACATATCGTAAATTCGACCTCATCACCAAAATATATCTACTGTCTATTTTGCCACGCTTTGACAGCTGATAACTGTTTTGTCATTGCAATTTTGTTTGATCTATTTCAGAATCTGTGTATAGCAGCCTTCCCTTAAAAAACAAACAAAAATTAAATTAAACTAAAGAAAACTTTCTTCTTAACGCCCGGGTTTGAACCAACACCATTACATTTTGCAAATTCTTAGCTCGCGCTTTATGACACATGATATTTGAAAATATCACAAAGTCGGTAAGAAGCCTGCTAAAAGCTCGACCGACCTAACGCGTGGTTGTGGTTTAGCCATAACAATAAAACTCCATACTTTGGGCTACATATTTTTTAGGTTTACAATTTTGTGGAGATGCGACCAAATAACCTTCCCTTTGTGTTGAGAATTTTTAATTTTAATGTTACATATGATATGCATTATGTAGGTTGTAAAGGGTGGTTAAATTTTGCGAGGGTGTTTTAAATTTAGGTTAGTTAAATAAAACACCGAAATTTAACATCAATAGGTCTTTGTCTTTATTTGTAATTAACTTTATATTATTTTGAATTTATTTCATATAGTCGGTTAACATTCTTTTTTGTTTAATTCTGATCTTTGTAATAATTATTCTCATCCCAATCTCGGCTTGCGCCACGGGTCCGATGTAGTCTACGCGATAGGTGTCGGTCAGCAGGCGGCGCGGGGCACGTCTCTTCCGTCGATTCGTTCAAGACTGGGGCGTTCGCCGTTACGCGGGTGAATTGCCTCTTATCGTGTGTAAAGCACGGCCGTAACTGGTAAATCACAGCCGATAACTGGTAAATCACAGCCAAAACTGGTAAAACACAGCCGAAACTGGTAAATCACAGCCGAAACTGGTAAAACACAGCCGAAACTGGTAAATCACAGCCGAAACTGGTAAAACACAACCGAAACTGGTAAATCACAGCCGAAACTGGTAAATCACAGCCGAAACTGATAAATCACAGCCGAAACTGGTAAAACACAGCCGAAACTGGTAAATCACAGCCGAAACTGGTAAATCACAGCCGAAACTGGTAAAACACAGCCAAAACTGGTAAATCACAGCCGAAACTGGTAAATCACAGCCGAAACTGGTAAAACACAGCCGAAACTGGTAAATCACAGCCGCAACACTGATCCTTGCTTAGCGGCGATCGAAGCCCAACTGGTTTCTGCTCCGTGAGTTCAAGCGTATTTATAATATGCGCGGTCTGGTTCCCTGCTTCTACTTCTTTTTTTGTTGGTCTTGTTCGGTTCTACTAGGCAACCTTTTGGTAATAACCTAGTGTGAAATATATCCTTGCGAATGACAAAATAACCTTTGCAAATTAATGTCACCGAGTTTTGGCCAAGTTGAACTGAGTGTGAACTCAATGCTTAGTGTAGTGACCGAACGCATGTAATTTGTTCGTGTTTTCGTTGTAGATTTGTAATGCGTCATTACAATTTTAAAGACCGATGTTGAACATGAACCACACCTTAACTTAAATTTTTTGTCTGCATTTCATTTGACTTTTCTCAATTTCAGACTAATCCAATATAAAGCAATGAAAGATACACAACCGAGCAACGCGTTAAAGTTATTCAGATTTCTTATTTGAAAAAAAAGTGTAGGTACGTATTCAAGAGCTAAAGAAGGAGATATTTCGGCACATCATAGAACCTCAATTATGCCTCAGCGTCATCTAACATTTGCACCATCAGATGAAGGTGTACTGCAGAGGTCGCAGCGGCAATTTGGCCAATATTTTGTTCTATACGTAATTAAAATATGAAAATATTGTCATAATAAAAATAAAAGTCAATAATTTCCTAAATAATTTTTATTTAATTCAAAATCAACATCGGCCCTTAAAATTTAACCACCCTTTATAATACGAGTGCGATACCTATACATAAATATGTTTAAAAATGTACGTATGTATAAGAACACTTCATTGCACTAAGAATCATGGTCGTAATTATTTTTTATTGAATTATTATATTATTTCCTGTTTTATGAAGTGTTAATGGTTAACAAAGAACTAAAATGCATCTAATCGTATTTACATCTAATGTCTGTTTGAATACACATTCATACACACAACATCATAACTGCCGTAATAAAGCCCACATCAAGGCCGTTCAACAATATGGAAAAATATTAATGTTTGTTTGATTAAATGTAAAAAAAAGAATAATCCATTCACCATCACTCTCTGTCTATCTCTATATAGATATGAAGTTTGTTGCAACATAATGTGTATGTATAGGTATGTATATGCGGCATAATGATGCATCACGAACACGATTGATGGCATAGAGCAACAAAGATGACAGTTCAAAATGGATTCATATACTGAGATTGTGAAATAGATTTGTTTTTAATGATTTTGCGATTAAACTAACTATATTTTCATCACTGATCAAATCATTTAATTTTATTCAATCTGATTGAAAGCATCCACATAGGTAGACAAAATCAACTGAATTCTGTAAAATTAATTTATTATTTTGATGAAATTTACCACAAGAAGTTTAATTTTGAAGTTGATCGTATAGAAATGTGGTCGCTTTAGGTGTTGTTTTTCTTTTTAGAGAAAGAAGTCAAATCTACTGTTTGAAAAGCTCTAATAGCTGCAACCTCCTGGGAAAACTATTTAAAAACAACAATTTTCTAAATCGTTCCTAGAAGTTACTGAAAGGTTTTGACCAACAAAAAAAAATAAGTTCCAACTACCTAAATTGTTTATGGCCTAAGGACTTAAAAAAAATAAATAATTCAATTTAATTATCAATCAAAAATTCATGATACCCAACAGCACTGACGAATGATGATGATGATCTCTTCACGCGAAGCAATTTAGATACATTTTGATAAAATTGTAGGTGATCTTTAGTGCGAAATGCTTAAAGACTATAATAGTAGTGGCTTAATTTATGGATAAGTACATATGTAAGTCCAAGAAGAAACAATAACTAATATTATTTATTTTTTTGATTTTGCAACTTACCAACAGAACCCCAATCCGGATGTGCCAAATTGTTATACCATCCATCATAGCGTTGTTTTTCTGTTTGACTGTAGATCTTTTCTGCAAGAAGATAGATAGAAGGTGTAATTAAAATAAATTCGTGTTGGTAGAAAAGATTTAAAGAGGATGATCTTCATTTTGTTTTTTAAAGAATAGAAACAAAATACATATATACACACATAAACATGAACAAAGGCGAATAAGTGGGTATAGAATAATTATTTTGCATGATTTAATTTTGTTTGCTTTTTTAATTTAAAAGTGGTTTAATTTTTTGTTTGATCAGATGAAGATTGAGCAAAAGAAAATATAAGCATAAGGGTGTTACCAAAATAAAACAAAACAAATTGAAAATTGGTTCTTGTTTTTTTTTATCTTTAAGAAAGAGTATTCAAATTTTAGTATAAAGTCCTTAAGCCTATTGTACAGAAATGTTGCATTCAGAATTTAATTTAATTTTTAAAGCTTTCTATAATTGTAAAAAAGGAGAGAGTTTGATACGAACTATACTAAAAAAATTCCATTAAGTATCATTCAACGTGCTTTAGGAAAAGGCCAAATTTTCCATTTAAAAAATTCATCATCATGAAATGACAAACCTTACTGAAGAGAAATGTCAAAAGAGCGGCAAGAAATATGGCGTCTTTTGCTGTCCCTGTCGCTTTACTTTTCTAGCGTTCCTATTGAAAAACCCTGTACGTTGTAAATCACGGTAATAGATTGAATTTATTAGAATAAAACACGTCGTTATGTACGGAAAGAAATACATTGCGAATATTACAATGTCAGTATGGGTGTGAACGCAATACTGTATAGCTTAGAAGATTTCCATTGGATAACAAGTTGTAAGCATAGTTAATTTGGCCATACTGAGAATAGTAACGTCGACAATATTTATAGCAGATACCCCAATGCCAGCATGGGAGTCAGGCCCATACTGACTGGCGGCATGTACAACGCTCCTAGCAGAAAATTCTATACATTATTGTTATGTCCCTTATGCTTATATACTCAATATATTTGATTCAATCTGAGAACTTACAATTTCAAAAAAATTAACACAAATAATTGTTTAAATTTCACTCGGACTGTTTTTATACTGTTTATTATTTATAATCACCTTTCGTCTTACAAGTAAGCACGTTTATTTTCGTTTTATTAATTATTGTAGAAATATATCGATATAGTAGTTATACCCATGCACTATTGGCAGTAATCCAATAAGGGTATCGATTATCACGCCATAAATTATCGCGGGAAAAACTAGTAGCATTGCGACATCTCCGGTACAGTATGGGGCTGGAGGCAATACTGTCTCGTCAAACGTACTATGCGCCCTTGTGTCATAAGCATAAAGATTGTGGTACCATACAGTATAGTACATAATCCCATACTTATAGGAGTTGTTGCAAGACAATGTAGGAATATCACCGATACTTTTTTAGTATGGGTCTCCAGGCCATACTAGCATTGTCATAAATGCCATACACTTCTTTCCGTGTGATTTATAATTATAATGCCTCCTGAAAGCCATTATCCATGCCCAAATGTTGAAACACCTGACATCTTTTGAGCGATATTTCAATTAGTAATTTGGGCGAATTATTAAGAAACTCAAATATTAAAAAACTCGGAACGTCAAGAAAGCGTAACAATTATGTATGGCAAAATAAGGCCAATTTTCAAAGTAAAATAAAATTAAATTTCACAGTGCGTATAAACAGTGAAATATGTATGAGGCATGTTTCACCCCCAGCAACCCCCCTACTGGGGCTCACTATTGGATTTATGTCAGGTGCGAAGCTGTAAATATGCAAAGTTTCTTTAAATTTTGATTCTTTAAATGCAAAGAAACTTCGCAACTACCCCAAATCCCCAAATATAGTGAGCCCATGCAGGAGGTTTGCAGGAGACAGCATGCTCCCCTTACATACCTCACTGTTTATACGCGTCTCAAAGCTAAACCACACACAATTTTTGACATTTCTATATTTACGACATTGAAAGTTGGTTTGGGTGATATGACATTTTATTTAGGCTATGTGACGTTTTCTTAGTGATATTTCTAACAACGTTTCTCTTTTTGGATTATGATTATAATTATTGTTATATGTCGTTGTGTGATAAGACATAAGAAACGAAAGAAATCATAATCGTAGTAATGCCCAAAATAAATGTCACAAAGCCCAACACCTATGTCATAAGGCCCAAATTCCAAAATGACAACAACAAAACAATTTTTTATTTAAAATTTGTTTGATAATTACCACAATCACTTATTGGGCTTTTTTTTACTTTTTTTGAGCTTTGTAAACAATTTTGAGCATTATGACATTTTAAGATGTGGGCGTTTTGGTTTTGGGCGAAAAGACCTAACGCCCATTTTTTTAATTTGCTCTAGAAATCAAATTTTAAGCACCCAGTCCCATTACTAAGGTTCTAATTCATGCCTTTACCATTATTAACTAGTTAAGCTTTTGTTTTTATTTTTTTTTTGTACTAACTTGTTTTTTCCATTGTTAATTTAATTTAAGACACGGGTTGAGCAAATAAAAAAGTTGTTGATACAAACATTTAAAAAAAAACATCTACTTATATTTAAAAATTTATTAAATTAACTATAAAATAAGTTTTTCTTAAAAAAAATTAAATGGCATTTAATTTTTATTATTTTAATTTTCGAGTGTTTTTATTTTAAATTAATTTTGTATACATACAATTTTTGAATTTCAGTTTATAAATATACACTTAGCCCAAAAAGTCTCCGTACAGCAGCCTAATTTTAGTGTTTTTTTGATGAAAAAGTACTAGGAATAAATGGAAAAACCAAAATGGTAACATTGAAAAAAAGTTAGTTTTCACCTTCACCTTTTTACCAAATTTAAAAAAATTGTGATTATGATTTTCAAAAACCCGTTTTTAATATATTGTTATAGTAGATATTTTATCTCGAATCATCAAAAAGAAAGCTGCTGTACGGAGACTTTTTGGACTATGTGTATTTATGATGTAGCTATTTAGAACTAATTAATACCACGTTTTGCATTTGATTTTCGTAAAAAATGATGACCCATTTTGAGATATCGAATGATGGGAAAAAAATGAATATACATATTTTAAAAATTCAAAAAACCAACAATGACATTTTTGATCAACGAATATTATGTATTAAGACAATACAAGAGCTTGTACAAAAAAAAATATTGAAATTTGTTCCTAAGTTCTTGAGAACACTTAAAAACAAAACAAACGGTTCTAAGGTGGGGTAACTTCTGGAGCAATACAAAACTATTTTTTTATTGAAAGAAGCCAAGTTCAGAAAAAGAATTTAAGAGAAAATTTAATAAAAGTCTATTCGTTAATTTTTGAGAAAAATCGAATTTTCGATCTTTGACCAATACATTTTATAGTCTTTAAAAATAAACAGAAAAAAACGCATCAGTTTTAAATCTTAATTTTCAAGTTTAGACTCAATCGACCCAATGCAATGGTTTGGGCTGTATGGGCGTTAAGGGACGGACGGAATCGGAGGGCCCACTTTTTTCGACACTTTTTTAGTAGTTTTGTAAATTGTTTGCCATGTTGGGTTCAAATCTCGAGGTCAATAACCAAATTTATAGACACTTACAAAGAGAACTACCGTTTAGGGGAACGGCTCTTTCTGTCCAGGTAATACCTAAATGTAATTGTTTCCAATTTTTTTAAAATACTAAAATATATTCTTAGTTTTAGCTCATTAGTGTTGATTCAATAATTGACAAGGATATTGATTACTGAATAAAAAAGTACTCAATAACATACAAGACGAAAAAAAATTGTTTGTTTAAATAATTGTTTTACTGTTTTTAAATTTCAGATCTAAAATTATTTGTTTTTCATTGAAACTATGGACAACCCCCTCACGGTTTTCGCCTTGTTGTGGCGAGGGGGCTTACGTCTAACTCTTCAGCAATCCAGCTGCGGAGTAAGACAACTAAGAAAACCACCAAAAGCAGAGATGTTAATCTAATAAAATATGGATAAAAGTTTACTGAATGAAGAAAATCGAACGGGGATATACGTTCAAGTGTCGGCAGAAGTCACGGCTGCCGGCGAGGGCTTGGCTTCGCAAGAAGCTAAGTCGCGAGTGCCAAAAGTAAACTTAGAGAAAGGAAAACGAGAGCTAAAAAGATAACCGGTCATTCTCTCAGTAGATCTCCTTCCCGACATAGATGGTTTAACCATCAAAGGTACGGAGACCTCGGACAGACCTCCTTCCATAGGTAGTCAAACCGAGGACAAGCTACTGATGGAACCGAGTCAAGAAGAGACTATGCTGAAGTCTGCTGCACCCCTCAAAGCTTTGAGGCAACGCAGCAACTACAGATCCTCCAAAAGATTCGTGAAAATGACCGAGTTGAAAGACCCTGCGACGCTCAGTTCGAGAGACAAAGCTCTCCTAAAAAAGCATAAGAAGCTAGTTAGGAACTTTGAGCGGCAGCTGGCAGAGACTGTCACTGCACCCAGGGAAATAGCAGAGGAAGTGAATGCCAAAGAGTCGGAGAGCAAAGGAGTAGATGCTGCCAAATCTAGGTCTGTCCCTAAAAAGGCAAACCGTGAACAGGCTGGCAATAACTCGACCGCTCGGAACGACAAAGGTAAAATTCAGGCGACTTCCAGTAAGAAACAGCAAGCCAACGCTAGGAAAGACCAAGCACCGGCAAGCACCTCTTCTGGAACGAAACCAGGAACGTCCAAGAGACAAAGATCGGAGGAGACAGTCAAGCAAGACGGTGCTAAAAAACAGAAAACCAGCAGCTTCGACACCACCCCGATTGACCTACAAATCGCCATTATAAGCCGTGACGACCCAGATGGGAAAATCTCGGCAAAGAACTGGCTTCTTGTGGAAAATGAGATCCTTAAAGCTATGATGGCAGCATCAGAGAACGATGGTTCTGAGGACTATATCTTTGATGGTGCCGGATGGCGGCGAGGAGTTAAAGTGGTCTGCTGTGGTGACCAGAAATCACGGGAGTTCCTGAACCGTACAATCGCCAACATTGGCGAACTATGGGAAGGTTCCTCCCTTGAGGTTCTACCCGCCGCAGCTCTACCACTCCGCCAGCACTTTAGCATCTGGATCCCCCCTCCTGCAGAACATGAGGACGCAGCCATTATTAAGCTGTTGGCGAAGCAGAACAAAGAGCTTCCCATTTTAGAATGGAAGCTCCAACATTCAAGAAAGAGTCATGGAGGCGAAGGGAAGGACCTCTTGTTTGTGGCAGACAAGAAATCTGACCTTCTGCTGAGAGAAAGAAAAGACGTGTTGAGGTATGGTCTCGGAACCGTAAAGGTTAAGAGGCATGAAGGCAAAGGGGAGTCAAAAGCTGCAAGTGGTGCAAATAAACCTGCACCACGCTAAAGCAGCTACGTACGACCTTACGCTCTACATGTCTCACGATAACGTGGATGTGGCCTTGATCCAGGAACCATGGTTAGGCAAAAACGGAATCCGTGGGTTGAGGTCAAAACACTACAGCCTTTTCCATTCCACGTCAGATGAAGGTAATATTAGAAGTTGTATCCTAGTGAAAAAATCAATTAACGCTTTTTTCCTATCTAGGTACAGCAACAAGGACAACACGGCAATCAGCGTCGAATCGAATGAAGGAAACTTCATTCTAGCGTCGACGTACATGCCGTACGAGGAGGAGAGCCCACCATCAAAAACAGTCCGCGATCTGGTGGTCCATGCCACAGCAAGCGGTACACCTATGGTGTTGGGAGGTGATGCCAACGCTCACCACACTCAATGGGGCTCTAAGGACATCAATAAAAGAGGTGAGTCAATTTTTGAATATATTCTCTGTTCTAATTTATCGATATGTAATAGGGGCAATCACCCTACCTTTCGAAACAAAAACAGGGAGGAAATCATAGATTTGACCCTTATTAGCAATAATAGTAAAATTTCAGTTGAAGACTGGAGAGTCTCACCTAAAGAATCTTTTTCGGATCACTTTAGGATACTCTTCTCTATAGACAGGAACTTTACTGAAAAGAAACCTTACAGGAACCCAACTAGAACGAATTGGACAGAGTACGAAAAATGGATGGAAGACTGTATTGATCCACCAGAGGACAATACAAGTCTAAGCACTTCAACCATTGACACTGTTGTCCAAAACTTGTCTAGCAAAATGAGAATGTCTTTTGAAAAACACTGCCTTTATCTCGTTCCAATAACTCCACTAACCCACCCTGGTGGAATGGTGCATTAAAGAAACGTAGAACAGAGGTTAGAAAACTTTTCAATAAAGCTAAACTGAGTAAATTAGAAGAGGACTTGAAGTCTTATAGAGCCGCACTTAACACTTACACGAAAGAGTTAAGGAAGGCCAAAAAGGATTCGTGGGCTAAACATTGTGAATCCATTGAAAAAACAAGCGAGGCGGCAAGGCTCCGTAGAACCCTGGCCATTAATCCCACGATCCCGGGGTACATAAAACACCCTGATGGATCATGGTCGAACTCGAGCCTAAAAACGCTTGAACTCTTCATGGAAACTCATTTCCCTGATTGTAAAAACCCAGAAAGTTGCTTGCAATCGAACACGCTGGATTTTACTCACACGGAATCAAATTTAGAACTAAATCAGATTATTACTTAGCAAAAGATTATCTGGGCAATAAACTCGTTCAAACCCTACAAATCAGCGGGACCAGACGAGATTTTCCCAGCTCTTCTTCAAAATGCTCTCAAAGTAATAACTCCGTGGCTTAGGGTAATCTTCATAAGTTGTATTAAACTTAGATACGTCCCTAATAGCTGGAAAAAGGTCAAGGTAGTCTTTATCCCAAAAGCAGGGAAACCGACTCACTCGACTGCTCAGGATTATAGACCAATAAGTCTCTCTTCGTTTCTCCTTAAGACACTGGAGAGGATAATTGATCTACATGTTAGAGAACTTCTCAACGAAAACAACTTGTGCAGCTACCAACACGCCTACCTTAAAGGTAAATCAGTGGAGACTGCTCTGCATGAAGTAGTTTCACATATTGAGAAAAGTCTTGAACACAAAGAATATACACTGGCAGCATTTCTTGATATCGAGGGTGCGTTTAATAACGTTAAAACGGAATCGATCAAGACGGCCTTAGTTGAAGTTGGAGTTGAATCTGTCATTGTCGATTGGATTTTCACCATGTTAAATGGCAGAATTATCAACTCTCAAATAGGAGTTAGCACTATCGAGAAAACAGTTACTAGAGGCACACCACAGGGAGGAGTCATCTCACCCCTACTCTGGATCCTCGTAGTCAACAAAATTCTCACAAAGTTCAAAGATCAGGGCATTAAAATAGTAGCATATGCAGATGACATAGTGGTTTTGGTATCAGGCAAGTTTCTTACCATCATCGAAAACATTATGGAAAATGCATTAAAGGATTTATCTTCTTGGGCAACAAAGAACGGTCTCGGGGTCAACCCCACCAAGACAGAGCTAGTCTTGTTCACGAAGAAACGGAAACTGGAGGGCTTCAACCCTCCCAATCTAAATGGTATTCCTCTAAAACTTTCTAAGGAAGCTAAATTTCTAGGAGTAATCTTTGACTCCAAGCTTACATGGAAGCGTAATACGGAGGAAAGAATGAAAAAAGCATTATGTGCATTCTACACATGCAAAAAGACCTTCGGTGTACGTTGGGGTATGCGACCGCAAGTCATCCAATGGATGTACACAGCGATTGTCAGACCCATTCTTACCTATGGCTCTATTGTATGGTGGAAGGCGGTGGAAAAATCAAGCTATCTCAAGAACCTGAATAAGGTACAGAGACTAGCTTGTATAGGAATAACAGGGGCTCAAAGATCCACACCACAAGCTGGATTGGAAATGAATGATCTTGGACCTCCCGGCTCTGGATGAGTTCATAAGGTGCACGGCAGCCAAAACTGCAATTCGTTTAAGAGAATTGTGTTTTTGGAGGCAGAGCACTTATGGCCACGGGTCAATCTTACAAAGTTATGACACGATTCCAGGACTGAGGGAGACCACCGATTATATCCCCCCTTTACTAGATTTCGACAGGAAGTTTTCTATTTTCATACCAGACAGACAGGGTTGGGATCCTAATTCACTTATAAGTAAACAGGGTATCCCTTTCTACACTGACGGTTCAAAAATGGAATCAGGAACAGGTGCTGGAGTGTTTTGCCAATCTCTAAACATCAGAGCGTCATATACACTCCCGGCTGACTGTGGTGTCTTTCAGGCCGAGATCTTTGCCATTGGAAAAGCAGCTGAACTGGCACATCAAGAAAATCTAAGCTCTTCGGAGATTACTTTTTTCGTGGACAGCCAGGCTGCTATTAAAGCCTTAGCCAGTGAGACCATAAGATCAAAAGCAGTTTTAAACTGTAAGAAAGAATTAAACAAAATCTGCCACACTAACCAGGTAAAGCTCTGCTGGGTTCCAGGACATAGCAATATAGAAGGGAATGATATAGTAGATGAACTAGCGAGAAAAGGGTCAGAAGCAGACACCAGTAGTAGCGACCATTCAGTCAGGGGACCACTCGTTCCGATTGGGGTACTCAAGAGGAAGATAGACCTTAAACTAAAAGAGAAAATCAATATCTCCTGGAAATCCAGGGACAATTGTGAAATCTCTAGAAGTTTATGGCCTAACACAAATGAAAAGGAAACTCGGTATATTCTATCGCTGAGTAAAAAGAACATTAAAATCCTGATAGGTGTACTAACAGGTCATTGCGCCATTGGCACAATGGCTAACAGAATAGGGGCATTTGCACCCGATTTTTGTAGGAGCTGTCAGGATGAGGAAGAAATGGAAACCATTAAACACCTGCTCTGCGACTGTCCGAACCTCCAAACCAGCCGACTCCGTCATTTCGGAAACAGGTTTGTTGGAGAACTGGATGACCTAGCACAGGTCTCAATGGCAAGCATGAGGAAATTTATAGATAGCACAGGCTGGTTCGTCAACGAGCCAGTCTACGCTAATCGACAGAATTGAGAAACATCGTTGCTAAAATTTTTTTACTTTTACAGGGGATCACAATGGACCAGTAGGCCCCCGTGTACGCAACAGCTTCATGCTGTGCACACCCCTTGCAACCTAACCTAACCTAACCATGGACAAAAGCAACATTTTTATGAAGTTACTGAAATGATTACTGGCTTTGGGAAAAGTGGCAGTTGATTTTGTAAGTCAAATCAATATTCTTAAAAAGTACACCTTCCACCTAACAGACTCCCCTGTATACCCCTCATCATAATATATTTTTTTCTTCTTTTAGCCCAATCTAAATACTTCAGATTTATGGTATACCTTATGGCAAGTTGAAAATTTTTGTTATTGTAGTATTAATTCGATTTTTTGTAAAAAAAAGTATTACTGCTAATTTTTGAACAATTGCATTCTGAAAACCATAACATCTTACCGACACAACTTTAAGCTCATAGTGTAGTAAATTTATTTGACTTAAAAAAGTTTTTTTTTGTGGTCTTTCAGATTTTTTAGTATATTGCATTCGGCGGCCTAGGATTATTAATTAGGTCAGCATCATGAATAAATAAATAAATTTGCCATTTGGTCAGCATCATGAATAAATAAATAAATTGGGTGGAGCAACAGTCCGTTGAGAACAAGGGCCTAGTGACTTACAACTCTCAACCATTCCTGTGTGCGAGTACTGTTGTCAGGAATGGAGGGGACCTACAGTTTTAAGCCGAATCCGAACGGCCAATTTGAGAAAGCACTTTTCATGACAAGAATTACTCTTGGAGAAATTGTCAATTCCTCGCAAGAGGCACTACCCGTGAAACAAACTTTAGATGACATAGGCAGGGATCGAACCCAAGACCTCTGGCATGACAGTCCAACGCACTAACCATCATGCCACGGGTACGCACAGCATCATAAATAAGTAACCAAAAAAGCAGAACTACAGGATTTAACCCATGGTGTGATGTGCAAGTATATAGTTGTTAATCTAATAAAGAAGTTTCTTTCTTAAAGAAGTTAGATAATTTATATTGAGTTATGCGAATCACTAAAAAAAACTATAAAACGTTTAATGGCTTTCGTTCGCAGAACGAACCCCTTACCTTCGTTAAGTTATTTACAATATTTTTATATAAGTTTTGTTTACCTTCTATTTTTTTCTGGAACCATCGACTGCTGAGGTTGTAAATCTCATGCAGTTCGATACACTATCTTTTAATTTCTAGTACCGTAGTCCACATTCATCATTATCCACAAATTGTCTAAAAGCGGTTCCCTTTTCTTTTATGCGGCTTATCAATAATAAAATTATACTTTTCACAAATTTTCGTTTGCATTTTTTGGTGCTGGGACTGGGCTCTTATTATTTCGCCATACCAATAAACATTTTAATAGTCAGGTCATCGGCTAACACCCGTTTGAATATTATTGTTGAGAAACTCAACTATAAACGCACGGTTCAATATAACTTCACAGTTTGTACTGTTTTTTTTTTTGACAACACACAAAGAAAACATTTTTGTCAGGTCATAAGATTTAAGATTTGTTGCGATTGTTGATTATTGGTGGCAATATTTTATTAAAAAAATAAATTCAAAAATGCCCATCATTTAAGAAATGGCAATGCTACAAAATTTAAAAAGAAGAAGATAGGAAAATTGTCCGACTTTAAAGAATGAGCTATTGGTGGAAGCAGCTAGATCACTTGCGAATATTTGTTTAGATTGATGCATTTTTGACAGCGAATGTTGTAAGTAAGTAAGCTTTTAAGTAAAAGACGTTTTTATTTTGGTTTTTAGTATGCACGAAAATTAACTCGCTATTAAAATTTAACTCCATGATACCTAAACTTGTCCATAGAGTCCAACGTGCTACAAATTTATTGTTGGGAAAATCGATGAGTTACACTAAATGAATGTTATGTAAATTAAGTTCAGACTGTACTTAATGTTATGTATTTACTCAACTTCTTTACTTATCTCATAACGTGAGCATCACGTCATTAACTGTTGAGTCGAATGACATCGAATGTCCATATACCTTTTAGTTTATCAAATATGAGCTAACAGTCGTCACTCAAGCTTAAGTCGTCCTGCAGTAACGAAGTTTCTTTTATATTCATCACTTTACTTATTAAATAAACATTATACTTTCTGCATTGTTAACAATTCGTGTTTTAATTTTGTTCTTGATATAGAACACTTAAGAGTACCTATTAAAAAGAATCAAAATTAAAGTAAAGACACTCAGCCCTATTATGGCTATCAACTATCAATTATTTGATAACTGATAACTTCTATCAATTTATTGATAATTTGGTATTATGAGTATCAAATGATAATTTTTCACCCATTGTGAATACTAATCAATATACGATTGTGAATAGGTTTTGTTCGGTGTTTGGTGTTTGACGTTTGTCATTTGTGTTGAGTTCTTGTGTTTTGGTCTATTAATAATTTCGGCGGAATAATGTAAGTTGTTTTCATTAAATAAATTTCCCTTTTTTTCTTAATAATAATAGCATCTCGTAATACTGTTTATTTTAGCTTGCACGATAAACCTTCGTTCCTCAGTACAATTGCCTTCAAACAACAATTCTAGTGAAGGCATTTCGTTCTTCAATTTGTATATTCAATAAAAACTACAAAAAAACTTTTATAAATCGTATTTAAATTACAATTCTTTACCATTTACGAATATTTGATACATTTGTCAACAAAGATTTAGTAGCTGATATAATATTTGATGGGTATCAATATGTTTCATAGCCGTAATACCGAGTTTATCAATAAAGCTATTCATAATAGATCTTTTAATTCACTATTTATCAAAAATATTGATAATTGATCACCATAATACCGATTCATTAATTTGGTTGATAATTATCAACTATTATCAAATATCGTGTTGATATTTGATAACCATAATAGGGCAGACTATGTTTATTTCTGAGTTCTGTAGACAAACCTAAGTAGGTACGTAATTCAAAAATCCCTTATAGCAAAAAATATGTGGACTTGTTGTTAAATTCGGTCATACTTATCTAATTAATTTATATACTCCACCCCATTATTTATTCAACAAATTAAAACTTAATCAAAACACAACTACTGTAGAGAATAGTTTAATACGATACAGATTTTAATGATTACGCATGAACTACAAAATTGCATTCAATCAAAACAATATAAACAATAGAAATAAAGATCTGCAATGTTACAAAATAAAACTAGAATTTTATTGCTTTAAAATTAATTGTATGCAATAAAACATGCTGCACATTAGAACAACACCTATTATAATAGCTCAATGAAATTAGAGAGACAAAATAACATAATTGCTATCGTTATGCCAAATGTCTTGTCTTTCAAACTTTAATGTATCTTATAGAATAAATTTGTATTCATGTATAACAAACTGGCTTTTCAAAGAACTATTATTAACAAAATTGTGTGTTAACTGTGATTATTTTTACATTTATCGTCATTAAATTGATCTAGTAAAATTGTATTACTTTATGAAATAATTTGTATTAAAGACATCGCTGAAGGTAAGGTGTGTTCATTAGATACAATAAGTAAAACCAATAGTAACGCTGTGTTTGGGTTATAAGCTTCTGTTTGTGATTTGCCCGGCGACGAGACGTTTAACTTTTTAGATGCAAAGTCTGGTTGGACACTTAAGTCTTATTTAAATATCGTCGACTCCAAAGATAAAACCGACTTGTAATAAAATACACCTTTCGAGAAAAATAAATGAAAATAGAAATATGGAACGATCAAATCGAAGACACGTCGATATAAGCGGTGTGGCATATGGCAACGCTCTGTTGACTTCAATGTGGATTTAAAATGTGTGTATATCATTAAATTCAGGACAATATAGAAGTTTGTAATCAAAAGCACTTGTTGCTGACGAAGACTGCATGGCCATTTGGTCAACAAATTATTCAGATGTATTGTACGCTGATGGATCTGTATTAGTATCTTTCCAAAGTCAAAAAGTTTGAATTTCGTTTCCTGAGGTAACCATTCATCCAGTAATGAACATTATCGGTTTAAGTTAATTCACCAAACAATTCGCAAAATTCTTTAAAGTGATCCGAAACTATCTACCGAGAAACTTGCACCGACGCACCCACCGACAAAGATGATGTTTTCGAAAAGGGACTGATTAATCGTTTAATGTAAAAGACAAAGTTTCCAGAACTTTGTCCGAACCTATTTTGATAAATCCACTCTTTAATAATAATTTGTTACTAACCATATTCATTTATATATAATGACGTGCAAAATCAATAAAATAATTCACATTCATAATTAAACAGTATTTCCAATATTAACTGTTAAAGCTTGGAAGTATATAATTAAAAGAAACAAACTTTATTCCCGAATTTAAAATTGACTTCAATTGTAAATAGTTAAGAAATCTATAAATAAATCAATCAAAGTAATTTAAAGAAATTATAAAAAAAAAATTAAAATGTCTCTTAATTCTTCTAACGGAATTGCACATACATATACAAAATCTGTTGAATCAACTAAAGTCTTTTTCTTACCAGGGGTTTGTTTTGACCAATTTGTATGTTATTTTTTGTTTTAAGATTACTCTTTTCGGCCGAAAAGAGTAATCTTAAAACAAAAAATAAAGTCTTTTTCTTTTCAACATTGTTAAACCCATCTTTCACTCAAATACACAAAATAAAAAAAAAATCAGAACGAATCTATGAAAAAAAACAATTTTCCTTTCTCAACTTTAGGGGTATTTTATAGTGCTGATATTTTTGCACAGCTTTTAGACCATCAGCTTATGTCTCATGAGGCTTGATTAATTTTAATCTCTTAACTTAGTCTCGTACATTAAAGGAGGTTTCTTTTTTCTTTGTACAACCCCAAGTGTCATACATCCAAACGGGTTAAAGTACTTGTGTTCATAACATTAGATAAGTCAGAGTTCTTTCCTACTAACCAGTACATCCTTCCGAACTTAAAGTTTAGCTCTTTTTTTGTCTTTTCCTTCTTTCCTTTTAAGGTTCGCACCCTCTTTCCATTTCAAGGTATTGGGCAGTATTGTAGTAAGGTACTTCAGTACTGTTAATAGAATTTGGAAAATTTTTGCAACAGATCTATCTGTCACCAATGTTGCAGTATCATCAGCAATGGTGGCCATGAAGGCGTTGGTATCCCCTGAAATATCCCTTGTAAAGGGTGGTACAATTTTAAGGGCCAATGTTGATTTTCAATAAAACACATCGGCCAAATGGGCGGCACGACCTCGGCGACGCACCTCCATCCGATGCCGCCAGCCCCTACACCGTACCAAACAGTCACTTTTTGTGGGGGCAATGGTTTTTGACATTCACTCTTGCATTATCATTCGCCCAAATGCGGTTGCATCTTGTAGGCGTGCAAATCCAAGCCTTTATACATTTACATGTTTTCTTTCCATGGTTAAAATTGAGTTAGTCTGAAACTGAGAAATGTCAAATAAAATGCAGACAAAAACTTGACGTTTATGTGTGGTTCACATTCAACATGGGCCTTTAAAATTAATCCACCCTTTATATAAAAGATACAAGTTTGGTAATACAACACTTCCTTGCGGTACATCGGATTCTATTTTCTTTTCGTAACGTAGTACTCTTAAGAGAATGTTTCGTAACAAATGATTTCAGAAATCCGTAGTACTGGCCCCTATGCAGTTTGTACTCAAGTCCCAAGTGCCAAACCTTGTTAACCACATCTAAGAATACTTTTTTCTCTTCAAGTATCTTTTCCACCACATCCTTAGTTTAATGTACTTGGTCTATCGAAGAATGTTTATTTCTTCTATTATTTTGCTGAGTCTTTTCAGTGGAAGTTTTTCGAAAACACTTGCTATGATTGGTATAAACGCTATTGGTCTGTAAGATGATACTTCTGTTGTAGTCTATACTTGTTTAATTATAACAATGACTTTTGAAATTTTCCATGATGTGGTACATATCTTAGTTTAAGGCATGCGTTTATTATAAACTGGAATTCTTGGAAGGCTATATCGAGGGCATTTCTTTAAATACCTTAGCTGTAATAAGATTGCACCCTGGGTATTTCTTATTATTCCAGCTTGACAACAAAAATGGAAGTACAAACAAAAAACCTCATCCGCTTCCAGTTCTTTTATCAATCACTCACATCACACCAATTCCGGATTTTCTAACAAACGGATATTATAAGAAAAGTTCCAAACAAATTGTCTTTACAATGAGTCACTACAATGAGTCCAAACAGGGGTATACCAGATAATTAACATTATTTTTAACTACATACATTTACCAAACTAAAGCATGTCTTTTAAATTCCTCAGATGCGGAATTAAGACACAAAACAATGGCAATGGATTACTGATGTCATTAATATTGTTTAATAGACGATATATGATACAGGCTGTTAAATGTTGATGACAAAGCAGCAATCCATTTTATGGGGAATCTCCATTTAAACGATTTCCATATAATTATATTTTCTGTGGCACAGACATCCCCACACATACGTTACTTCGATTCCACTTATATGCCACCGACTCGACTCAGTATCTCTGTTCATGGCTTGGAAGTGTCAAATTGTGGTGTATCGTCGAGATCATTGTCACTATAGATGCAGGTTATATCTCTACTCAGCTGCTTTGAAACAAAATGTAGTATAGTCTGGGAAGTGACGTTATAATATTAAAATTTATTTTTTTTGTTTAAAGTTGATATCTATTGTTCCTCAAACCCACATTATGGCGTATTTTACGTAAGGATCTTGGCTGACACCCATACAAGATCAAGCCGACTCAAGAATTGAAGCCAATCAACCATTTAAAGCGACATACATACTTTCTCTAATTAGACACGTTGTTAAGTCTTTATTGGAAAACTCTTTTTTTATTTTGTATCGATTCTATAAACATTTGCAAGATTGAAGTTCAATTTTTCTATTATCTAGATACACAACATATTTTTAAAACTCTATTTCCGAAACTATCATAAAGTGATACCGGATCTCATCGTCATCGACACCTTTGTATCTCCAAAAACAAGAAAAAATAATTAGTCTAAAAAATTCATAGATACATTTTTCGGTGAATAGATTAGATGGTGATGTGTAAGACAAACGGCCTTAGGACTATAACAGTGAGTGGGGGTTCCCACATGAAAGCTTACCTTATAAACCGCTGACATCAATGGGATGCTCGTTGATTTTTTAAGCCGAGTCATATTTATTCAATGGGCTCTTATTATTGTGACGGTAAATTCGTGAGTTACTCTAAAGACTTTTTTGTTGTTATTATATTTTTCGTGAAGTGAACGGAACTCCAGGTGTTGGAATGTTCACTACCAACCGTGCCACTCCGCCGCCGACGACAACGACACATTTGTTATTAAACAACAAAAATAGATTATGTAATAGCTAATTGTTGTACTGATGGCGGGTTCAACAGTTATGCCTATAAATCTCAAGAATGGTGTGAGGTCTTTCGAATTTCAATTGCGTGTATTTT
The DNA here is from genome assembly GCA_920104205.1 of Eupeodes latifasciatus. Classification (NCBI taxonomy): domain Eukaryota; kingdom Metazoa; phylum Arthropoda; class Insecta; order Diptera; family Syrphidae; genus Eupeodes; species Eupeodes latifasciatus. The sequence goes on along the minus strand of OV049924.1, from coordinate 141,920,942 downwards.
TTTGTATTTGTGATGTAAAGTTGTAAGTATTTTCATTGTTTGTAAGAATTTGATCTTAAGATTCATTGTAATCCGTTAATATTATTATTGTTAGGGTCGGTCTTGAGATAGTAATATTAAATAAATTCAAGGTTTATTAATTTATTTCTATTCAAAACTATTTAAAATATTTCATTGAAGGCTTCAGTATTTAGAATATGGTATGTATTGTATCTGCATTTAAAAAAAGCGAAAGAAATGTGAGCTTATTGTCTGATAAAAAAGGAGCTATAAGATTTTGAAATTAAGTTTGACCATTATTTTTAAGCAAAATTTAAAAGATTGTTTAGCATAAATAACCTGGAAATTTGAATTGGAATAGAAAACCTGTTCTGAAACTTCCGCAAGTAAATTTTGTTTTCAAGTAAAATAAATCAAAGTTTATTATGAGGCTATATATACTCATAGAAAACTAATATGCGGAAAATCTTATTAATAGATCATTTGAAAGAACATTATGGAATAGAAAAATCTTTTCATTTGATAAATCATTTTCCAAGTATTTCATATTTAATTATAATAAAAGTAAAGTACTTTAACAAAAAACTAGTAAGTCGATACAAATTCCATTCACTGAAAATTCCTTTAATTTTGACTTCTCTTTTGTCTAAATTTAGACCTGTCTTGATTGAAATTTCAAGACCTCCTAAAGACTTACCTAGATAAGTCCTCCCTTGGAATCTCTAGATACAATTTGAAATTTCCAGACCCATTTTGAAATTTCCAGACCTCCCATGAACTTTCTGTGATTAATTATTGAGTACTAAATTTGAGAAAGTGTTTGCGAAAACTATACTTAGAACATTCAGTCTTCTCATAAACAAAACAATTTTGGAAAGTTGAAAAAACATTCGTTATTCCTGTAAAGTACGTTCGATGTCATTATGTATGGAACTCGATTTCTTTTGCATGGCCACCACGGGCACGCTTGCAGAGGTCCAGACGTTGAACTCAATTTTCGACGGTTTTCAAGCATAAATCCGCCGATACTACTGCAATTTCAAGTTCGATACTCGTACGAAGTTCATCAATCGTCGCTGCCTTGTTGGCATAGATCATAGACTTGACGTAGCCCCACAGGAAATAGTCAAACGGCGTCAAATTGCACGACCGAGGCGGCCAAGCGACTCCACCATTTCGTTAGATGACACGTTTGCCAAACTTGGTTTCCAAAAAATGGATTGTGACATTCGCTATGTGGCTTGTGGCGCCACCGTCCTGTTGGAGCTATATTTCCTCAAAGTCCATATCATCCAATTGGGGCCAAAAATATTCGGTTGTCATTGAACGGCAGCGAACTCCATTCACAGTAACGTCCCGGTCTTGATCATTACAGAAGAAGTACGGCACAATGATGCCGCCGGCCCATAAACCACATCAAACTGTAATTTTTTCGGGATGCAATGATGACTCATGGAGTACGTTTGGATTGCTGCCTGGCCGATACCGCATATTTTGTTTATTGACGAAGCCATTCAGCCAGAAATAATCCTCATCGCTGAAGATGATTTTTCGATGAAAATCCGAATCATTTTCAAGTTGTTACTAAGCCCAATTCACGAACATACGGCGCTTCTGGTGGTCAAGCGGCTTCAGTTCTTGCCTCAGTTTAATCTTGTAAGGATGTAGACCAAGACCTTTTCGCAAAATTCGCCTTAACGACTTCACAGAGATGCCCAACGCTTGAGAACGACGTGTGAGAGACACATTGGGGCTTTCTGCAACTGAAGCCTCAGCGGCAGAAATATTCTCGACACTACGGGCACTTCCTTGTCTCACTGGAACGGGAACATTTTGTACTGTGCCTGTGGATTCAAATTTTGTCACTAGAAGCTCAATTGTTGATCTGCTAGGACGATTACGACGACCATAAATTTGACGTAGCGCTCTTAACGTCGAGGCCACTGACTTCGAATTTCAGTAGTAAATTTTAATAATTTCGACTCGTTGTTGGCTTGTATATGTATATCTTTCCATCATGAAATGGCAAACATTACTTAACAGAAATGTCAAAAGAGCGGCAAGAAGTATGGTGGCGTTTGCTGTCCTTGTCGCTCTACTTTTGTAGCGTTCCTGTTGAAAAACCCTGTATAATGAAAGTGTGAGACTTAAATGTCCTTATCGGAATATTTCAGCAATTTGTGATAACTATTTTGAATGACCAGTTTTGATTCAAAAGTGAAATCTCGATTGGTTGCAAAAAAGTTCGATTTCTTCACTGTTAATTCTTGGTCATTTCGCAACCACTGCATTCACCTGACCTATCATTTGACTACTGAATTTTCGTTAAACTTAAGAAGCCGCTCTATAAGACACCATTTCGAATCAATAGAATAGATAGAAAGTGAAATGCAGAAGGAATTGATCACTATACTACGAGAGGACTTTGTTACAAGTTTATTGCATTCCGAGTTACTATACTTTCAGGGTTATGAAATTAATTTATCATACTGAATAAAGATTTTTGAATGTACGAGTGCAAACAAATTCCCTTGATTAATGCCTATTGTTGTATTCACCAAAACTTGTCTCTTTCCCTCGAAATAAAATTGAAATTAAATCCGTTCAAAATGAAAATTGTAGTTTTGAAATTCACATTTATCAATATCGATTTCTTCTTGCTCGAATTAAAATTATGTGATTTTCTGTGGTCTACATTTCGGCTTTTGCAATTTTCAATTGATTCCTGGTCTTTTAAGGAAAATAATTTGAAGTTATAACATCGATCAAAATATAGAGCTTCGAAAACAATTTACCTCGATTTTAAAATAAGATCTCCATTTCATTTCATTCGATTTTGGAAACCTAGCTGTTTATTCTCAATTCTGGTGCGTTTGAGTTCCAGAGATCTCTACTTTATTTAGTGGGGAAAGTGCTTTTATCTTATCGTATTGTTTTAAAAGTTAAACGAGTACGTTCGTAAACCCTTTATGTTCTTATTTCATTAATGAGCTGTCCGGATTTTGATGAAACTTATAATGTTTCTTCTGATAAGCCTACAAAAATGTTATAAGAATACATTTGTGCAGAATCGCTAAGTACTTTGTCAATATTTCTTCTTCTTTTGGTATTTTCAAAGTTTCTTTAACTTGATGACTAAGTTGTTTTAAATTATATTGAACCTATACTCCGACTATAATTTTGTGTCTGAGATTTTTTAATCTCAAAAAAAGAAACTCATGAATGTTGACCGGTTTCAAATCGAGTTTTAAAGATTATTATTAATATAGTAAAAATAATAACATTAAAATAAAAACAAAAATAAATAAATAAATTTGGTGTATAAAATTAGATTTGAAAAAGTTTTATAAACAAATTTAAATTATTGTTATTATTTTTATTGTACTATTCGTACTAGAATGTCAGCTTGTTAGACTTGACCATTCCTTTTAATTTCATTGACCTGTGACGTCAGTGGTCTAAAGTAGTGAAGTGCGTAGTGCACACGACTTCTAAGACTGAGCAAATCTGATATGCGTGGGTTCGAATCCTATGTTGTGCATAAAAAGTTTTTCAAATAAAATTGGATTAAGGCTCAGCACCACAAAAAAGGAGACTGATGAGTGCAAAAGTGGCAAAGCACGAAATAGCTATATCTCCAGCCAAAAACAATGAGTGGTAGCACCTTTAAGTTGTTGTTGTTGTTCAAAAACATTCAAATTTAAATTATTTTTGTTTGCACTAAAGCTTATGTTCAGAATGTACAGACCAAAATTATATATCCTACTAATTACATTACATTAACATTTACAATTTTATGTATGTACTTCATTATATTGATAAAATTCAAGAGACATAACATAACATAATTTTTTCAGAATTAACTTATTTAATTGAATAGCAAAGCAAATTTTTAAATTCCTGAATTTTAAAGTTCTGACACTATAAACCATTCTAATATGTTTTTAAGTACCTTCTACCAATCTACTTCTATTTATTGGTACCCCAGTGAGCCATTTGCACCAAAAGAAAGAACTTAAGTATTGCAATACAATAATTGAGTCACTTGTAATTAAACCCAATTAAATGCAATATGTCGAACAATTTAATGATTTAGTGTCACATAATCAAAAATAAATTAGAAGAGAAAAAAATAAAATAAAAAAAAGAACTCTTGAGACGTTGTTCGTCAATTGAATCATATGACAAAAAAAAAGAACTGACGTTTTCTTTTTTCATTAAATAGAAGTAATAAATTTTAAATTCAGCACAAAGTCGTAATATTTATAAATTAATATTGGTCTTTTTCACAAGCAGATACATATTTAACCACGATCGAGATAAAATTGAATATACATTGGAACTAACTTAAAATGCATACAATTTGATCTGAAGCTGTGTTAAAGTATTTCATTGCTTTTATTGATCCTCGCTAAATACTAAAGCAACAGAAATTGAAAAAAAATGTGTTCAAAATCACAGCCAGTTGCTAATAATGAATTTTTAATTAGTCCAAACAACACACGGAGTTTTGATTTAAAAACCAATATACAAGAGAGCTACTATACGCTTTTCACAGAAAAGTCCCAAACTGAAAACTGATTGATTTAGTATTGCATTGTGCTTTACTACATAAAATATATTGTGTGTGTGTCATGAACTGGAAAATCAAAGATATAAGTCACTCGCAATAAATATGTTTGAATTATTTAAGTAAAGATTTTATTTTTTTAATTTTTTATATCGTAAGTCAATAAACATCGAATGGCAATTAGATAGTTTCAGTTAAAATTTGTGGTAGCATTTAGATTCTGATGCAGGTGCATGATCAGAATTATGCGTCTGCGTTTGACTAGTCAACATTCAGTTCAAAGTAAAAGAAAAAAAACAAAAAGAAACAGGGACAAATATTAAGCGAGCAGATTCTGTTGAAATAATTATACCAGTTTATTTTTTGAGCTAGAGGTTTATGATCAGCGTCCCTGGATTACAATTTCATTCATGAGATCAGACAAAAAAATACATTTTTGTATAACTTTTTGTACCATTATAATGTCTTTACAAGATGTCAGCTTAGTTTGTAAGACAATTTGGATTTAATCAAGCGCAGCTACTGTTCCATGTACACATATTAATCCTTCTATAATCGGATTTTTGTGATCTTAAAACAAATTTTATTGATTTTTGATCATGATGGTTGAGTATATAGAAGTTTTAAAGGTCGATTACTTATGAAAAAGTCACTCTGCTGTCTATTGAATCTATCTATTGAATCATAACATTTTTTAATGGATAAATGGCTTAAATGCACTTATTGAACATTAGTTCTGTACTATAACGTTAATTTAAATGAGAAAAATATCAGTTTTATTATCCGCCTTGATTTACCATTTTCAACCGCTTCTTCTTTTGTATTCAACATTGATTTTGATGAGCAATTTCTGAGCTTTCTTTCAATACATCAACGTCAAATGAGCCATCATTAGCATATACAAAAATACGTTCCAAAACTTATATATTTATTATTATAACTTCCGTTTCATTTCTAAATAATAATAAATACTACATACGTTTTGGAATACATTTTTTAACCTAATGTCTCAATATTTTAAACAATTTAAGAATTGTAAGCAATAATTTACTTGACAGTTTGTCATCTCATCTAGTTTTTAAATTGTTTTTGTGAATTAGTGGGTACTTCGTAGGTAAATAACATTAAAATAGAAAGATTAAAAAAGTAAACGAAAGAGCTGATGTACAAACTCTATGTACGAAAATAATTGACAATACCGCAAGTGTGGGTGGCATAGCTAAGATTTATGTCTACTGCCTATTTCCGTTGACCAAATACGACCAAAGTGGTAGTAATTTTTTATTTTTAATACATAAATGAGACTATAAATATAATTGTTTGTTTTAATTGTTTCATAGTAAAATATTTAATGGTGTACCTATATGAAAAAGATTTATAATGGTGTAAAACAAAGTTTACCCAAACCTTTTTTCAATTAACAAATTTTTAACTAAAAAACCATTGGTTAATTTTCGCTGCATTTTTTCTATGAAATTTTCCATAACTCTGTGGCTTAAATCAGGCTGACCGGTGATGGCACATATAATGTGGGATTGAGAACTGCTGTGGTTTTTGGTTTAGTCGCAATAATCTGAAACAAGGAAACTTCTAATAGTTTCAAACCATATCGATGGCAAATTCACTTTATTTAGAAGAAATATGGATCAGGACATTATGGTCCCTAGGGGATTAACCAAGATGCGAGAGTGGAGACCGAAAGAGACTTTTTCTAGACTACTCTCAGTAGTTGTAGACTGTTTCATCTCGATATTGTCTTGGTATCGTATTCTCAGTCCCGGATTGGGTTTTTTCTTAAGATAAGTTTAGTTTTTGATTTTGTCTACTTAAATTTAGCCTAGAGTAGGTTTCATATTTGTAAATTGTAATTAAGATTGTAAGTTTTTAAATAGAATTCGGTTAAAATTTAAGGGCCGATGTTGGTTTTGTATAAAACACAAATTGTTTAGGAAATTATTCGCATTTCTGTTTATTGTGGTAATATTGGTTTAATTAATTATATGGAACAAAATAACGACAAAATGCTTGCCGCGACCTTGGCGGCATACCTCCATCGGATGTTACAAATTTTCGATGGCGTTGAGGCATAATTGATGTTCTATGCCTCATTTATTAGCTCCTTAATTGTTGCTGGCTTATAGATGTATTTGTATACCTTTTTTTTTAAGAACCTTAAAGAAAGAAGTCTAAAGGTGTAAAATCACATGATCTTGGCAGCCAATTGACATCGCCACAACGTGAGATAAAACGGCCATTGAATTTATAGCGCAAAAGAGCTATAGTTTCGTAGCTGTATGGCAAGTGGCACCGTCCTGTTGAAACTACATATCGTCCACATCCATATCTTCTTATTCGGTTAGTAAAATTCGTTATCATCTCACGATAGCGAATACTATTCAGATTAACTACTTGATAGGTTTAAGATGATTTTTCCGAAAATTGATGATATTGTCATTCCTTTCCACAATTCTGACCATTGACGACGCTAGAATAGTTAAGAGGTTTAAGTTCTTGAGTCAATTGCACCTTGTAAGCGTGCAAAATGCAAGTCCTTATGCATTTTCTGCAGTATCAGCTGCACGAGCATGCACCGGTATCTTCACATCTCCTACAGACTCGGTTTGCTCAAATTGTTAACCAATGTTTCCGATTGAGCACATTTTGACGGTTAAATTAATCGAAAAAATCACGAAGTGCAGGACATGCATTTTGATTTGAACGTCCATTTTCATAACAAGCATCAATAACTTTAACCTGTTGCTCGTTTGTGTATCTTTTCATAGTTTAAATTAAGTTAGTCTGAAATTGAGAAATGTCAAATGAAATGCAGAAATAAACATGAAGTTTAGTTGTGCTTTACATTTAACATCGGCCCTTAAAATTTAACCATCTTTTGGTATGACTTTTTTGGGATACAAAAGTGAGACACTCTTGGTTCATGTGTAGATTTTAATCGTTCAAATTTGATTTTGTCTTTAAAGATTATTCTTTAGGACCAGTTTCTATGTACCTTTTCTAGAGTCTAATCAGTGAGCTCACGTGTAAAATTAAGGTGTTCGAGGCCAACAAAGTCTCAGACCTTTAACGAGATAAACGTAAATAATTACCATCAGAATCAGAACAAAAGCCACCATACATTTTCAAATTCTAATGTCCATTTAAGTTAATTTTTTTGAATAAATTTCAACCCAACCTCTATTATAAATATATACGACTTAAGTTAGCTATGATTCAAGTTAAATTTAAAGTTTCTTGAAAAAAGAATTCCTTCACCAAAATTTATTCACAATAAGTCGCTATAGTTTATAACCGAAATAGTTTTTTTCTAATCGTGATGCCTATAGAGACTAAATAAAACCAAAAAGAGAATTCTCAGGTGTGGCACCTACCTAATGTATAGACTTGTTAAAAAAAAGGTCGCTTTCAAAAATATCACACATAGCTAGCACACGCGCAATCCTTATTCTGATAGTTTAGAAAAAAAGTTACAAAAAAGACTTCAACAAGAGTATTTTATTAATTAAATGTGAACCGCCAACATGCATATATGTATATGTATATAAAACGTACATACATCAGCTATAAAGCTTGATATGCCTGCCTCCCATGGCAATAACAAGTTGTCACCATTAAAATAAGGCAGTCGAAAAGCACATTTTGTGGGGCAGTTACGGTGCGTTAATGCGTGCACGTTGCGCTTAAACCTCAAACTTCAACAACTCAAGCTCTATAGGCTCATATAATGTGAAGCCCATAGAATATAACCCCCTTGCGTGTTCTTGTTTCTTGTGTGTCACCATCATATCGTATCGTTGTTACAGGTGGGGACACCATACAACAGCTTGATTAATATCTTATGCGGCTTCAACCTGACTTCAAGATTATTGACAGAGTGCACCTTTTTTTTCTTTAAAATCTCAGACACATTAAAAAATATTTTCTGCTACAAAATTATAAATGGAATTTTTATTGCATTCAGGGTGGCAGTTTTTAAAGAAAAGATATAGACATAACATTACTTTATTCGATATAGCAGCTATCAGACTTCCTTTCGATTGATCTGGGTTCAAGCCAATTAATGGCAACTCATTATCACTAATTGTTGCGTTGATATTTTTTATTAATTAATTTAAAAAAAAAAAAATAAAACCAACAACACGTAATAAGACATTCTCCTACAATATTTTTTATTTTGGATCAAGGATGTGTGAGCTTTGAGTAAATGTTTTAATAAATTGGTTTCTTAACCAGGGATGACATTTTAGAGTACACTATCATTTTATTTCTTACTAAGATACATGTTTTACAGAGCGCTCTAGAATATTGGTTTTAATAACTTATTGTTTTTCAATACTTTTGTTTAAATCTAATACATTTTTGCATACAAATGAAAACACTGATTGAATAATTTTTGCTCCGCTAAATACCAAAATCAAAAACTTTTTGTGTCAAAGACTTTTGACTTTGATATTTTTTTAAAAAATACTCGTATCTATACAAGAAAGTAATACAGATACTTTTAGTTAATAAAAAATCGGTATTGAAAAAAGTGTATGTATATTTTTGAAAATTTTTCTTGGTACGCCCTTGTAATATTATTGACCTCCTTTCATATTTAACTTGTGCGATAAATGCATGTTTGATGTTTGATAGTTTAGAAGGTTTGTATTTTCAGTATAGTTACATAAATTGGGTAGTTCCAGTGGGGGGGGGGGGGATTTCTAATAATTATTCTGTATTTTTTGTGTGTGTTCTTTCTTATTTTGCTTTAACCACACTGTGTAAAGTATAAAGGCAGATTTAAAGATACAGATCACTTCGATATAGTATGTGAAAAATTATTCAACGGATAGTTAACGACTTGAAGGCACGTACAAAATAATATGCAACATGATGTTCGATGTCACAAATACATTTATTGGAATTAAATTGATATCATCTTTTTAAGCTGATGAATAATGAGGGCTTTACATGCATGAAAGAGCGAATTTCAAAGGTCTTTATGAAAGAATTATAAAGATCTAATGGATACAAGGCATAGATTGATGTGTTTGATGTTATGACTGCGTGCTGTATATTAAAAGGTTTTTCTTTGTTTTATTCGAGGCAGAAGTTTTTATTTGCAATATGACTTTACATGCCGAAGTAAGGTTCTATATGATAAACTATTGTTTGAAAAAAGTGGCTGTGACCCACATTGATAACTTTCCATTGCATTCCGTTATAAGCTGGCTATTTTTCCATAGATAAGGATTAAAAAATTGTAAAGAACATCTCTAAGGGTATTAAGTATCAGTGAATTAAAGTAAAAACTGGTTTCAATTGTGATATTCGATACGCTTAATCAATTTCTAGTATATTTTGTTTTACTGCGCATAATCTAAAATTTGACCCTTAATTTCTTTGTTTTCAATTTGTTTTATTAAATTTTAGTTATTAAATTTTATCAGTATTTTTATAAATAAAATAATCCTTGAGTCTTTTCATTGTAAATTCTTAAGAAATTTAATCCAAAATATTTGTTAAGTATTTAGCACTGTATTTTAATAATAAAACAAAAAACTCAATAATTCTACAAATAATACCAAATTTTTTTATATCGCACAAAAATGGCTCTATCGCCCAAAAAAAAATGCTACATAGCCCCATATCAATGTCACATCAATTTTAAAATACCACAAGGCCCAAATTACTATTTGCCATATCGCCCAAAAGGAAGTAATGTGTTTCAACATTTGGGCATTCTGACAAATTTTTTGTTTAAGTTTAAATTTTATCGCCCCAACAGAATTATTAAATAAAAACAAAATGTCAGATCGCCCAAAATTAACTCGAACGTCAAGAAAGTGTAACAAATATATGGCTTTATTTCCCTTTTTTTGAAAGTGTAAGGCCAATTTTCAAAGTCAAATAAAACGAAATGGTTTGTTTGCTTGCAGTGCGTATAAACCTTACTGTTTTTAAGCTTCTTAAAGCCTGTAACCACCCATAATGTTTGTTAAATTAATAGTTTTGGTCGTTATGATAATTCTAAATGTGTGCGTTACGACACTAAAAGTTGGTTTGGGTGATATGACATTTTATTTTGGGCTTTGTGACGTTTTCCTAGTGATTTCACTTTTTGGGCTTTATGTCACTTTATGATTTTTGTTATATGTCGTTATGTGATATCGCAGGAGCCAACATTTTTAACGAAATTGCAATGTAAAACGAAAATTAATAAGCACTACAAAACTGCATACCAATCATATTTTTAAGAAAAAAACTCAATCATTTTACATACATATACAAAATTAGTTTTAAAATAAACGCCGATTTAAAAAAAAAATTAAAAAAGAGGCTGGGATGCGACCCACACTGATAACTTCCCGTTCTTTCTGTCGATTTGTCTTACTTAAAAGGTTTGTAGGTTTCCGTGTTTGGTTAAAAAAGTTGTCAGTTGCATTATTCTAAAAGATTTAAAAATTACCAGCAATATTTTGCATTGGATGAAATAGTTTGATTCCAAAATCTATTTTTGTAAACGAGATTTTTAGTTGAAAAACATTTCTTAAAAGTTTTTATTTCTCATATAAACAAATACAAATTGGTTGAATAAAACTAATTTAAAGTCTAAATCTTTTATTGTTCGCGAGATATCGAGAACCGAACATCAATATTTAAAAATTTTGCGTTCTATTTTTGTAGATTTTAATTCTTTATGAAAAAACAGACTTTTTGATTTTTATAAAAACTTTACTGAATGTCGAAAACAATATTTTCTGTGGAGAAAATTAGTTTGAAGCCAATATTTTTAATTTTTGAATAGATAATTGAGTCGAAAGCGAATTTGTACTAAGTTTTAATATTGTTTTTTTTTAGGTTTTTATTTTTTTGTAAAAAAAATGTCAATTCGATTTTTATCAAAATATTACTGTATGTTGAAAACGTATTTTTCAAAGACGAAATTAGTTTTAAGCCAATATCTCAAATTTTTGAAAAGATATTTGAGTCGAAAATCATATTTTACGAAATTTTGGTATTTTTTTTTAAGTTTTTATTTTTTCTTAAAAAACCGAATGTTGAAAACAATATTTCTTATAAGACAAAATTAGTTTTAAGCCATAGTCTCAAATTTTTGGAAAGATTTTTGAGTCGAAAATCAATTTTTACCAACTTTTGTTAATTCTCTTTTTTAGGTTTTTAATTTTTTGTAAAAAAACTGTAAATTCGATTTTTTTCAAAATTTTACTGAATGTTAAAAACAATATTTCTTGAAAGATAAAATTAATTGAAAGCCAAATCTTCAAGTTTTTGAAAAGATACTTGAGTCGAAAATCAATTTTTACCAACTTTTTAATAAAAAAAAACTGTCTATTCGATTTTTCTCAACATTTTTCAGAATGTTGAAAACAATATTTCTTATAATATAAAATAAGTTTGAAGCCTTAATCTTAAGTTTTTGAAAAGATAATTGAGTCGAAATTCAGTTTTTACCAACTTTGAGTAATGTTTTTTTTCGATTTCGATTTTTTTCAAAATTTTATCAGATGTCAAAAACATTATTCTTCGTTGCACAAAATTGTTTTGGAGATGAAATCATATTTGTGTCGTAAAATTTTCGAGGTGACAAATTTTTTTTTCAGTTTTTTTTTTGATTTATAAAAAAAACGTTAGTTGGATTTTTTTCCAAAAATATATTTGTTTTGTATCACGTTACAATATATAATATAAAATTTAATTCAAGTCTCTAGCATCATTGGTTCATGAGATATTTAGGGTTAACTGCATCTTTCTGCCTTATTATCTGTATAACAAAATTTATTTGAAGTCGACATCTCTTCTGGTTCTTGAGCTATGGACGACGAAAAAAACGTCGCGAACGTACGGACGTACGGACATACGGACATACGGACGTACGAACGTACCTACAGACGCACGCACAGACATCGTTCTAAAAATCTTTTATTTCGACTCTAGGGCCCTTGAAACGTCGAGAAATGTCAAAATTTTCAATTTGACAAATCGGACCCATTACAATAACTTCCTATGGGAAGTTAATAAATTTGTAATTTCTAAAATAAAAGTACTATTTTTAAACAGAGTCTTTGGATCCAGGAGCCAGCTTGTGCAATTTAGTCGTACACTTCATTAAATTATGTATACATATTGGTAAAATCTTTTGATTGAAATTTCAATAGTTCTCTTGAAATATTCAGTACTCCCTAGAAATAAGACCTTTTTAAAATCTCCAGACATCCCTTAAAATATCCAGACTTCCCTTGATATTTTAAGACCTCCCTAAATATTTCAAGATTTCGATTGATAGCTCACTTGATTTCTCAAGAGCTCTGCTGAAATTTATATTAATCCCTTGATTTTAAGATTTATATCTATACTGAAATCTCCAGATCTTACTTTAGATTTCTTAGCTTCCCTTAATATTTTAAAACATGCCTTAATTCTTCAAGACATTCCAAACACTTTCTCACTTGCTGATCACGTATTGAGAACTAAATGTGAGATACAATTTTCCAAAAAAACATGCGCATTCTCACATTCAATCTTCTTACAAATAAAACAATTTTTACCTATTTACCTACATACAGTAATCCCCGTTGCACCTCGTTGCACAAATAATTCTTTTTGTCGACAATGCTACCTGTCATAAGAAGTTGGACGATTTAAAAATATAAACGTGCAGTTTGTACCCACAAATACAACGTCAATCATTGAGCCCCTTGTCCAAGGCATAGATAGATAGATATTCTTTATTTTCGTATTAACAGTTACATTTGGTAAGCTACCGCACAGTTTACATACAGAGATTTGATATTTTTCTATGATATCTTTTTGCTGAACAAGTATATTAATTTGTATATAAAATTTAGATAATAATAATTTTGAAGGAAAATACAAACAAAACATTCAATTCAAATTGAAAAGGGCAGGTACATTTTGATTGAAATAAAATTAAGATTTCTAAACTTTTGCTTAGAAGTATTTTAGTAAAAAAAGGTTAGTATAAATTCTAATTGATAAATATATTTTAATATATTAGTAAATTGTTAGTAAGAATTTACAAATTGTTACTTTAAATAAATATAAATAAATAAATAAATAAATAAATTAGTTTATAAATAAATAAATAAATAAATAAAATAAATAAATAAATATATAAATAAATAAATAAATAAAATATTCATTGTTTCAAAGCTTACTATCAGCAAAATATAATAAGGAAACAAATTATAGCCATCGAACATGGCAAGACTATCAAAGAATTTTCGATGTCGATCATATATTTCCAAGCAATGCACATAAGCAAACATTGTTTGTGGCTTCTACTATAAGAAATTGTTTTAAAAAAACGTAATATTGGAAATATTTTACTACTAAACCTATGTACATTTTCAAGTTCTTTTTTTAAAGGCAGGCTTCATCCAAGAAGAAGAGCAGCCGGAAAATGATCTCGTGGTCATAGATAACGTTCTTGAGGACAATGCAGATTTCAATGCTTATTTGGCATGTGATGACATAACATATCATATTATGGCAAAATAACAGATGCCGAAATTAAGTTAACACTGAAATGTTTATAGAGTAAATTTCTGGGATGAATATTTTATTTTTTAGTTGACCTACTCGTGCAATTATACGGGTTTGTATGTCAATCAAGCGGGGTTTCGCTAATTGAACCACCCGGATAATTGACCGAAAAATCTGACAAAATGGTCAGTGCAATTAAGCGGGGAATACTGTATATCATTTTCTAACATTGCTTCAGTATCAGAGCCGAAAAAGGGAGTCGAAATAATGGTTTTATTTTGTCTTTACTATAAGTATCAACTATTTTAAAGAAGAAAAGTCATGTACTGAAAAAATTGTATCTACAAAATTATGTGTGGCAAGTATCAATGAAGATTGAATAAATTTTTTTTAAATAAAATCGGTTTTATGGAAAAAAATATAAAGAAAATGAATATTTGTATTCAGCCCGGAACACTGTTAATTGAAGTTATAAAAATATAATGTTGATTGGATTAGTTCAGTTCCAGTTTTACATAAGCATTTGAATGCCATACTATAGGTATCAGGATCCCATGCAAACTTAAAAAAGTTTCTTGAATACACGCGGATAAGCTAAAGGTTATGACATATGGTATGTTTATTAACTCATAAGTTATTATAATTAATGTATACACTTTTGCTCTAGGTTATGTTAAAAAAAATCATTCATCGCAGAAACTTTTATTGTGATGGAAAAACCAATTTGTCTACTAAGTCCTAATGACTCTTTCCAATAGGTACAACATTCCATTCATTAAAAACTAACAACCATCGAACGATTTATTAAATTCATGGTTTCACTTCAGTAACTTAACAGAGAAAAACGTCAAAGAGAAATCGGTCAGCGCGGCGCGGCGTTTCATTTGTCACAAGAAAAAAAAAAACTTAACCCGTGCAAAGAATTATTAATTAGCAACTTAAATGGTTTCGCATGGTGATCGGTTATACATAAACACAATATTAGGTAAAAGATTTTAATTAAAAGAAACAAAATTGGACAAAGATGACAGTAGAGTTCTGTTTTACAAGCACTCAATCCATTTTTCCTTTTAAAGGATCTTATTCCCAGATACGAGAATTATATGGAAATAACACAGCGCCTCCTATCGATGACAGCAGTTGCTAAGAAAAGGTGTCATTCTAGGTGATGAGACGTCAATCTATTGATAGAATCGATCGTTGAGTTTGACGTTTATGCTTTTTTTTCTTCTTTTGCTTTTAGATACCTACTAACAAAAGAATAATAATTTTCAACACATGGCTATTTGATACAAAAGAACGTGACTTTGTTATTTTCAAATACATAGCTATGGTGTAAGGCTTAAACGCGTTGGATATGTTATTTAAACGTCACTGTTCTCATACATGTTGAAGTTGTGGATTGACGTTGATCATGGCGGAAGCTTTCTTCTCACTAATTGACATTTTATGTCATAATTTCACAGCATGAAAAAAAAAACATGTTAAATGAGTTAAAAGATTACTTAAGATACTTTTGTATCTTGATGCATATCGACAAAAGCATAAAAAAGACATAACTAAGTTACCGACATAAGTCGTTTAGCTTTAATGAAGCTTCTGGAATTCTTTTAATTCTTTTTTTTTGTGGTTGTTTGCTTGACAACCATTCAAGCATTTTGTTGGCTAGTAGTTATGGTTGTAAATATTTGCTTTTAAAAGTAATCGCTTGTACCTTTACGCTAACTAACTACGAGCTAGTACCGATGACATTCTATATAATACACAATTTAATGATTTTTATACTTAAAAGGCGGTAAGAAGTTACACAAACAAGTTCGATTGAAATAAAGACACGTGTTGCATGCCTACCTACATAAATCTAAAACCTCTAATGTTGTGGTGATGATATAGAGGTACCAAACTATTGCAGACAAAGATGGTTGTTTTCTAATGGAATTTTAAAATTTCAGTGTGCGAATGTGAATTCAAATTATTTTGTAATGGATTTCATTTGTAAAATGCCGCACGCACTCAAAAAACATACAAAAACTACATCATTAAACTTGTGGGATGTTATTTTAGATATTTT
Organism: Eupeodes latifasciatus; assembly: GCA_920104205.1. Taxonomy (NCBI): domain Eukaryota; kingdom Metazoa; phylum Arthropoda; class Insecta; order Diptera; family Syrphidae; genus Eupeodes; species Eupeodes latifasciatus. The sequence continues at coordinate 141,904,773 of OV049924.1, read as the reverse complement.
ATCTGAGAAATACAATCGCACACCGCATGCAGCCAGATATTGGTATATGGATTAATTGCTGAACTCGATTGATCAATTCAGAGAATTGAAAAAAGCTGTTTTGTTTGAAATAAACCGAAATGTATAGTAAATAGAGCATACGACTGCACAAAATTACATATCGACAGCATTTTTAAAATTTTCTTCTATCCAATGATCTTGTTTTAAAGTCTAAAATGCAAATATTTCGGTTGAAGAAAGAAGAGAAATAAGTTAATTGGAGCTTTATATCTAGAATAGGAGGTCTGGCTGACGGCAAAAGCCAATGCTATAACTGTGAAATTAAAACAAAAATAATGAACAATTAATCTGATAAATAAAATCACATTTACTTCTACTAGAATAGGAGATAATTTTGACATTTTTGAAGGAATGGTTACACTGACTAGTTTTTTCCTTTTGGTGTTCAAAACTCAGTCGAATTTGACCAAAGAAGCGAGCTGGCTTTTTGTAGATGATTTTCTGTTGGAATATTAAATACATTTCTGTTGTCAATTAGATGAAAACCATGAAAAAAGTTAATTTTTTTAACAAACTTCAATATCAATGTGGATGAAAACCCTAGTTCATTGACGTTTCGAAATTATCGGAAAAATGATTGCGCTTCATACAGAAGCACACTACAAAGTTTAATAAAACCAGAACTATTTAGTCCTTCCTATAATTCTAGTGAACTTGATAATAAAGTCAATGACCTCCCTTTAGCTATGAATAAAAAAAGTTACGAGAAGGGTATAAGGAAATCTAAGCCATCTTTCTGACGGTCTTTCCGCTGTACAATGGAAACTTCTTACTTACTTAAGGTGGAAACTTCTAGGCTACGAAAAATTCTTTCAACTAATACAGCGATGCCAAGCTGTCTGAAATATGCAGATGGCTCCTGGAAATTTTCAACTGAGAATCGCTAAACCTGCTACCGGATACTTACTTTTCTGGTAGCTCTCAAATCGTATCTTGTAACAATAAAATAAATTCAAGTACTACTGTAACATATCAATAAGGTCTGATCACAAGGGATCAACAATGGGCGGCTCTCAACAGCTTGAAACCCTTTAAATCTGCTGGAACAGATAGTATATCAGCCAAACTCAAAAAACCCCAGATATAATTGCACCAATTCTAGAGGAAATTTTCAACAGAAAATATAGATTTGGTTCATGGAGTGAAGTGAAAGTTGTTCTCATACTCAAAGCAGGAAAATGCTCTCAAGTAAACCCTAAAGATCTAAGACCATCATTCCTTCTCAAGACCTTAGAAAAGAATACTCCTTCCATGTCCATCTGGTCTGGATGCGGAGGGTTTCAGAGTTATTGTCTATGAGGATGACGTTGATATAGCGGTTTCAAGAACGCTTCTTAACACGTTAAAAAACTCTTACAAAACGCCTTAAAAAACTAGTACTTTGAAATTACCGGTGTGGACTTTGACTTTTGCAAAAGCTGTATGGATGAGGAAGAGGAGGAACAGTTCTTCACCACCTTTGTACATGCCCTGCACTAGCTGCAAAGCAAAAGGCTTACCTATGAGAATTCTACTACAACGATCTAAATGATCTTAATCATATTAACATAATCAATCTTTTACGTTTCGTAAGGGATACTCAAACTAATTTCATTGAGCTTAGAAGAAAGCCTCGATACTTATGTGGTAATAAACTGGCCTAAGTTTGCCTACTTCATCCCGGACAGCTGCTTTAACCTAACCCAACCTAACCTAGTTAGGTTAGGTTGTTACTGTTTTGTTTAACATTCAACTTTACAAACTTACAAGAAAATTCCAAAGTCTTTGCCAACTCAATTACAAATCAAAATCAGACAAAATGGCAGAAAAAGACAAATAAAATTATATTTCTATTTATCTCCTTCAACAAGACATTTATGGAATTTTCTTTTATGAGGAGATAGAAAAAATAAAGCAGAACCGGTCAAACAAACTTTATGCATACATAACCGTACCTAGAGTCTTGATTTAGTATATACAAAAAGTCGATATAACTAAGTGTATCTATATGTACCTACATCAAAAAAGATCATTAACTATAACTAATTAAAAGTCGTTGTTTTCGCATCTCTGAATTCGGTTTGAGACAAGAGACAAGCGATAAAATTACAAAGTTGAAATACTTTTGCCTTGATTTGAGATTAAAAGCTTAAAAGATAGATATACAGGAGTAGGTTTAAAGTATACAAGGTATATAAAAGTGTTAAATTTGGATGACATGAATAACTTTTTCTTGTGATGTAAGTTTTAAGTCAAATTTGGTTAACTAGTGCAGGTTATAATATTCCAATTAAAGGCAATGGTCTTCTTTTGTAAAATACTTTATGTATATCAAGCTAAATATTTACAGAAGTGAGAAGAGATTTTTGATACTGACAAGTGTTAAAAAACCTTATAGATCAATGGCCATAATTCTTAGTAAATAAATGGAATGAAATGTATAAGGTTAAAGTATTGTCAGAATAAAAATGGTCTTTTGCTACAAGACTCTCTATGTGTTACCGTTTTTTCTTTTTTATTTTTGTAGTCAATTTTAAGTATATATTTTTTTAGAAAATTGACCTTCTCGCCTATAACCGGGGGAAATAGACCCCAATTTTTAGTAGTATTGTTTGCAGGCTTGTATTTAAATTAAAAACATGTCACTTGAATTTTTCTAAAAATTTTACCAAATGTTAGAAATGATGTTTTTTATACGATGCAAAGAAGTTATTAGGGTTAAAGCGATACGTTTCCTATGTTATCCCAACCAACCCAACTGAGGAAAACTGAAAAATCTTCAAACAATTCAGGAAGGCCTGCAACGCTGAAAAAAAATACTGCGATATGTAAAAATTTTTAGTCGTTCGTAAACAACATGAGGAATTCTTCGTCGGTTCCTACGCTCGTTGTCAATGACACTCTATATGTTAGCTCTCAGCTAACAGTTGAACAAATCCTTACATCATTTTTGTGAAAGTAAGATTATTTCACTTGATATTGAAAAAGAATTTAAAAGAGTTTGACATCTTATCGAAAATGCGTGCCTTCAAATTTGACGAATTCCTGCTTCGTCGGATTAGAAATTACCATTCGAACCGTTCATTATAAGTAGTATTTGAAGAATTCAAGTATGAGAGTTCCGTCTTCGATACTCTTTCTAATTTTATTTATTATCGCCTGATGCTTCGCTGATAATAGCCTTCAGCTTTTCATATTCTTTTTTAGGATCACAAGCCTCCAAATCGGATATGGATCTTCGGTGGTAATGTATGATAAGCTCATTACATTTTGACCTAGATTCCCATGTAAAATGGGCACTTGTGGACATACGCAATGTCTCCAACAATGTAGCTAAATGTTTGGGTTTCCTAAGACGATGCAAAATGTATGCCCTTTGATCTGGGTATTATCTGTAAGTTTTAAATATGTCCAAAGCTTGAAAGCTCAAATTGATTGGTTTTTGTAAAGTTTCTTGCCCCACTATTTTGTATCGTTATTTTAACGGATTATATTGTAGTAAAATAGCTAGTTGCAATAATTTGGAAATCTTTATTTTTCTTCATATCTTTACCTTATTTTCTTGGAAGTATTCTTAAACTAACTCTTACAAATCATATTCAAGATCGAGTAACGAACGGATTTTTACGCTATTTTACGTTCTTTTTCAAACTTCATCTATTGTCTCATTTCCACTACAGATACATACGTACATTTTAAATTTAAATTTGTTTTCGTTAAAATAAAGCACATTTCATAGCTCTTACGCTATATAACTACAAACTATAGTTCCGCTGAACTAGAATAAATTAGCACATAATCAACTTCAAAAAAGAAACTTCCTTTAATTACATTAAAAAATATTAAAATTTTTAGAGCGTATTTTTATGTCGATGAGGAATTGAAAAATAATGTCTGGAGTGTACTGGTGAAGTTCGACGAACGTGATTGACGTTAAATGACTTAACTTTTTAATTTTTTACTTTTCTGCTGTCATAAAAAAATGTCAACAACCTTTATAAAAGTGTATTTAATTGATTTCTTAACATTTCGCCCACAGTCATGTAAATTATAACAATCGTTTAATAATTTTTTGACTAGAAGACTTATGTATTTAAATGACAATACATTTTATACAAAAAGAATCGTACCCTCGAAGTATTTGAGTTCTATATTTATAGGATTTGATTTTATTTTGATTCAGTAAAACCTAACTAATGATAATTTATTGTTCTTTAAATAAAACTTTTTATAGAAAGTCAATAGGTTCTTTGTATACTCGTATGTTGGTAACTTCCCCCAGACATTATGTCGGACATTTTTTCAAAAGTCAGTTCATTAGGGAAGTTTCGTATGTTATGTTTTTATGGTCAACAAAAAAAGTAGGAGTTTTATCATATTTATTATGTGTCATAACTGAGAACCTTAATTTAAAAATTACCATAAAGTTGGAGGTACTTAAAAGAAGAAATTTAGTTAGATAAATAAATTGAAAACAAGTATAAAATGCACACTGGCCTGCCACAGTGAATTAAATTTTAATTTATTTGTATTGTGTGTGTTTAGTTGTGTGTAAATGCATTTGATGTGCATCAGACAACCTTGTGTCATAATTTTTTTTTTCTACTTAAAGTAAGCTTAAAGTAAGATTTTAAGATGATTAATGGCAGGAGAATAATTTAAGTTTTTACTGAACATAAACATCTTAGAAAATACAGTACCTATACATTTTTCTACTTAAACATTTTTTTATTGAATTTATCATAAATACCTACTGAAATTATTATATTGCTAAATTTTATTCAGTATATTTATTCCACTTATATTTTTTTTATTTTATTTATTTATTTAATTATTTCATGTATGTACATTTTGACAGCAGTTGAAGCTCAAATAATTCATACACTTAGTCCAATTTTATCATACTCTTTCTTACATTCAGGCTGGTATCTCACGGAAAATGCTTCAATATTGGGTTGCAGTGCCTCAATCGAAGCGGGCTTATTCCTTTAACATAGCCCCGCAAAGAATAGTCTAATTGACCAAACGTGATATAAACTGTTTACCGAATTCGACTCTCAATGGGACCATATTTAGGCATGCAAGTCAAGCTCTTCCATTTTACGCAAAAAAGGTTTGTTATCATCTTCGGTAGCGCTCAAAATTAACAATAACGCTACGATTCGGATTAACTTTGAAGAAATACATGTCCAATGATTCGGCCAGCCCATAATCCGCACCGAACACTGACTTTTTCTAGATGCATAAGTAACTCTTGGAATGCTTCTGACTGTTCTTTACTATCAGTCTTGTCATTCACACATTTTATTTTTTTCCAATTCGTTTTTCATAACCGGAGGGGGGGTGGACGTTGTCACCAGACGCGTGTTAATTATCGGCACCGCATCGTCCGGCGCACCACCTAATTGAAACTTTCAAACAATGGTACTATTGTACTTTACAAAAGTGAATTAACGTCAATTTTCAAAAATTTGTCATATTGCACTTTGACCAAGTGAAATAAGACCAACTTATTTTACCAAAGGAGAAACACACAGCATTTTGGGTAGTAAAACAGTATGGTAGGCATGTAGGGGGTATGCTGGTCCACTGCAACGTCGATGCTTGGGCACATTATAGGTTTGCTGCAGTCGTACTTTGCATGCAAAACTTTGTGCATTATATAATTTTCTTTAATTCCAGGTTCTTGAATTGTAATCGAAATTTTTCATACACCCAACCTTGCATCTACCCGAAATCCTACTTTCCCCAGCAGGAAGGTTGCCTGGGAGGGCAACATTGCCATACCATTTTTTAACTTCCCATAGGAAGTTATTGTAATGGGTCCGATTTGTCAAATTGAAAATTTTGACATTTCTCGACGTTTCAAGGTCCCTAGAGTCGAAATAAAAGATTTTTAGAAAGATGTCTGTGCGTCCGTACGTTCGTCGTCCATAGCTCAAGAACCAGAAGAGATATCGACTTCAAATAAATTTTGTTATACAGATAATAAGGCAGAAAGATGCAGAAAGGGCTCTCAAGAAAATTGCGTGGGTGTTTTTTTTACGATAGCAGTTTAAAAAATAGGTGACAGTTTTGGTTAACCCTAAATATCTCATGAACCAATGAAGCTAGAGACTTGAATTAAATTTTATATTATATATTGTAACGTGATACAAAATAAGTATATTTTCAGAAAAAAATCCAATTAGGTAACGGGTTTTTTTATAAATCAAAAAAAAAATTGAAAAAAAAATTTGTCACCTCGAAAATTTTACGACTAAAATATGATTTCATCTCCAAAACAATTTTGTGCAACGAAGAATAATGTTTTTGACATCTGATAAAATTTTGAGAAAAATCTAATTGACAGTTTTTTTACAAAAAATAAAAACCTAAAACAAAATTAATAAAACTTGGTAAAAATTGACTTTCGACACAAATATCTTTTCAAAAATTTGAGATATTGGCTTTAAACTACTTTTATCTCTCAAAAAATATTGTTGTCAACATTCAGTAACATTTTGAAAAAAATCGAATCGACAGTTTTTTTTACAAATAATTAAAAACCGAAAAAAAATTTAACAAAAGTTGGTAAAAATTGATTTTCGACTAACATATCTTTTCAAAAATTTGAGATATGGCTTCTAGCGCATTTTAACTAATAAGAAATATTGTTTTCAACATTAGGAAAAACTTTGAGAAAAATCGAATTGACAGTTTTTTTTACAAAAAATAAAAACCTAAAAAAAAAATTAATAAAACTTGGTAAAAATTGACTTTCGACACAAATATCTTTTCAAAACTTTAAGATATTGGCCTTAAACTACTTTTATCTTTTAAAAAATATTGTTTTCAACATTCAGTAAAATTTTGAAAAAAAATCGAATAGACAGTTTTTTTTACAAAAAATTAAAAACCTAAACAAAAACAATATTAAAACTTGGTAAAAATTTACTTTCGACTCAAATAGCTTTTCAAAAATGAAAAATATTAGCTTCAAACTTATTTTATTTCACAGAAAATATTATTTTCGATATTCAATAAAATTAAATCTACAAAAAATAGTACGCAAATTTGGTAAAAATTGATACATATAGACAAACTTTTAAGCAAGACAAATCGACAGACGGGATGGGAAGTTATCAGTGTGGGTCGCATCCCAGCGTCTTTTATATTTGATTATTTCATGTACATTTTGACAGCGGTTGAAGCTCAAATAGTTCATACACTTAGTCCAATTTTATCATACTCTTTCTTACATTCAGGCTGGTATCTCACGAAAAATGCTTCAATATTGGGTTTCAGTGCCTTAATCGAAGCGGGCTTATTGCTTTAACATAGCCCCGCAAAGAATAGTCCATAGACATTAAATCCATCGAACTAGGCCGCCAATTGACCTGTCCTAAACGTGATATAAACTGTTTACCGAATTCGCCTCTCAATTGGACCATATTTAGGCATGTAAGTCAAGCTCTTCCATTTTACGCAAAAAAGGTTTGTATCATCTGCGGTAGCGCTCAAAATTAACAATAACGCTACGATTCGGATTAACTTTGAAGAAATAAAGTCCAATGATTCAAACACTGACTTTTTCTAGATGCATAGGTAACTCTTAGAATGCTTTTGACTGTTCTTTACTATAAGTGTCTTGTCTATCTATCAGTCTTGTCTTAACATTTTATTTTTTTCCAATTCGTTTTTCATAACCGGAGGGGGGGGGGCGTTATCCCAGACGCGTGTAAATTATCGGCACCGCATCGTCCGGCGCACCACCTAATTGAAACTTTCAAACATTAGTACTATTGTACTTTACAAAAATGAATTAACGTTAATTTTCAAAAACTTATTTTACCAAAGGAGAAACACATAGCATTTTGGGTAGTAAAACAGTATGGTAGGCATGTAGGGGGCATGCTGCTCCACTGCAACGTCGATGCTTGGGCACATCATAGGTTTGCTGCAGTTGTACTTTGCATGCAAAACTTTGTGCGTTATATAATTTTCTTTAATTCCAGGTTCTTGAATTGTAAACGAAATTGTGGGGAGAGTACTATAACTTAGGCGACAAAGTTTAATGACGGATTTGTATAGAACAGTTAAAAACCAGCATTTTTTACTATGGGAGGGGGGGGGGTCTATCTCCCCCCGTTTAGGCGGTAGGGGCAACCTTTTTTTTAACTTTTTTTACTCAAATTTTGAGTTTAAAATAAAATTTTTCAAAAACTACGCATAGTTTTGACTTGAATTAAAAACTGGCTAATAAAAAGAATGTTGGCTTTAAAAAAATGTATAAAACTTAATTGTAAGTATCACCGTTATTTTTTAATTATTTTTTTCCATTTTAAATAATAATTTTTTTAAATTGCCCCTACCGCCTAAATGGGGGGAGATAGACTCCCCTCCCATAGTAAAAAATGCTTATTTTTAACTGTTCTAACAAATTCCGTTATAATATCTTGTCGCCTAAGTTATCGTACTCTTGCCGAAATTGTTCATACACCCAACCTTGCATCTACCCGAAATCCTACTTTCCCCAACAGGAAGGTTGCCTGGGAGGGCAGCATTTTTTTATAAGAAAGAACTCCACATTGCCATACCATTTTTTTTCATATTTTTTTTGGGGAATCATTTCTTGGGAAGTTATTTCACGAAGCCGTCAAAACCAGTATTGCCAAAAAGAAAATAGCAGACAAATCACCTATTATTTTTATTTTTATCGCTATTTCAGAATATCGTTAAAAATTGCGAAGAATAGTAATAAGTTATTGAAATTGAAGTAATATAAGAAACTTTCATTCAAACATAACAATTCATTACCTTAATTTGTTTCCACCTGCTTTTTTTTGTATTTCAAAATATGGAAATTACTCAAGATATTTCTAGTATTTGTAGTATATTGTGTGTCTCTGATATAAACCTAAAACGAAGACCTGCATTGTTGTTTTTGTTATTTTTGTTATAATAAATCAAAGAAATTCAACTTATAAGTTATAATGGTGTGCACATTGCGGATGTTGCCCCTTCAAATTTATTAATATTATTATGAAAAAACATCACGATTATGTTTTGTTTTTATTTTATTAGATACTTTTTTGTTTTAATCGATTGTTTGTATCCATAAATCGAGATGATGACTCGCTTGTCTTAACTGAATGAGTAACATGTTTCTTTTTCTTAAGTTATATTTATGTCTTACTAATGTTAATAGGATTTTAATGGATTAACCTACCTACATAGTTATAACTTTTTTTTTCTTTGTTATAATTCGATTGATTTCGCAGATGATTTAATATAATTTGCTTTGAAGCAGATAAATTATTTCAACACGGATGTTATACGCGGGTTAAACTAATTAGGTCAGGTGTTAAGGCGAGAACATGCAAAGAACTGAAAATTATTTTTAGTAATTATTTAAAAATATAAGAATAAGACAATATTATAAATGATGGAGGAGAACTTTTTGGATACCGAAAAAATATAACTGGAACAGACATAAGTTTTAAGAGAGCGGATGATTCCTATGTTCTGGATGTTCACGTTGACAATAACAGATTGTACATAATTCCAATTTATTTAAATTGCAGCCATTGGGAAGTTGACTATAACAAATTATGTGACACTTTGCAGGACATCGACTCAAATAATCTAATGCTTGTAGGAGATTTTAACGCAAGAATCGGTTTTTCACAAAATAACTTCTTCAGTGAAGACTCCCCATATATTAACCTGAACCGTAGCTCTAAAGACACAGTGTGTGATAGCAAAGGATCAAAAATATTGGAACTTGCAGATGTTTATGATTGTCATGTTTTGAATGGTAGCTGCGCAGGAGTTCCCTAGGGAGAGTATACATTCATAAGAGGTACTGCATGCTCCGTCATTGACTATTGCTTTGTCACTGGCAACTGGGGTAACATTATTAGCAACTTCACAGTAGGAGCTGAGACATTCTCAGATCACATGCCTCTTGAAATGACTTTTTCTTTGTCGGAGTTAGATAGCACCTTAAATAAGAAGCAACTGAAACTTATTCCTAAACTAACCTGGAAAGATACAAATAAGATAGATTACCACATTAACTTGGGAATAGAACTCGAAAAACTTGCAAATTCTGGTATGCCTGCGAAAATAAGTTCTCTTACAGAAGTTATTAAAAAAGCTTACCCAGAAAACAGACCACTTAGAAAACAACCAATTTGCAAACAAAAATGGTTTGATATTGAGTGTTCAAAAGCTAGAAATCTATCATTTAAGTTCTTAAATCTTCTACGGTTGCACAACGTTGATATTTTTAAAAAACTATATACTGAAGCTAACAAAAATTTTAAACGAATATGCAATAGTAAGAAAGCAGTTTTTGATCAATCGAATATGGAAATTATCAATAACACTCGTTGTTCCGCTCAGTTCTGGAAAGCTGTTAAGCTTGTAAATGGAAACACAAATCACAATGCCGCAGGATTGCAAGCATCAAGCCTAAAAAACCATTTTAGCAGACTGCTGAATATCACAACGAGTGCACCTCCGATGCAATACGCTGAACCACTTATTTTGAACGAGTTTTAAGATGCACCTTTTTCAACTCCAGAAGTGAAACAAATAATAATGAACACAAAAGACAACAAGGCCCCTGGAGATGATCGTATACCATCTGAGTTCTACAAGCATGCCACAAACCAGTTCATAGTCTTACTTACAAATGAGTTCAATCAAATCTTCGAAAGTTGTTTAGTTCCCGAAGCTTTTAAGAAATCAATTATTTTTCCAATACATAAAAAAGGCACTTTTGAAGATCCGTCAAACTATAGAGCAATCTCAATTCTTAATACCTGCGCTAAATTGTTTGCAGGACTTATTCACTCCAGGCTTTCGCAATGGGTAGAAAATAGCAATATACTATCAGAATTTCAGGCCGGCTTCAGGAAAAAATACTCAACCATCGACCAAATATTTGCCCTTATAAACATTGCCGATTTATTCCGAGCAGCTTTTGACTCAATTGACCGTAATGCGCTTTTTTACAAGCTAAGCGTGATAGGCGTATCAAGCAAAATTATTTCAGTTTTAAAAGCTTTGTACGAAAGCAACGTAGCATACGTTTGGGACGGTGATACCATATCCGATGAATTTGCAACATCAACGGGTCTCAAACAAGGTTGTATATTGAGTGCACTTCTATTTACCATGTACGTAAACGACATTACAGATGAAACAAAAGGAGGAATTATGATGGGAGGAGTAACTATACTTGCTCTCATATATGCTGACGACATAGTCTTCTTATCTGATACGGTTGATAAAATGCAAATTATGGTTAATAGACTTGAGCAATATTGCAAACGATGGAACCTGGAAGTGAATCTTGAAAAATCTAAAATGATGGTGTTTAGAGGTGGAGGTGGCAGACATGCGCAAAACGAAAAGTGGACATACAAAGGTGAGGTTATTGAAATAGTACGGGAGTATAAATACCTAGGAGTTTTAATAACATCAAATCTGAAGATGAACAAGCATCTAGACGGTAAATTAACAGAAGCAAAAAGAGCAATCTCTTCAATATGGGAACTCCTCCTCTGATAATGGATACACTACAGATGCATTTTAACTACGTAGTCAAAGTAATGAATATGGCAGACAGCAGAATTCCAAAAATCATTCTTAAAACAGTTATCCAAGCAAAAGGATCTATGGTAGAAGAGTGGGAGAGCCTTGCTTCAATATGCGGTATTGATCTTGAAATAGCAATGAATGTACAACCCGCCCTATTAGATTCAAAATTCAACATGATTTTGGAAAAATTTGGAAGAGTACTGTATGGAAGATATGAGTCTGAAGCTAGATCATCGATATTCAGGAACTACTACAGTCGTTTAAATTTTAATTTGCAGAATAGATCGTATCTAATAAATAACAACACAATCGATAAAATTAGCATTATTCTTAAAGCAAGGGGAGAATTACTTAACCTTAATTATATGCCACATCGACCCGATCTGCCTATATTATGTAGCCTTTGTAATATGAAAGCACGGGAAGATACATTTCACTTTATTGCGGTGTGTCCAGTCCTAAAAGAATTCCGGATTATCTACTTCAATAAAAGCAACCTCGATGAAACTGAATTCTTCAGGTTATTAAATGGAGAAGAAGGTTGGGACTCGCTTTATAATTATTCTATTGCTGCTCTTAAATATAGAAAACTTATAATCGAAGAAGATTTTTAAATATAAAAAATAAAATAAGAAAAATATCTATCAATGTAACTTATTACTCCTATTTTGTTAAATAAAATGTATTTGTTTTCGAAAACGTCAGTCTGGTAGACGGCCATAAGCCATACCGATACGACTTATAAGATAAATATATTATATTATATTTTTTATATATTATATAAAAATGTTATACATACATACATATTATATTGAAATAAAATGAGTCAAATAACTAAAACTAAACTTATAAATGATGGAGGTCATGGAAAAAATGAGTTTTGGAAAATATGTATACCGAACTATCAGAAATGGAATAGTAAATTTGTTTAAATTGGAAACAAATCTCCAAAGATACCTTTGAGATTGACGAGTGCAATTTGGAATTTTGAATAATTTCGAGATAATTGCTTAAAAATTGACATTTTTAGGATAGTTTAAATTGATTAACTATTGAAAAAGTTGAAGTAAATAAAAAATGTACAGTCCTTATTCCACCCAGACCTTTCCAGTAATTTATCCGAAGGTACAAACACTAAAAGAAAACTCTGATTTTTTGGTCGCAATCTTTAGAATCGATAAAAAGAATACTCTAACCTCAAATAGATAAGCTGGATCACATTAGAAGACGATTCTTCTTAGCTCATCTCAACAGGGGGACGACAACTCGATTTAGTTTTATTTAGTTTATCTGACGCTATAAGAACGTTAGCTGAATCTTGAATCCACCTCTGCTATAACGAATATAGATACATACTAACCCCGCCTGAAACTTTTCTTGTAATTTGCATATGACAATTCTTATTCTTTTGATTTTAGTAAAGCCAATTTTCATCAGCTTTCTGAACAACTATCTGCTTGTATTGAGAATATATTAAAATGCATTGGAAAACCCTACAAAATATATCGTTTCTCTTGAAATACCCAAACATTGCAGATTTTGTTTTACATGGTATCAAGGGCGGTTCCAGACATTTAATCAGGGGGAGGGGGTCAGACACTCAACGCAAAGAGTTTTTGAGCACCGCTTAAAAATATTCTTTAATATTCTGTAATGAAGACTGACAAAATTGCAATAACATTATGTGAATAGATATATTTTAACTTTAAATTTACTATTTCAGAAAGGGCAAAAGGCATGATCTGACTATTCAATTTGGACGATTCCTTGCACATGAAAGCATTCCAAGATTTCAACAGTTTTCTTAATATGTCCTATTTAAGAGCTAACAAACAATAGTTTAGAGGGGTTTTGGGTGCGTTTTATGCAGAAATGTTAGACATTGTGTTAAAACGTAGCTTTTTTCCCAAAAATAATGTATTTTGTTCTTGTTTCAATGTCTACAAATCGGAAAAACGCTTCAAAAATGTTTTTGCAAAAAGCCAGAAAATGAGAAAGTTTTCTAGAAAAACTCCTACTGCTTTTGGGATATTAATATTATTGAAATTCATGTTTAAATCTCAATTCTAGAGCATTCAAAGGAAATTCACCTCATAAAGCAGATTTCTTCAATTTATTAAGATCTTAAAAGTTTTTTTATTTAAAAGATAAACAAATTTCAAAAAAAAAATAAATATACTTTAGGAAAGCCTTTAATTCTTAATGTGCGTCAAATAAAATAAGACAGAATTTAAGACGATAGTCAGGAATTTAAAGATAATTTTATATCAAACAGGCAATCTTTTATCCAAGGTTTTTTATTGAAAACATTGATATTTGCTCTTTCTCTCAAAAAAATCTTATGAAAATAATTTAAAACATTACTAAAGTTTTTCTTTATTTTTTTAAAAAACCTTTAAGATTATTACAAAGACTAAAGCTGTCCATTTTTTCGTGAATATCGTTAAATTACTAACAAATCTGTAGATAAAATCTTGCTTTAACAACTAAACTGTATGAGCCTTATGGCTTATATGGATCGTACGTTGGTTTAAAGTTGATGAATTTGTGTAGCGTGGAATAGGTCTGGATTTCCGATTCATATTTTATTTTTGGGTCCAGTCCTCAGAACAAAGTGGAAAAAAATAAAATACAAATTTTAATTTTAAATGTAATAAATAAATTATTTAAGATAAAATTTGAGTCATGTATATTAACACAATACGATTAAATTTGAATTCAAAGGAATTCCTACAAAAATTAAAAAAAAAACTCTCCCCGGGGTGGGGGGATCAGAAACCCTACGATACCCCCTACCTCAATTCGCCATTATATGGTATACGGAAGAGCTTAAAATTCTTCGAAACAAGGCTTGGAAAATATCATAAAAAGCCTGTGCTCTGAATATCGTGAAATGTATGTTACCATGTTTGAAGAATTTGAATATCTCTCCAATTATATGTACACATGCCGAATACATGGAAAGTACATTTTTTAGAATTGATTCCAAATGAAATGAATAATTCTTTACTGCAAAAATGGAATATAATGGCTGTCCATTAAAATTTACTTATAATAAAGGTAATTTAGTAAGTACTCCAGAAATGTGTAACGCATTGCTAACAACTTTCAGCAATATTTCATAGACACTCCCGTAAAAATAGGTGGGAATTTATTTCTATACTTCAAAACATTTAAGCTGAAGGCAATATTGTTTCCTCTTCAATTTTTCGTATGCATTTCTTCTTATCTTCAAAACAGGTCCGATCGAATTAAATTCATTTCCCCAACTTTTTCAATATCAAATCAGGAGTTTCTCAAAGAAGTCATTTAACTTAGATAAAGAGTGGTGCTCCTCTTTATCTCAGTTATCAATGATGAACTCCTTTGTCTACGATAAAGTAACATTTTAATCTATGCGGATGATGTGAAAATCTTCAAAAGCATACAATCTCAAAGCGATCGATTACAAATCCAAGAGTTATTAACAGATTTTTTATTTTGTGCAAAAAGAATGGGCTAAATTTCAACTCAATGCAATGTCAGGCTGACATTTGACTTTCTTAAAAAAAAACGTCCTCCCAGTCCTATTGATTTTAAAATATCACAGCACTCTGTACATGGCGTTCATAGTTTAAAAGACCTTGACATTTTTTTAAATTCTAATCTCAATTCAACATAGCATTTTAATTCTATCGTTCGTAAAGTCTTAAGAATTTTACGATCCTTCTGTAACTCTCGCTCTATATAACACTTTTTGGTCCGCTCCAATCTTAAGTACGCATCCCATGTATGGACTTCAATTTAGGATACACAAGAAAATTGGATAGAATTTGTTCAACGCAACTTCATACATCGTACGTTTCACCTTAGTAGGTCTACCATGTTTTGATTCTTACAACCTTCATCGGATATTATTTTTTTAGTTCGTTTTATAACTAACTAACTATTAACACTGCACTAAGTGATGAGCCAGATGACGGCATTTTTTGTTTGGCAAGTGTTATGTCGTAACATATAGCTTGCATATATGTATTACATGTTATAAGCTATCTTACCCAAAAATCTGTGTGAATTGTGAATATTCTTAATTTGTTAAAATCAATTCTTTAAACAAAACTCAGAAAAATTCTTCAATTAAATTTAACAAACTGAATGAAATTCTTAATTTTAAACAATTAATTATTTCCATTTTTGATTTTCAATAAATAATTGTGGTTAAGTCTCTCATCAATTATTTTTTCAATGACACCTTAAAGCAAGTTTCATCTTCATAGTTATTTTTTTCTATTTATCAAAATAATGATTTTAATTCTCCAAATTCCAAACTTGACTTGTATATAAAATAGTTGAATAGACTCATTAACTTGTCCGTCTTAGTCTTTTAGTGAAAAATTCCTTTTACTAAAATAAAACAAAAAACTAGACAAAAATTTCATAGTAACGAAATATTTCGCTAATTAGACGAATGCGAATGACCTAAACTCACAATTTGACTGACGTTTCGTCTAGTCACAAAATAGCTAGCTTTTTATATCGTAGCTAATTAGTTTCTATTTTATTTATTTATTTTTTCTTATTTTCATACCTAAGCTAAAATTCTTCAGCTGAGTCACAATAATGATTATTTTGGTATAATCTACCTGGTAACCAAGTGCGCAATTGTCAAAATTCTTATAAAGTTGTCAGTTTATTTCAAAGAAAATTATGACCAAAAAGGAATCAATACCCCAGGTTTAACTATATGCCTAACCTAGTGAAGGAAAGCGTAAGAGGAGAATTGATGTTACAGTATCATGATGGCTTTGGCACAAAAGTCGTGCCTCATTTTCAATCCAATTAAAAACTAAAAAGAAAAATGCGAACGTTATACCATTTTTGACATATAGGTACTACAAATAGTTGTATAGCTATAAAACGACAAAGATTGCAACTTCAGATAAAACGCGACTTAAGTTTAAGCACTGCACATAGGGAAGATATAATTTTGTTATCTAAGCATTTTTATTTATTTATTTCTTATTTCTATTTCAACAAAATAAGATAGATCTTGGTGAAATAAGTTGGAGGCTTTTGTAACTTTTGAGATTTTATTTTTAATGAGAACCTTGACTTTATATTTTGTATCGCACCGAGTAGAGTGACATTTGCCGTAAAATAGCTAATTGGAAAATAAATAGCTTAGAAGTTTAACAAGCTAAATATTGGATTGGCATTGGATGTTTAAAAATACCGAAACTTTTATAAATCAACCTTCCAAATGTAGTTATTTTCTGACGGAAATTACCGTTAAGTTTTAGTTTGTTACTATTATGAGTATAGATAAACTATATATGTATTTCAATTTATTGTGAAATTAATTCAATTTAAGCTCAAGACATTCCAAGTCTTTTATTGACGTTGTTGTTGTTATTGTTATTGTTGAATGGAATCAAAAAGTCGATGGACATGCAAATATGTGTCGTGAATCACTCAACTCCGACCTTGTAGGTTTTGTTTTTGTAAATTGTGCTCTTTTGCTTTTAGGCTAAAGACATTTGAAAGTTTCGAAAATTATAATAATATGCTTATCACGTGGACCTTATGGTTTGGTTCGAATTGAAAGTGTCAAGATAAATGTAGATGTTTTATCTAAATTGACTGAAACACAGGAAGAGAATCGTCAACAGAAGATTCAAAAACTTTGGTATTTTTTAACAAACAAACAAAACGCAATACGGTATTAAAGTAATTTTTAATTTTATTACGAATTCATAGTCTTAAGGTTATATACAAATTTAAAAAAATAATTTTGAAAACGGGTATTTCTGAATTTGAGCACATATTTTTGAAATCGTAGTATGAATTTGGAATCAGAACCAAAAATTAGATCTTAAACGAATTATTCAATTTTCAAAACTTCATATAGAGTCAAATGGAGATTTATATAAGTGATCTCATAACTAATGATATTTTACGAAAACTAAGTGAAATACTAAAATGATTTTAACTGTATCTAGAAGATTTATGCTCTTGAACATAGTGAAAACATCGAACAAAATTCTTATTGGAACCAGTTTAAAACAGCGTATTATATATTTTGTTTTGCATTTTCAGAGAGGTATATTTAGTAAACTATTAGCAGAAGGTCCAAATAATACATTTTCACGAAATTCTATGACAGAAATCGACGGAGCGCTAAGCTTTTAAAAACGTGTCTAAAGTCCGCCGAAATCCCTCTAATGGTTCTTTGTAGGTACGTGTTCTCTACTCTGTACATTTATGTGCTGAGTAGTGTGAAATGTAATGTAATGTAATGTAATGTAACATCATGTGCAAGTTTAGTCAAAGTGTAAGATCTATAATTTGTTTTTAATTTTCATACGAAATTTTTAACGATGTTTAGTTTGGTTTGTAAGCCTTGATAAGAAAAATAATACAACGCGTTATTTGTCTAAATATCAAAAGCCTTTGACATGGTTAATCACGCAATTTTGATAATCAAACTTGAAAGTCCTGGGTTTTGAGGTTTCATAAGTGATTGGTTAAGATCATACTTAAATGTAAGAACCCAAGAGTTAAATTTGATGGTGTTGGGAATGATATAAAGGCATTCAATTTTGGAGTGCCACAAGGTTCGGGTTTGGGACCAATACTTTTGTTTGATATGTTTTAATTCCTAATTCAGAGTGCCATTTAGAGGTTCTTTGACAAGTTTTGCAGATGATGTGGGCGTTCCTTACGATACAGATAGTCGTCTCAATTTTATATTGGGATCTCAGCTGGTTCAGAATCTGGTTTGCAGAGCACAAACTGATAACAAGTTCTAACACTAAAGTAATGCTATAGAGTTTGTCTGGCTAAAAGATTTTGATGCTCATCTCTTTTTCATAGTACTATGTATCAAAAATGTATACTTTTTAGCTGTTACGGTAGTCCTGTGGTTATTTTTACAACTTTTACTGATTCCATGAGCTGTAGTGAAAATTAGCTTTAATTACAAATAGTAAATGCATTTAAGTATTTGGAATTGATTATTGATTCTAGAATTAATGAAATGATTTAAAACTTATTTCCGTGAGACATATGTATTGCTATAAAGTATTGCTATAAAGTTCTAAACATTTTTGTTAAAAGAACAGGTAATTCTTAATTTTAGATGAATTGATAATTGTAGTTTGCATGGTAAGTCTATACAGGTATTTCGAACAACCACATTTCGAAATTTGTATAATGTTTCCTCATGTCGAATACTAAATACATTCTCTAATTCTATCAGAATGCAAACTTTACATTTTGTATTTATAAAACAAGTTAAAACCCAGCTTCTAAGTCTTTATAATGAGAGTATCGAATTTTTTCTAAATGGGTTTAGCTGATGTTTTCATAAAATTATTAAACCTTAATTTAATTTAATTTGAGCATTCGTTATGTAATTTAGTAATATTTGAACTTTATTTTTTTATATTTCTTTTTTAAGGCTCGTCCCATTTAAATTAATACACGTTAAAGTATTCTTCTAAGAGTGACAATAACTCTATTTCTCATACAAATATTTTTGTCACTTATTTCTTTCTTTTTAAAAACAAAACTATTTGAATAAATAAAATGTTTCATCAATTAATCAATCATGAAATTGATTGAGTATAAGGTACTTTTCTTATACAAAAAAAATTACCCAAATTCCAAACATTAACCCCTTTAAAGCTCTTACCCCTACTTTTAGTGAATTCACAAAATTTCAGACCGACAACATAGTATAAAACCCAAATTGTCGTAGTTCTTAATGATATTGTTGTATTTAATTGAATTCAAATCTGACAATAATGAACAAATTAAGAGTTTAACAAAACTATTATTATTTTGGAAATATTGTTCAATGTTAACAGTAAATTTTTTAGTACATTGCCTTAAACTATGATTTCTATCAAATTAATAGGTTAAACAATTGCTAAAAACCTTTCAACTCAATCATTGAAAACTATAAATACTGACAATTTACACTTTCTAACAATGACAGCAATTTTGTATTTGATATTTTTAAACAGAAATTTGTATTTGGTCAAATGTTGAAGAAAAAGTTAAACTTACCATAACTGCTAACTTCCAGGCAAAAAACAGCTATTATTCCAAATATTATAATAAGTTGATTAATACTGTTAAACTTTGTTGAATGGAACCAAGATATTGATGAGCCCCTTATAAAAGGTGACTCTAAGACACTCATTTTACTATTTTAATTCTATTTTTGTAGTTGTTGTACTTTTCACTTATTTTATATATTTTCACTGAATTTATAATTTAGTTTTTATTTTAATTAAACACATTTCACAAAACTGACAAACAGTAATAAATTAATAAAATAAAAACAAATCGAATTTTTAAAGCATATTATTCTGTGGAATGAAAATAAGAAACATTTTTACTAAGAATATTATTTAAAATATGTAACAACATGATTTTATCTTAAGTTTTCACATTGAATTACATTAAGTTTGTATTTATTTTATTTTACTTTTATTTTATTTATTCAAAGATGTTTTTTGTGAGCGACAAGGAGAAAGTGATTTTTTGATACAAAATAATAACAAACTTAAAATTATAACCACCTGATAATTCAATTAATTAAAAATTTGATTGATAAATTCCCAGTTAAAAAAAGAATAAATATCTGTGTTAAGATTGGAATCATACATACTTAAAGTTATTGGATTCAGAAATAATTTTATTTTAAAATGCATTATTACGCAATTCTCTGAAATTTAGAAAAAAACTAAGCCAAACATAATTGAAAAACTTGAATAAATATTCCAGAACTATGATTATCATATGCCTTCAAAATGACAAAAACAAATTAAGAATTCTATTTTTTGCAAGAAAATTTGCAATTCTACTTTTATAAAAAATTGGTGTCAAGCGAATAAATTTTCATAAAAATATCATAGTAAAATCATTTTTTGTTTGTAAATTTTTTGATCTCGCAACATTTTCCTTAAGTTTTTTTTTCTATTTATTAAAGAAATACCAGTTGAGTATTTTTTCAAATTCAAACAAATTTAAATTTAACCAATTACCGAGGTACTACACTGCACTTTTTTCGTTAAGATCAACGATGACCTGACCATATCTTGCGCAAGATCTTGCACGTACAGACCGAGAGGCCCTAGCCAACAAAGTACGGAACAGAATTGTCTCGAACTTCTGGACGTTTATTTTCCGTTTGTAATCATCGCAATATCGCTAAATCTAGTTGAAGTCCGTTTCTACCTTTCGGTCCGTTATATACGCAATTATATTGCCGGCTTACGGAATTGCCTCAGTTATGCTATTTATCAGATCGCTAGTGTAAATG